>OY744522.1:81626320-81898820 GCA_963556195.1 Sepiola atlantica
CTGGAGCGTCAGAATTTGAGTTAAAAACATGACTTATGTTCCGGGGTTTGGGTCCTGCAACCTGTATGAATAATTATCTCTACACTGACGATTCCCGAAAGGATGAAACGTATACATTTGTAGATAAAAACAAATATTTATAATTAAATATATATGTGTGTGTGTGTGTGTTGGCTTATGGTTTGAAAATGTAAACATCTGTTCCCCGTTTTTGGAACTCGGGACTAGCTAATCATATTATTCGGTTATGGTGCTATTTCAAGTGAAACACCCTCTTCTTTTAGGAATGAAGTGATACCATAACAGGTTAAAAACACAGATAAGATGCAAAAAATAAAGCCGAAGAATGCTAGTCTACTGAAAGTCTTTGGAAAGGTGCTAAAAGCCCCTGCAGTGACCAATGGAAAAATAGTTTCGAATTGAAAACGAGAAAAACATCAAAGGAAATTCATGCTATCAAGTACCAATTTCTTCTTTCTCACCGATATTGCATTCTTCTACTTTCTTTTTTTTCTTTCTTTTATATTTTCATTTGTTTGTTGTTGTTGTTTTGTTTGTGGAGAGGGTGAGTGTGAGGGGTGTATTTTCTTTTTTGAGCAAGTTTTTTCTTTATTAAGCTTCCCTTTTTTTCGTTTTCTTTTACTCTTTCTTTTTGTCTTATTTTTCTTATCCCCCTGCATATAATCGTTCTTTTTCTCTTTCTTCTTTTTTTCTTCGTCTTCGTCTTTTTATTTTTATTTCTCACGATATTCTTTTTTTCCTTCTCTTTTTCCCTTGTTTTGTTGTTCTTGTTCTTCTCATTATTATTATTTGTACTCACTAGGTGTTCTTCACACAAGTCATCGTCAGTGATTGCTCACTGGTGATAACTGGTGGTGTTCCCTGGAGTCTGAGTGATAACAAGCCTCCTCATATTTCCAGTACTCTCCACCTCTTTTCGATGACCATTGCAAATGTCTTCGCAGTATTGATTTCTTGCTGGTAACAGCCATTGGTCTTCTTTATAAGTTGGGCGGCAATAAGTTTCTCCAAGGTTCCAGTACTCTCTTCACTCTTCCAGCAGAGGTCTGCTTAGTGCTCTCCTCAGTCTTCCAATGCCATCAATTTTTTTTTTTTTTGGGGGGGGGGAGGGAAGTTTATGAAAATTCCTTGCAGTTTCTGTTTTTTGGGGTTCATGTAGTGATTTTCTCTCTGTGGTTTTGTTTTCTTCCTATTGTAAATTTCATGTGTCTGGTTACCATTCATAGCTTATACTGATTGGTTTCCACATTCAAGGATTTTCCTTAAGATTACGGCTGTTTTCATCATTGCCGTCTTTTGTATGGTCTCAGTTGATTCCAATTTCACCCAGTCTTTTTTCCAGGTTTTTGGGGACTGTTCCTAGTGCTTCTACGATTATTGGTATTATATTGAGTTTCTTCATGCTCCCTATCCCTTTAAATTCTCTGGCAAGTTCCGTGTATTTGCTTCGTTTTTCCGTTTCTTTGATCTTCACTCTGTGGCTGCTGGAACGGCAAAATCTATGAGTTGGTAAGATTTTTCCTTGTTGACTATTATGACATCCGGTCGCCTTACTTGTATAAGTTTATCTGTTTGCACCTCCTAGAGGATTTTCTGATTTTTGTTTTCCAGTACTGTCTCTGGTTTATGTTTGTACCATTTATTCACGTGTTCAAAATGACGCCGTTTGCATAGTTCCCAGTGTATTGCTTTCCCCATGCAGTCGAAGTCTGTTTTTGTATTCTTTTGTGGCTAGTTTTCTGCATTCACTTATTATGTGATTTACTATTTCATCTCTTTGTCCACATAATCTACATTTACTGTTTTCCTGGGTTTTATCTATTTTAGCTTTAATGTAGTTAGTCCTAATCGCATTTTTCTGTGCAGATGTCAGTAAAGATTCCGTTTTCTGCTCAGGTTTCCTTTTCTTAGCCATGCCCAGGAATCTTGGTTGGTCTCTACTCTAGTCATTCTTATGAAACGTTCATGTAGCTGTTTTTCTTACCACTTTTCTTTTCCTGTATTTTTGTTTCTGGTTTCGGTGCTTCCTGAGTTGTTCATTGGGATGGTGTCTCTTGCTTTCTGTGTTCTGGATGATATATTGCTCCAGCTCTTTTTATGTGTCTTCTATACTTACCAGTCCTTTTCCTCCTTCGTTTCTTGTCACATAGAGTCTGTCCATATCGTCTTTTGGGTGTAGTGCGTTGTGCATGGTCATTAATTTTCTAGGTGGCTGAGTTCTTCTTTAGTCTAGCCTATGAATAGTCAAGAGTATCTTATTAGTGATACTGCCCAGGTTTTTATTCTTTTTACTAGGTTTCTGCTATATAATTTCGTTTCTAAGAGTTTCCTTGTTCTTCTCGGGTATTCTTTTCCAATCTTCTCTTTCATTTCTGTAGATTTGCTGGTGTCTGTTTCCAGAACTCCCAAATATTTATAGCTATCCTGTTCGACTAGTGCCCTCATCTCTTTTTGGTTCGACAGTTTCATGCTCTTTATTATCTCCAGGTTTCCCCTTTTCATCTCTAGCAGCACCCTCATCTCTCCTTAGTAGTAGTAGTTGATACCCGCTCCTTAGCAACGTTCGTACAGTACCTAGGCATGTCAATTTTCATCTTTACCTAACTTCCACCGTTTTATAGCTAGAACGAAAAAATATTTGTGAAATTTTGTGAAAAAAATATGCTATTTAGTATTTACATGAGAGAGTAAGTAACTACGATGAATATATTTACGTATTGTTTTTATTGACAAAAAACATTAGAAATTATGTTTTTAAGCAAAAATAATTAACTTTGAATTAATGCTGAATATCCTTTATGTCTACTTTTTTTACCGATCATAAAAAAGGTCAGTTTAAAAAACATATTTATGCAATGTTTTATTATGCTAATTTCTTTAAATTTACAAAACACATATTCAGTTTAAAAACTCATTTAGACTTATGTGAAATTCTAACGACATCGTAAAAACTACTACCTTAGTAATGTTTACTCTGCCTATTCTTTTTTGTCAACCAATCACAAGCAGACAAACTCCAAAAATCCTATAACTTTTTATTAGTATATAGATTGCTATGATTTCTCACATTAGTCATTATCGGTGATTGCTCACTGGCAATAAGAACTGGTGTTCTTTGGTGTCTGAGTGGCAACAAGTCTCCCCAGATTTTCAGCAATCTCTGCCTCTTTTGATAACCCTTTCAAATCGTTTTGCATTATTGACGCAGCCGTTAACCATTGATTTATTGATAGAAACTTATTATTATTATTTATTATTATTTCTTCTTGTTCTTTTTACTATGAGTTCTCACACGAGTCAATTACCAGAGATTGCTCACTTCCCTGGACTCTGAATGACGTAAAGTCTCTCCAAATCTCCAATGTTTTCTGCTTCTTTGGTAACCATTGCCTCAATGCCTATCACTATTTTCTCTGATACCAACCGACATTAGTGTCAATGCATTCATTTGGTTTCTTGTTGTTGTTGTTCTTCTTCTTCTTCTTCTTTGTCTCCTTTTTCTTCTTCTTCTTCTTCTTCTTCTTCTTCTTCTTCTTCTTCTTATTATTATTATTATTATATCTAGTTTTTAGTTTTCCCCTTTTCTAATATATTCACTTGCCTTTTCTTCTTCTTCTTCTTCTTCTTCTTCTTCTTCTTCTTCTTCTTCTTCTTCTTCTATTCATTTCCCTTTTCTAATATACTCAGTTATCTTCTTCTTCCTTCTCTATTTCCCTCACTTTTCTTTCTCTTCACACTTATTTCCCTAATCTTATTTCCCTTTTCTTGTGATCTCTCTTTCCCACTTGCCATCATCTTTGAATGCGTCCTCACGCTTTTCTCCTTTTTCCTCCTATTCCTTCTCTTTTAAAGTCTTCCCTATCAGTGTCCAATTAATCTAAAAGAATATATTCAGATCTCTCTCTCTCTCCAAACCTAAAGAATGCAGACCTCAAAACGAAGAAGAAATAAGGGAACCTAACAACAGCAACAACAACTACAACGAATAACAAATAACAAAAAAGGTAGACTTCCATTCAGTATTTCGAAAACACCTGCATTTCAACCCCTACAGTCAAGCTAATCATAGAGAAAAAAAAGGCTGGAACCAGCAGAATAGAGAAGGAGGGGGGCGTTGTTGTTAAATAGAATTCGCATGGGAAATGATAGATCTAAGCAGCACGCAAGATTTGCAGTTAATGTCAGAGGAAGGTAAGGATGACTTCAGTTCAAACTTTTCGAGTTCTCAAATTCAGGAAATTGCCAAATAAAAAACAGAAAGAGACAAATAAATAATATATGTATATATATATATATATATATATATATATATATATATAAAAGTTAAAAGAACAAATGTAATTATTATCTGAATAGCATAATTTTATTTTTTCATTCATTCCGTTATTTGTCAGCGTCCCTGGAGAAGGATATCATAAAGAGCTTTTGTATTTCAATGTTCAAAAATTGGAAATTCTTTACAGAAATATATCTACTTTTTTCCAAGTTTGCATAAGTTTTATCTATGTGCGAATGACTCATATAAATATGTTTTCGGGTTCAGTTAAACTTATTCAGATTTTTATGTGTTACTAATAACAATCGTTTTAGTTTCGCTGTTAATTATTAAATGTACAGGCTGACCACTGAAATACTTGAACATGCAGGTCTACAATCTATGGTGGATCTCCCAATACAGACTACGTTCAGATAGATAAGAACGCCTGAACAGGATGGAATCTGAACGGCTATCTAAGCAACTAATGTTTTCTCAAATGAGTGAAGGAGGGAAGTAATTAGCAAAGGTGCCGACCGAGATATAAAGATACAGTGAAAAGAAACATGAAATTAAGGAATATTAGCACCAGCGATTGACAAAATCAGGCAAATAATTTTCTCAATTAAATAGGACATCTGGAGAGGATGGAATCTGAATGACTACCAATACCAATGAAACTACAGTGTGAAGAAAGTAGGAATCAGGGAGGCGCAGACTAAGATTCAAAGATAGTTAAAAAGAAACTTGAAATGGATGAATATTAGCACCAGCAATTGGCAAGATCAGGCGAAAAACAGAACCAAGTGGAGAAGTACAACTATTTCATGAAACAGTCATTGTTGTTTTGACACACGGCATATGATGATGGCACATTGGTTTTATTTACTTGCTTCTTCATGTGGACAAAATATGACACAACGTTTGTTTTAATGTAGAGATAGGTTCATTTCCCTAAAAAGGGGCATTCTAGATCAGATACAAAACTTTTCTCTCTCTACCTTTCCCTCCAACTGCCCCTCACTATCTCTCCCACCGAGTATCACCCCCTTTCCTCTTTCAACTGTTATAGTACTATAGAAAGACAGAGAAAGTGGACGGCTTGACTGAGTTTCAGTGTTGTCTTTGAAACAACTAGCAATAAGAATTAAAAGGGTAATTTCATTTATCCTCCATGCACTAATTTGGTTTGTGGTGACCCCAAGGAAATGAATATTACAGTATTATTTTTACCATAATTAGGTCGAAATCACACTGAATCCTATGTTGTATGTGTAGTTTCTGACTTTTATCCGAACACACCCATGCAGACAGAATTATTACAAGTTCATAATAGTGGGACACAATTGGATGCTTTAATAAGTGCAACTGCAAGAGTTTAAACCCAAAATTATTCAATGCATTTTTTAAAAATAATGCTGTACAACAAATTGAAATCGAAATCACATGACTGAATTTGGGGCAAAGAATTGTGGTCATTTTGTGGTGTTAAACTCCTATTTGAGAAGCTTAAAATGATTGAATTTTTTCCAGAATTGATATTCTCTTGCATATTTTTATTGTTTACATCTCATTAAAATCAGAGGTAAAACAATTTCATTGGGGATTTTCATTCCCTTTATTGGGGTCCCCTTTATATTGCATTTCAATTTTTGAATGCAAATCATTTGGTGTGGTGCTAGCCAAAGCTGGTGCCACCACATGTGTGCGTGTGTGGGTTCTATTTTTTGGATGTGTGTGTGTGTGTCAGTTTATGGGATTTCTGGCAGTTTCAGTTCGGTTCGGTTCGGTGATGTTCTTTCTAGATTTTTCTGTTCGATTTCAACTTAGCTGTGACTGGTTGCCGTTCATTGGTTATGTGGGTTGGTGTCCACATTCGAGGATATTCCTTAATGTTTCGGCTTTTTTCCTTATTGTCGTGCATTGTATAGTGACAATCCCCCCTTTAATTCCAATTTCTCTTAGTCTGTTATCCATTTTTTTTTCATAACTGTTCCTAGTGCTCTATAATCATTGGTAGTATAATGATTTTCTTCATGTTTCATATTACTTTCAGTTCTCTGGCAAGTTCCATGGATTTGCTTTATTTTTTTGCCTCTTAATCTTCACTCTGTGACCTGCTATGACAGCAAAATCTATGATTCAGCAAGGTTTTTATTTCTTGTGAACTATTATCACCTCGGGTTTCCTTGCTTGGATAAATTTGTCTTTTTGTACATCCATGTCTCAGATGATTTTGTGCTTTACATTTTCCAATACTCTTTCCGGTTTTTGTGTGTACCATTTTTTTGCATGTTCAAAGTGCAGACGCTTGCATAGTTCCCAGTGTACTGCCTTTCCCCACACTTCTGTGCAATTT
The DNA here is from genome assembly GCA_963556195.1 of Sepiola atlantica. NCBI lineage: Eukaryota > Metazoa > Mollusca > Cephalopoda > Sepiida > Sepiolidae > Sepiola > Sepiola atlantica. The sequence continues at coordinate 81,632,956 of OY744522.1, forward strand.
TGTACTCTTTTTAGGCTAGTTTGCTACATTCACTTATCATGTAATTTACTGTTTCCTCTCTTTGTCCACAAAGTCTACATTTACTGTTTTCCTGGGTTTTGTCTATTTTGGCTTTAATATAATTTGTTCTAATCACATTATTCTTTGCAGTTGTCAGTAGCGATTGCAACTCATATGGTGTTCTCGCACCAGCCATGTACCATCACATTCTCCTTGATCTGGAATCTGAATAACAATAAGACACTTGAGGATTTCACTGCTCTTCGTATCCTTCTATTCGATATCTGGATGGTGCTATCCCTTTTCGATATTTCCATCCTCTCAAACCCGCCATAGCCATTGTTGGTTTCAGTGTGTTTATTATTATTTACTCACTAAAAGTTTTCACACAAATCATTATCAGTAATTGCTCACTGATAGTAACCAGTGATATCCTTGGAGTCTGAGTGACAACAAGTCTCCCCAGATTTCCAGCATTCTTTGCCTCTTTGAGTAACGATTGAAAATCATTTAATAGTTATTACAACAACCATTTCCCAATGATTTATCACTGGCAATGGCCATTGGTATGCTCTGAAAATTGAGTGTCAATAAGTCTCTACAATTTTCCAGTAGAGGTCAGTATTTCCATCCTCCTTGACCCTTTACGACCATTTTGTGTTTTTTTGTGTGTTGGGGGAGGGGATCATTTTATGAGGTTTCTAGCAGTTTCGAAAAGAGGTGGAGCATACTGGAGGCCTGAGGAGACTTGTTGTCACTCGGACTCCAGGGAATACCACAGGTTGTCGGCAGTGGGTGACCACTGACGATGACCAGTGTGATAACTCCTAGTGAGTAAATAATAATAAGTATAATAATAATAATAATAAGTATAATAATAATAATAATAAGTATAATAATAATAAGTATAATAATAATAATAAGTATAATAATAATAATAATAATAATAAGTATAATAATAATAATAAGTATAATAATAAAAGTTATTGCTTTATTTCATAATGAATTATATTTCAACATAATCACATTCCGAATTACTTTAGCAAATCCAATAGTGCATCTTAATCTCATCGTTCAGACATTATTAAACGAAATGTTCGGATTATATTATCCGTGTCAATAGTGAAATAGGAAACATAGATAAATATAAGTAAATATCTGTAGATGTATATGTAGATAAATCAATACAATAAGTCTGTTGGCAAATAATTAAAAAGAAAATTGCACGGTATGTCAATGGATAAACGCTTTTCCAATTTAATTTCCTTCCCTGTCAATGCACTTCAGCCAACACATCTCCAATAATTGAATCAATCAAAAAAGATCATAGAATGATGATTACAGATCCGAAATTAGCTAATAGCTATCTCACATGTATTGATCCACTCATTCACTCTTCTCTTTGGTATCGTCCATCATGTGCAATGATGACAGTCCTGTCTCCGCGCCACTATCCATGACAACTGGCAAGCTTACATGCTATAACTTCAGTTCATTGAAGGATTAAATAATAAAATAGTATTTATTTCTAGACAAGCTTGTTTCGTCTTTTGAAGACTCATCAGTATAGATTCAAACAACCAACCTACCTATCAACTGGTTAGAACTTACAACTTACAACCCTGGGTCTTGCAATCCAACGTCGTTAACCCCCTGGACTAGCAGGTCAGCTGCGCAATTGAGACGTGTAAATACGGTTGTAATACAAACTCGTACTGGTTATTACATCTAAAGAGTTCAACCAAAGGGAGAGAACTATAGCGTTGCTGCCAGGACGATATAATTATTTTTCCCAATCATAGTGCCCTCATTTTATTAGAGCGGTTTACAATAATAATTAAATATTTATTTATGTATAGACAAGCTTGTTCCGTCTTTTATAGACTCATCAGTATAGATTCAAACTGGCCTACCTACAAACGGGTTAGAACTTACAACCCTGGGTCTTGTAATCCAACATAATTAACTTCTTGGTTATTAGGTCAGCTAGCTGCGCGATTGAGATGTGTAAATAGATCTAGGTCATGCTGATGAGCCGTAAAACGGTGAAACACGTATCCATGGATAATTATATCCTATATATCACACACACACATATATATATAGTCTAAAGAAGCTTTGAGTCATTAAAAAAAAAAATGTAAAATGCAGTTTAAATTCCCAGACAAACTAACTAAATCCAAGATATTGCAGACTTAACATTCATTGGAAAATTAATAAATGAAAAAATATAAGTAAAAAAAAAAAATAAAAAAAAGGGTGGGGGGTTAATTATCTAAGAGTGAAACAAAAACAGGAGACCTTAAGCGTCTAATATTAACAAGGGGATCATCAGCTGTTTACCATATAATTGTTTCGGAGATTTAAAAACAGGACAGTTATAATATTCATGGCTCTCCAATGGTACTGATTATACTACCATTTCCCCAATAATCAAGTGTCGAAATAATTCAGCTTAAAATATCACTAATATATACATAAATAAATAATATATATATATAAAATAAGGGATATAGAACAAAATCTACATATCATATTATTTTATACATTGTTTTAAATTAGGGCTGCATAGTGATTTGATGCCGATAGAAATGTTTGTTTATGTGGGAAGTAAAACCCGGGATTATTACAATAAATAAACAATCGTGCTAAAAGAAAATACGATACGTTAAATTATTATTTTTTATTGGATAAATGATTGTTAATTACTATATATAAAGTAAGAAATAGAATTAGAGGTTAAATCCAAGATTTTTATGTTCTTGTGACTTCGTGTTTAATCGGATGACTAGAAACTTTCACATTAATAAAACTTTTTTTTTAATTTCGACTTCCGTTTCCTTTTTTAATTACTAATTATTGATTACCTTCCCATAAGATAACGTGAAAATTAAAGTAATGGAGAAGTTAGTTTCAGATATAATTCCAGCGGCAGAATTATTCTGTATGAATATAAATTTGCATGATTTAATGCTACAAACAAGAGACACTATTAGATCAATGAAACTTTACTAATCACTATAAGAGTTTCTTTGGCGGCGCCGAACAAAAAACATTTTGTTTCGGAAACATTTTATATGGGATTAGACAATGTTATGAAGTGTAATAAAAAGTGACGAAAAAAAACAAACTTTCGGTTGATAATTTGTTTGTAAAATTAATTCAATAAAATGTCATTTTTTTAATGCAAAAACAAAAGAACTTTCGGTTGATAATTTGTTTGTAAAATAAATTAATTCAATAAAATGTCATTTTTTAATGCAAAAGCAAAAGAACTTTCGGTTGATAATTTGTTTGTTAAAATTAATTCAATAAAATGTCATTTCTTTTAATGCAAAAACAAAAGAACTTTCGGTTGATAATTTGTTTGTAAAATAAATTAATTCAATAAAATGTCATTTTTTAATGCAAAAGCAAAAGAACTTTCGGTTGATAATTTGTTTGTTAAAATTAATTCAATAAAATGTCATTTTTTTAATGCAAAAACAAAAGAACTTTCGGTTGATAATTTGTTTGTAAAATAAATTAATTCAATAAAATGTCATTTTTTAATGCAAAAGCAAAAGAACTTTCGGTTGATAATTTGTTTGTTAAAATTAATTCAATAAAATGTCATTTCTTTTAATGCAAAAACAAAAGAACTTTCGGTTGATAATTTGTTTGTAAAATAAATTAATTCAATAAAATGTCATTTTTTAATGCAAAAGCAAAAGAACTTTCGGTTGATAATTTGTTTGTTAAAATTAATTCAATAAAATGTCATTTCTTTTAATGCAAAAACAAAAGAACTTTCGGTTGATAATTTGTTTGTAAAATAAATTAATTCAATAAAATGTCATTTTTTAATGCAAAAGCAAAAGAACTTTCGGTTGATAATTTGTTTGTTAAAATTAATTCAATAAAATGTCATTTCTTTTAATGCAAAAACAAAAGAACTTTCGGTTGATAATTTGTTTGTAAAATAAATTAATTCAATAAAATGTCATTTTTTAATGCAAAAGCAAAAGAACTTTCGGTTGATAATTTGTTTGTAAAATTAATTCAATAAAATGTTATTTTTTTAATGCAAAAGCAAAAGAACTTTCGGTTGATAATTTGTTTATTAAAATTAATTCAATAAAATGTCATTTTTTAATGCAAAAGCAAAAGAACTTTCGGTTGATAATTTGTTTGTAAAATTAATTCAATAAAATGTTATTTTTTTAATGCAAAAGCAAAAGAACTTTCGGTTGATAATTTGTTTATTAAAATTAATTCAATAAAATGTTATTTTTTTAATGCAAAAACAAAAGAACTTTCGGTTGATAATTTGTTTGTAAAATTAATTCAATAAAATGTCATTTTTTTAATGCAAAAACAAAAGAACTTTCGGTTGATAATTTGTTTGTTAAAATTAATTCAATAAAATGTCATTTCTTTTAATGCAAAAACAAAAGAACTTTCGGTTGATAATTTGTTTGTAAAATTAATTCAATAAAATGTCATTTTTTTAATGCAAAAGCAAAAGAACTTTCGGTTGATAATTTGTTTGTAAAATTAATTCAATAAAATGTCATTTTTTTAATGCAAAAGCAAAAGAACTTTCGGTTGATAATTTGTTTGTAAAATTAATTCAATAAAATGTCATTTTTTAATGCAAAAGCAAAAGAACTTTCGGTTGATAATTTGTTTGTAAAATTAATTCAATAAAATGTCATTTTTTTAATGCAAAAGCAAAAGAACTTTCGGTTGATAATTTGTTTGTAAAATTAATTCAATAAAATGTCATTTTTTTAATGCAAAAACAAAAGAACTTTCGGTTGATAATTTGTTTGTTAAAATTAATTCAATAAAATGTCATTTCTTTTAATGCAAAAACAAAAGAACTTTCGGTTGATAATTTGTTTGTAAAATAAATTAATTCAATAAAATGTCATTTTTTAATGCAAAAGCAAAAGAACTTTCGGTTGATAATTTGTTTGTAAAATTAATTCAATAAAATGTTATTTTTTTAATGCAAAAGCAAAAGAACTTTCGGTTGATAATTTGTTTATTAAAATTAATTCAATAAAATGTCATTTTTTAATGCAAAAGCAAAAGAACTTTCAGTTGATAATTTGTTTGTAAAATTAATTCAATAAAATGTTATTTTTTTAATGCAAAAGCAAAAGAACTTTCGGTTGATAATTTGTTTATTAAAATTAATTCAATAAAATGTTATTTTTTTAATGCAAAAACAAAAGAACTTTCGGTTGATAATTTGTTTGTAAAATTAATTCAATAAAATGTCATTTTTTTAATGCAAAAACAAAAGAACTTTCGGTTGATAATTTGTTTATTAAAATTAATTCAATAAAATGTTATTTTTTTAATGCAAAAGCAAAAGAACTTTCGGTTGATAATTTGTTTGTAAAATTAATTCAATAAAATGTCATTTTTTTAATGCAAAAACAAAAGAACTTTCGGTTGATAATTTGTTTATTAAAATTAATTCAATAAAATGTCTTATAGCGTAACGTTATTAAGAAAAAAGCAAAGAACTTTCGGTTGATAATTTGTTTGGTAAAATTAATTCAATAAAATTCAATTTTTTTTCAATGTAAAACAATAACTTTCAGTTGATAATCTGTTTCTTAAAATTAATTCAATAAAATGTTTTATTATAGCATATGTTTCTATTTATTTCAAAAACTTACATTAATAATAACATGTGTTTTTTTTTCAATGTAAATATTATTTCTTTATTACTATAAAAATAATTTATTAAACAAATGTATTATTATTACTAAACTATAATCCAAAGGAACAATAATAATAATACAATTTGCAAAAATAAATGCTAACAAAAAGGTTTATTTTTAATTTCTGGTCATCCGTACGTCAGATGACGCGCATGATTAAACAGGAAATCACAAAAACATAAGAATCTTGGATTTAACCGTAGATATTTGCGGATCTTTTACGACACTCAGCAGAGTAAAAACGCTAAAAAAACAAATTTACAACAGATAAAAGTAACTGTAAGCTGTAAAAGTTAGTTTCAAACTTGCATGTGCTATTTGTTTGTATTTTAAACCCGTTTGAAGTGCTATTTATTAGAAATTTAAGTTCTACACACGGTCAGCGAAGAAAACAAAATGGCCGATTTACGTGATAATATCGAGGGACTCGCGGCCATTTTTCTTTGAGAAAGTAGATGTTTTAAAAAACAAGAAATTTTTTTTAACATCTAATAAAAAGCCATTTATACTACGTAAAAATACAAACAAATTACATAGGTAAGTAGAAAAATGTCTATTCTAGACATAAGTCAACTTTACTTGTTGCAAATTTATGTTTTTAAACTCTTTCTCGTTCTTTTTTTGGACCCCGTTCGCGCCTCTGCTGAGCGTCGTAACATATACCCATTAATTAAATGTTCTTGGCCTTTTGGCTAAGATCAAAGTGTAGTATCTGTTTCGATGGATACTACACTCCATAGACTGGTATTGTCTTGGCCTTCATGGCTTGATTTACGCCGGTCTATGGGTTTGTCCTGTGCAGTTCTAGGAGGTCAACCCTCCCAGGCTTTGCCTTCCCTCTTTGGGGAGGAGTAAGTTTATTGCTTACTGCCTGAGGCGCCCCTACCGGGGAATGCCGACGGGGCTGCCCAGGCAATTTTTAAACCCCACTTTCCCGACCCTACCTTGGGTCACATCTTACTTGTGGAAGTAAGCTAAAAACTGGCCTTGTGCCTAACTCTTAGAGAGGAGTAAATCAATACTTAATTAATTACGGAAAACAGGCGATTTGTGACTTTCATACTTTCGTTTTCACTCAGCAGCAAATGACGCCGTTTGGCATCTACGGATGGCCAGAAATGCTAAAAAAAACTTTCTCCACAATTAATACCAATTTAAGACTTTTCCAACGAATGTATTACTTTTATTTCGTAATAAACAAATAATTAAGAGAATACCAGATCCTTGTGTCACATCTTACCTTGTGGGAGGAAGATAAATAGAACCAGATCTATTTTTAAAAATTATTTACTTGTTTTTTAATTTTATTATTTTGAACACTTTTTTTTGTTTTTGGTTTAAAATTCTTAATACAGACATAATATTGTTTTGTTTTTTTTCTTAATGTTTTCCCAAATTTAAAGTTCCGTATCCAATACAAAATATTGCCGAAAAAATTCCTACAGGTGACTCTGGAAATTTCACTTGCTAGTGCCATGCATGCTCCTAAATTTAGACTTGTGAATTGTAAAGTCATTTTAAACCAAAAACAATTTGAGAAAACAATAAAAAAGTGTACAAAACAATAAAATAAAAGACAAATAAATTATTAAAGACAATAGATCCGGTATTCTGTTAATTATTTGTTTATTACGAAATAAAAGTAATACATTCGTTGGACAGGTCTTAAATTGGTATTAATTGTGGAGAAAGTTTTTTTTATATCATTTTTGGCTATCCGTATATGACAAACGGCGTCATTTGCTGCTGAGTGAAAACGAAAATATGAAAGTTACAAATCTCCAAAAACATATTCATGATTAATTAAAAAAATATGTATAAAAATATTTTAAATACTACAGATAATTTTCTAGATATTATTAAAGACGTTAATAATAGAAGGGTAGAAATTGATAAGACCGTGTACTTCCGGTAACTCAGAAAAACGGAAGTAACCCAGTTTACTAATATGGATCCCAAATGTAAAAAATTAAATATATAAGAAAAAATTGATGGCAATTACCCGAAAAATAAATGAAAAATTAGACAAAACAAGAAAGGAAGGTTAGTGGAGAAATATATATCTTAATTTAGGAGATTCTGAATCAAAATATTAGAGGATGAGGAACGATTGAAATATTAACAGTGTAAAATATTAGATGCCTATATGTTATAACAAGTTCCATTAGGGAAAAAAAGCATCTGATAATAAGTACTGACTGTAATTTATGGACTTTATTTTCCTTTGTTTTTCTTTAAATATAATTAGCACTGAGAATAGCCACACCAAGAAATAAATGCATAGTAGCATTTACATATATCTTGCTGTATGTCGAAACAATCGTATGCTAAATAAGAAAATGAATTCTGTGAAATATGGGAATCTGTCTTTCAAAAAATTGGATATGAGATAAAATCGAATAAAAAATATTATATATATATATATATATATATATATATATATATATATATATATATATATATATCTGTATATATATATATATCTATATATATATATCTGTATATATATATATATATATATCTGTATATATATATATATATATATCTGTATATATATATATATATATATCTGTATATATATATATATATATATATATATATATATCTGTATATATATATATATATATATATATATATATACAGAGTTTTAAGGAGCCCTCCAAAAAAGAGCGCACTCCAGGAGCATGCTCCTTTTTGCTGGAGCGAAGGAGAAGAGGGCTCATTTTATATTCAGCGGGAGTGGAGCAGGAGCAACTCCACTTGGGACTAAAGTGTGGTGGTTTTATCGCTCCACGCTCCTTGCTCCAAATTTTTTTTTTTTTAAACATTAGTTCTTTTTATTCAGCAATAAAAAGGAAAAGGAAAAGTCTCGGCTAAACTCTTTGAGTTATTTTTTAAATTATATCTCTGGTAAATGTAAATGGGAGAGAGAGAAATGGGGGAGAGAGGAAGGGAGAGAGAAGGAGAAAGTTACACATGGAAACAGAACACTGAATTCTCAGGGTTTTTTCACATCTACATGTTACATTTTTGATAGGACAGTTTTCTTAAGGCAGGAGACAATTTGGCAACAAATGTCTTCAAATGCGCCAGTGAGTCTATAGATGTCTTTGAAGTTATTTTCTTAAAGATTTGAACTTTTTTTGTATTTATGACAAGGATGTTTATTGCGGATTGAATAAATAAGCCAATTTTCCTTTTCATTTTAATTGAACTTTTATGCCACATTTTTACCGTCATCTTTTTGGTGACATTTTGTTACACTTAAATTCACAACTAGTATGTTTTACCCTTTTCATGTTTGCTTTTAAATTCGTTTAATTCTGTTAAAACTTGCTTTTGTAAATAGAATGTTCAAAGTTTGTTTTTTGTATGTAATGTTCAATAAGTTGGAAGCGTAAGTTAACCCTGTGATGCAAATAACCCCTGAGTTCTGTAATAATGTTGAATAAAACATTGGTAATGTCGTATGTGTTAAGAAATAAAAAGGTAGAACTCGTTTTAAAGTTTGTTTTTGTTTGGGGGTGGGGGTATTTGAGTTAAAAAATTGATTAAATCATTGAATAAGCTTGAAGGAAATGTTATTTAAAGAAATCTATTTTTAATCTTGACGAATGGAACATGTATTAGTTGGTTTAAATAAAAAATATTACTATGATCTTTATAATGTCATGTTTATTTTTAACGTGATAAATTAAGAAGTGTACTTACTATGCATGGAAGTGTTTGTGTTATTGTGTAATGCAGCGCATGATGTGTTTGTTTTAACATAATCCGTTATTCCATAACGTATAGATGTTATGTGTTCAGAATAACGGAATGATATTCCCATAATCTGTAATTGGCGGTGTTTTTGTTGAACAGTTCCTAATGAAATAAAAGTCTGTCAGTGTTTTGAGTGGCGAGTAGAGTAGATAATTTGCAGTAAGTATAGTGACCACTGTCTATGTGGATGTTGTAAGTGATCTAGGAATAAATATAATGACTATTATATGTTGAAGAAATTATGCGAAAGTTGCATGCTTGAGTGAATAAGAGTATTGCAGTGGGTATTTTAGTAGTGTATGATGCATGTGGTTATTTTCTTACCCCTGTCAAAGGTACAGGAGAAAAAACCAGTCCACTTTATGTATGTATATATATATATATGTGTGTGTGTGTGAAAAATGACAAATGGAAAACAGGTTAAAGTGCAGGAAAGAAACAAAAACGAGAGATTTGACCGGTTTCGTTCGTGTTGGCGAATGTCTTCAGAAAAAGTGAAGATTTGGAAATAATTTTATTTTGAAGGCACACACATGGGACGAGGAAAGGATGATCCGATTGGACCATATGAGAAGACTTTAAGTGACATTGAATTATTTCCAAATATTCACTTTTTCTGAAGACGTTCGCACACACAAAGGAAACCGGTCAAATCTCTCGTTTTTGTTTTTCTCCTGCACTTTAACCTGTTTTCCATTTGTCATTTTTCACACATTTTGTCTACCACGGCATTTCATTTTCATGAATTATCGTGTACCTTACCCCATATATATATATATATAATATCTACGGACACATGTTTTCCCGTTTTATGGCTCATTAGTGTGGCTAGATCGAAACCGGGACAACAGTGGCTAAGATCCGGCACCCTTCCACTGGGCCATGAAAACTTGCTAGTAGCAAAAGAGGTATATCACATATAAATGTTGTAATTTATTATATTACTAGCAAAACATACCCGCCCCTCTGGCAGCAATTAATTGTGAGAAGGGCATATAGTTAAAAATGATTTTACTCAGAGAATTCCATAATTGTAACAATAAACTTTGGAAATTTTGTAAATGTTATCCCTCACTTTAAATTCTAAAATAATTCTGTTGTTGTATTCTCTTTCCACCACTGTTTTCAGTGTATTCATACGTAATGTTAATCTACAATAATCCCCAAACTTTTAACATTTTTATTTATACCTTAGAAGTAAGGTATTTAATTAGTTCGACAATTTTAAAGTTATTTCTTGAATTTTCATGGGAAAGGTAAACACAATTCAAATCAAATAGTTAAAAAACTATAAGATTAAAAAAAATATGGGTAAATTTGCAGATTTACATCCTTTGTTAATCCCTGCCCCCACAAAAAATGAGATTCTGCTTTTTGGGGCTATTACATGTGAACATCATGGAAAACAGAAAGAAGGAAAAATACATAATTTAGAATTTAGAGTGGACGATCAGTTTAACATATATTTTATGTAAAATGTTCCACGATTTACGAGCCATCCAACCTTTTTAGAGAAGTTAACCAAATTGTTTACCACTAACCCTAAGTCCGAGTTGCAAAGTAAGAAACACACACGTAATCGCCTACAAAAGTACCCCCCCCTAAAAAAAAACAAAGCAAAAAATATGCAACGGATTTGGCCACGGTTTCCAAAGCAAAAAAGAAAGGCATTTCTTTAGTTTAGCTGTGAATCATAATTTATTTGTTTTCAATTCTGAAAACAGCAGCAGACAATCAATCGGAAGTAATATAGAATTAGAAGTTTTTTTATCCAAAACAAGGAATAAATCGAACAATAATAACAGCGAACAGTGTTTTTTATTTAATAATGTAAACTTTTATAAAACGAATCGTAAGCAGTGATTTTTTTTTTGTATTATTTAAAACTGGTTTTATTATCAAACAAACAGTCAAAACTGAATTAGTTCCGGTTGATTGGGTTAGGAATGAATGTAACTCTTCAAAATTGATTTCTGATTCACAGCTAAACTATAGAAGTGCTAGAAGAAATTAGATATAAAAATAGAGGGTCATTTTCCATTGAATTTATATACCAAAATTTTCCTCTACTTTAAATTCTAAAATAATCGTTTATTTTTCTTTTCTTTTTGTCAAGTTTGTTATGGTGTTCACACGTAATGCCCCTAAAAAAACTAATTTTGGGTGGGTGTGAGGTGGGGGGGATTTAGCAGAGGATGTTTCTGTTTCGTAATTTGAACAGATCAGTGTTACTAAACTTTTGTTTTAACTTGTCGATGAGAATAGTGAAAAGTTGTTTGTAAACATTGAAAAATTGTTAAGTTTGTTGTTAAACTGTAAAATAACGCATTTAATTAGCTAATTGAAAAAGATATTTATTTATTTTTCATAAAAAAATGTAAAAACTGCAAAACAAAGCAAGGGAGATTGAGAGAGGAAGCGAGCAAGACAACCACACTCTCCTCCCCTCCTCTATCTCTTCGTGCTTATGCCTGGTACGTAGCGAGCGCTGATAGTATAAACTTAACATGTTTTGGTCATTTATCAGATTTATTAAATAATTTTAGTAAATTACTGTTAACGTCGACTAAACTATTCCATATAGATAGTAACAATAAGCGAATACAATTGCAAATTAATAATACCAAACATTGATTAATTATTAACTGTTTAAAAATAGTTATGCAAATTAGGCATCCAAATGGTTCTCTCTTAATCGTTCATCTGTCATATATATAGAGAGAATGTGAAAATATTATGGTGTATTATTGATTTAAATAACAGTAACCCTTTTTGATAGTAATATAGGAGTGTTAAATGAAAACAACTTTCGCATTTATTCATTTAGATTGTTTTTGTTTTTGCAGCATTGATAATTTAACATAGTCAAATGCCTTTTGTACAGGGGAGGCATTACCTTAAATGCTAAGGGGGGGACATTGTTATCTTTCACCAGTGTGATGCCACCATATGGGAGCGTATATCTTTATAAAAAATATTTATCTATGGATGCGTGTTTTGTCATCTACTGCGCATCAGCGTGGCTAGATCGAGTGAGATTCAAAACCGGGTCCTCAGTGACTAAAGCTCATCAATTCTTTCAGTGTTACAAAACCAACAAAGTCTACTGTGTTGCACACATCTCCCTATACTGTCCACATTTATTCTTTTTCTGAGGTCATCAGATCTAAGTTTGTCACTAAGACAGACATTACACATCCATCGTATTACTCATATAATTTCTCTTCATGCAATGCATGTCTCAACCCTTACTGGCCATGTTTTACTTTCTTGCATCATCACACTGCATACTCATGCCTGATGGACTCTTATCTTGGTCCACTATTGTAATGCTATGCTGGTTAGTAATAGCAGAAGTTCCCTGAACTCACTTCATCCACTCCTTACTCTTGTAATCATTTTATCACCTGCTTCATCATGTGCTCCAATGATATCCACAGGTAACAAAACTTCTGAACAATTTCAATATCTTTACTATTCAAATATACTCTCTCCACATCTGAGGTTTCATCCATCTCCATTGTCTTACAATTCTTGCACACTAACTGGTTATTATCTCTCAACCTACTTATAATCTCGCTGCACTCCTTGTGTACTCAATGCTTACAAGTACCACAACAGATTGAGTTGTGCCTGACACAAACTTCACTAGTATTCAATATGTTCTTCATCGGCTGCCCTTTTTTCATTCGGTTCAACTGCAAAATACTGAGCAAGCTTTCTGTCTACAACTCCATCGTTAGATGTGAAAGCTTTCTTAATTGTTACTCTTGAGATCTTCAATGATGTGGTGACTGATTGTGTTAGCCGCTACTTTAATTACGCCTCACAGCTACAAGTTGCATGGATTAAAATCGACGACGGAACTAGACGACCAGACATCTTTGGGGAAACACAATACCGTTTTTCTTTTGCCGAAAGTCTTGCAGTTTCTTTGATCACTGAGGTGAATCTTGATGAATATTACTTTGGTAGGATCATAGTGAGTGCTTATCTCGGATCTATATATCTATCCACCCACCAACAATACACTAAAAGACAGGGATATATATCTATATATTTATTTGCATATAAAAGATGAAAATTGATTGTTTGTCTATCCTCTTTTGACACTTTCTCCATCTGATGCAGATATAAAATCATACCAATTATTAAACACCATACCCTTAGGATTGTGTATAGCGAACAAACGTCGGGACTGATATGCTTCCTAATATAGTTTTTATGGATTTTCAATCTAAACACTTGACTCTGACTTTCGGACCAAGTGTAAATAGATAATTCTTTATTTAAAACGAAATATCTGTTTTTTTCATTAATCTCTGTTTCTAATTATCTAAAGATTATGATAAAAACTTTTGGGCATATTTTTATGTGATAGCATAATGAAAAAAGTGCAAATGTATATCATATATGATATCAATGAGAAGTGTAGTTAACTTTTTAAATTAAAATCAATTGTTGTTGTTTTTTCATTTACTTTTATGTCTCTAAACTATTTAAATTTAATTTTCAGATGCATATCATCATCATCATCATCATCATCATCATCATCATCAACCGGTTTATTTGTTGAATCAGGCCACAATTAATCCTCTGATGAGGGTGGGGCCTGATTGTCTAGTCTCGAAATCTAAGTCTTCCTCTCCACTCCTGTCTTTGGCAAGGCTTGATGGAATCCATACCCATGGTCTTCCTATCACGCTTGACTACTTCCTCCCAAGTCAACTTGTGTCTGCCAGTGGTGATGTTCTCTGCTGGTACATTCAACTGTCGGACTTTAGCAATCCAGCCATTGCTACGCTCAATGTGACCCAACCAACGCAGTCTGTTCTTCCGCATGATGTCCGCAAGGCTTTTCACGTCGACCTGTGAGAGCAGGGATTCAAAAGAAACGTACTGTTCATATAGGCATTTTTATAAGAGGTTCTGTTTGTCAGTAAAGTTTAATAGAATTTTCCTTGTTTTATCATGCTTAAGTTTGAAATATCCTTCATAGATGCAACAACACATTTTTATAAGAAAATCTGTCTATCAGTGGATTGGCCCATCACACTTATGTTTAAAATGGTACTTTTGTCACTCTTTGAAACAGCATTTGTACAGTCTGTCTTATTAAGTTCGAAATAGTTTTCATCAGGCTTGTTTGAAGTAGCATTTTCTTCTGTAGGATACTATTCTCGTGGTGCACCACTGCAGGTTAACTGCTGGATTGTTCCTCTTTGTTTTTAACCAGAAAGGGTGAAAAAGTATCGAGAAATTTTCACCACTGGAAGTCTCCACGAGGACCTTACAGAATGCAGAATATTTGGGCTCTCCAGATATCTACATTCTTACCTTAAAAGGTAGAGTAAAAAGTAATGTGTTTTATGTTTTGTGTAATGTTACGTTACTGTTCTTTATAAATGTCAACTGTAAATAAATGTGTTAATTTTACTTGGTTTTAATTGGGTCTATTATTCGTTCTGATAATAGATATGTTTGGGATGTATGTTTAATACAGAGCTGTGAGAAAAATAACCTTATATTCCAAGACTTTAGTTAGTTATGTTTAAGTTTAAAATAGTATTTTAGATGCTTCCACAGAAAACTCAGACTAATTGACTGACAGACAGTCATAAA
Organism: Sepiola atlantica; assembly: GCA_963556195.1. Classification (NCBI taxonomy): domain Eukaryota; kingdom Metazoa; phylum Mollusca; class Cephalopoda; order Sepiida; family Sepiolidae; genus Sepiola; species Sepiola atlantica. The sequence goes on from OY744522.1 coordinate 81,648,063, forward strand.
ATACATTTCAAATAACATTTTATTTGCTCTGTCATGCTTACATTTTAAATAGTATTTTCACTGGGCTGTTATGCTTACGGTTCATATAGAATTTTCATTAATTTATCACTCTTGTGCTTATATTGGGTTTTCCTGCTTAAGTTTCCAATACCATTTTAGTCAGTTCATCACGCTTAATTTTGAAATAGAATCTTAATTGGCCTGTCATGGTTTGAAATGGCATTTTCATCGCTAAACTTGCAAATTGAATGGATACCTCTTAAGAATATCCATCCTTGTTGGATAACTATGATTGTATCATAAGAATTGATCAATTGTTTCTGAAATTATAGTGTAGACATATGTTACAGAGTCTGCCATAATATATAATTTTATTTCAACATAATAAATAAAACATTAGACGAAAACTGCAATATAGAAACTAACAAATGATACACTTAAGGTTTTTGCAACATAAACATGATGTTTATTAAAACATTTATTAAAGCTCTGTGTGGTCAATACACTTTGCTAATCTTCTAGGGACTGAGTGGCATATTTTGGCGCACAGCTCTAACGGCACTACAGCTATGGTAGCTCGGATTTGTTCCTTAAGTTCAATGATGCTATAAAAATATACGGTTTCAGATTTTGAATGACACATGAAATAGAAAAACTACTTAAGTATCAGCAAAGTTGCATCCAAAAGAAAATATAGAATTACTTATGGTGGACTCAGTACAAAGATACATACGCACACAATATTCCATTTAGTACAGAGACATTTGATTTATTTATTTAGAATCAGAATTAAATTCTACAAAGTTGAATTCGATGAATTTGCAACCTGGGCAACTTTTGCCAATTAAAAAAAAAGTTTTAAAAAAATAAATTGAGATCTAACATATAAAAGTGAAAAAGTTTATTTCAAGAATTAATCAACATGAACACAGAAGACAGCATGTCATTAGAGTTGCCCCCAACCCTGTATCAATAGTTTGCATCTCAAATAGACATGAGAGTGATTTTAGCATCCAATTATATGTATCTGCGAAATTTATGAGTCAGTTACCCGCTGTGACCTCCGGAAGTTAATATGTTGGCCTTCTCAGATTTAATACATTTTATATTGTATTAAATATTACCTTTCAGGTTTTAATATCTAATTATCCCCGTCTGCTCAATTTCAGGCCTACATCTTGCATAGTTGGTTGATGAGTCAGTGTTCCAGTACAATTCTTCCATCTTGTGCACAAAAAAACTGAAAATGAAAATAAGAAACAAAAAAGGCCCCAAAATCTTGCCTTGTGAATTTAATGTATTCTATGCTTGAATATGCATCGAATAAATGGTCAGACTTTATTGGTTTTGCAAGGCTGCTTTGATTAGGACTCATATAATCAAGCTGCATGACTGCTTCGGGTCAAACGCTTATTGTGCTAAAGAATCTCTTGAAGAAAACGTTTGACCATAAAACACTTAAGACCTCAAATGTCTCAGCTTCCTTCCCACTTTAGATTGGTAATTCTCAAAGTTTTTCACTCTGTGCACATTGTTATCTCATCTGACTAATAAGTCGGCTTAACATTGGGGAATAACATGGTATGAAATATAACCATTTCCAGACATCTTTGTAGATTTCTTTTTATTAAATAAAACAAAAGAATGCTTTTCTATATTAAAAAAAATAGATCTTGAAATTGCTTTCAGGTGAGTCGTCAGTGATGTGCTGGCTTCATTACTTATTTCAGGTTTTTCAACATCATACCAGTTAAACCGGTAACCCGACCATCGTTTGATTAGAAACAAAGGCTTCACCTTGAAAACGAAACAGTATACAATTAAATGAGATGTTGAGTAATTATATTTTAAGCTTTTATGTCTATTATTGGTGGGGGGGGTGAACTTGAATAAACTGAGCAGGGCTTTCCACCTGTATGTTTCTCCCAATTTATTTTCTTACACCTGTATGTTGCTCCTAGTTTCCCTGTTTTTACATCTGTTCACTGCTGCCAATTTCCGCTTTTACAGCTGTATCCTGTTCACAGTTTCGCTTTTTTACATCTGTTCACTGCTGCCAATTTCCATCTTTACAGATGTATCCTGCTCACAGTTTCGCTTTTTTACATTTGTTCACTGCTGCCAACTTCCGTCTTTACAGCTGTATCCTGCTCACAGTTTCGCTTTTTTACATTTGTTCACTGCTGCAAATTTCCGTCTTTACAGCTGTATCCTGCTCACAGTTTCGCTTTTTTACATCTGTTCACTGCTGCCAACTTCCGTCTTTACAGCTGTATCCTGCTCACAGTTTCGCTTTTTTACACTTGTTCACTGCTCCTAATTTCCCTGTTATTACACTTGTATGCTGCTGCCAATTGCCGTTTTTAACATCTGTAAGTTACTCATAATTTTCGTTTTTAATACCTGTAAGTTACTCTTATTTTCCAGTTGCTTACACCTATACGTTACTCACAATTTCCCATTGTTAACACCTGTATGTTGCTCCCGATATCCCTGTTCTTATACCTACATGCTTCACCCAATTTCCGTTTTTAACACATGTATGTTGATTCCAGTTTCCTTTTTCTGACATCTGCACATTGCTCCCAATTTCCCATTTTAAACATCTGTACTCTGCTCCTAATTCCCAATTTCTTACATCTGTATGCTGTTTCTAATTTTCCATTTCTTACATGTGTACGTTGCTCTGAATTTCCCTTTTTAACACCTAGTCGTTTCTCTCAATTTCGCTGTTCGTACATCTATACACCCCTCAGAATTTCCATTTTTTTGGATATTTCATCCAACTCTTATTTAAATGAGCCCAACATGTGCTACTGCCTGTTGAGGTACACCTTTGATATTAATATAATGCTGCAAATACATATACACGAAATCAAGGGGATGTAATTCATCTAAATTCGACGTTGTAGTAATATTAATACAGCTTTTTTTGTATATGCAAACAAAAATTAGACAACTGACTTTTTTCCAAGTTAATTTAATTACTAAAACTACTAAAGAAAGTTATTAACCAAAATTTCTCTGAAATTTGAGTTACAATAAGCCTCCTCAGTCAAGATCTGGATAGTGCTATTCTATCAGACTCTCAAGAGCCACTAAGTGTATGACCAACGAATGTTGGTGCCATTGTGTGTGTTTTTAGAGAATATAAAATATATAAACCAACAAAACATTGTTTTAATCTTGATTCCAAATTTCATCCCAACCCAATATATATATATATATATATATATATATATATATATATATATATATATATATATATATATATATAACACGCATCCAGCACATAACAACAATATCAAAGTTCATATGAAATGTCTTTATTATTTTTTATTCTTTCTTTTTAATTTTTTTTCATTTCATTTTTTATTTGATTTCCACTGTTATAAATGAATCTACAAATTTACTGTAACTCTTACCATTTTATACTGCTCAAAACTTGATTGACTGGAATTGATGCTTGTATTGCCAATCTGCCTGGCAATTCATGAAATGATATCCGTTTGTTCAAATCTATTTTGTAAATACGTCTAACAGTTCCCAATGGAAATGGAAATTATTCTTACCACTACTTGTAAGACTTACATCCGGGTATTGATACTTCATTCAGTATAGCAAGGTTTTCATAGCAGACAAATCTTTTCACATGCATTATTTCGAAAATAAAGTCCTTCAAAATGTCTGTTTTTGACAATGACTCAAATAATTTGTTAGATGAGAATATTATTTTTAGTGCAAATGACAACATTATATTAAAGAACAATGTCTTTCCTATCCCTATATACTTACCTCTGCACAGAGGCAGAGTTAGACACAAGGTCGGTTTTCAATGTGGAGAAACTCCAGTTCCCCACAAAGGGGCACTCTGGATTAGTGATGGGATGATTCCAATATTTTTCCCGATTCTGATACAATTACCGATTCTGTTCTAAATTCTCGATTCCGATACAATTACCGAATCCAATTCCGATTCTAAAATCTTCTAATCGCCTAATCTTCTAAAAAAGTAGAATTTCATTTGTTTTTTTTGTTGTTGGGGGGGATTTAGCGGAGAGTGCTCATCTACATTTAAATGTAATTTTCTTTTTAATTTGACAAATTTCTTAATTTTTTCCCTTTATGTATTGTATCGAAGATTTTAATAAACTCCTTGTGATATTTTAATCTATATTTTTCATTGGTGCTATTTTTTTCTCATTTATCCACTCATGTTATTTTTACCGGTGCCATTTTGTCCAGTGACATTTTTACCGAAATTCGTTATGATCTCTAAATTATATTTTACTGGTAGTTTAAAATCAATAAATATTAATCATTTTATCATTAGTATCAGCAATAGACAATTAACTTTTAAACAAAAGCGATGACAAATAAATTAAAAGAATCGTTTTAGAATCGGAAATTAGGCTAAAATTTTACCGATTCCGATACCTCCAAAAATTCCGATTTTTCCGATTCCCGATACAAATTAATCGTCCCAAAATTATTCTGGATTAGGACAAAAATAAAAAAAATTGCCTTAGTCTTGAAGGATTTCTCCTTAACTGATCGACCACAGAACAGATACTGCATCTTAGTTAAAGGCCGAGACTGAGTGAGTAATTTAATGTCCGATTTCATAACAATATGTCCGAAAGTCAAGATATTATAAACATTCAAATAAAAGAAATAAATAAAACGATTTTAGCAATGTTTGGTAATTCCTTACAAGCTTTGAACTTAGACAATTTCTGCGGGATGTTAAGAGTTAAGACTCTGCTTAGTTAGTTTTAATTCCGCAAAAGAAATTACCAGTAAGTCGTTTACAGCCGCGAACCTCTTCTGTAAAAGAAGGAAAATGAAAGCTAAGGAAGATTAATCCGTTTCTTGGATGTTTCTGCCGAAGAGACTTAACCTTATTATCTGCACGAATGCACATGAGAAAAAAAAATCAATTTAATTATAAGATAGTTAATCTCTGCTACAAAAGAGTTCCACTGACTGCCTCTTCATTATTTTGGTCAAAGAGGAAAGAAAAACAAATCTTCATCTTATCTTTAAATTGGGGTTGCATCATTTTTGATCGGATTCGTTTCCCTCGAACCATCTTCTTTATTTTTTGGTTCTTATCAGCAGAAATATTTACAAAGTGCTGAATGTGGAATTTAAAACGTCAATCTTTGATGGTCAATCTAAGTAATATATATATATATATATATATATGCATGTGTGGGTATATTTATTTGTATAGGTGTGTATGCGAATATGTGTGTATGTATACATATACATACACACATATATGTATGTGTGAATATATGTATAGATTCAGTTTATTTTATTTCATACATATACATGTATATTTATGTGTTTATATATGTACATAGTTGCGTTTGTGTACATATGAGGGTGTGCATGATTGTGTATTTATATATGTGAGGATCTATGTATGAATGCATATAGGTAGCTTTCCGAGTACCTAAGACAAAATATGTTATATATCTTTCAGGATGGAATTTGAAACTCTACACGTATGCGTGTTGTTCATGTGTGAGGACAGTTGTGTGTGCTTTTAGGCCTGGATGTTGGAAAGTGTATAGTTGTATTGTGTCTGTATGTGGCTTCTCTGAAGAGCTTTACTGTCTGCTTTTTTATGACGAGTCTATATATATATATATATATATATATATAATCTACATAAAAACACAACAACCTAAAATTGACATCACATATGAAACCAGTGGAAACATTTTAGAATGCTTAACGTAATACAAGTTTGTTCTGCGATGCCATCCAGCGTTGCTGAATTTAAATCGTCAACGACTTCCCAGAACAATATGCAAAAACGTTCTATGCACGTTTCTCTGCCGTCTTTTTAAAATTCTCTTCCTTCTTCCTTGTTCATTTGCTTTTGACACCTGAGGATAATTCGACAAAGAATCAAAAACGTTTGTGAAACGTGTGAAACCTATGGAACATTGATTAATTGTTTTGATTTTAATACAAAAAAGACAATCAGAAAAATTGAAAAACTAAAAAAAGGTATAATTAAACAGACGAATTCTGCTATTTTTAACAATGTTTGCATAAATGAGAAAATGCTGCCTAAATACACACACAATAAATATATATATATATATATATATATATATATATATATATATATATATATATATATATATATATATAAAGCTAGAAGAAATAAGAGTGATAAACATGTTCGAATGTCCAAATTTATTTCAAATTTCGATTGTTCAATGCAAGGTGTATTCTGTAATAAACCAGTGTTTATTATTCTTTCCTTAAGCCAAGGCTTTTCAAAGATCGAAATCTTATCATCAGAGGAGAAATACATATAGATAAGTTAGCTGTATATATATATATAGTTGGCTATATATATTATATATATATATATATATATATATATATATATATATATATATATATATATCCGTGTACTTTGTGCACATGTATGTATCTGTTTGTGTATATTTATATATATATATATATATATATATATATATATATATATATATGTGCATGTATTTATGTGTTTGTAGAAATCGGTTCGTTTTTTTTATACCGTAATGAGGTGGCGGAGACAAAGTGTGTCATCAAATCACTGAGCTGCCCTAATTTGAGAACCATTAGAATAGCAGGCCTTCGAAGATAGGAAAGGAAAAGAATTAAAAATTAAAATATAAAAATTGTCAAGACATTTTGACGGTTAGCCTTGTAATCCTAAAATGTTATCTTAATGAATCATGTGACTTTAATCACATATAAATTCTTGAAAGAATTGCTCTTTCATTTTAATTTTTACATCCATTGTGAATAGTGGCCTGAAGAGGTTCAGCTGGTTTTCAGCTAGAACTGAAACATATCTGCAAATGTGTAGCAAAAATGTTTGCATAAATAAGTTTTTATACCAAATAAATCTTGACAAACAAATAGAGTGATAGATATGGGAATCTTGACAGACAAACAAATTAATAGCTATGGAAATATTCACCAACAACTCGGGTATAGATCAAGGTGTACTATCTGTTCTATGTTCGGTCAGGAGAGGAGATTTATTTCTAGACTGAGACAATTTTAATTTTTACCCCATTTGAGTTTTATTTCCATCATATTCAAAAACAAAGAAAGATTTATTGTATGTGTAATTTATATAAAATTCTTAATTAACAAAATCTTGATTTAAACTAGCAAAAATGAAATACAATAAGTTGCAAGATTGTGTGTGGTTATGTAAAAATGGTATTAAAAACGGAATTTTTCACCTCAGGTTAAATGAAGCAGAGAAGTGGAAAATTCTTTTAAAAGTTCAAGATTAGAACTACGGCTATGTGTCAAGATATGACGTAATGGCCAGGAAGTCTGAATTGACATGTAGCGACTGCCTTATGATACGAGAAATAAAAGAAATGAGCCAACTACTTTCAACAAGAGACGAACAGGTGTTTTCTGCCAATGGAAAGACGATTACTGGCAATCGGTTGAGAGTCGAAAGGATTCTTCATCTAACATTACAAACGGCTTATTAGTGTCATATAACGTCAAATTAACATCAAAACGCTGTGTTATTCGAACTTAGACATAATTAGAAATGGCGATTTTTTTTATCTTAGCAAATTTTCTCAAATATTTTATTGCCAATAGTGTGGATTTTGCAAATTTCTTCACAATCTCAATCGAATAAAGTTTATGTCATAACAAAAAAGACTTCCACTTTTGTACGTTTCATAGGAAGTCTTCATTACAACTTTCTATAATAGTTTGTAACATATTGAGGGTTCACGGTTCCCCCAAAGCTATGGATCCAATTAAAAAATGGTTTACTAACTATGATAGATATTTTGTGTGTGCGTTTTTAACCAATACCCGGAATAGTATCTAAAAGGAATATGGTGTAAAATAACACCGGTCATTATATTTATCTGCCAGTACAGTTAAATATAATGACCAATCTTATTTAACACCATATTCGTTTGTAAATAATATTTCAAATTTTGACGACAATAATTATAATTTCTTAAAATCTAATAAATGTTCCATAATCTACCAATAAATAAAATTCCTTTTAAAATACCTATTTCCCTTTACAGCAGGTTAAGGGTACTAAATGTATACACTCATGTACAATTGTACTATGTTCCAACATTGACACAGCGCATCACGGGTGGTCTAGTTTTAAAGAATATTCTGCATTTTCGTTACAGATATATAACTACACACGAACACTCCATTATAGTAAGGATTGTAGAAGCTTCAATCCCGGGCAATAGCAACTAATCTTGACAGTCCTAAATCTGAAACAATTTTAGAAAACACTTTTTATAAAATATTCTATTGTTCCAATATACACCAACACTCGTCTGTACGTCTATTGAAATACACAATAAAGTACCTTGCTGTGATGTTAGTATCCCAACCACTAAGTTATAATTAGTCCCTGTGACAAGATGAACTCTGTGGAAGAAGAAAAGGCTTCTGCTGTGCAAACTGTTTGGCATTTGCAAGATAAACAAGAAATTATTCCGGGTGTGGGACGGTATCATAAAAAAAAATCATGTTGGGTGTTTGTGTCTCTCACTAGTTTTTAGATATTAGTAAAGAAAAAGAAGAATATGGCCGTCTCAGACAACAAAACAGTAAAAAGGACTAAAAGACCAATCGTTTTTTGTTAGAACCATCACAAATTATTGTTAGTTTTATAATTAAAATGACTTTTGTGTAACTCTTTTTTGTGTACATTTTGTAAAGATGGAACTTCAGAAAATGAATTGCACCAAACGTTTTTGAAAACTTGGTTCAATGTTTTCTTAGTAATTTCAAAATCATTTATTTCAGACTTTTTTAGTTGTTTAATTTAAACTGAGCTGTGAAAAGAAATAATTTTATTTATTGGTTTTAGAATAAAACTTGTAAAAATGTAAAAAATTCAATCTTAAAATTCACGTTAAACATTTTAATTCTGTTTTTCCTAAGTAATCATTATATATATGTATATATATATATATATATATATATATATATATATATATATATATATATAATAAAGAAAAGTTTATTTCAATAACTATAATCATTAGTTGTATCACAAGAAGATTATAAAACACTGGTATTTTATAAAAAAAAAAAAAAATGCCACAGGATACAAATAAATTGTGCAGGTGAAGTTGAACTCAATGGTTAACCCTTAAAGTCAAAAAGAGCTCATATATTATAATTCAGCAGAATACAAAAATATGACATATTTAATATGAGCATGATTATTACAAAATATTAAGTGTCATAAATTTAGTATGCTACTGAATTATATTATATATATATATATATATATATATATGTGGGGGGGTGTATGTATTTGTATACGCTTATATATTTGTTTGGACAAGATTCGCTCCTAAACTAATAAAATGACCATTATAAATTTTATAAATGCATGTATTTAGGCAACATATTTTCATTAAGACAAACTTTATTGAACACCAAGAAATGCTTTGTTTAATAAGTATTTTTTTTTTTTTTTTTTTAATTTTTCGGATTGTCCATCCAGTATTTTTGTCAAATTGTTGTATGTAGAATCTGTATGTTCTATGTTTCATTATTCACGAATACTTTCGATTGATTCATTCAATTCAGGGTATTAGTCTGGTTTGTTCATATCTGCTTAAGGTTAAAAAAATTTTTTGTCACTAAGGATTTGTTGCAGTCAATTACCAAGCTAGGCACTTTAAAATTCTGTGGCTAGACTCGTAATTGATATTGTTTTTGTAGGGCGTCCAGTTTTTATATACAATGCTTCAAGAATTTTGAGTCTTTTTATATTGGGGTCGTGATGTATAATTTTGTGATGTTGACTAAGAGGTGTCTGAATTGCGAATGGGAGCAGTTTTGTTCTTTCAGATATTTGAAGAGTGTACTAGAGTCAGAGAGATGTAATGTAAGCCTTCTAGAAAGTGTAATAGTGAGCCAATGTAACAAGCAGTTTTAATATTGTTGGAGATACATTCCCCAAAAAAGTAATGGAACTGATATATTACGTTGGTTCATAATTGACTTCAACAAATCCTTAACTGACAAAAAAAATCTTTTTAATTTTTGTAATTTTTAATTAGTCACATGCAAAATAAATTGCATTTCTGCAATGTACTTGACCGCATGAAAACATTTACAATGTGGTTTGTTGTGTGATTTTGTCAACAAAACAATAACCTGACAGGCACCTCTCACAAGATGGCTAGCTAATTACCCTAGTTAACAGGCACACAACCAGGCAAAAAAGTGAATTCGAAGAAAAAGGACAAGAGAGAAGCATTACCTCTCTCTTATAACTACAGCCACTGATCATGTAGTATAGGTCACATGACTCCAGTAAGTATAAGTGTATAAGTGTTAGTAAAACAATCATGACAATTTTTGGTTAGTTAAGAATCCGAGAACACAATGTATAGGTCACATGACTCCAGTAATTATAAGTGTTAGTAAAAAAAATCATAACAATTTTTGGTTAGTTAAGAATCCAAAAATACAATGTATAGGTCACATGACTCCAGTAATTATAAGTGTTAGTAAAACAATCATAACAATTTTGGTTAGTTAAGAATCCGAGAACACAATGTATAGGTCACATGACTCCAGTAATTATAAGTGTTAGTAAAACAATCATAACAATTTTTGGTTAGTTAAGAATCCAAGAACACAATGTATAGGTCACATGACTCCAGTAATTATAAGTGTTAGTAAAAAAATCATAACAATCTCTTGTTAGTTAAGAATCCGACAACACCATGTATAAGTCACATGACTCCAGTAATTATAAGCGTTAGTAAAACAATTATAACAATTTTTGGTTAGTTAATGTTGTGAAGTTGTTCCACAGTAAATAATAAATAAAGGAAGTCAAGTCGAGGGTTGGTTTAACAAGTGTATTAACAAAGTAAGAAAGTGACTAGCTGTTGGCTAGACAGTTACAAGACTGTGCTTTGTCTTCCGGTGACTCGCAGTATTTATAGTGACAACCGGTGTTGTTTCTCCTGTGTAAGAACGGCCGGTGTAACAACCCCCTTTGAAAATATCCCCTCTGTGGATTAAGAACGTTTTTGTTGTTTTTTTCGTTCGTGCTTATGATAAATTCGTCCACCTCTGCCTTACTCTTAATTTCATCAAGCGTTACTGGAAGTTCTCTTATTGTGTCACATAACGTATTTTTTACTTCAGCTTCCGCTTGAATAGCTGCTATCACCATATCCTCCAATGGTTCTGTCTGCTTAGGTATCAACCTTGATAACCCGTCTGCATGACCAAATTTCTTAAATGGTACATACTCCATTTGAAAATTGTAGTTAAGAAGAATGGTACCTCATCTTTGGAGTCTATTCGCAGTGTGTTGTGGTAGTCCCTTTTTCGATCCGAAAATCGTTAATAAGGGTTTGTGGTCTGTTTGTAACAGAAATTGTCTACCGTGCAGGAAACGATGAAATTTCTTTACCGCGAATATAATGCTTAGAGCCTCTTTCTCAATTTGAGAGTAGTTTTTTTCGGCTGGTAGAAGTGTTCGGGATGCATGGGCTATGGGTTTTAATTTTCCATCATTCATTTTGTGCAATATGCATGTTCCTATACCATAGTTGCTGGCATCGCTTGCAACTACAATATCGCGCTTGGGATTATAATGTGCCAGAAACAAGGCAGACGTTAAGATATCTTTAATTTTCTGAAACGCTTCTTCGCACTCTTGCGTCCAGACCCATTTTTGGTCCTTCTTTAACAGTTCATTTAAGGGTGATCTTAGTTTATGCATGTTTGGTACGAACACATTGTAGTAATTCGCCAACCCTAAAAAACTTTGTAGAGACGCAATATTTTCTGGAGCAGGCATGTTCCGTATCGCCATTGCCCTATCTGGGTCTGGCCTTCTTCCTTGCTCATCGATGATTTGTCCTAAGTATTTTATTTTTTCCATGAAAAAAGTACATTTCTCATCTTTGATTTTAAACCCATAATCCTGGATTTTTTTGAATACTTGGTTTACATGAGTCTTGTGTTGTTCTTTGCTAACGCTGTTTATTAACACATCGTCCAGGTACCATACTGCGAAATCCATCCCATTTAACATCATGTCCATAATTTGTTGAAAAATCGCAGGGGCGACCTTTACTCCAAAAGGAAGTCGGTTAAATTTGTATAATCCCTTATGGGTATTGATACATAGCAGTTTTGAACACTCTTCATCGACAGGGATTTGAAGATAAGCGTCGCTGAGGTCGATTTTAGAAAAATATTTTCCTCCACTCAGTTTCGCAAATATTTCTTCAGGGCTTGGAAGAGGGTAATGGTGATCTTTTAATGCCTTGTTCAAGCCTGTGAAAAAATCGGCACAAACTCGAATCTCCTTGTTCTTTTTCTTAACATAAACTGTAGGTGAAGCCCACTCACTGTGATCAATTTTTGAAATGACAGCCATGTTCTCGAGTCTTTCTAATTCACCGTCTATTTGCTCTATAGCGGCGTATGGAACATTTCTTTTCTTTCTGAACACAGGTAGTTCATTTGTTTTAACTTCAAACTTTGCTACCGCTTTTGTACACTTTCCAAGACCGCCTGAAAATACGTCTGGAAAATTTTCTTTTAATTCCCTCTTGAGTTTTTCTGCCTCCACATTCGAATCCTCAACCTTTTGGCAAAAGGAGCTTAAAGACAGATCCCATAGGCTAAACTTTTCAATCAGATCAGTTCCAAAAAGGTTATTAGATTTTCGCATACCAAAAATTTTGGCTTTTACGGTCTTATTCTGGAAAGAAATATTCGTCAATAATTCCCCTTTGAAGGTTATTTTTTCACCACTGACGCTTCCCGCCGTTTTTTGTGATTTGATCATAGTGGGTCTCCCAAGCTTCTTCCATGTCTGTACATTAATGATGGAAATGTCAGACCCACTATCAAGCTGTAGTCTTACTTTTTTTTTAAGCATTTTGACCTGTACATATTTCCGGATATTTTGTTCTTCAGGTTCAATTTTTGTCAGTTTAATGGCTGTCTTTCTACCAGATTTTTTTCTACAACGTGATGCCTTATGTCCTTTCTGGTGGCAGTTGTCACATTGTTTGAATATGTAGGGACACTCATTGTACCAATGGTTATCTCCACACCTCCAACACGGTTCAGGTGGATCTTTTCCATATTTTTTTCTCTGGTTATTCATTGAAGTCAATTTTTTCTTCTGATGGATTTTTTTAATGTGCGACACTCCGTTTTCCTCTATGTCACGACTGTCCTGTTTCAACGCAACAAAACGTTCACAGTCTTCCGCTAAGTTTTGTATTGTTAGACATGGCTCATTTTCGAGTTTATTTAAAACACGACGTCTGATTTCAGAGTCTTTATTTAAGACCAGACCTTGCAAGAATATTAAACATTTAAAATTATCCGATGATAATTCCTCTAATTTAAAATCGTCGCAAAGTTTATTTACTATACTTGCATGCGTAATGTAGTCGTCTTCCTCTCTTCTAGTGACATTCATACACTTATATCTCCTGTGGAAAAGAGAAGTTTTTGTAGAAAACAGTTCTGTTAGTAAAGTAACTGCCTCCTGGAAGTTCAACTCACTGGTCTTTTTTGGAAGGATAAAATTCACGAACTTTGTATGCTCGGCAGCTCCTAATTTTCTTAGCAAAAATCTAACTTTTTTAGAGTCTGTCCATGTACTGCAGTCCGATACAAAAATATCCTCATATCTTCTATAGAAGTGAGCAAAAGTGACATCGTCTTCTGGATTATAATTGAAAATTTCGATAGCGCTCCACACAGCCGCCTGGGAGAATGCATTATGATTCTCGTTTGATTTCGTCAACTGTGTTGCCTCCAGAAATTTTCTTTGTTCCTCCTGTGTTTTTATCAAGAGTTCTTCGAAGTGTTTCTGCTGTTGTAGCAGTTTTTCTTGGAATCTTTCTTCTCGTGTTGTTGCCAGCTCTTTTTGTTCAGCATGCATTTTTCTTTGGGCTTTTTGCTGTTCCAACAACTCTCTTTTAAATTTCTCCTCAATTTCAACTTGTTTTCTTTGAAGTTCCATTTGTTGTTCAACTTGCTGTCTTTGTAACGCAACATTTTGTTCCGTTTGGAATTTAAGTAATTGAAAAAGAGAATCTTTGAATTCAGTGTCCATCATTCACAAATTCAAGTTATGCACCACACAATTTACACTTGTAAAAATAAATCAGTTTTCCCCACAACGTGCTTAATATAATTAGTTTGCTCAACTAATACACAAAACAAGAAATATATTATTCCTTAATAAAAAACATTCAATCCCAGTTCTTTTGTTTGAAAAACAAAACTAAGAAAAAAAATTTTTTAATTTTTTATTTTTTTTTTATATATATGTGTACGTAGTTTTACAAAACCAAGTCCGTCGCTATAAGCCTAATAAGACTAGTTTTATGGGAAATCTTTTTAACCCCTTTTCATTTTGCAAAAATGCGACTTGCTTATTTAACAGTTCTTTGTTAGAAGCACAAATGACTTACGCGAATATATTTTTTTACTGTCCGTCCTTTGCTCTCGACAATTCTGTGGTAGACCGTTTTAATAAATAGTCAATCTGGATTTTGCTCAAATATCAGATGTTGTCCTAATAATAACGACAAACTTACACAATATCTGTAATAGTTGACGCGGATAACATTTATCTTAACGAGTCAGTGAAACTTGAAGAGAAAAAAAATAAAGGTATCAGTGTATTCAATTATTTCAATAATTGAAAATGTCTTACGCGTTTTTTAGTTTTCGATTTTTGGTAGCAAGTTTTGAATTTGTGTTTTTTCTTTTTTTTTCCGCTTAACTACTCAGTAGTTAATTTGCTGTTAATCCTTGCGAATCTAAATATCTGACGAAGATGGGTTTTTTTTTTCCGTGAAGATCTTGCGAATCACTTTGGGTGATTTTTTTTTTTTTTTTTTTTTGCAGTGAAATCGTTTCGATTCCTCGTCGCCAATCTGTTGTGAAGTTGTTCCACAGTAAATAATAAATAAAGGAAGTCAAGTCGAGGGTTGGTTTAACAAGTGTATTAACAAAGTAAGAAAGTGACTAGCTGTTGGCTAGACAGTTACAAGACTGTGCTTTGTCTTCTGGTGACTCGCACTATTTATAGTGACAACCGGTGTTGTTTCTCCTGTGTAAGAACGGCCGGTGTAACAGTTAAGAATCCGAGAACACAATGTATAGGTCACATGACTCCAGTAATTATAAGTGTTTGTAAAAAAAATCATAACAATGTTTGGTTAGTTAAGAATCTGAGAACACAATGTATAGGTCACATGACTCCAGTAATTATAAGTGTTAGTAAAACAATCATAACAATTGTTGGTTAGTTAAGAATCCGAGAACACAATGTATAGGTCACATGACTCCAGTAATTATAAGTGTTAGTAAAACAATCATAACAATCTTTGGTTAGTTAAGAATCCGAGAACACAATGTAAGAACATTGCTGTTCTCCCTCTGGACCACAGTCAATTCTCCACAATGATTCAGTCGTTTTTCTCACATCTTTTCTAACAGAAATTGTCCTTTACTCATCTCATATGAAACATAGTAGATGTGCTCATACACCACCAGCCTAATAAGCTTTTCGTCTACACCTCCCTTCCTTGCAATGCCATGCATCAACATACTGGGTTAATTATCAGTGATCTCCTGAACTTCAGTGACAAACTGCAGCAGTCTGACAGTATCAGATCGTGGATCATGTGTTTCCCTCACTTATGTTGCCTCATAGTAACATCCTGAATCTTTCAATTTCTTCTTTACCTATTTTACCAGCCTCCTGCTGATGCTGAAAAAGTCCATATTTTTCTTCCAGCATGGATTCCAAAGTGAAATCTTTGTTGTAACCTTGAAGGGCCGACAATAAATAAGACAATAAATAAGATTGTATATTTACAGAAGTACAGAATAGTATGTGACAGAAAAACTGCTCCATCCTTCGTCATAGGCTTCTCTATACATAGTGTCTAGAAGAGTCCATATAGTCACGAAATAGAGTAGATCACCATCATTTTTAGCCTTGCTCCGTATTGAGTCGATACTTTTTCCTTTTAGAGTTTATTACAATAAAATCCGCAATCTTACGCTTTCTTTTTGATCTTCGCTGTTCAGAACTTTTTTGCGGGATTGGTATCTCAACAGTGTTGAACACAACATCCATTAGCTTGTCCTGTGGCGTATTATTCTCGACCGCATCTGAATATCGTTTCCTTATCTGGTTCATATGTTTTTTGTTGGTAAACCTGGGCCCCTTTATCATGTAAATCATGTTCCCAATCCATTTATCCATCATACCTGTTTCTCAGTAAGATTTATTATTTTTGAACATCTGAAAAAACCTTTTCTCCGACTTTTAAGCGTCCCTTCGTGACATTTTTTCATGTCCTGGTTTCGTATGGGTTTGGAAATATTCTTCATAATTCAACTGACCAACGATACATCTGATTAACCCTTTTTCCTCCTCAAGTGACCCCTTAGTAAGAGAAAACAACAGAGAATGGAGAGAGGTGCTCTCTCTCTCTTGCTCTCTCTCCGGAAGAGCATGTATAAACCGTTAATAAAACGGTTATTTATTTTTGTTGTATTGTAGTTCGACAATTACCCAGTAATAAATGCACTCATAATTCAATTTTGGGAAGCAACTGTATTTTTTATTTCTTAACAGTATTTATAGTCCGTTCGGATTAGTTTATTCTGGCAGTGTGGGGTGTTTATCTTTCCACCACAATTTTAAAGCGAGAATGTTGTCTTTCTATTTTATCAATGAGCAGTGACCAGATGCACCCGGAGAGAAAGTAAAATCCACCAGGTTTCGGATCACCCTCCAACCATATGACACTTGGATTGTAATTTGCTTTCTTTTTCTTTGCTAACTAAATAATGCATTTGAAATTGAAAAAAGTTATTTTTCGCAAACTATACCAGAGAAAATAGAAAGTCTTTTGTAAATAACAACTTTAGCCATTTTTGTTTTTTGTTTTACCTTTGTTTGTATTGGTGTATTCAAATGAACTTTGCCGGCAACGTCACCAGAATAGACACGGCAGAGAAGACAAGAAGGCTTCAAGGCATAGAATAAAAGATAGGGCAAATCTAAAAACACTAGGTCTCCTTCCACTCAACAAAACAAACAAAAAATGACCCCGCAAAATCACAAGAGATTTTGTTCTTTTCCAAAATACATTAACTCTCTGATTGAAAGAATGAATGAGTCCGATTTTGGGCCTAAGAAGGGAAAGAAGAGAATGATAAGAAAGAAAGAAAGAAATGAATAATGATTATAGAGTAAGAGATTTTGGTAGGAAGAAGAAATGGTAGAAGAAATGGAAGAAAATATAGAAAGAACAGAGATCTGATCAGGACATAGAAAGAAAGAAAATGAACGAAAAATAAGAAAGGAAAGAGATCTATATAAAAACAAAGGAATAAAAATTGGAACAAAATATAAAAAGAAAGAGTGAAAGACTCAGCTCGAATAACAAAGAAAGAAGAAAAACATAGATAGAGAAAAAAAAGAAGAAAAAGAGTTATAGAAGAAAGAAATAAACGAAAAAGACAAATAAAAAAATAAAGAAAGGAAAAAAAGGAAATATGACAGAAAGAGTGAGAGATCTAGGTAAGAAGATAAAAAATAAACGAAAGGCTCGAAACACAAAAAAAAGAGAAAGAATAGGAAAATAGATCAGACGAAAAAGAAAGAAAATAAAGAAGGAACAACTGAAAAAAAGAAAGAAAGAATAATTGAATGGAAGAAGTATGACAATGTAAAAATACGATAGAGGAATTGAAAGAAGAAAGACTTTGAACAAAAAGAAAGACTGACAAAGGAATAAAGAAAATATAAAAGAAAGATAAATGGAGAAAGAAAAAAATAGAAAGAAATGCGGAAGTTAACATGAAAAAAGAAGGAAAAAATAAAGTAAAAGAAGAAAAATACAGAGGAAAGAAGGAAATTGACTGAAAAGGATAAAGAAATAAAAATGTAAAAAAATGAAAACTAAAGAAAATAAAAAGAATGAAAAATAAAGAAAATGTAATAGAATGATTTATATCTGCTTTTGTAAAAAAGCTGTGAACATTGGGATTGTTTTCCAATTCTATTACAAATTTAGTCCTAAAAGCAGAAGATGTTTTGATGATAATATCAACTTAAATTTAAGCGCAAAATAAAAATAAAATCTGTAATGAGATAAAAAAAAGCCCCAAAGAAGAAAATGCCTTGCACTGTTTTATAAAGTAAATTTATTCTTGTATGTTTTTATTCGTATTTTGTGTTGTGATGGATAAATGAAGTCTTCCTTGTTCTGACTCTTATAATCAGGTAGAGCAAGGGACACCAAACTATGGCATATGAGCAAAATCCAGCCCGCCACATGCTTTTTTCGGCCCGTAAGTTTAAATTAAAAACAGGAGGTAGCGATAGAATCTCACGATTAAGGTTACGAGTAAATATCTATTTATGAAAATCCGAATTTTTAGTTGTGAAAATCCCTAATTTTGTACATTTTCCCAGCTCTTCTGAGCACTAAGGTACTCGACTAAGCTCAAATCTCTGGTTCCTCCTTCTAAGATATTCACAGCAAGAACTCGTATTGCTACCGCAACGAATAAAATCTTTCGTTTCTTCCTTAGGGTGGCTAACGTCAAGCGAAATTTCCACGAACAGAGCTTCTTCTCGTCTGTGGAACACATTGCCATGGGACTGCTTCCACACAGATTTCAACTTGATTGTCTGCAAAGGTAATTTCAACAAATTCATATCTAGAACAATTCTCACAAGTATTCGAACTTGGTCCTAACAATCATTCCATCTCATTTAAAAAATTTTTTTCTTTTAACATAGTTCACCCCAAACAAGGGAGGCCGTCACTGTAGACGTAAGGGGCTACTGAGAAAAAAAAAAGGGGAGAAGGTGGGGGGGGGGGGGCAACCTAAATTGGGATCTGCGCAGCGAGATGTCTGTTTACATTAATTTTAAATTTCTGCATGTCAGTACTGTCCGGGAAACAGGGGGAAGGGAGGGAGTTCCAGAGGCCAGCAGCACGAGGAAAGAAGCTATTCGAGTAGAAGGCTCTCCGGCATCTGGGGACCTCCACAGTGAATGAATGAGATTTAGTTGATTGTCGAGTTAGTCTAGTGAATTTACGTCGAGGGGGCACCAGAGTAGCCAATTCATCGGAGCATAATCCATTGAAGTATTTGTAAAACAAGCACATGGATGCTACATTGAGGCGATGGGCTAGGGACTGGAACTTGGTTGACAGTGAAGGACCTATTAGGTTGGCGACTCTTTTTTGGACATTGTCAAGGAGGGAGAGACTAGTAGATGATGCATCAGCCCATTAATCCTTATCCTCGAGTGGCATCTGGCCTTGGTAAGTGATGACTATTTTAGTAAAAAAATAAAATAGAATAATACTAAACCAGTGACAATGACGTACACATACACCATAAATGTGCTATTTTATTATTTTATAATCGTTTCTTTTAACATTTTCTTCCTGTTATTTTATCTAATGTATTTACGGATACCTGCTTTAGCATCATTTATTAAAAACTTTTTTTCATATTCTATACCTATACACACATTGTCACGGCTAGTTTAATATTATTAGACTGGGATAGTGTTCAGGAGAAATGAATAATCATAGGTTATTTGAGTCATCCATATCTATAGAAGTCTAATTTTTATAAATTGTTAGACTACCTGTGACCTATTGAGTCATTACTTGTCATAAATCAAGGGAGGCGCGAGAGCGCTCTATCCCTCAATAGACTCAAGAATGGCCTATGCTGGAAATCTCATTTCTTTGATCAATCATAACTAAAAAACCAATAAACCAAATTAGTTAAAAATTTGCACAGAATTTTTATTTGATAGCTTCCATAAGTGTGAAGAATTTTAGCATCATTAGTCAAGGCAACCCAGAGATCCAGAAAGTTCAATCATGAAATCATGTTATCCGTGTGTACGTACGTATGTGCCACCCTGTATCTCATCAACTATTTGATGGATTCAGCTGATTTTTGGCAGAGATAGAGGTTCTAGGGTCTAGTTGATGGCATTTTAATTTTAGTTTACCATATACCTTAGTTTTCCAGAAAATTCCAAAAAACCTTATGAGAAGGCATTGTATTGAGGCATAGCCTTTACAAAAGTAGTGACATTCCATGAAAAATGCCAGTATACTGAAATCATATGCCCTTAATAGGGTTAAGATGAAAATTCATATACACTAAATGTACAAAAGCATGGAAATTCCCAAATTTTTACACTTTTATTGTCATTAAGGGTATGACTACATATCAACCAAACCATTTCATTATCACATCACTACAGTATAAATCTCTATGTATGAGTGGATGAAGTGTGTGAGGTGCGCTGAAGAAAAATTCCTACCAGTAAAATACATAGCCCTGTTGTGCTCGCATACCCTTAATGATAATAAAAGTGTAAAAATTTGAGAATTTCCTTGCTTTTGTACATTTAGTGTATATGAATTTTCATCTTAACTCTATTAAGGGCATATGATTTCTGTATACTGGTATTTTTCATGGAATGTTATTAGATATATAATTTATTACCTTCTCTCTCCACTTTCCTCTTTCTCCTTTAATTATTTATGTCATTAGTCTCCTCCCACTATTTCCCTTATTCGCTTGCACCCACTACTTTTATTATTCTCCCTTTATTTACACCATTCACTTTTTTGTGACGTCATCCAGTGTACACTGTAATAAGATACAAGCAAGATAATAAGCAAATTCCACAGACTTTTAGTAGACCTGTGTTTTAAAAAATACTGATTATAATTATATTTTGGATATCATCAAATATATTATCTGATAAACATTTTATTATGTCATTTGACGACTAATATTGAAAAAACAAAAATATAATCATTAATGTATTTTTATCTCATTAATAAATAATTTGCAGAATTTTTAATTAAATATTATCTGAAAGACAACTATTATAATGACAAACTAGCGGTAAAAATAAAGAACTCAATAAACTCTCGTTCTACATCTGAACAACAGATAAACAGTTAAACAAACATCGATTAAAAATACTTACAAGTATTAATTAGAGTCTTCTTTGATTATTAAATTCCTAAATGAAAATGAACATGTAAGCGTTTGTATTATTTCATAACTCTGAAGGAGCATTCTCGCAGCAACGCACTTACTTAAGTATAAGTATTTTCCTGACTTCCAGGCGAAAACAGACTCCGATTGAGTGGTAATGTCTTTTTGAAAAGGAGGTTTACCTAAAAAATTTAAAGATTATGACACCATCCATACCATCCTTATTCGACACATTACGTCGGTAAATAAATATTTAATTGAAAATTATTGTATTCTTCAATATTGTCATTCGATATGTATACCTTGTCTTGTATCCAACAGTGTTTTCTACCAAAAGTGGACTTTCGGTTTACTTTCGGTAACTCTCGCTTCCCTTATTTTGTCCTTTAGTCCTCACATTCCATGAGCTATGTTTCTGACAAAGGGGGAAGAATTGCTGTTTTCTTGGTCAGAATCTCTCCATATAGCACTTATCGTTAGTTAGTTTTTGACCTTGAATTAATATTTTTTTTAGCTCCTAACACCAAGTCGCTTCATGCCTTGTCTGGAGCGACTTCTATGAAAAAGAAAAATTGAATTGTCAACGCCTTTAAAATTCAACGTCTTAAACACTACACACAATGCTTCAAGCAAACTACAACATCCTTCTTACTTAATTATATTTGCTGAAGAAACTAGTAATAGTAAAGTTTAAAATGTAAAGATGTATTCAATCGTAGAAGTGAAGTAAACAGAAACTGTATGTATAGAATAAACTTTACTTTAGGATCACTAATTACAATAAATAAATAAAGTGAATCGAAAATTTTAATAAATTAAAATAAAGGTAAATCGAAACAGAAAACAAAAAATTCAATTATAGATTTTAAATCTCATATATTAGTGCCTAAATTAGTTAGAAAAATAAGATGAGGTCAGAGTTAATAAATGGATAATTTATTTACGCTGATGAGTCAGTACAGCACAACCCATTGTAAGTAGGGTCGGATTTTATTTGAACCACTTAAAAATATAAAGTGCACTGAAACCTTTAAAAATGGAGGGGAAAAAATTATTGGCTACTGAAGATAAATAGGTAGGGAGTAGTGATTTTGAATAATACACACCTAAAATAAAGAAAAAATAAATGACACTTTTTTGCAACTTTTAGTAAGTTTCCAATTTTCTACAACATTTTAATTTCTTCTAAATACAATGTTTAACATTTTCTTTCCAACTATTTTCAATAAGATAACACTAAAATAAAGAAAAAAATGACATTTTTGAAAAATCGAGAATAACGGCATATTTGGACCTTACAAATTTTGCAGCTTTGAACAAGTTTTCAATTTTCTTTCTAAATACAAGCTTCAGAATGT
The DNA here is from genome assembly GCA_963556195.1 of Sepiola atlantica. Taxonomy (NCBI): domain Eukaryota; kingdom Metazoa; phylum Mollusca; class Cephalopoda; order Sepiida; family Sepiolidae; genus Sepiola; species Sepiola atlantica. The sequence goes on from OY744522.1 coordinate 81,670,544, forward strand.
ACTTTCTAAGTATTTTCATTAATTTCAATAAAACAACACTAAAATAAAGAAGAAAAGAATGACACTTTTAAAAAATCGAAATTTGTGTCATATCCGGATCTTGCAGCTTTTTGCAGCTCTTTGCAAGTTTTTAATTTTCTACAATATTTCATAGTTTCTTTTGAAAACAATGTGCAAAATGTACTTTCCAACGATTTACAATAGATTTTTCTTTAAAATAGACTTAAAAATCGAAAATTGCAACATTTTTTACAACTGATGTCCCTTTCGATCGCAGAGTATATTAATACTTGATGGCTGACTTGAACAGCCTCAGATCTTTCACATCAGAAATTACCCTGTATTTTATTGTGGAAAAAAATGTGTCCTGTATGCAGTACATTTAGAAACATATGCACGGAACAGCAAGAGAAGGTTTGTGTCTTCTCCAATGAGGGTGGTTGATTTGAAAGCAGACATATTGATGGCTGCCTTTCCAATCTCAACATCTGCATCTCCTAACGCTTGAATAACGTCACAGTCTTTCTGCCGCATTCATTCCATGATCGTCTGGATCAGCGCTTGCTTGTTTGCCACATTTTACAAGAACTCCTTTTTCCCAGCCAATTTTGTTACTGCGGTAATGTTCACCTTTCTTGCATTCAGCTTTCGACTTCGCCGCTGATGAGTACAGTCCTTTATACTTGGTCAAACTCCATAACCATCAAACACGACAGTTGCTCTCCCACAGTGTTCAACAGTAAATGAGGCATAATCATTTGCAATCGAGCTGTAGGTACTCCCCTCCTTCTATTTAAAACGGTGAAAAAGAGAACTATCCGTCTAGTACATTGTGCTCTGTGACTGGAATGGTTTGTGTCACAGCACTGTCCAATTTAGTTTCAACATAATTTCTGAGAGGTTTGTCTGCTTGACGTAAGATGCACTTTCCTTCAAACAAAGACATCGGGTAGAGACAGAGTTCATAGGACATAAGATCATCCAGCCTTAGATCACCCATCTGTGAAACCACGAGAAAACTCTGGAATAAAAGTACTGGGTCAATGCTACGATCTGCAGAAACTTTGACATTTTGCTTGATGCTAAAGTCTTTGCTTTCAAACTCCATTTGTGAGAGTAGGAGAAAACTGATGGTCCATTCATCTTCTGTACAATGTCTTTTCCAATTTCGAAAAGGTCCTGAACATTGGCATCCTCGTTAGCAGTAATCCATGTAATAATATTGCATAATGATTCATCGCCTGAAAACGGCTTCAAGCTGTCTACTTGCTCTGCAACTTCCTGAGGTCTGTCTCATCTCTTCTCACCCGAGAGGCAGACAACTCCTTATGTTGTTCGCTTGTTGTGTAACTTTGTGCGGTAAGTTATTGTATGGCAAAGTTTGTAAGCGGATGACATAGTGGACGACATGACCCAAACTGTTCTCTGGTGCTCGGACATCCCAGTACTCCAAGTGAGCCCACCATGGCTTTTGAGTGAGCGCATTAATGTTTGCTCGATGACAAGATCGGAGCCAAGACTAGCCCAGTATTGGCTACTGCGTCTGATTACGTGAAACCAAAACAGCAACTTTTGATGTACTGCAAGGTTGTCATCTTTAAAGGCATATATCTTCTGGAGATATAGACGAGCCAACTTCAGATAATTTGGATGACCAGTGGCTGCGAATATTGGCAGGCAAGCAAAGACGGCACTAAGACGCAATTCCGAAGACTCTATTCGATCAATGCCCTAGCAATTCTTAGCATGTGCTGATAGTTTATCCATAGATTGCTGGTTTTGGAGGTCCTTATCAGTTCATCCCTTATCAGAGTTAGAATGCTGTAAATCCTACTGATGGAATCTGATTCCAACAATGACTTCAAGTCACATTAACCAGTCTCCATCAGTATGTACAGCCGCTCAAGTTCTTATACTTGGTTCTGAAAACCAAGTTCAGCCTCCAAGATTTTGGCCAAAATCTGATGTGTGAGACACTGATCCACCAAAAGGTGGCCACTAAAGGCTTGTTGTCCTGCCTTTCCACTCATCATGTGTATGACGGCATTTTCACCATATACTGTCTCCATGATCTCCTTGAGTCTACTGCCATCCAGCAACGTTCTATATATTCTCACTCCTTAGGCATAAGGTGCATCATGCCTTGCCAGCTAGGAGTAGATTGGTTGAAGTAAAAGAAAGCTTTGATGAGTTTTACTGCGGTTTTGAGAATTGCTCGTTTTTGTGCTTTCTTATCATCTGTTGGAGGTGAATTGTGGTATTCACAAAGAATGTCACAGGTTTTTTCCTTAAATGTCACAATGTGTGCGACACCACAACGGCCTTTGGTCACAAATAAAGAGTTTCCATATCGACTTATCAGCTTTTCCTTGAGGTACTGATTTCCATATGCCGTTGATTTACTACCTCGTAAGTATTCTCCCATTTAAGCGACAAGGTCTTATATCGTTATCTGTTCCTCATCATTTTCCTCCAAGAATACACAAACCCTTTCGAATGCTTCATCTTGATCGCTGCCTTTTGGTCTTCCACTTTTCCGTTGTTTGGTTAATTTAACTGACGTAGCTGTCTTGGAATGCTTCGCATTGTATGGAAGTTGACGTTACATGACTGGTGGTACACACAGTCTGCAGTATGAAGATCACCACCAATATATTCGATCCGACCTTGAACAGCAGTGGCCCATTCACCCCCTATTGTGTTGTAATGAACAAGTATAGTTTGAGCAAATGCATCAGTCTTCACATAGCAAATCTTTCCCTCACTTTTTCGTTTATAATCTTTTTTTCGTAGTATCAGTTCCACAGAAAAAAGCAATGCGTTTTACTGTCATATCATCCCAAAGAAATACGAGCGCCCCTTTTTACTGGCCAAGTAGAATCATCCTTTTTTGAGGCTAAAGCAATGGCCTTTTTGTTTATATGAACACTAGTTCCAGCTGCAACAATGACTTTCACACCTCTTTCGATACTTGCACAGTTGACACCTGCAGCACCCTTTTCTCGAAGCACTACGGTCTCATCACAGTCCAAATTCTGTTCGCATAAAGGACAAGTTTCTCTACTGGTGGCTTAACTCATGTTTGACCCTGAAAATATACGAAAATATATGGGCATTAGTATATGGAGCTAGTGAATTGTTTGTGAGGGCAGTTTTTGATGGGGTAAAACATAGTCTCTTTGGGATATTTCTAGTTGTTTTCTCAGGAATCCTATGCTGTATAAAACAATTTTATTTATATACGGAGGTAAGAGGCCCGATTAATTGAAAAAAGTATAATTCAACACTGATACCCATTTAAAAATAATAACCCATATGCCTGTTTGTAAATCTGGGTGAGTGCAGTAAGGGGTTTAGGGGTACGAGTACCACTGTGGATGTAATGACGGGTTTAGGTGTCGGATACCCCTAGATATTGTATAAGGGTTTATTTGGCATCACTGGTAACCCCTTTCCTGTGAAAGATTGAGCCTGAAAACAAGTAAAAATCAAAGAGTTATTGATTTATCATGAAAACTGACCGAGTTAGTACTTCACATGTAAATGGAAAATGACTTGTAAGCCAAAATAAGTCATATTCGAAATTTGACACTTTCCCATACTCGGATCTTGTCCAATTTTTTGTATTTTGTAGACTAGACCAAGCCTAACATAAAACAACCAAAAAACAAAATGTTGCAATTGTTTTGAGATAGGAGTACTCTGGCAGTATGTTGACCCATCTAATGTTTCATAGTTATTTTTCAGATTTTTTTTAGATGAGGATTGATGATTTCGATTATTTAGACTACTGTTCTCATCTTGGATGTTATTCTCACAACGTTTCGAACTTCTACCCGGTCCTGGCTGACAGAACGAGAGCAAGTTACCTCCATGGATTAAATAAAGGGTTTCATTCGAAATTCTGTACAGATTCCCAAGTTCAACATAAAGATTCCGGAGTTCGACAAGAAACACCTGAAGAAGGTTGGAGGTAACATTGGCCGAAAATGTGTGTGAATAACATCCAAGATGAGAACAGTAGTCCGAAAATAATACAAATAATACAAAGTTTTATAGTTACTTCTAAATACAATGTGTAAAATATACTTTGCTGCTATTCTCAATTGATTTTCAATAAACCAGACGTATAATAAAGAACAAAATTATAATTTAAAAAATCGAAAATTGCAACCTCTGGCCACTGACTGAGGAACGGTTTATACACAGTATTTTCAACCCATTAGGCGAAAAATTCCCATGTATACATGAAACTGAAGGTATTGATGGCTGATCGAATTATAGTATATTATGATATAAGATAACAAATATATTATGCTCTTACAAACTTAATTAAGCACTCTGGCCTTATTTCTCCCAAAACACAATATTATAAATATATATATATATATATATATATATATATATATATATATATATATATATAATATTGTATATATATATATATATATATATAATATTGTATATATATATATATATATATATAATATTGTATATATATATATATATATATATATATAATATTGTATATATATATATATATATATATATATATATATATATAATATTGTATATATATATATATATATATATATATAATATTGTATATATATATATATATAATATTGTATATATATATATATATATATATATATATATATAATATTGTATATATATATATATATATATATATATATATATAATATTGTATATATATATATATATATATATATATAATATTGTATATATATATATATATATAATATTGTATATATATATATATATATATATATATAATATTGTATATATATATATATATATAATATTGTATATATATATATATATATATATATATATAATATTGTATATATATATATATATATATATATATATATATAATATTGTATATATATATATATATATATATATATAATATTGTATATATATATATATATATAATATTGTATATATATATATATATATATATAATATTGTATATATATATATATATAATATTGTATATATATATATATATATATATATATATAATATTGTATATATATATATATATAATATTGTATATATATATATATATATATATATATATAATATTGTATATATATATATATATAATATTGTATATATATATATATATATATAATATTGTATATATATATATATATATAATATTGTATATATATATATATATATATATATATATATATAATATTGTATATATATATATATATATATATATATATATATATATATAATATTGTATATATATATATATATATAGATATATATATATATATATTTCATGATTTTTTGGGGGGTACAAAACTTTATTATTGCAAGCATGAAGGGAAGACGAATTCTATCGTTCATGATTAAAAGTTAATCAAGAGGAAAAAAAAAAAAAAGGAAAAAAAACAATAAATAAAAATAATGCCAGCCGACCGGTTTCGCCCTTTCTTAACAAAGGCTGTAACGAGGGATTTAAAAAAACAACAAAAACAACGGATTTAAAAAAACAAAACGGGGTGAAAAGAGAGAGTACTAGAAAATAAAATAGTGTTATGTTATATGTACAATGAAGGATGAATCTTACAGACTGATCACATCTAGTCTCAATAGACATTCCCTTTGCTTGCAAAGGGAAGGACATTTAAGACGAACGTGGATCGTCTCCAAGATTTTGAGATGGTATAACGAGTGAGCATGACTAAGAATGGTGAAGGAGTCCATGCTAAAATTCCTAGCGCACGGCGGGTTTTTAAGTAAATGGTCTGTAATGGAAGACCCGTATGTGTTGTTCTGAACGTCCGTTGATTTTCGCTAATGGCAGTTGGTCATTTCACTTACCACAGTGCTCAACATAAGAAGAGAGGCATATGTAGTCATCCACAGACAAGCTGTTTCACCGTATCACGGCTTTTCAGTGTATCTAGACAGGCAAGTGCCTCAAGCCAAGATGGAAACTTAGTTGACAGTCGGTGCTTCTAACATTTATCTGCCACTCATAAGCTGTGAGTAAGCAAAATCTCAATGTTTATATAAATACTGTCAACTGCCAAAGAGGTCGGCATTTGTTTTATGAAGAGCTTTGTATTTTCCTAATGTAAGTTGGCGATTTCACTTACTATAGTGCTAAACCAAAGACGGAGGGCATACAGGGTGTTTGAACAAATTTGATAATCTTTTTATATTCTTTCATTTCGGAACCATTTGAAGTATTTAATAGTAGTATGGGCAACATATAGCTGTTTTTGTATAGTATTTGTGGGTTTAAGAGCTGAGTCAAAGGTGACTTTGCAACTGGGTTCGAATCTTTCGACCGGTAGTAATTATCATCTCCTACATTGAAGATTGCGTAAGCATGAAACACATGTGTCTCTAGGTAAAAATAATAAATATTTATATACAAAATATTGTTATCACCTTCTTTCAAAAAAAGAGTTGCGCCTCTAGGAGAATTCATAATATCCTGTCAATCTATGCATAATGCAATATTCCGGCCTCTGCTGTTGAACACTATATGACTAAGCTTACTGTAAATGTCCGTCGATTCGACATTATATAGAATTTAAACTCTCTTATTTCTCATGTTAATTGATGGTGGCCTAGGGGTTAAATACCAGACTGCAGAGTTAAAGGTGACTTTGCAACTGGGTTCAAATCCTTCAACTGGCAGTAATTATCATCTCCGACACTGAAAATTGCATACGCATGAAACGCATATGTCTGTAGATAAAAATAATAAATATTTATATAAAAAATATTGTATACATATATATATATATATATATATATATATATATTGGGCTTTACAGACGTTATTCTCTCTGTGAAGAATAAATAAATCTAAAGACTGTGATGGTTTATACTTTGGGAATCATGAAGTTGTTCCTTTTTAAAAATGAATTGAAGCTGAATTGGCTCCATTAAAAAAATGGGGAACATTAAAGGAGCCAGCTCCCATTCGTATGGGAGCTGGAGTAGTTCCCAAAAATCCAATTAAAATATAAGATTTAGATTTTTTTATGTGTATTTATTTAGATTGTATTTTTATAGGAATCTTTTTAGGGTGCTGTTTATTTATATAAATGTATTCATAGTGGAGTTTTTTCTATAGGAATTTGTTGAGAGTAGAGTTTGAAAGGAAATTAGAGTAGACTTTTTTATAGGACTTTATTTAGAGTGTTTTTATTGGAATGTATATCAACATGGATATCACATCCATGCATTAAACAGCCTTGATGAATCGCATCGATATGATAAGCACCATTGACATTATGTTGCCAACATAGTGGTCATCACTGACATCATGGTCCCAACTAATATCATATTTATCACTATTTAAATTTCCAATGTCAGAATTATTTGCAAGCACATTGACGCATGAATACCCTAATTCACATTTATTTATATAGATATTAGCAGTATCCACGTTTGGAGACATATTGCTGGCCGGAAAGTTTCTTAGGAAACAATAATTTCAAATATTGTCATCTTTACAATTTCTGTCTTGAAAGAAAAAAATAACATTTGTAATATGAGGTCAGGTAATAAAAATAAGACTGTTAGTACGGTGGTGTTGCTCTCTGCTATTTTGTCAACACTTTAAAGTTATATTCCGAATCGATCTCAAGGTGAAAATTTGAAAATTAAAAGAAAATATACCTGTTTGTTTGTCCTTAAATTTAAAATAGTTCTTTTTAAACGCAAACAAAATTATCAAATTAGAATCTTATCCAAAAATAAATTGATTTACTGTGAATGCTGCGTTTCTCACACATACAGCTGTAAAACGGCAAATAGACTTAACGACTACTGGATAAGTCGTTTATTTCATGGCATTGGTGAAGAACGAGCGACTCTAAGAGCAGTTTCTGCGGCGCTGCTACAGTGTCAGGCCGCGATCCGTACCCGATAATAAACTTCGTAGATAACAACTTCCGGTATTCTGTAGTTTAATTTTCTCTGCATGTTCTCTATATAATAATGAATAGTATTGTACAAGACGTACTAACCGCAGCTGAATGTCGTTTGTGCACTACCTCCTTGGAGGTGTTACTAATGGACACGAACGGAAAAAAGAGAACTTTAGAATGGTTGGCCCGGCAGGGCCTAATTGCCATTCTCTGGCGTCGCCAAGTAAAAATAAATTACTTCGGCACTATGATATATGTGATCCGACAGTACTATGATTGTTGAAACATTCTGATTTTTCCCAAAGAAAATAAAACAACCTATTTTATTATTTTCCCTCCCCCAAATCAAAAATATTTCATTAGCAAAAAACATTGCATTTTATTTTCCGAAAGAAAACCAAACTGTGTAAAAAAACTAAACTGTGATTATTTAATTTTGTCAAATAAATTATTTAAAATAAAATTTAGTACAAAACTTTCATATTTTCCGAGAATGCATAACACCTATTCGATTAGCCAAAACAGGAAGTTTTTAATATCGGAAAGAATTTTGAACGGACACCGTTTCCGGTTGGAAACAACTTTGCTTAGAGTCGGTCGATCTTCACCAATTCCGTTTTGTTTTATGAAACGAAGAACCTGAATTTCGTTTCTTTACGTTCTAATATATTTCAGTTATTTATGGACCTAAACGGTAATTGCCCTTCGTAACCCCAGATGGAATCGAAGGAAAATTTCAATGGTGTCTTTAGATTCTGTGAAAAATTCATCAGTTATTTCAATAACTTATTTGAATGTTCTAACTGTTAACATGTCGATTTCTATAACAGACAAACACACACTGACTTATACATATATATATATATATATATATATATATATATATATATATATATATATGGAGAGAGATAAAAAAGAGATATGTATAGAGTTGCATTGTTAAACACAATACCATTTTCAATACTCTTTGGATACATTATATATTCATAACTGACGACTATAGATTTATTTAAAAGCTCATTATTCATATATATATATATATATATATATATATATATATAATATGCATAAAAAGTATTCCTATTACTCAAGGGAGTTTTTACCTAAGGCCTCATCTCAGTCTGTCAGTTTTGTAAGAAGCCATTTCTTGAATAGTGCTGACATATTAATCTTGCTTAGATAGTGTGAGAAATAACACTTGTCATATTTTGAGTACCTGAGCAAATTGACTTTCACTGACGACAGAATAACTTAGCTTTATCGCTAAGACATAAAAACCGTTTTGCATTTTTAACAACACCGAACGAAAGCCTTGCCCAATGTTTGTGTTGATTTCTCTTGGAATGAAACTGTTTCTTTGTAACTACATTTCCATTTCTTTTCCTTCTTTTCGAGGATTTTTTCCTTAAACTTGCAGTCTTTCTTTTCAATTCTTCCTTAAATTTTCTTTTAGATTTTCCATTGTATTTATAATCGTTATTTTGTTCTTTATTATCAAATTGTCAGTTGTTTTACTTTAATTTTTATTAAATTTCACTCATTACTCTCTTAATTTTGAGCCACGTTTTTATTTGTTTTTTAACATTTTTTAATCATGTTTTTATTTGGTTTGTTTCTTTGTTTCTGAACCCAGTTTTCATTTGCTTTTTCCTATATCCTTGAACCACGTTTATATTTGGTTTGTTTCTTTATTTTTTTTAAACACGTTTTCATTTTTTCCTTTATTTTTGAACCACACTTTCATTTGTTTGTTTCTTTGTTTTTGAATCGCGATTTCATTTGTCTTCTTTTATTTTTTAACCAAAATATTATTTGTTTTTTATTTTATTTTCGAATCACAATTTCATTTATTTTTTTAACAACGATTTAATTTTCCTTTATTTTAGTACCATGATTTCATTTTTTTTTCTTTTCTTGATTTTTTAACCATGATTTTACTTGTTTTCTTTATTTTAGAACCAAGATCGCATATTTTTCCTTTTTCGTTTTGTTTCTCTTTAATTTTGAACAAAGTTTCAACTGTTTTTTCTTTACTTTAGAACAAACGTTTCCGTTTCTTGAATATTCAACTTTTCAGTCGTTTGTTCAATCATTCTTTCATTAATTGTTTGTCTTTTTCTGTATTATTTTCCAAATTCGAATTGCTTTACTTTATTTTCATTAAATTTTAAGCTGCTTTTCATTATTTTTTACTAAATTTATAGTGTTTTCCTTTAATTTTATTAAACTTACAATTTTCAGTTTTATTTTTTAGTAAATTTTCTATTGTTTCTAATACAAATACAAGCCGCGCGTGGTCCCCCTCTGTATGTGACTCGATGTGGTGAGTGTAAAATGCAATAAATTTGGGCATTTTTGACCCCCCTTTGACCCCCTGGGGGCGCGAACCAGAATTTTTCTGAGGTCAAGGATGCTCATTTTATATCCAGAACAATTGCCTCTACATTTTGGCCAAGTTTCAGAAAAATTGAATGGATGGATCAAACGTTATGGGAGAAAAGGGTCATTTTTTGCCATTTTGGGGGCTTTTGACCCCCTGGGGGTGCGAACCAGATTTTTTCCAAGGTCAGCGATACTTATTTTCTATTAGGAACAATTGCCTCCAGATTTTGGCCAAGTTTCAGAGAAATTGAATGGATGGATGAAAAGTTATGGGGCAAAAAATTTCATTTTTTGCCATTTTGGGGCCTTTTGACCCCCTGGGGGGCTAACCAGATTTTCTTTCAAAAATCGGAGAATGTCACTTTCTAACCTGACCAAAGTTACAACTTCATGCAAAATTTCAGAGAAATTTAATGGATGGTTGCGGAGAAAAATCCGGACGGCGGACGGACATGCCTCCGAATAATAAATATTTTTAATAATGATTAAATGATACATAGTTTCTTTTCTTCATCTTTTCTTTCTCTTCACCTCTTCCTTTCTTATTTTATTTCTCATTTCCTCGTTTGTTTTTCTTTTTTCCTTTCGTCCTTCTTTCTCTAATTTTCTAATTTGTTTTCGCATTTCTTTATCCTTTGCTTTTCTTCACCTCTTTCTCTCTCTCTTTCTTTCTTTATTTCTCTTTCAATCATATTTTTGTTTCTTTCTTTATTTTTCTCATTTGGTTAATTTTTTTCTTTATTCTTTCTTTTTTCCTTTAATTTTCTTTCTTTATTTTCCTTCCATCCTATGTTTGTTACTTTTCCTTAATTCGGTCTTTTAATCTTTCTTTTCTTCCTCCTTTTCCCTCCATCTATTTCCTTCTCCCTTCTTTCTTACTTTCTTCCCATTTATATTTCTCTTTTCCTCCTCTTTTTTGTTCTTTATCATTCTCTTCCATAACCCTAACCATTCTTACCCTCCATATTGTGAATACACCTCTCTCAGCCAATCCTTATTCAAGGTCTTCATGTGTAACTGTTTCTAGCACATCTATGCACATTGTTCTAACTTGCTTTGTCGTCCCTTCTGTTGTTCGACTAAAACCTGGTCAAATAACTCCTGAGGCGTGTGTCCACCATGTCAGCTTCAAGGTTACTTCCTAAACTTTACTGCAAAGACGTCCATGCATACAAAGAATGTAATCGTTTCCATGAATTGCATCAGGAATTAATTAATTGGTTAATTGTGTTTAAATGTAGAACTTCGAATTAAATGAAAATCATTTGTCTTCGTGATTAAAGAATCGCTGACCGCATTCATTTTGTCTCAGTTAACTTTGGTTCATGGACAATTGGTCACATGAAACTATATATACATACTAGCTTAACAACACCATCTAAACAAGGGGCATAGACACCCAAGAATACTTAAAAGTCATTTACTTCATAGTAAGACTAGAAAAAATATCTGCCTACGTTCTTAGATTTTCCTCTTCTGCAAGTAAATTCAACTGGAAAAATGTTTCACCTTTAAATTTTTATAATTAAAAAATATTAAAAAATATTATTTTAATCATGAAGAAATTAATTATTTTTGCTTCAAGTATTAACAAATGATTAAAATGTCTGACATGTTTACGAATAAACCAAAATGCATTCTGGTGAATTAAATTTTGTAATTAAATGATTTTTTTTTTAATTGAACTTTTAAAAAGTTTGCTTTCATACTTTATGCTATATTTTTTTGCTTTCAATGAAGTATTGATAAATAGAAAATAAAAAAATAAAAATAGTGTGTAAGTCAGGTATAGGCGAGAAACATACACGCACAGACCCACAAAATGTTGTAATACAATTTTGTTAATATATCATCATCATCATCATCATCATCATCATCATATGGGTTGATATCAGTCAGGTTGCATGCAGTTTTATAATTGCTTACACACTCAAGCTAGGTCTTCCTGGGCCTACTACACTCTTTAGTGTCCCTAGGATATCCAGGCGTGTTATGGAGTGTTATATATATATATATATATATACTGATTAGAGTACCCATCTTTCCCGAGTCTCTCTCTGAAATTGTCCTCTTCCATACAACAACACAACTGAAAAAATGTTTTACTTTAAATCGTAATAACAAATAATTAAAATGACACTGTTTTCATTAATGAACGTTTTATTCGAATAAAAATAATTATTAATTACATCTCATCATTAAAAATAACATTTAACGTTAATTACAGTTTTTTTAATAAATTAACCCCCCCCCCCCAAAAAAATGTAAAAATAAAAAAGATTTTTTTTTATTTACACTCCTGTGAAAAACCCAAAGTACTAATCTGAAGCCTCTCGGATTCTTAAGTGAGTCGAATCAGCTGAAAACAGCCAGAAGGATTCCCGCTTGCTAAGAGACATCCGTCTTGTAAACCTTAATCCTCGAGTTGCGTTGGCCTTGATAAGTGGAGAATCAGTATACAAAATACACTTTTCTCTAACATAGTAATGAATCATAAATATAGATTCAATATTACTTATTAAAACAAAGGTTTGAATTGTAGATATCTTACATATAATGTAGAGCTTTCCCTCTGTATCGTTGGCGGGTATAGATTTTTAACCAAAAGCTACATATACAACTCTGCTTTGACATCGATTTAGGCCAATTATTGGTACATGTTTTCAGAAACTTTAAATTTTGCTTCGTTCAAATTCATCAGTTTTAATATTTAGTCCTTCCTATATTTTCTTTTGTGATAATGATACATACAGGAAGTCAGAACTATCACTCTCAGATCTACTGCCACTATCATCCATATACATCGAGAAGACTTTCTGATAGGACACATACTTTGTTTACGTTAGATACTCTACATTTTCAACCTAAATCTCTACCTACATTTTTATTTCTCAAACAAGTTTTGATTAAATAATCCAAATAATATTTACTTTTATTTTTTTGCACTACCTGATTCTGGTATTCTTGCTTAAGAGAATAAAAGACTATCAGAATTACAAATATCAAACTCTATTTACCTCTCTTCATTTCAAATACTTTTCAAATGACAAGGGTTTATGAAGTACTTACTTTTGCTTTTAACTAACAAAAGTTTATAATCACTGACATTTTGATGGCATCATCAAAAGTTGTGTTTCGATTTTATTCTGTTTTTCGTTTCACAAAGCATTTTAATTTGATAATCAAAATAATAATTTATTTATAATTGTATATTGCGTGTATCAAGTATTTCTGCTTACCAGAATAAACGATTAACAGAATTACTTTTATCTAACCCTTTTTCTCTGTTTATTTCAATTTATCATTCAGTTTGTCTATGGCCATTTAAAATTCCTTTTACATAGCAAGGGGGCATTAAGTACTTAATTTTATTAGTTTTAATACAAATATTCAAAAGACTCATATTTTAACAGCGACACAAAAAATTGTTTCTTTTTTATAATTTTTCTCAAAAATAATTTTATTTGTGGCATCCTCTCCTGGTCACATAATTATTTTGTTTAAAATACTACTACAAAATAAATGGTTGGGTCACCCACTCATATCAGGTTATATTGCTTGAATCCGTTATTTTGTCCTTTAGTCCTCACATTCCATGAGCAATGTTTCTGATAAAGGGGGAAGAATTGCTATTTTCTGGGTCAGAATCTATCTATATAACACTTATTGTTGGCTAGTTTTTGACCTTGGAGTTGTATTTGTAGCTCCTTACATCAAGTGGCTACATGCCTTGACTGGAGCGACTTCCATTACAAAAATGGACGTTAAACTGAAGAAGAAGAAGAAGAAGATGATGATGATGATAAAAAGAATACGAAAAATGATTTCACAAAGCAAAGCAATTTTTTAAAAATAAATATAAATGCAAAGAAGATTTCATAAACATTACAATCCTTTTTCTAATGTTTATAATTTAGTGAAACACAAATAAAATTTAAATCAAGTAATTAGTAAAGTTTTCTTAAATGAATAGTCATTGCTAAGAATAGCCTTTAATTCCTTAAATAAATAAAATTAGTTAGCTTTTTTTCTTTGCAAAATAATTAAAACATGAAAAAAATACAAGAAAGTCATGTGATCACCTTGCATAGAAAATCAGTTGATAAAAACATTTAAAATAATTTCTTTTAACAAAATAATAGTCACAGTAATATTATCATATATTGGCTGGTAAAAAGGAGGAAGAGAAATTCATTACATTGTCAGCATCGTTTTTGTCTTCATTGCCTGATTGCAGGCATATAATTATTCAATTTCACCTTCTCTTCAAGTTGGCCCCGACAGCTCAATCAGTTGCACGTTTGAGTAACCACTACTTTTTTATTATTCATATATTTATTGGATTAAAAAATCCAATGGCATAAATTATAAAGATTTCTTTATATCCTACATGCAATAGCGTATAGTAAATTTATTAAATGCTACAGAAAGTAAAAGTCTGATAGTAAATGTTACCGAAACCAAAGTGATGATCAATGGTTGTAATGTTGGAAAGATCCCCAAAAAGAGGAAAGTTCCCCTGCTAAGTTTGTGGAAAGAAAGTCGGATGCAATTCAATTTTTTGTGGTACCTGTCAGCATTGGGTACACACAAATATTCAGTGGAAATACTGGCATGTTGAGCGAGGATAATCAATTTGTGTGCAAGAAGTGTCAGACTATCGAGATGGATGAGAACTCAAATGTGGAGAACATATATCTGGATGGCGAAGCTATTGAGGTTGTTCAGCAGTTTTGTTACCTTGGTGATACTATTAGAGCACAGGGTGGAGCAGATGCTAGTGTGATTGCAAGAATTAGGAGTGGGTTCGAGTAAGTTCAGGGAACTTCTGCCATTACTAACCAGAAGAGCATTACCACTGTCGACTAATAGAAGAGGATATCAGGCATGTGTACGCAGTGTGATGGTGTATATAAGTAAACCCTGGCCAGTGAGGGTTGAGGATATTGCATGGAGAGAAATGATATTAGAATAATACGATGGATGTGTAATGTGATTCTTAAAGACAGGGTTAGTCCTGATGACCTCAGGTTTGTATAGCATAGTGGGATGTGTGCATAAGAGTAGACTTCGATAGTATGGCCACATTTAAAGAATGAATGAGAGTTCTTGGTTAGTAGATGTAGAACAGTTGAAGTAGCAGGTTCAGTTCACAGGGAAAGGAAAACATGGACCTGGGGGGAAAAGGGATTAATAAAGGCCTGGGCAGAGATAGCTTACTTTGGAAGTCAATTTTGTAAAGGTGTCCAACGCATGCCAGTATAAAAAAATGGATGCTAAACCGATGCTGCTGCTGGTGCTAATGATGATGATGATGATGATGACTTACGAAATCCACTAATATGCAGTTCGGCTTATTCAGAAACAAATAGCCATTTTAATCAATATACATTAAGATGCCTTTATGTGACTAAAACATTACTTCTTTTCTATTAATCAATTATTTTTGTTTACATCTTCCAACATCAGAATGCATTTCGGCTTATTCTTAAATAATTCAACAATTTTAATGTTTGCTTAATACTTGACTAAACGACAAATTTACTTTGTGATCCTTGGAAATTTTAAATGATTTTCGAGAATTTTAATTAAACTATCAAAATCCAAATAATAAAAAAATAATTTACATTAACGAGTCCTGGGCACTGCCGGGTATGGACAGCTAGTATGTGAATAAATCGTTATTTATTTATTCTCATTTAACGTCGCCCTTTATCGCTAATTTCCTAGTTTAAGAGAGGAAATTCCGGATTTGTTATTGACGGTGGATATTACATCAAAACAACTTATTTTGTACTAAACTCATAGTTTCTCTCATTTTTCTTTTAGTACAAACAATACGTAAGACATATAAAATCATACTGATTATTACAGAAATAAAAACACGGAAATTCAACATAACGACTTGTCTTTTCCACAAAATCATGTAGGAGTGGATACCTCTTGCTTGGATATATATATATATATATATATATATATATATATATATATATATATATATATATATATATATATAAAATAAAATTACATAAACAATATTACAGTATTACGTCAATCAACTAACGTTTCGATGCTACCACATTTCTTCAAAGACTGAATAAAAATAAAAAGTAAAAAGTAAAAATTAAGATTCCCGCATTTGAAATGTCACCAGCAGAAAATCGGATGTTAAGAAAAAGAGAAAGGATAAAAAACAAGATTCAAATCCGATCAAAGTTCGTGTTGGTCAAATATAGGTTACCCTCTGCTGACCCTCGAAATTGGCACTCATGAACCACCTCAGTCCACTCCCATATTGCAACGAACGCTCCTTTCTCTTCTTGAGCAGCTATCGTTTTGACACATGCTAGAGAGAGCAAGGGGGCTTAAGAAAATAAACAATAAGCATATATATTTCTATGAAGAAACCCCAAGGAAGACTTAAGACTAGTTTTTATTTAGAATTACACTGTACACTTAATCTAAACATTTAAATAAAACTAAAACCCTGTAGTATTGCTGATGTAACTTTATAAATGCTCCACTTGTTAGTGAGCACTTTTGAAAATATTGGTCTTATGTTCATTTTATTAACGTATTTGAACTTGATCAATTTATACATATATATAAATATATATATATATATATATATATATATATATATATATATATGTATCTGTGTGTGTGTGTGTGTGTATTTAGGCAGCATTTTCTCATTTATGCAAACATTGTTAAAAATAACAGAATTCGTCTGTTTAATTATACCTTTTTATGTTTTCAATTTTTCTGATGTTTTTTTTTTGTATTAAAACCAAAAAAAATAATAAATTTTTCAAAGGTTTCACGAACGTTTTTGATTTTTAGTTGAATCATCCTTAGGTGTTAAAAGCAAATGAACAAAAAGCTGGAGATACAAGAGAATTTTTGTTCCAGGAAAGTTGTTGACGATTTAAATTCAGTGATGCTGGATGGCATCACAGAACAAAATCGCATCATATTAAGCATTTTAAAATGTTCCCACTGGTTTCATATGTGATGTTATCAATTTTGGGTTGTTGTGTTTTTATGTAGATAGTATCCGGAATGTATTAGTGTTATTAACTAGAATTTGTCTTAAATCAGAGGGAGGGCAGTTATGTTTTTGTAGATGTTGGTTTGTTAGGCTAGAGTTTACAAAATGCATGGTGAGGCGGCAGAATAGGGTAGTGCTTGTAAAGCCAAAGTAGTTATTAGCTTTATTATTATTATGGGAGTTGCATTCTTCCAAGGGTCATTTAAACTTATGAATAACATTGGTTCTTACTAGTGGTTTCACGGTTGGGAAGAGTTGTTTTTTACTACAAGATTTTAGGTTTTAAATTTCTTATAGTAAATAATGAGTCTAATTTTATAGTTATTGTCAATTGGGGATATGTATCTGTGTATAATATTTTTCATGGCTTTTTCTTCTAATCTGATGCAACCAAACTTTGTAAGTAGACATAAAAGTCGTACAAAACTGTGTTGTTTGTGGAATACATTTCACCCATCCTGGGATGGGTATTCTTCTAGTCTAAATTAATAAATGCGAAAGTTTTTTCCGTCTATCCTAACTACATCAAAACCTGTGAGACTTATTTAAACAGATTATGCTTATTTAATTCTAATTATACAACAATGTTTTGAAATACCGTATATATAGTAATCTCCAAACATGCTCAAACCGCTGTAGATATTCCTTATTTGCATATTTATGTTATAAAGAGTTTCTAATGAATTAATATTCTGTAATATACATTTCTAATTTATATTGCCAAATGTTCTTATATATATGCAATAGTTTGTCGATAGTAATATTATTATAATTATTAATAAAATTACTTTAAGAAATAAAGGATATCGTTTTAAAAACTTTCTTAGTTTTTAATTTTCAGGAGAGATAATTTACATGAAAACATCCGGTTTAAACTTCCGGAATTAGCAAAACATCTGA
Organism: Sepiola atlantica; assembly: GCA_963556195.1. Lineage (NCBI taxonomy): Eukaryota > Metazoa > Mollusca > Cephalopoda > Sepiida > Sepiolidae > Sepiola > Sepiola atlantica. Next base: position 81,688,811 of record OY744522.1, read on the forward strand.
TGTCGCTCATATGTAGAGAACAGATACTACACTTTGATATCAACCAAAAGGCCAAGGAACCATAAACAATAATGTTTTTGTGACTAAGCATTTTTAAATGAATAAAAAAAAAACAGGTTTAATAAGAATATCTTTAAATAGGGTGGGTAATGTAGTATCAGTTCTGTTGTCATAAGACCGCCTCTCAGGAATTGCATCCTCCTTTTTAAGGGTGTGTGTGATCCTCTCAGGTATTACACCCTTCTTTATTGTATTATCTGTTAATGGGGATGGGTAGTGTAATATTTTTTATTGGGGGTGGGGTGTGATGACTAATTCTAGGATTTACCTCCACTTATATAAATATATATATTTCATGATTTTTTGGGAGTACCAAATTTTATTATCCCAAGCATGAAGGGAAGACGAATTTTATCGTTCATGATTAAAAGTTAATCAAGAAAAAAGACAAAAAAAACGCCAGCCGGCCGGTTTGACCTTCTCTTAACAAAGGCTGTATCAAGGCGTTTAAAAAACACACAACATAAACGAGGGATTTAAAAAAGGGGGGTGAAAAGAGAGAGTACACAATATAAAATAGCGTTATGGTATATGTACAATGGAGGATGAATCTTAGAGACTGATCACATCTAGTCCTAATAAACACTCCCTTTGTTTACAAAGTGAGGGACGTTTAAGACGAACGTGGATCGTCTCCAAGATTTTTAGATGGTATAATGAGAGATCATGACTGAGAATGGTGAAGGAGTCCATGCTAAAATTCCTTGTGCACGGCGGGTTTTAAGTAAATGGTCTGTAATGGAAAACCCGTATGTGTTATTTTGAACGTCCGTTGACCGGAAGGTTCTAAGGTACTCGGAATGTGCTGTTGGACTCTACTATCCAATCTTAACGTCATCCTACCCACGTAGTCAGCACTGCAACTACATTTAAAATGATAAATTACATTATTTTTATAGTGTGTGGGCGGGTAAAACGTCTTTACGAGAGGATGCCAATAAAGGTTTTGTAGAAAATACAACACGCACATTCGAAGAAAAATAACAATTTTCAACTGCTGAGCTGATTTGCTTGGCGAATTTCTCACTTACTGTGTCTAACCAAGATAAACGAATGTAAATCGGACATTTAGTCACTGTATTTGGTTTTATTTCGGAAAAAGTATTTATTTTCCTTTGGATGACTGCCCTAATCACATCAAGAGGATAGCCGTTATTGGACAAAGTATTAGTTATAGTTTTAATTTCTTCGTCCAATGTTGATTTTGAACAAATCATAAGGACTCTGTGTGTTAAAGTCCAAATCAAGTTTATCTTGAAAAATTGAACCGTTATTGAAACTTTATAAGTTTCTAATTGTTAAAATATCGATTTCTATAACACACAAGCATTGGCATTCATATATATATCTTGTGCCGAGCATTAATAACACATCCAGAATTCACACCAATAAATTAGGCTGAAAGATAAATTTCCAGTCCAAACTATGTAATTTAGTAAAAAAGACAGACGTCCAAATTGAATTTCAGTGTTTTATTATGGTAATAATCAGTATGTTTTAGTATTTGATTTAGTATAATTTTACTCAAGAAAATGTCATAAATCATGATTTTGTTTGAGTAATGCTCTGTGCCTAATGTCAGGCAGAATTTCAATTTCACTGTTAAATATCATGGTAAATTTGATAAACAGCTAATATTTGTGTCTAACTTAATGGGTACTGCACTATCTAGTTTCCTCCAGCCCTTGCCCCATCGCCACAATATTGCATCCCTGTTCTTGTTTTACAAATACTTCCACGGAATGTGCTCCAACGAACTTACTGCACGTGTACCCTTTTAACATGACTACCCCCAACAAACCTGACTAGCAGAAAAATCCCACTCCTTCACTATAGAGATCCCAAATGCCAGAAAATTTTCTCCTCTAATAGCTTCTTTCTTCAGATCGCTTGCCTTTGGAATTCCCTCCCTGCTCACTGTTTCTACGACAGTACTAAAATGCAGAAATTCAAGTGTAATGTAGAGAAACGTCTTGTTGCACAACTCCCAACTTAAAATGTCCCTTTATAAATCTGATTCCTAATCTCAGTGGCAATGTGCCTTGTTTGAGGTGAATAAAAGTTTTTTTTAAAAACTTTTAATAAGAAAATTACATAAATTATGGTTTTAGTACGAAATAAGTTCGCTTTGCAGCCTTTCTATCATTTTGCCAATTTCGCTATTTAAAACATCAATTTAAAATAGCAAACATTTCATTCATAACTTTGTTCTAAACACAAAACAATATCTTTCTCATTTATTCATTTATTTATCTTTTAAATGTGACCGTAAAGAAAGGTAAAGAAAGAAGAAATCAATTCGCCTTTTTACTTACAATTTAGGAATAGATCACAACTTTTAAAAAATCAAGTCGGTCCCTCTAAAGAAAAGAACATTTGAACAGAAATTATAAATAGTTGTCCAGGACATGAAACAATATTGCGAAGCAGAACTATTTGTTATATTAAAATTTAAACAATCATTGAATCAAAAAACAATATTAAATAATAGTTAATTAATAAAATGTTCTTTTTAAAAACTGATATGCAAATTAGTTAACCTTGTGACTGATATCACATATACATAAACAGCATATAAAAAGATGGTGGATCTATTATGTAGAGTTGAATTAACTTGAAATAGGGCAGTTTTACTTTATCGTTAGTGCAAGAAATGAGCTCAATTTTCGCATTTATTCATTTAGATAAATTTTTTTGTAATGTCCAATCATCATCATATTCGGTTTAACGTCCGTTTTAAAAGCTGGCATGTGTTGGATGGCTTTAAGAACTTGACTTCCAAAATAACCTATCTCTGCCAGGTCTTTATTTATCCCTCTTTCCCTCAGGTCCATTTTTATGACTTCCTCCCATATTTTCCTTGGCCTTCCCCTGTGAGCTGGACCTATATCTACTAATCCAAGAACTCCCATTCATTCTTTCAATGTGGCCATACCACCATGTCTACTCTTCTGCACACATCTCCCTATACTGTCCATATTTAATCTTCGTCTGAGATCATCAGAACTAAGCCTACCTTTAAAACTCACATTACGCATCCATCGTATCATTCTCATATCATTTCTCTCCATGCAACGCATGTCCACAACCCTCACTGGACAGGTTTCACTTACATACATCACACTGCATACACATGTCTGATAGATTCTTCCTGTGGTCGACAGTGGTAATGCTCTGTTGACTAATAATGGCAGAACGTCCCCAAACTTACTCCATCCATTCTTGATTCTTTCAATCACACTAGCACCTGCTCCACCCTGTGATCAAATGTAAAAAAAACAAGTGTGTGATTTTCTCTTCTAAACTAGGAAATTACCCTTCTTTCTCCTATAGGTGTTATCTGAAGCATAGCATGGTATTAGATATCAACAAGTAGCCACACACTTATACAAGGTCCTTTTGCTCATGCTATGCTTCTGCTAGAGTACTAAGATCTTCAACACTCGAGTCTTCTACATTACCCCCATTTGTGATGAAACAGTTTGAGAAATACACAATTTTAACAAGTGTTATTTCAAATTTTCAATGAACATCTTGCATATTCTTCTAAAGAGCAAAGGTCACATACGCAAAGTACACATTTCTTTGACAAATAACAATCAGCATTTTGTGGACTGTAGTTATTTTTAGTATTGATTTTAGATAAATAGAAGTATTCACGTGAAAAAAACCTTTTGGCCCAGTTTAGGTCAGAGACAGTCAACATGTTTACTAGTTGTTGTCGTGCTGTACTGATGATGTGTTTGTGGACAGGTTAGTCATGCGGTTAGAGGTGCTTTGAAAGTCTTTCTTCATTTTGATATATGTTGTTTTTTTATATATATTATTATTTGAACTTTACTTGTGTTTATACTGTGACAGGAAAGGGACAATATCTTAAGTCGATATAGAAAATAACTTTCAAAGAGTGGAAAATCTTTCCGTCTTAAATTAGAACCATTCTTTTTTAAAGACGAAAATCTTCACAAAAATATGGAAATGTTTTATAAAATCCATAAAATTTTGCTGCCTACTTAATGTGTTTTCTATTTTCATTTTGTAAAGAGTTCCACCGTAGGTTGCAAATCGATTCTTTTGGAAAGAAAAATACGCAATTCAAAAGTAAACGCAATATAATTTATTACATTGAGTTTTTTTCAGACTTTTGTTCTCGCCAACGAGTCATACTTCTACTACGATGGAGCCGATGTGTCCTCAGGCCTTCTTTAGGTGTATTTTCCATTGACGGTGATGTTTTTCCAGTATTTAGATATGAGTGTTGTTGATTATCTGTGTACTAGCGGGACAATTTGGAAATTCCACAGTGATTTTTGTATAATTTACTGTTTATAATAATATTTCTTTTTGAAATAATAAATGTCAGGGTCAATACTATTAAGAAAAAATTACTCCTTTATGGGATCGAAATGCATCCCAATCCTATAATGTTGACTGACCGACGGTGTGAGCGAAAACACAAGTCACGCCCCCAAATTCCATCTAAAAAACAAAGTTAGATTTTCGTTTCAAAAACCGGCACCCACAGCCAATTTTACCAAAAAACAAAAATGTCTGCCATGTGGTATGCGTTCCACTACGTCTGTTACACCATGTGATTAAAATCACATTTTCGCACCCTAACCCAAGCTGCTGCCTGGAGCCGATTGAATCCTTTAAATAAGCTGAGATTTTCGTTGAACTAAACGGTTGGGAAAAATATCAGCAGATGTCTAACATCTATATTGCACTAATATTCCCTTGCCGTATTGGGGGCACTAGATGCCATCCAACTCACGCACACACAGTTGTACGCTTATACATCCTGCTGACAAAAAGCGGGACACACACAACTGCCTACACACCCTATCAATTCTTAACCACACGCACACACACAGTTGTACACTTATGCATGCTGACAAAAAGCGACACACACATTCATACACTTATGCTTTCTAACGCAAAGCATCACACAAATGTCTACACTGTTGCATGCATACACCCACTTATAAACTTCTAACTGAACATTTCAAATGAACAATTAATGTCTTGTATTTTGTATATATATATAAATATTGAGTTCTTTAAATAATATTTCGTTTTCCATTCTTCCTTCATTTCAACTTTCATGCATATTTTTATCTGTTTTTCTGTTTCAAACATTTCTTATAAGAATTTGAATGTATGTGTGGATCTTAGCACATTCTCTAAGACGCAACGTCTTAACAAGCTAGGGTCCACACCGCTACACTTTCTTCTTCTGTAAAAAAATGTCATTGTCAACTAAAACGAATATATCTCTTCTTTATAGTTTTAAAATCAATTAAATTGCTACAACTATAAATTTTACCGTAAAAATAATTGTTTGCGAAATATTCTTCAAATCAATAAAATGAATCTCATTTTTTTAAATATATTTATTTAGAAGTGGACTGTTTTAGTCGATGGGACAATAGAATTCGATTTGGGAACAATTTATTTTAAAATGGGTAAAGTCAGAATTTTTAGTTTAGCGATATTAGATTAATCACCATCTGTGCCGATCGAACGATCTCATTTTTTAATGTGTGTAAGGTGATAACGTACGTACAAACACGAAATACCTTTGCATATTATTATAGAGATGTTGGTCTTTCTTGCATTCTTCATGCGGGAGAAGAGTGTTTCTGGTATCTCACCTCCAAAAAGTTATATTTAATGACCTTATGAGATTTATTTTTATTTTTCGTCTCTGTGTCTCACGCTGAGGTTAGATTTTTCGTGAATTACTTCCAATTTCTTCCGTCTGTTCCCATTTTTCTTCATCAACTGATCGCCCACTTTCCATGCCTTAAGTAGACTACCGCATGGCCTTGGGCCATCAACAACGATGTGGGACACACTTTCCAGCGTTTCTGATGACTGACGGCAGGTGACGTTGTCGTACCAGTGTAAACGTCATTGTGCCAAGCAATTTCTTATGGAAGCCTTTACAATGAGATCGGCAATTTTTTTCATTTGGTACACCGCACTCAGAATCGTATCACTTTGACGTTTCGACATCAACCACATCTCGTAGCTATACATTGAAATTAAAATATGCTTGCAATTGTGTAGCCACTGAAAACAGTTATTAAACCTAAAAAGCCACAACCTGTATAAAGCACTCTTTAAATAAATACTAGATAATCTACTGATTATATCTTCTTATCAAAATGAAACGTGAGTGCTTTGAAGCCATTGTTACATCAGTCCTCGTATATGCAAGTAGAACCCTGGACTTTTATGAAAAGATTGGAGAAGAAACTTGATGGTATGTACACCAGAATGCTAAGAGCTTCTCTTAACATCTGGAGGCAGCACCCCACAAGGGAGCAGCTCTACGGGCGCCTTTTTCAAATCTCAGCCTTGATCAAAAAGAGAAGTACCAGATTTGGTAGTCACTGCTTGAGAACTAAGGATAAAATCATTAGCGATATTCTTTTGTGGTTGTCAGAACAGGGATGGAGTTCAGTGGGAGGACCTCACAGAACTTACATTAAGCAACGAATAGAGGACTCAAAATGCCCTATGAAAACCTACCTGGTGTGATGGAGGATAGAGCGAGATGGAGTGAAAGAGTCAAGAAGATCTGTGGCACACTGACTAGATGGTGATGATGATGATGATGATGATGATGATATATATGTTAATATTTTTTATAGACTTAAATCCGATGAAATGATTTTAACGATCAGTTTGATTTGTCTGTTTAATGGCATACAAACTCATTAAAAGTTATTTAATCCCAAAGCAAAATAACAATTGTAGACAATTCATTGTATACGATTAATTGAACACAAGTTGCTATTTTTATCCATAGCTGGAGTGAAATTGCAGCTTTATATGTTTCTCAACAGTATTAATAGATAAATGACCACAATAGATCTGACTGAACTTGAACGTGGCATAAATAATTTCATAGCCTGCAATTATATCAATTTGACTAATCAAACACTCGAAATGATTTTGAGGAGGACAATAGCCTGAAGAAAATAAACGTATGGTCAGCAAGGGTGTTAGGGTGAGCGAACGGTGTTGTTTAGTGGGGAGGCAGTTACACTCTCTACTATCCTGCTAATGCGCACATTTCAGACTTATTACTATCATCACAGCATCAAATATATAAATATTGACTCTGTTATTTCATCATGTTTATTCTTGATAAACCTCTGCCGAAAGATTGAATGAAATCCTGACCCAGTGTTTATTTATGTTTGTTTATATTAGGTTATCGTTTTTGCTTTTTTTCCCTATTTCAATGTTTGTTACCTATATATTCTGTCCGATTATCATCCTCTAATTATACCCCCCCCCCAACACACACATATATAGCAGTTCAAGTTACAGGTATATAGCAAAGGAGCTGAAGTTCTTAGCCTTAGGAAGACCAAACATAGGGATTGGTTTGATGAAAATGATTCTGCAATCATCAATCTTTTGGAAAAGAAAAATAAGGCTCATGAGAAATTTCTGTGTTCAAATGGATCAGCTAAAGAAACTGCAGAAAAATATTTCAAAGAAGCAAAATTAAAATTGCAGTGTGAGACACATCAAATGAAGAACAGGTGGTGGGTCAAAATGTCAGCAGAAATCCAGACAGCTTATGACCGCAAAGATTCAACAACCATTTACAACTAAATCACCCAAGATTTTGGTCCGCAGCCTCCATCAATGGTACCCTTGAAATCTAAAGATGATTTTACCCTTTTTAAAGATGCTGAACATTTTAGGAACTTATTTGATAATCCATCTGAAATAGATGAACTAGTTGTTAATAGTCTCCCTCAAAAGGAGATTGTCGAGGAAATGATGATTGATCCCAGCGTTGATGAGACAAAAAGCACCATAAAAGAAATTAAAATGGAAAAAGCACCAGGAGTAGATTGGATACCTGTCGAATTATTGTTGTTTGGAGGTGATATGTCAATGCAATCTATGCACTCATTCTTGCTGTTTGGCATGGTAATGCTGTTCCTCAACATTGAATCAATGCTAAATGAGTTCGCGTTATAAAGAAAAGAGTTCCAAATCTGATCATGGTGACTATAGAGGAATTAGCTTGCTTGAAGTAGTGGAGAAGTTTCCGTCAAAGATTCTATTGAATCATTTGATTATATGGATTTGTACCTTTATCATCTCAGAGTCAATGAGTCGCAGCATAATGGACATGATATTTTCTGCTCGCCAGCTAATGGAGAAATGTATGGAGCAGCGTCTACTATTATAGCCGGTCTTTATCAATCTGACAAGAGCCTTTGATACCATAAATCGCAGTGCACTTTGGAAGATTTTTGGGTAACTAGGCTGTCCTGCAAGTTTTGTGCAGATGCTTCCATAGTTGACAACACCATAACATGAAAATCCGAGTGAACTTTAATGGTTTACTGCCTGACCCAATATCAGTTGATAAGGATGTGAAATAAGGTGATATTCTTGCTCTACATTTTCCTCCATATATTTTGCTGTGATGCTGATGCATGCTTTTAAGGAATGCGATATTGGGGTGAAGATTCGGTTTCCTACATCAGGCAAACTTTTGAACCTTAGACGTCTCAACGCAAAGTCGAAAATCTTTCAGAACCTTGTACTTGAACTTCAATATGCAGATGATGTAATCCTTGGGCATGCAACTAATTATGGACAAATTACCATCAGTCTCAAGTAAAACCTATGTTATGCATTTCCCTCCTATTAGAGTGCTATATGTTGAACCAAACATCTTGGTTGATGGAAGAGAATAAAGGCTACAAAAAACTTTGTGTATCTTGGTAGTACACTGAGTCGGGACTGCACCCTTGATGCTGAACTAGATCACAGAATAGTCAACGCCAGTTTTGTTTTTGGAAAACATTATAAGCTCCTAGAACTGACCTTCACGTCAGACATCAAATGGAAGACTCACATCAAATCTTTTGCTAAAGTTGCTGGAAAAATGCTTGGATCTTTCTACCTCTCCAGAAAGTATCTCACTCCTGATACATCCTCTACCTGTATAAGAGTCAAACACGTCCTAAGATGGAGTACTGTTGCTACATTTGGGGGGGGGGGCGCTCAGAGCACTCTTTCCTGCCTTGACAGAGGCCAAAACCGACTTCAAAACCAAGTGGGGGATATCTTCTTCTATTTCTCACAGCCGCTTTCTCACAGAAGAGACGTTGCTAGTCTTTCTCTACTCTATCGTTATTTACATGGCAGGTGCACGACTGAGCTTCAATGTATGGTTCCCCTTGTAAAACATTTACAACAAGAACTCGTCTAGCAACAACAACTGTAAATAATTTTCTCTTCTTCCTCTGTGTACCTAAAACTAAATGGAACTTTCATGAACAAAGTTTCTTTCCTAGAACTATCTGTCTGTGGAACACAATACTACGGGGCTGCTTCCCAGTTGACTATAGCATGGTTGTTTTTAAGTCCAATGTTAAAATGTTTTTGTTGAGCCGTCCTCTTAAATATAAATAATCTAATTGCTGGTGAGTCTCAACCATTGTTACCAATTCTCATGTTGTTGTTTCACTGTCTTCATAACAAACTCATTAACCCTTATCCTCGAGTAGCCTATGGGCCTTAATAAGTGGTGACTCGTTAGTATATAAAAAAATAAAACATTTATGGTCAGATTGGGGAATTATATCAGACAAAGATTAGTGTTTATAAAGCATGCGTTATTACTACTCTGCTATATGGCTCCCAAACTTAGACAGCATATAGAAAACACCCCAAGCTACTAGAAAGATTTCATCAAAGTTGCATTCGAAGAATACTTAACATCAATTGGAAGACTTTTACACCTGACACTGTAGTCCTTGAATGATCAAATAGCACCAGTATAGAGATGAAAATCATTCAAAATCAGATGCGCTAGACTGGACACCTCGTTAAGATGGAGGACAAAAGACCCCCTAAACAGCTGTTTTATGTCAAGATAGATAGAGGGAAGAAACCACATCATAAACCAAGAAAAAGGTTTAAGGATTCCCTGAAAAACAACTTGAAACTACTTGAGATGTATATAGATAACTAGGAAATACAATCGGAAGACCGACTACTATGGAGGAAAAACATCAGGGAAAGCTGTAAGGATTTTGAAGAGCGACTGTCTTAAAGCATGTTATAAGAAAGCTTGATGAATGTGTAATATCAGAGAACATACAACAGGAACTGAAGTGCACTATATATGATAGGTTTATTTTGTCAAACGCTGGACTTGTAAAACCATCTTAAATCACACAACCAAAGACAGGATCAACAGTTTTATCAAGAAGCTATAACGTTTGTCTTAATATATGCGGATATTGACTGAATAACACTGTAGAATCTACAGTGTTATTCGTTATAACCTAGTTTGATCTACAGTGTAAATCAAACTAGGTTATCACTATAGAAAATTTTATTCAATTATTTTTGTAATATATTGACAATATGGACCTGAGTAGTCTGAGACATATTAAATTTATAATAAAGAGGAGGTAATTCAGGAACTCTTTTATATGTCAGATTTTAAAGAGCTATCGTAAAAGGGAGATAATTAAGGAAGTCTTTAATATCACTGTGAAATATGATTCCAATAACAAACGTTACTAGAAAAATAATATGTATTTGTTCCTGTAAGAAGATTGAGCAAAGAAGCATGAAACGTACCTAACAGGTAAACAGAATAAATAACAACATTTATTCATTTGTGATAATTTATCATTATTATCATTACGTTCTATTTTATAAATTCCATTAAAAAAACTTTTGTTTATAAAACAATATACAACAAAAGTTGGAAGTGTATGTTACTATCTCTACCTACCTGGCGTTGCACGGGAGTCTTTTTACGTTCATTTATGTTTATCCTTTTTTACGATTTAAAAAAAAAAAGGATTTTAGAAGTTAAATTTTATTATTATTGAATGTATGAAGATTTATTAAGAATTTTAAAACCAGAAATTACTTTCTATTTGACAGTTTAAATGTTTCCAATTTCCTTTCAAATTTCGAAGGGTCACGAAATAATTCATTTTTTTTCTTTTTTAACTATTAAGAAAAGATTAAAATGACTATTTGTCTTGAATAAACCGAAATGAATACTGATGGATTTAATTTTGTAATTAAATTATTTTTTTTTAAATAGGATTTTTAAAATTTTGTTTTATAGCATGCTATTACATTTATTGTTTTCAATAAATATTTGATTAATAGTAAATAAATTAATTCAATTCTCGTATTCACAAAATAACACACAGACAAACACATGTGAAGTTGCCTTATAATTTTATTAAAATAGAGATTCTTCTTCTTCTTCTTCTTCTTCTTCATCTTCTTCTTCTTATAATTATAATTATTACTACTACTACTACTCACGTGTTCTCACACCATCAATTATTTCTTGCTGACAACAACTGGTTGCTTCATCTGGAGTTTATAACAGCAAGTCTCCCCAATATACCAGTAGTCTCTATTCCATTATTATTGTAACTTACTTAGGATTCTAGCATCAGCAATTACCAGTGATTTCTCACTGATAATGGCCGGTAGTTTTAACTGGAATCTGAGTGACAGCAAGTCTCCTCAATGTTCATTGACAGTTATGATCTAAATGGTGCATTTTGATCTTCAGTCTTTCCATCCTCTATCAGGCCCACCTCATCCATTTTCCATGGTACTAACCTATGTTGGTTCCACTACGATTTTTCTTTTGTTTTTTGTTTTTTTAGGGAGGGGGCAGGTTATAGTCTTTTATTTAGATAATAATATTAATAATAACAATAACAATAATAATAATAATAATAATAATAATAATAATAATTTGCAAAAAACAAAAAGGAACTGGAAAAGCTGATAAACCTAACCAGAATCTTCAGCCAGGACATTCAAATGGAATTCGGAATGGAAAAGTGTGCACTGCTAGAAATGAAAATGGGAAAACTGGAGACATTGGAGGGCATGGAACTGACAAACCAAGAGGAGATGAGAGCACTTGGCGAACATGATACCGATAAATATTTGGGAGATCTGGAAGCCGACTGCATCAAATCAACAGAAATGATAGAGAAGAAGAAAACTTTTAGAAACTAAATTATACAGTAGAAAGCTAAGAAAAAGAATCATTACCTAGGCAGTATCACTAGTAAGATATTCTGGTTCATTCATAAGCTAGACAAAAGAAGAACTTAGACATCTTGAGCAGAAGACTAGGAAACTAATGACCATACACAATGCGCTACATCTGAACGATGATACTGACCTACTCTAAGTGAAAAGGAGAGAAAGGGGAAAGAGAACTAATAAGTATTGGAATACTGTGTGGATGACAGAAATAAAGATTTGGAAAATACATGACCCAGCAAGAGACACCGTCAACAGGAACAAGACAGGGCGAAGTGAAACGAGAAACGAAATGACCAGAAAAGAAAAGTGGGAAGAGAAACAGCTACATAGTCGATTTATAAGAATGACAAGAGAAGAATCTCATGAAAACACCTGGGCATGCTAATGAAAAGAACATTTAAACAATGAAATGGAATCACTACTAACAACCGCACAAAGCAATACAATTAGAACTAACTATATCAAAGTTAAGGAAAACAGCAAATGTAGACTCTGTGGAAAAAGAGACAAAATAGTAAATCACATAATAAGTGAATGCAGAAAATTAGCTCCAAAAGAATTCAAGAACAGACGCCACTGCGTGGGAAAAGAAGTGCATTGGGTACTATGCAAACAACTGCATTTTGAACACTCAGACAAATTGTTCACACACAAGTCGGAGGCAGTACTGAAAAACGAAAATCACAAAATCCTCTGGAACATGGAGGTACAAACAGATAAACTCATCCACGCAAGGAGACCGGATGTCATAATAGTCAACAAGAAGGAAAAATCCTGCTAAATCATGAATTTTGCTGTTTCATCAGACCACAGGGTTAATATCAAAGAGACAGAAAAACAAAGCAAATACATGAAACTTGTCAGAAAACTGAAAGGGATATGGAACATGAAGAAAGTCAAGATAATCCCAACAATCGTAGGAGCACAAGGAACAGTCTTGAAAAAACTGGAAAAAAGACTGGGAGAAATTGGAATCAAAGGGAAGACTGAGACTATACAACGGAAGGCAATGATGAAAACAGCTGAAATCCTGAGGAAAATCCTTGAATGCGGAAACCAACTCACATAAATTGCAAACGCTAACCAGTCACATGGAAGGTGTAATATAAAGAAAACAAAAACATAGAAAGAACATCACCACACGAACCCAAAATAACTGAAACTGCAAGAAATGTCATTTTAAAAAAAGTGATTGCATACACCTCGACTGATAACACACCAGATAGTCATGAAGGGTCAAAGAGAGTGGAAAGAGCGAGGAGAGAGAGCACTAACCAGATCTACACTGGAAGAGTACGGAGAATACTGGGACTTTGGGGAGGCTTATTACCACCCAAATCCCAGAGAAGACCAATAGTCTGGCTAACAAGTAATCAATGGTAAGCGTCTGTTACGATAACGCAAAGTCATTTGCAATGCTTATCAAAAGATGTGAAGAGTATTGAAAATCTGAGACTCAGACTCCATGGAACACCACTGGCTATTATCAGTGAACAATCACTGATTGTGACCTCTGTGAGAACTCCTAGTGAGTACATAATTATTATCATTTTCATTATATGTGATAGTTTTATTTTAACACTTATATTGTTTGCTAGCACGAAACTCCGGCGTTACGCAGGAATGGATAATAAACTTTGTGTACACTTGCTCCCAGCCCTGGACCTTATATTACCATTTTCATTTTTTTAATTATAGTAATTTTCAATTTTAAAATTATATATAAAACAAAACAAAGTAAGTCACCGTCTTTACTGTTTATGGATGCCAACCACCACAATATTATTATAAAACCTCAAATACAAAATTATTACCACCATTGGATTCCTAGTAATATTTTGCTTGAGAAAAATTGTTTCATCTTGATATAGGGCTTTCTTTTATTTGCATCCTGATCAGAGGGACAGACAGACAAAGGCCTCACACATATAGTATAGATAATAAATTTGAATAACTGCTGTTGAGAACATTTTTTTGTTTCTCTTAGTCTTGGTCATTTTATGGAAACATGATATATGGCCACAATGAAAAGGTCAACACCCTATAGACTTTCTATGTTCCCATATAGATGTCTTTCTTTGAGTATTATTCTGGCATGTGTCAAGACCTATGTGTCACATGCATACAAGATCAAATGAGAAATGGTTTTGTATTTTTATTTACTTAGTTTTTTCTAACTTGGTTCATTCGGCGGCTCGTTGACATTAGTTTCTATGATTCTTTTTGGTATCCACTACTGCGAAAATGTGATATCCCTTCAAAACAGACAGACAACCTTTCACACCTATTGTAATGGATTACCATGTAGGTGCACTACATGTCTTCTACTGAAAATCTACAGTCGAATGTTATTATTTATTAGCAATAAAAACTCGGACAAAGAAAGAGTCGAGCTCACTAATTCCAGGATCTCGATGGCCATAAAATAGTGTCTTTAATTCAAGATGAAGGGACCTCTTGGTGATAAAAGAGTTCCTTCATTCCAGAAGATGGAAGTAGTATTGCTGGAAAGCGAATAAAAGCAGAAGTTTAGAGTTGTATAAGAACGTTAATAAAACAAACGACAATACAAAAAAAAGCCAAGAAAAGAAGCAGCTGATATTCTTAAAATGCGTCCATTTAAACTGTGCGTTTATCAATTGAAATGCTACTTTAAGCTTAAGCATGACAGACCGACGACAATGCTATTTCTGCCAGTTCAAGCTTAAGTATGCCAGACCGACGAAAATGATATTTCAAGTTTAAGCATGACAGACCGACAAAATTGCTATTTATAGCTTTAGCATAACAGACTAATATAAACGCTATTTCAAGTTTAAGTATGCCAGACTGACAAAAGTACTATTTAAAACTTAAGTATGTCAGACCGACGAAAATGCTATTTAAGGCTTTAGCATGACAGATTGACGAAAATACTATTTCAAGCATAGTCATGACAGACCAACGAAGGTGCTATTTCAAGATTAAGCATGGCAAACTAACGAAATTGCTATTTATAGCTTAAGCATGACAGACCACGTAAATGCTATTTTAGGCTTAAGCGTGACAGACTAACGAAAATGCTATTTCAAACTTAAGTATTTCAAGCTTATGTGGACAAAATGACCATTTTATTAATGAACAGAATCTCTTATAGAGGTGCATGGAAAACTAAAATGCATTCAGCGATAAAAATGTTAGTTGAAAATTTAATAGGACAGACCAACAAGCGGACATCAGAAAATGCTATTATAAATGTAAGAATGTGTAGCTGCATCTTAAACGCAACTTATTTTCATCTTCTCATTTCATTCAATCTTTGCATTTAGCGTTGAAACTGTTATTTCAAACTGAAATGTGACAGACAGACAAAATCTCCTTTAAAGATGCATTGAATCACCTTAAAACCTGAATGACTTTTAAATCCACCGACAAGTATTCGCCAAGTACAACGGCTACAAAGGAGAGGAGACAACTGACTCAAATTGGCACATTTAAAGAAAGCTAATAGCATAAATTTGCTATAGGTCGGCACGTACTGGACAACCCAGAATGTGCACATGACTTTCTAAAAATTTATCATACACTGCAGAGAATAAGACCCACTCTCTCCACTATGCAAATCATGTGTATATAAGTGTACTTCACGGTGTGCCATTTGTCAGAAATCTACCTTGTCATAGGTTTTATTTTGTAGTTTTCTTTCTTGATTGGACTATCTAATAAACTGTGCTATCTCATGTTGACGGGCGAGTAGATGGATTTTCCCTATTTGCAGAGGAAAGTGATGTGTTAACCTCAACAGAACTGGAATGTAGTATGTCAAGCCCACAGTTGATGCTGATAACCACTTCACGATCATCATTTCCCCATTTTTAGTGCGACCAATTTAGTGGGCAGCTTATCTGTGCTACTAAATAAGTTTAACACCTCATGTAGTTTGCCTACATCCGGGAGTGAAGCTCCAATTTGAGGTCTGAAGTATACGGAGCAAAAAAATGGGGGTCACTTTTTATTCTATATTTCCAAAATGCACTAAAGAGAAAGTTTATCTCCAGAAGAAAGGTGTGGAGGTTGAATGAAGAACACATAGAACACGAGTTTAGAGATCAAGTGATGGGACATTCAGTTACTAGATCCACTTCAGGAAGTGTGGAGAAACAGTGAAAGAAGTTCAAGGGTACACTGTTGGACATAACAGACCAGATATGTGGGTAGACGAAAGGGCCTACAAGACATAAGGTGACATGGTGGTAGAATGAGGAGGTTGAGAAGTGTATCAAAGAAAAGCGGAGATGATGGAGTAGGTGGAGAAATGTATCTGATGGCGGCAAAGCCAAGTTGGAGACTGAGCAAGCTAAGTTTCCAGATATATTACAAAGAAATGACCAGAAGAATAAAGTATTGAGGATAGCTAAACAGATGGCAAAGACAAATATATAGGTATTGTTGGAGAGAAATGCATTTGAAATAGGGTTCTAGCAACAAATGAACAGCACAAGTGGCATGTTTGGAAATGCTATGAGAGATTGATGGATGCTCAGTTTTCATGGAACAGACAATCTAGAAGCACTATCACCGATATTGAGCATTCTCCACTATAAATATAGCAATTTTGAAGGCCTCCTTTCAGTCTTCAGAGACACTGAATATCCCGTGTAAGTGTGCCTGCATGATGAATCTATGGTGAAGCATGGATTGTGCAATCTCCAACCGCACCTCTTCTGAACCGGCATTGCTTAGGTCCAGTGGCAAGAAGTCCAGGACAACTGAAAAGAATAGTAGGATAAGCAGAGAAAGACTGGTGTGATTTTCCTTCAACTAGACTACTTGCACAACCAAAGCTTAAAAGTCTAGTCTACCGTACTAGTTAATCCATAACTGGAGAGGAAGGATATATGGATTAAAACTTTTCCCAAGGGTATTAGTGAAATTAATGCAATAGCTCTGACAGAAATCGAACCTGGCATGACCACACCACCTCACTTCCATATAGAAACTAATACAACTATAAATGTGTGTGTGCATGTTCATGTTCAATAATCTAAGTCTGAATACAGTGCGCATTTAAAAGTTTGTGCAACTTTGATATCTTTTAACTTCCCCTTTATGATACATTTCAAAGACACCTTGAAGGTTCGCTTAAGTTCAGACGATTCTACTGTCACGTTTCTTGTCAAGGCAGATTCATCAGCTTCTATCCGAGAACATATCTTTACTCATAACTCGGTTAACCGTTCTGCACATGAAGAACTCGTTACACTTGTCGTGTAGAAAAGCAATAAAATCTGGTTGCACGTATCGTCAACTTTGACAGGTGCTAATAATAATATGAATTACCCTGGACGATGTATATATATATATATATATATATATATATATATATATATATTATGATATTTATATGAGTCAGACAATGCTGATATATAGACACTATAGATTCAAAGTATGTTCACAAAATATTAGTAATTTAAATATGTTTTTCATGTATACAATAAAAAATATATCAATTTTAATCAAAATATGCGTGATGTATAGAAATCGCTCCAGACAAGGCATAAAGCCACTTGATGTAAGGAGCTAAAAAGAAGGAAAGATGATTAAGTTGCATAATAAGAAAAAAGGAGACGAAGGTAGAATCATTTCAAAGCAAACTGACGGTTGTAAATTCCAAAGCAAATACTAGAACCTAAAGCCGAAAGATTAGCATGGTAGTGACCCAGTTATCCATGCCGAAAATACCTCAGGGGACACACATCCATGCGCAACATAGCACTTGTGAATACAGTAGGCTCCCGCTATTCATGAGGGTTACGTTGTAGACACACCCACGAATAACAACAATCCGCGAATAGATTTTGATATCTCGAAGTTCACTAAAATCAGGTTTTTGTATATTAGCACGTGTTTGTTTGCATGAATCCCAATAAATTAGCCCTTTCTGCTTGCAAGTTGGTTGATTTTTTTATATTTCAATTTCGTATAAAGTTTGCAAAAATTTGGAATACTAATGCTTTTTAATATGAATCTTACAGGATAATTAGCGTTTTTAATTGCGTTTTTTTTTATATTGGCCTTAGTTGGACTTAAATGATTATCATATTTGTAAGTTCTATCGAATTTATGAAGAAAATGTTAAGCCAATGCTTATGCTGAAAAAAATTTGCGAATTTGTGAAACCGCAAATGGTGAGCCCGCAAATAGTGGGGGATTCACTGTACACCAACATTTAGCGAGTGCTGATAAAGAAACCTCTGAAAGAGCTATCCTTGAGTTCGATTTCCTATACTATCACTCAGGGAAAGTGCCGACCAGAAAAGCACTATGACATCACTTTCTACCAAGGATACTTACTTAACTATCTTCATTATCTGTAAGTTATCAGACAAACCAAGCAAGCGTTCAATTCCCTAGACTCCAAACAGGCTAGCCAAAAGATAAACCCTTCAAGAGCCTAATAGGGAAAGAAGGGGTGACAAGGCTGGCTAACAAAAAAGTCTCACCCAAAACAATGAGTGGAATAATCAATCTTATATAAATAGAGATTTTGTCAGTCTGTCTGTCCGTCAGGACACAATTTTTTTAAACATAATAAATGTGTTGCAGAATTTGTCTCATTTCGAAATATCAGAGATCGTAACTATTTTTAGAAATGAAGAATATTACATTAATAGTAAATAATAAATTTCTGACAAATAAAGTGAATGCCTAAAATCAAACCGAAACCTTGAGATCTTCAGTCTTAGGTTCTATCAATTGACCTATTTGGACTTTCTTATAAAAAAGAGCTTAATACATTACTGCAACAAAATAATTATAGCTTTCACGTGACGTCCTAGATTTATGAGTTACATCATGTTTCAAAACATGAATTCAAACATAAGCGATAAAAAATACATACATGAATGGGTAAACATTATGAATAGTGTTGGAATTTATTTTAATGGGTCAAACAATTTATTTTGCTTTGACTAAATATTAGTATTAAAAACCATTTACTATTTAAAGAAATAATATGCGACCAGAGGAAACATATTATTGCTAGCTTCTTTAAAATACCAAAAAATGGTTCAAATATGAAGTATTTTAAAAAGTATCCAGATTGGTGCCATATTTCCTGAGCCAGAAATGTGAGGTTAATGAAATTTATTTTCTTCAAATTAAGTAAAACCTAGCAGGTTGGGGAAATGTGTCATGCAGAGAAATGAGATGAGAATGATATGATGGATGTCCGATGTAAGTCTTAAAGACAGGCTTAGATCTGATGACATCAGAGGAAAATAAAATCAGGGCAGTATAGAGAGATGTGTACATTTGTTTGTTTGGTCACATTGAAAGACTGGATGAGAGTGCTTCGGTTAGTAGATGTAGAACAGTTGAGGTAGCAGGGTCAGTTGGCAGGGAAAGGCTAAGGAAGACATGAAGTGATAATGATAGATTTGAGAGAAAAAGGGATAAATAAAGCTGCCCAACACATGTCAGCATGTAAAACAGACGTTAAATCGAATATAATGATGTATCCCAATGGAAACACTATCTGTCAAGTTAAGCATATGCAATGGATGGAACCCTCAATTTTTTGAAAAATAAAAACAGTTATAAAAAAAATAAATCGTTCAGAATAATGGTATATTTGTGTCGGCAGAAATTTGTAGTTAATTCCTTCAAAATATGAAGTGTGATCCGAATATGTGCAGATTGGTGCTAGATTTTCTGCACCAAATGTGTGCAGTGAGTGACACATTCATTTTCTTCAAAATAAGCGGTATGTTCAAAAAGTATCTAGACAGAAATTAAAACAATCATTTTCTTTGAAATACAAAAAGTACCCAGATTAAACTTGTATTTATTGGGGCAGAAGTTAACAAAGATATAATAAATATCAACGTGTATTTATTTGGATATAAATAAATATAAATCCATTCCATCACGAAAAAGTTAGTGAGTAAAACACGTGCCTTTTTCTCAACCTCGAATGAAACCGTTTCAAGTGGTGAGAGGAAGCGGGAAGTAAATAGCATGTCAAACAAACCCCGCTACGTGAAATGAATTCGAACAGAAATCCTTCACTTCCTAATGAAAAATCAACGGTGGATTTTTTTAGGTTATCAGAACTGATAATAATTATTTATATATGAAAAATTAAATTACTGACATAACTCAATAATTTTATGTGAATAGTAGTGTGAACACTGGTGAAGCATAATTTTTTTCCTGTAGGGTGTACACTAGTAACACATGAATCATAATCTTATAATAGATTATGATTTATGTTAAAAATGTATTCCGATGGAACATATTTGCGTAAACCAAAATGTACAATGAATACAACAACATCCTTGTTTGTTAAAATACGAAAGTGATGTTAGAAATTATTCAGACTGAAGCTCTATCACGAAAGTAATGAATAATGAATCAGATATTTGCTTTCTACAAAATATTATGTTTCTTTACTTCTCGACTGAACTCCAATCTTTGGTTCCTCCTTGTAAGACATTCACAACAGGTACTCGTTTTCTGCCACGTCGAAAAAACACTTTCCTTTCTCCCTCCATGTGCCTAGTATCAGACGGAATTTCCAACGGGCAGAGCTTCTTTGCAAGGACATCCTATCTGTGAAACACATTACTGCGGGACTGCTTCCCTGCTGATTACAACTTGGTCGCCTTCAAGTCGAATGTTAACAGATACTTGTTAAAAACCGCCCCATAAATAAGTTTATACCATTGATTAATGTCAGTGCTCCCATAGTTTTCTTTCATCTTTCAACTGACAATTATTTCAGTCTCATTAACCCTTATCCTCCGGTGGTTACTGGCCTTGATAAGCGATAACTCAATAGTAAAAAGAAACAAAAGTATTCTGATTATCCATATATGGAGAAAGAAATACGCATTCAATCAAAAGATTACCTTCTCAAAATACAAATTGTGATCAAAAAGTATTCAGACTGAAAGAGAACCTTTACCAAAAATTAAAGAAAGAAAGACTGAAAGAAAGAAAGAAAGAAAGAAAGAAAGAGTGAACAAAATGTTGGTTATCTGTAAAATACAGAGTGCGTAAAAAAAAGTATCTACACTGAAGCAGTATTTACTGAACAACGAATGAATAATGAATGGTATCTATCTTTTGTTCAAAATATGAGATGAGTTCAAAATGCACCCAGACTGAATCTGTTTTTTACCAAATAAATAAATAATGGATGATTATTATATAATATCGACTATTCATTGTAACAAACTATTCTAAACAATTTGTGTTCGATGACTATTGTAAATCATTCATTCTAAATTACTATATTAAATCTCTAATTTTAGATGAACATTGTGGACGGTTATTTTTAAACTATTATCCATTGAAGTATAATTTTAATAATCTGTTACAAAAGACTATTTGTATCTGTAGGTGACAATTATTGATTTTTATTTGGAGATCAATTATTGATTATCATTTGTAAATTTGATAAATTTATTACAGAAAAAAAAATCATGAGCCGGCAAAATAAAAACTCAAATCACGAAAACATGTTTTCTTCTTTTGATGACTTTTGTTATATGGTGATCGTGTGATGATACTCGCATCACTGAAGAAAAAATATTGAAAAACTTTAATACAAGACATGCCATAATCACTAGGATGAAAGCCCTCATAGGTATCTATTGGCCTGTCATGGATAAAGAAATTTTCATGTATAACTCGCCCCACTCTCTTTGTTCTTTATCTCTCTCTTGCTCTCTCATATACATTTACTAGTCATAGAAAAATCAAAGAGTTTAGCTCAAACTTTCTTCTCTTTTCTTTTTTATTGTTTAATGTTAAAAAATTCAAATAATTTCGGAGTGAGGAGAGCTGAGCGCTAAAACCACGTTTTTTAGTCCCAGATGGAATTGTTCACACTCTTCTTCCTTGCAGAAAAAAGGAGCGCTCCTCTGGAACATGCTCCTTTTTAAGGGGGGGGGGGGGCTCTGTAAAGCTCTGACTACATATTAAATATACATGACCAATAAATGGGATTTGTACAGATAGTTCTGCAGATAGTTTTATAAAAATGGCCAAAATTTGTCAAATGTAGGAGCTTTACAGGCAACAGCAAAATAAACTGCACAAAATCTTTGCAAGATTTGGTATTTCTGATACAATTGTTTCTGATAATCGAAGAATTTGGAGATTTCTGCCAAGAATTTTCAATTAGTCATTTTACAATCGCTCCATACAATCTAAGATCTAATGGCTAAGTAGAACGTTGTGCAGATATTTCTAAGCTAACGTTAAGGATGGGGGTGAAACTGAAGATAAATTGTTACAACAATTTATCAGAGTGTATTGCATAACGTCAAACCCACTCAAACTTCAGCAATATCACTAGTTGAAGTTATGTTCACATAAAAAAATACATTAAAATAAAACAAAAGTTTTCAAAATGTAATGTAACATTTTTCAAGCCGAGTGAAAAAATCTATTATAAAGATTATATGAATGGAAAATTTACCTGGAAAAAAAAGCATTGTTGAGGAATAGAGTGGAAAACGAGTGTATATCGTCAAGCATATGAACTATACTAAGAAAACACCGATTAGGAGTAAGAATATTTTTTATCAGAACACGAAATAATATGTGCACTATCTTACATAAGATGTTTATGCAGCTTTTGTACATGAAGCTATACCGGTGAATCGTATACGAAAAAATCTCATTTTACTTTATATATAAGATAATTAATTGTAGACACCTATTTCATACAATTAATTGTAGACAAATATTGTATACAATTAATTGTAGGCAAATATTGTATGCAATTAATTGTAGGCAAATATTGTATATAATTAATTGTCAACAACTATTTTCAGCTATTGTAGATAAATAGTATAAAAAAAATAATTGAAGACACATGTTGTAAACAATGGTAGCCGAACATTGTAAATAATTCATTGTTGCCTAGTATGAAGACAACAATGGTAACCAATTAATTGTAGACAAATATTGTTAACAATTCATTGCAGACAAATAAGTGTAAACAATTGTAGGCCAATATTGTAAACAATCCATTGTATCGTAGTATGGCAAGTGATCAGATTTATTAGAAATCTGTATATTGGATCCAAGTTTCACATAATTTCCTTTATAAGGCAGATGTTTTCTCATGTCGAATGACATTTTCTTGTTTGTGAGATCTTTTTTATTTTATTTTTCTTTGTTGCTTAACATTTCTGCAAAACAATTGTTGGAAGACCTTCTTCGAAAAGCAGAGTTTGGGGGAAATGGAAGAAAAAATTATTGTTGATATAATGAGATGTTCCTCTGGAGAAACGAAAGAGGCACCGTTTATTGACAGATATTTTTTCTTTCTTTCTTTCTTTTTCACCTCAGGGTGGGAGCGGGTTTGGTGGGGGTTCTTTTGATCGTTTCTTCTCTCTGTGGGTGTCGGAGTTCTTTGATCGTTTTTATGTCATCGGCTGAGTCTTTTAAGAATAAAATGAAAGGGACTTTTTAAGGGGATGTCTTTTAATCAACCAAATAATTCTATTGATCAACCTAGGATATATATATATATATATATATATATATATATATATATATATATATATATACGGATATGTTATTTGGTAAAACTAGGTAATCGTGATGGATCTAGGTTATTAAATTGAGGTAAAGATTCCAGAGAGAGAGAAAGGGGGAGACAGTCAAAGATACAGAGGGAGGGTTAAATACACGTAGTGAAACTAAGCAAAGGAAACAAAATGTACTCACACGGACATGCATTTATATGTATAATTATTATTTCATATGTATACACATATAATATTATAATGTGATATAATATATTGTGTATAGATTTTCAGTATTTACTTCAACAGTGCTCAATACGTGAGTAGAGCTTAGTAGTAAAGTATCAAAATATATTTATGGCAATTAAGCCACACACAGGCGTCGGGTTTCATCCCTGCATTCTCTGTGAGAATGAAACGCGGACGCCTCTGTGGACCTTAATTGTCATAAATATATTTTCATACGTTACTACTAACATCTACTCACGCATGTATCACTGTTGAAGTAAATACTGAAAATCTATACGCAATATATATTATCACCTTATAATATAGTGTATACCAAATACATATATATGTAGTGTATATCTTGTGTCAGTAGAAAAAATAAACCAGAGTGCTCGATTGTAATACGAAAGCGGTATATGTATTTTATTTGCATACTATAGAATGAAGATTGTATTGAATTGATCTGCACTGACAAGATACTGGCTGGCAATACTATCAGGAAATCTTGATGTTGCTCAGAATCGAATGAGAAAGACAATGTCTTCCTGCCCATAACACCATTATCTTCATTTTTTTAACTATTTATAATGCTCTAATTTTGCGGAGTGGCCGACGGATGTACTATAAATATAAGGATAAAAGGAGTGGGGGAAACAGAAGAAAAATGAGAGACAATGATAGAAAACTGAGTAAAGAGAACGAAGGAAGTTATGATTTCATATTATTTTCAAATTTACAAGGTGACATGGGTAAAAGAAAACAAGAAAAAACAGGATGAGAGAATAGGGGAGAGGCCAAAAAAAACGAGAGAAACGTTTGTATTTGGCATGGATCTAGTTAGTAGGGAGATGGAAGGAGACACAGAAGCTTACAGAAAACTAATTCATTTATTTACTACTTATTTGTTGTGAAGAATAACTTTATTAAATATTTCTTTAGTCATAAATTGGTAAAAAAAACAAAGCAATACACATAAAAGGAAAAGTTGAATTTATGGAGGTATTGAAAGGAAACAAAGATTTTGTATTTCATAAAAAAAATACATGTGTAGTTAAAGAATTATTTTAAAATGTTGTTCTATTAACCAGTGTCTAACTGTGTTATTTTCTTGGAGTATGATTTTAGCTAAAATAAGTGTGATGTGGTGGAAACCCATTGTTGTGTGATAGTGTGTTTAAATTGAGAAATGATGGCGGTTTCACTGAGTCCTCTAAGACTTTTAACATAGATAATATCGTGCACGGTAAAAATGGCACTGGTGAAAAGAAAATGGCACATGCAAAAATGGTACAAAGCAAGAAGAATTTGATAACAGAAAATTCAGACCGTTCGAGAGGAGCAAAGATTAGGCTCCTTCCTCTATAGTTTTAAACAGGGGTTAAACCCCCACTCTCCTAATATTTTAAAGTAAATATTTGTAATTTATTCTGTTTTTTACAATAAAAATAATCGATTTTTCTATTTTTTTTAAATGGGGCCTAAGCCCCCACAATATATATTGAACCAAAAACATTGAAGTTTATTTATTGTGTTAAATCTTAGATATAACCATGTTTTTTGTTTTTTTGAAGGGGAAGAGGATTCTGTTGTCACCCGGACTTACGATTCGTGGTAGGTTTAAGCGAAGGTTTTTGGGAAGGGGGGCTTCTGCGACCTGGACTTAAGGTTAGTGGTATGATTTTGGGGGATAAGGGAGATGTTACCACCCGGATTTAGGGTTAAGCGATGGCTGCTTTTTAAAAAAAATTCTCTGTCCACAAAACACACACCATTTATCTCCCTTACCTCTCCCCCCCCAAACCAAAAAAAATTCTGTTTATATGCCCATAAAACGCTATTTGGTTAGACATTGACCCGGAAATGGGTAATCATTTTGCGTTAATTGTTTATGCGATACTGATCCTTCACCCTATATTCGAAATTATTTTTTTCCCCATAAGTTTTAAAAAAGTTTTTCATGGTGCTTATACGTAATCGCCTAAAAACGTAGAATATCATTTTTCTTAAGGGGTGGGGGGTATGACTTACCTGAGTGTTCTCATCTACTTTTAAATGTAGATATAATTTTCTTTTTAATTTGACAAACTTGTTAATGTATTCCCTTTATACATTGCATCCCTCCCAGATTTTGATAAACTCATTGTGAGATTTTCATCGATATTTTTCACTTGTGCCTATTTTTACTATTTATCCACTTGTGCCATTTTTACCTAAATTCAAATAATATATATATATATATATATATATATACTCGGCTGAGATAAGAGTGTGTTATCTGTTTTGATACTACACTTCATATGTTCTGTCCTCAGTCAGTGAAGCAGAAGTCCTAGACTGAGGCAATTTTCATTTTTGCCCCAATCCAGAGTGCCCTTTTTTAGCAAGTTGGATTTTCCACATATTAAAAACGGACTTGGTATCTAACTCTGCTCTCGTGAGGAGGCAAGTAAGTAGAGACAGACAGACAAAAATGCGATTTCAAACTTAAGCTTGACAGACCAACGAAAATCGCATTTTTGAATAACTTCAAAAACTTTTGAGACAATCCAACTCATATTTCAGCCACATATTCAGGGCCGTTTTTAGGTTCGACACACTAATTTTCATAAAGCTTGACAGAGCATGTCTTTTAAATATTGAGAATTATTGCAGACAAAATTAAGCATGACAGACCAATGGACCGACAAAAGAAAAAGGCTCTAATAGAAATGAGGGGATTCATCTAAAAAGAAAGAGACGATGTAAATGTCGGATGTTTATGATAAGATACCTCGTGCCAGATATCTGATCTAGAAACATATCATGTCCAACTCTGCATATGCTAATAAATGTCTTCACACTATAGTTTGTTTAAAAAAAAACTCACCAAAAAGAAAGAAGGAACTGGTGTTCTTTGATTAAATGTGTACCATAACAGAAGGCATGACTTTTTGCCTTAGGTCTACCTTTATAGTTCTGAGATTGAAACTAAAAAAAACGTTTCCCAAGACTAACACAAAAAGAAGACGATATAATGAATCCCACGAGTTTATGATTCATTTCTTCTTTGCAAACAGAATCACATCAAACATGGTTTTCTCCCTTGAAAAAAGAGTGGTGGTGGTGGTGGTGGGGGGCATCTCTGAAATATAAACCAGCGCTTTTAGTAAACAGCCCGTCTATTATTGAGTGTTTATGTCTCAAGAGTTGTGAAATAAAAACTCTAGTTAAGGTTGGTTGCATTGAAATCCCTTTTCAATGCATGTTTATTTGCCAACGCAATTGCAGCGATATTCGCTGCTGGCAGTGCAGCATCGAGAAACTCATTGTCGCTATAATTGTGCATTACCTTTGACCAAAAAGAAACCTTACATTAATTTCTTTAGAGCTTTTTCGATTTGTCTTCTTTCTTTTCGTCTGCATATGTATTAAGCTATGTAGACATTCTCACATCTCAATTCGAGGCATTGTCAGTGTGTCACAGTCGGTTGGTCCGTCACATTTCAAGTAGAAATCACATTTTCATTGTTAAACGTGCAGATTGAATAGATGCATCGTATTTTAGATGAGTGCAAGCATCTACATAATAATACGCTAATGCATTTCATCTAATTTATCTATCCCCCACAAGGTAAGATGTGACACAAGGTCGGGAAAGTGGGATTAGAAAAGCCAGCGCCCAAGAGATGAGAACTCTGGCCATTTAAAAAATTGCCTGGGAAGCCCCATCGGCATTCCCCAGTAGGGGCGCCTCAGGCAGTAAGCAATAAACTTACTCCTCCCCAAAGAGGGGAGGCAAAGCCTGGGAGGGTGGACCTCCTAGAACTGCACAGGACTGTCCCATAGACCGGTGTAAATCAAGCCTCGAAGGCCAAGACAATACCAGTCTATGGGGTGCAGTATCCATCGGAACAGATACTACACTTTCATCTTAGCCAAAAGGCCAAAGATGATTTTCATTTCATATTATCACCTTTCACACATTCTAAAAAGATGTAAACGTCCAATTAGCAAAACATGGTGATTTGTGATTAATCTGATGTCGCTAAGGGAAAAAATTCCGACTTTACTCATTTTAAAAAGGAATTGTTCCCAAATTAAATTATGTCGTCCCGTCGACTAAATTAATACAATTTCAAAAAGTAACATTCGTTTTATTGATTTGAAGTGTATTTAGCTGACGATTATTTTTACGGTAAGAAAACAGAGAATATTTATTGTTTTAAAAAGAATTAAATTGCTACAATTTTAAACAAATAAATAAAAACAAAGACTATATTCGTTTTATTTATTTAAAGGATATTTAGTTGACAATAACAATTATTTTAACAGGAGAAGAAAGAGTAAGTTTTTTTAATAGTATTGACCCTTTATTATTTGAAAAGAAATATTATTAACAGTAAATTATACAGATTGATGTAAAAAAGCACTGTGGAATTTCCTCGAGATCCTTCTAGCCTATATCAAAGGTTCTGTCCGTCTGTTTCAGCAGTGTAAACCCATATAAGAAAGTAGACTGTGGTAAAACGCGTTCACCCAGCTTAAAGCCCAAGTCAGAAAGAGATCAAGCTTCGATTTGCAAGTCTTTATTTGTACTTTAAAATTGAAGAGTTCATTCTCATGTTGGCAAGTAAGAATTCATGGGAGGTAATTTGAATATCGTTCAAAGGAAATATTTCTGAATATACTTCACCAACAGCTGTTTCATTGCTAAAGCCATAGATTAAACAGAAGTATCTTATTAGAGATACATCTAAGCATCTTTATAAGAGCCTCTGGCCGTTGGGCAGTCTGTCATGCTTAAGTTTTAAATAACATTTTAAGATGAGTCCACGTATCTCGAGAAGTGGCTCTGTCCATCTGTTGGTTCGCCAGACATCCTTCAGTTTGAGAAGCATTTTCCTTGCTAATGTGCAGATTGAATAGACATATCTTAAGAAAGTGTAGTATCTGTTTTGATATTAAACTTCATCTTTTCTGTCCTCGGTCAGTGAAGGAGAAATCCTTCCGAACTAAGGCAATTTTAATTGTTGTCCTAATACAGAGATGCCCCTTTTAGGGGAGCTGAATTTTACCCCACATTAAAAATCAAGTTTGTGTCTAAATCTGCCCTCGTGAGAAATCAAGTAAATAGAGATACATCTTAGGAACATTTCTTCCTATGATCAAAGTGTAGTATTTTTTCTATCCTCAGTCAGAGGAAGAGAAATCTTTCTCGCCTGAGGCAACTTTTATTTTCATTACTCATCACCCATTTTGGTGGCAGCTGAATTTTCTCTACATTAAAGACCGACCGTGTGTCTAACTTTGTCCTCGTGGGGAGGCAAGTAAACAAGGACGCATCTTACAAATAGATCCGTTCCTGTTTATTTGGTAAAAGGAAAGGTATTTATTTCAACTGCAGTTTCTTTTGCTCACTTTTTTTTTCTAATGTGAATGTGTCAAGTCAAAAGAAAACCGAAGCTTTTATGGCATTTAATTGAAGCATGATGATGGCTTGGAAAACATCTCTTTTTCTTGGAAGTCGGAACTGATATTTATCATTCTGAGGGAAAAGGGAAATTAAGAACTCATGCAATATTCCCAATTTAATGTTTCTCGCGTAAACATTACCATAATATGTGCATTAAATTGTTTTCCTTTTCTTGCTTGAGTCACAAAACATTACAATCTTTGTATGCATGCATATATGTTTGCTGCCTGCTATAATTAAGAGGACATTAAAAACAAAGTGTAAATTACTAGTGCACTCATGAGAAGCTTAGGGTTCATCTTTTCGAACTTGGGAACCTTCAGGTAAACCTTTTGGAGCTTGGGAACCTTCAGTTGCATATTTTTGAACCTGGGAATCTTCAGGTGCACTTTTTCGAACTTGGGAACCTTAAGGTGCATTTTTACAAACTTGGGAACCCTCAGGTGCATGTTTTCGATCTTGGGAACTTTCAGGTGTCTCTTTTCGAACTTGGGAACTTTCAGGTGCATCTTTAGAAACTTGGGAATCCTCAAATGCATATCCGGAATCTTTGGTAGCTTTTTTCTCTAATGAATTTACTTTAAAATAATCTATCTATTTACATTCCCAATCTGTTTAGGGCACAAACGTATACATTAATGTATAATGTATCAAAGTTTATTCAACAGGTCACGGGTGTCTGTACCTACCTGGTGCGCCATTCGCCCAGTGTGGGTTGGACGAGCTTCTTTCGAAGAAGGAAATTTCTAAAGAATATTAATTCACAAGCGATAGCCGGTCGCATGTGTATCCCAGTCATGGAAAATGTATTTAGTATTTGCAGAGATGTGTCAGCGTCATTCCACCTACGGCGTCTGATATTCCCAAATGGTCACCCATCTGGTACTGAACAGACTCAACGTTGCTTACCTTTGGTGATCTAATGAGAACCGTTGTGTCAATGTGATTATGCTCTATACAGACTATTTATTTGGTTGAAAGCAAATTTTACAAAAAGTCAAACTATTTCTGTATTTCTCCAATTCTTGATATGTTAACGAACATTTCGAACCATTAAAGTAAAATATTTCATTATTTTTCGTGAGAGATTACTTCTTTTTTTTTACTATTTTTCTCCTTTTTTGTTTATTCATGACGTTTGCTTTCAAGTAAATTCTTTAGAACTCAGTATCTACTTTAGTTTCTTTGAAATATAAAATATATCTTTAGCATTTCTTATATTTTCTGATTTCAAACACCTTATGGCAAACCATATGCCACTAATTAAGGAAATCACTTGATATAAGAGGCTGCCCATTTCAATAAAATATCTTATTTATATAATTATCATTTCATGTATATAATATACACATATATCATCAAGTGATATGATATATTGTGTATATATTTTCGGTATTTACTTCAACAGTGCTCAATACGTGAGTAAAGCTTAGTAGTAGTAGTATGAAAATATTTCTATGACGTCAATGTTTCATTCCCACATACTACTATATATATATATATATATATATATATATATATATATATATGTATATATATATATATATATTTATAAAATGTAAAAACTCGTACATATTTCTAGACAAGGCGTCTTGGTCCAATGGTAAAGATGCTGGACTATAGACATCAATATCGAAGATTCGATCCTTGTCTAAGTTAACCATGCTGATGACGGCTGTGAGTCAGAAACACGTGTCCATGGATTACTTTTATGTACGTATAAAATTAATAAATATATATATATATATATATATGGGAAGAGAAGGATGAAAGTAATCCGACGTGATGGGAAAATGAAAAAGGAAAACCAAAAAATGGATGTTTTTTTATGTGTACATCAACGTTTCGTCTTTATTTATAAGACTTCATCAGGATGATAAAATAGAGAAAAAATGTCATGCAAGCACAGATACATGTAGGGTAGACATATTGGGAAAAATAGAATGAAATAGTGGCCAACTACTGGGTGGACGTCCGTATTTGTTGGAGAAATAGAAATGAATGTAGAAAAGAATGAGTGGGGAAAAATATATCCACAACAAATCTCGGCGAAGATTATTAGAAACTGCCCTCATCACCGCCTCCACCACCATCAAGCAACGTAATGGTTTCTTTAACCTATCACCCTTAATAAGCAAGATCATCCTCACAGAACAAAGACTCTTGCCTGATCACGGTTAAACTTTTTTCATCTCCAACCTCTATAACACTCTCCCATTTACTTTTCCCTTTCTTTTTCTCATTGAATCTTCATTTTCTCCTTACTTTTTCCTCACACTTTTAATACTGCAGTCCAAATAAACTTTCTCATGTTCCAAATATCTCAAATATTCCATACCCACCCTTTCAATCACCGCCCTCCTCCACCCCCCCCCCAATCCCTCACTCATTGCTATCATTTTCCGAATATTTCAAATATTTCACACCCTATCACAACAAATCCTCCCTCTCCCCCACTCAACTATTTTCTCCCATACCTCTTCTTAAATTCCCTCATTTTCTCAAAACGCTCTCTAAGACCATAACTTTCGCCCATCCACCAAAATCACAGCCCCCCCTTCCTCTCTACCCATCCTCCTTTCCCTGCATACACCCCCCATACACAAACATTCCAACCTACTTTTTCCCCTTCAATCTTGAACCGCAGCCATCTGGTCAAACACCCCCCCCCCCTCTCCCTCACCTCCCTCTCTGCCATCCACTTTACCCTTGCTCATCCCCCACCTCTTTCTCTTACCACCAGCTACAGTAGTCCTGGCTCACCCTATCCTTCCATTTTTCCCCACTCATTCTTTTCTACATTCATTTCTATTTCTCCAACAAA
This sequence comes from Sepiola atlantica, assembly GCA_963556195.1. Taxonomy (NCBI): domain Eukaryota; kingdom Metazoa; phylum Mollusca; class Cephalopoda; order Sepiida; family Sepiolidae; genus Sepiola; species Sepiola atlantica. Next base: position 81,720,993 of record OY744522.1, read on the forward strand.
TACGGACGTCCACCCAGTAGTTGGCCACTATTTCATTCTATTTTTCCCAATATGTCTACCCTACATGTATCTGTGCTTGCATGACATTTTTTCTCTATTTTATCATCCTGATGAAGTCTTATAAATAAAGACGAAACGTTGATGTACACATAAAAAAACATCCATTTTTTGGTTTTCCTTTTTCATTTTCCCATATATATATATATATATATATATATATATTTTTTTTTTTATTAATTTTATAAACAATAACAAATATTTATATTTGAAGCTCCTCGTTAAAAAGTAGAGCACTGTAAATGGTAGTAATAACACAGCGTGACGTCACTTGCTTTATATGCATCATTCCTTCACTTATAGAAGTTGAATGCCTGAACGTTTCGCCGCCTCTAAAAGTGTTAAAATTATCATTGTTTATAAGCTGTTCAGAACTGGCCTATCGGTTAGCGACGTTGGATTGGGGTTGAAAAATACTTGTAATCCAGGGTTTCAAATTGTGTGACCGGTGGTGAATAGTCGTACTTCTATGCTGATGAGTCTTGATTGAAAAAAGACGAAACGTATACGTCCATAGATTAATAAACAATAACAAATATTTATATATATATATATATATATATATATATATATATATATATATATATATATACTAGCTTCCCCAACCCGCCTTTGGGAATATTTATAAATGACTTATTATTAATGTTAAATCTGTCTGATGCATTACGAAATGCTGAATGTTAAATCGCATAATTATCTAAATAAGAGGCTAATAACCCGATTTTCAGTGATAATGTATTGCAGTTTACTTGTCTGACGTGGTCCTATATCCTGCCAAGCATGTAGAAAAAAAAGATTAAGTAAAAGTAGAAAAATCACTTATTATTATTGTTATGTACAACGATTAACTTGAAATCTTGAAGATGTACGAGAAAAAAAATACGACCCTGCCGAGGATCGAACTCAGAACTTTTATTCTAGGTGCAGCAACGCTAACGAACAGGCAGCAAGTTGAAAATTTTGAAATTGTTTAAAACTATTGACCGATCAATGCATTTGTCTGTTTTTTTATTTTCTTTCTTTTCTTCGGGCTCATTGCTCTCTTTCTATGTATCTTTCAGTCTCTCACCTTCTTTCTCTCACTCTTTTTCTCTGTCTCTATCTATCTATCTATCTATCTATCTATCTATCTATCTATCTATGTATCTGTCTGTCTGTCTGTCTCTCTCTCTCTCTCTCTGTATATATATATATATACATTTATTTCTGCTATTTCCCCCGTTTCTATCTCTGTATTTATTTTAAAATGCAAAGAAATAACATACTCTAAATGACATTAATAATATAACGTGCGCACATCTTTGTTTTATTTGTTTATATTTGAAAATGATAACATTATTTTATATAAGGCTATCGCGGATTTTTGTATGAAACTGTTGTTGCCGTGTAAAAGGGCCGAAATGAAAACACAAACTTGGAGTTTAGAGAAAACAAGTATATTGAAGAAAAGTATAACACAAGAGAGAAACCAGAGTGGTTGTACGTCAGTCTTGACTGCCAGTATAGACTAGGGTTGATTCAGGTATTTAATTGCTTCCCACCGCAGCATATATGACAAGGTCGGAAGGTTGGGGAAGAATCAAGCCAGTGCACCTAAAAGAGGGGCACTCTGGCCTAACAAAAATAGCTTGGGAAACCCCGTCGGCATTCTCTGGTCAGGTCGCCTCAGGCAGTAAGCGATGAAGTTACTCCTCCCCAAAGAGGGGAGGCAAGGCCTGGGAGAGTGCACCTCCTAGGACAACCGGACTGATTGTCGAGAATGAATCCTCGACTGGTATTACCTTACCCCATCCCGAAGTCCTCAATAAACCGAAGTTAATGAAAGACTGAACAGGCTGAGGTTGATTCAACACTCAGGAGCAGGTGCTCTCAGTATTTATGGTGAATGGAAGAGTCCAAAGTCCGTTATAGGTAAGGTACCATAATACCCCCTTACCTCCTCAAAAGTCATAGTATCGTTTCTTTTTTGGATTGACACTATTCTGAGGCTGCTTGAGGTAGCAGTATGCTGAAAGTGTTATATATGGTAACCAACACATCTTCCTGCGTCGTGCTGTCGGTGTCTTCCGATAGTTGTTCCATAATTTGGTTTAGGTGTCTCTTATGAGAGAACTAAGGGCCTCTATCAAATTGAGATCTGATATCTTCCAGTTTTTTCATTTTAGACTTCTGATTTTGGAGCACAGTTTTAAATTTTGAAAAATGTCTACTTTGCTTCGACATTCAACTTCAATACAAGTCATCTTATCTTTCATAGTCTTTAGCTCTTCTGAAACTTCTTTGAGTTGAAACTTTAGCGATTCCAGCTCTGGAACAACGAATTCACTCTTTTTAAGATTCAATTGGTTATCCAAAGCATTTGACTTAATTTCTTTGAGTTTAGTGTTGGCTATTTGCAGCATGAATTTTTTGTCCTTATGTGCTTTAATTTCTGCCAACGAATTATTTTGAGTCCATTTAAAACGATTTTTAATGGTTCAAACAAATTCCTATTTTCGTTTTTTTGACTCGAGCGTCAGATTTTTTAAATTTTCTGCCCCAAAATGCTGGTTGGTAACCTCCAGAGGTTGAACCGCTGCATCAAATCTCTGCCAAATAAATTGTTTGTATATTTTAATATGTACATTTTTACTTTTTTGGTAGGTCTATTTAAAGTAATGTCAGTAATAATTTTACCCTCGAATTTAATTTTTTCATCAGTTACCGTTCTGGCTGTTTGGTTGGTTCTTAGCATGGTCGGTTTTTCAAACCTTCTCCATGTATGTATGTTAGTAATCGACATGTCTGAACCAGAATCCAATTGTAATTTTACGTTTTTATTCAGGATTTTTACCTGAACATATTTTCTTATAATTCTGCCGTCGTGTTCGTTCGTTTTTGTCGATTTAACCCGAGTTTTATTTTCTCTATTCGTTCTGCAATGTGAACTCTTGTGTCCGACTTTATTACAAGTTAGACATGTTTTAAAACGATATGGGCTATCTGTTACCCAATGAAGGGATCGACAACAGAAACGGTGGTAATTTGCTTGATTTTGTAGGAGCGTGAAAAACTTCCTCTTTTTGTTTTGAATTGTTTTTGAAGGAGAGTTGAAATGTGTTTTCTGACGTATTTGTTATGTGCGCAATGCCTGACTCGTCAATGTTCTTCGAATCTTGTTTAACACTTATAAATCTCTGACAGTCTTCGACTAATTTCTGTAATGTTAAATTGGATTCACTTTCTAACTTGTTCAGACTTCTCCATCTTATTTCTGCGTTTTTTCCTGATACAATTCCTTGCACGAAAATTTAACATTTAAAGTTATCTGCACAAAGTAAAGCTAATTTGAAATTGCCACAGTGTTTATAAACGACTGATTCGAACGTCGAGTAATCTTCGCCATCTTTTTTTGACTGAATTCAAACACTTCCAGAGAAGTCTTAGGGCTGAACAATTCTGTTAAAAGATTAACAGCTTCAGAAAAAGTCAAGTTGCTTGTTTTTCGGAGTAAAATTAAATCCACAAATTTTGTATGTTCAATAGTGGATAATTTTTGGAGCAGTAGGCGAACCCTTTTAGAGTCTGCAAATTTTCACAATCCATTTTGGATAGATCTTCATATCTTCTAAAATACGAAGCAAAGGTTTTATCCTCGTCTGGAGAATAAGTGAAATTGTCAATTGCACTCCAAACGGCATTCTGAGAAAAGTCATTATCGTTTTCGTTACTTTGCCCCTTGTTCGATATTGCTTGTAATAATCCTTCCATCTTTTGATCGGTTTCTTGTTTTTTGTTCCAGCAGTTTTTGATTTTGTTCTAATAGTTTTTGGTAGGCTTCTTGTTTTGTTCCAGAAATCTTTCTTCTGTTTCTTTGTAGCCTCTCGTCGTCTTATTTCATGTTCTATTAGAATCTTTTGAAATCTTTCTTCAGTTTACTGTTGCCTTGTTTTTATTGTTCTAGTTGCTGTTGCATTTGAAACTTCACCAGTTCTGTCATGGTAGCTTTAAAACTTTTCATGTTTAAAATGTGTTTTTTAGAATCCAGCTTTTAGAAATTATTTCTTCTATATTACGCTTGCTAAACGTAATCTTAGTAGTAAAATGAGAGAGTATAAAGCCTTTTTTTCTTTTTCTATCGATCCCCCCCAAAATAATCGTAGAATTTGCAGTCGGCACTTTAGTTAGAGAAAAATTAAAAAGACGGTCTTAAATTTTTTATCTTTTAGCAATAGACTTTTGGAGAGAAAAGAAAATATCATGCATTCCTTTTCTTGTTAAAAATTAACACAGTGGTGGAATAGCAATGAAAAAAATCACTGACCTTTCTTCAATGAGAGAAAAATAAGTTCACCTTTTACGGTTTTTTTTCACCAATATAACAAGTTTTTCGAACTATGACGTTGTCTGGTGAATTTGCCATTGATTTCTCCACGTTTGTTCTTTTTTAAGGTTCTCAAAAAAAAACTTGATATACTTTTTCGCCAATTATACGTCCATTTTAAGGTTCTCAAGAATCCCTTACTGTAACCACGTCGCCAGTTGTTGTGGTGGTGTAAGTTCGCAATCCCACGTCGCAGTTGTCGTAGGGTCCTTTTTAAGGTTCTCAAGAAAAACCGTTGATGTTGTTGTGTCCCTGGTACGTTCGAATACCTCGTCGCCAGTTGTTGTTGCACTGTAAAGAAGCCGGAATGAAAAGACAAACTCAGAGTTTAGAGAAAACAAGTATATTGAAGAAAAGTATAATACAAAGGATAAACCAGAGTGGTTGTACGTCAGTCTTGACTGCCAGAATAGACTGGTGTTTATTCAAGTATTTAATTCCTTCCCACCGCAGGAATATGTGGCACAAGACCGGAAAGTGCAGAGAGTCAAGCCAGCGCCCCTAAAGTACGAGCACTCTGGCCCCGTCGGCATTCCCCGGTCAGGGCACTTCAAGCAGTAAGCAATGAACTTACCCCACCTCCAAAGAGGAGAGGCAAGGCCTGGGAGGATGAACTTCCTAGGACTATCCAGCACCAATACCTCAGCCCAATGGATAAAAGGCCACCGAAATGGCCCAGTTCCCGGCGGACTGGGGTTGATTCAACACTGAGGAGCAGGTGCTCCCAGTATTTATAGGGAATGGAAGAGTCCAAAGTCCGTTATAGGTAAGGAACCATAACAGAGCTGATGTTAACAAATAAATGATATAATCATCATGATAGAGAAATGTCGACCGTGTTTTCTTTTTATTAATGACTTAAGCTGTTTAGCTGAGAAACGTAAAATGTCACCATTTTATTAATATTTCTAGGCGGCCTAATTAGTAGCAGAAAGAAACTGATGCAAACTAAATTATATCTATACCAAGAATATAGTGGAAGAAAAATCGTAAAATAGAATAGTCCGTATTAATTATCGATATGTCAGATGAATACCTATTTGAGTCTGACTTTAAAAATCCAACAAGATAAATTTATATATATTGCCCGGTTTAGAGTGTTCGATACCATCATATGCAACATCATATTAATGAAAGTTTAATTTAACAGCAATATTGATGTTATCAGCTAGATATCTTACCCACTAAGCTATTTAGATATATGTTAATACTCATAACATTACACTTATAAATAGATTAATTTCACTGTTTAACAAGTGTAATAGCTAGAGACGCAGAACTACTTTCATTATGTTCATATTAAAATTTTACATGGAATACACTTATATTTAAGGTACACTCCCTAGTATGCCTTCGTTTTTAGGAACAGACATGCACACAGTGTTCTCCTTTAGCATATAGAGAGAGAGAGATCTAGAGAGCGATAAAGACAGACAGACGTAGATGTGTTGTGTACTTAATATACCAAACTTCTTCACTTACATTTTATTATATTAAGAAAGTGGAAAAATGTATTCTTTGATGTCATATAATTTTATTTAAAATTAATCGGGGTCGGGGTAGAATCGAAACCGCACACTCAATGTTTTCAGTCTGATACTTTCCTAAATTAACACTTCAGACATTTTTAAATCACATGAGAAAAATCGGATATATGTATTTGAAGTTTTTAAGAGGTTGGTGCAATAGATATTCTACACATAGAAGATAACGTAGAGATTCGGGACCACTTATATTGTCTTACTCGGACAATTTTATACATATGATATACATTTCATAAAAGTAGGATATATTTGAAGTTTTGAAGGAGGTTCGGCCCCCATAGCTCCCTTAGGTTAGGAGGGCACTTAAAGATTTTCTACCACTTCCATTGTCTTTCCTAGAAAATTGCATACATAGGATTTAACTTTGATAAGAATAGGATCTATTTGTATTTTAAAAGGTGTATACCTTCATAGCTGATTTATAGATTCGAAAACACTTCCATTGTCTTCCCTGTTAAATGTTACATAAAAATACACTTTTAGATTTTATGTAGATGCTCTAACCTTTCTTGCTATAGGGAACACACAAACATCATACACACAAACGCACCCACATACACACATGCATTGAGTTATATATATATATATATATATATATATATAAACCTTTTTAATCCTTAAACCCATTTTCTCTCCCTAATTCCTTTAGAAGACCCATCATTAAACCCAAAAACAGTAACGGCCAAATATACGATACTCATAATATTGGCTCACGGGATTTATATAGAAATATTTTTTTTATTTTTTTATATCTCTTTAAATCTTCTCCGGTTTAAATTTCAACTGTTACTTTTCACCCTCCCCCTTTTTTTCAAAACTTATTAAACCTTCCTTACACTAAATTTAAACAAACATACATAACACTCTAAGCAAATAACGCATCCAAACGAGAGTGACACGTGACTTCACTTTTCCGAAACAGATAACAACAGAAGCTGAAGAGAGCCGGATGGCTAAGTCCTCCTGTGCTTGAAACCGACGGTACGGATATTGTACTAATTTTTCTGTACCAAAATAAATAAATGAATAAATATATATATATATATATATAAAAATGTTTGCTTATGATTATTAAGCCATATTATATATATATATATATATATATATATATATATATATATCCGACAGTTGGAAATTAACTTCCTGCACTGAAGATTGCATAGGCATGAAACATCTATGTCTGTAGGCAATAAATAATTAATATTTATTTATAAAGATTATTAAAGTCCCCTTTACTAAGGCCGGTAACTCTGAGAGAGTTTAATAACAAGCAGTATTACTAGCTTCATTGCGAAATCCAACACAGTTTGTTGTTGTAGATCACTATTCGCAGCTCGTTGGCATTTACAAAGTTTAATTCCTCTTAAATTCCAAGCTAATTTTTGGTGACCAACGGGTAAGGCTCTTGACTGCGAATCAGTGGCGATTTGTGATCGGAGTTCGCGCTCGCCGACCGTCGAAAATTAACTTCCTGCACTGAAGATTGCGTAGGCATGAAACATCGATGTCTATAGGTAATAAATAATTAATATTTATTTATAAATATTATATATATTATATATATATATATATATATATATATATATATATACAATATATGGCAACAAATTCACTTATTAAAATTTATTTTAACTGATCTCAAACATCCTCATTCATAAAGTATTTCGTTAATTAAATTTGTTTTGCTTTTATTTTTTTAAACTATATCGTTATTTATCAAAATATTATTTGTTTATGTTCCAATCAAATGGAAGTAACTGTGTATGGATGAATAAAGCGTTACGTCCCTCTTTAAGATGGCGGTCACTTGAAAGTAATACCAACCCAGACAAAGTATTTTCTGAAATTGATTAAATGGAATTACATTTAATTCTTTTTAATAGCATGCTGTAACGATCCACAAAGAAAAATTGAGGAACCAGAATCGAATATTGATTTTTGTAGGAAGAAAGCTATCGATGACAAAAAACGATAAAGAAAATGACTTGACTTTATATATTAGATTCTACGTGTATATTCTCATTGTCACTGCTGGTTTTGTATTATAAAACCGGATTAGTGTTCAGGAGAGATAGAGAAAAATGATGGTTTATTTGGGCCATCCATAACTATAAAAGTCTGATAATCATAAATAAATAAATGTCGAGTTATGTACGTTTGAAATATAAATATTTTACAACCCAACAATTTATGAAATGATTCATCCCACACAGCAATGATTATTTTTCTTTATGTTGAAATAAAATTTCAGATTGTTTATGCTTTTCTTTTCGCATTGAATATGAAGTGGTGCTGTCTAAATAGATTTTAAGCAGATATTTTATACTTAGTTTTAGATGTGTTTTTTGCATCTCAATGAGTGGCTTTGTCCGTCAGTAAGTTTAAAATACTATGTTCATCATTAAACATGTAGATTTAATGGTGGCATCTTATTCGTTACTTTGAAGCAGGCGGCTATACAACAGCTTCTCACCTCTCTATGCAGTCCGTTGCATTATCAGTGAACTCTGAAAGGTTGTTCAATCTACACTGGTTGGATAGTAAAGGGTAGACAAGGCAGTGCTGCATCGTATAGTCCTCCACATGCACAGATGGTTGTGTTTGTTAAGTAGCCCCATTTGTAGGGTAAATCTGTATATCAATTGAAGTTCATTTTTCTGTTCTACTTCTTCTTTGCGTGTCTTTGAAGCATGTGTTAATACAACAGTTTCCCCACTTCGTTATGCAGTCCTTTGCAATATCATTGAACTCTGCATGATTTAGTAGAAGGCAGACAAGGCTTTGCTACATCGTATGGTCCTCCACTCAACATTCAAAGATGGTTGTATTCGTCTTGTACGCTCATCTGGCCATAGCAGCTTTTGTTCAGCCCCATTCCTCTTCTCAGGCAGTTGAGCATCCTCCACTGGACCAATGGTGCTTCTGAGCCAAGAGAGAGAACTTCAGAAAAGGAATTCCCATGTTAGTAGGAGGAAGCTCATTCTCTAGCTTTCTGGTTCAACGCTGTGGTCCGGTCTCTTCCTAAGATGTTAGGGGATGGACATGACTGAGGGAGATACTCCTTTATTTCAGGCGTTGAATGAGGGTTCACGTTCATGAAGGGGATGGTGTTCATTAGTAATAGCAGATTGAATGGATGCATCTTACTTTACATGTGTCCAGGCATCACTTTAGAGGATTCTAATATTTGTCGGTTTATCACATTTAAGTTTGAAATAGCATATTGAAATAGCATTTTTGTCAGTCTATCATGTTTAATTTTGAAATATCATTTTTGTCGATCGGTCCTGCTTAAGTTTAAAATAGCATTTTCATTGGTATATCATGCTTAAGTTGTAAATAGCATTTTATTTTGCTTGTCATACTTAATTTTTAAATAGCACATCACTCAATAAGCTTCAGGCGTAACATATCGATAGCACGACTAAGAAAAAATCCATACGATTTTTATAAAGTACTAACTTTCAAATGACACGTGTTAAAATTTGAGCCCAATTGGATTATTAGTTTACAAATTACAGTTATTTAAGTGAAGCTACTGTTGCAAATTGTTAAAACCATGGAAAAATCTGAATTTCGTGTGTTTATAAACCATTGCTTTCTGATGGTAAAAATACTGTTCAAGCAAAGCAATAACTTCATAAATGTCGTTAGGACTCTGCTCCATCGGTAACAACGGTTAAGAGATGGTCTGCTGACTTTAAACACGGTCGTACAAATTTGACAGTTGTCCCGCAAAACATAAACAAAACTCCACAAACTTGTTTTGGCCGATTGTAAATTGAAGTTACATGAAAACACAGAGAATTTGAAGATATTAGAAAGCAGTGTCAATGAGAAAACTGTGTTCAAAGTGGTGCCGCGTTTGCTCACAGTCAATCAAAAACAACCATGCATCAACGATTCAGAGTATTGTTTGCAACTGTTTCAATTCAACAAAAAAGAGGTTTTTGGGGTCAATATGTGACAATGGGTGAAACATAGATCCAGCACTTCACTCTGCATTCAAATCGGCAGTCAGGTGAAATTCGTCCAAAGCAATAAAAAAAGCAAATATCAGAAAGCAAGGTTTTGATTTCCATATTTTGGGATGTGCAAGGTATTTTGTTCACCGATTACGTTGAGAAAAGAATAACCACCAATAGCGAATATTATGTATATATTATACTGCTGTGTGTTTTAGGTAAGAAAACAGACAAAAAGTAATGAGAAAAACGTGCTCTTTCATGGAGACAATGCAGCGTGTCACAAGTCAATCACCATGATGGGAAACTACATGAATTGTACTTCTGCACACACCATATTCTTCAGATCTGCCACCCCAGCTGTTTGCAGACTTCAAAAGGATGCTCCAGGAGAAGACATTCGGCTCCAATGAAGAAGTGACACTGGAAATGGATGCATATTTTGAGGCTAAAAACAAATCGTTCTACAAACACAGCATCGAATTGTTAGAAAAGTGTTGGAATCAGTGCATCACCCAAAAAGAGACTATGTTGATGAATAAAAGCGAATTTTTCCTAAAGTTGCTGTTTTATTAGTTGAGTCCGGGAATTATTGAGTGGTGTGTTAGCATTTTCTTTGGTCTGCCATGCTTAATTTTTAAAAAGCATTTTCTTTGGTCTGCCATGCTTAAATTTTCAATAGAATTTTCTTTGGTCTGTATGCTTAAATTTGCAATAGCATTTTCTTTGGTTTGTCATGCTTAAATTTGCAATAGCATTTTCTTTGGTCTGTCATGCTTAAATTTGAAATAGCATTTTCTTTGGTCTGTCAGACTTAAATTTGCAATAGCATTTTCTTTTGTCTGTCATGCTTAATTTTGAAAAAGCATTTTCTTTGGTCTGCCCCATTTAAATTTGTAATAGCATTTACTTTTGTCTGCCCCGCTTAAACTTGCAATAGCATTTTCTTTGGTCTGTCATGCTTAGATTTGCAATAGCATTTTCTTTGGTCTGTCATGCTTAAATTTGCAATAGCATTTTCTTTGGTCTGTCATACTAAAATTTGCAATAGCATTTTCTTTGGTCTGTCATCCTTAATTTTGAAAAAGCATTTACTTTGGGCTGCCCTGTTTAAATTTGCAATAGCATTTACTTTGGTCTGCCCCGCTTAAACTTGCAATAGCATTTTCTTTGGGCTGTCATGCTTAAATTTGCAATAGCATTTTCTTTGGTCTGTCATGCTTAAATTTGCAATAGAATTTTCTGTGGTTTGTCATGCTTAAATTTGCAATAGCATTTTCTTTGGTCTGTCATGCTTAATTTTGCAATAGCATTTTCTTTGGTCTGTCATGCTTAATTTTGAAAAAGCATTTTCTTTGGTCTGCCATGCTTTAATTTGCAATAGTATTTTCTTTGGTCTGCCCCGCTCAAATTCGCAATAGCATGTTCTTTGGTCTTTCATGCTTAAATTTGCAATAGCATTTTCTTTGGTCTGCCCCGCTTAAATTTGCAATAGCATTTTCTTTGGTCTGTCATGCTACAATTAGCAATAGCATTTTCTTTAGTTTGTCATGCTTAATTTTGAAATAGCATTTTCTTTGGTCTCTTACATTTAAATTAGCAATAGTATTTTCTTTGGTCTGTCATGCATAATTTTGAAATAGCATTTTTTTTGGTCTGTCACATTTAAATTTGTAATAGCACTTTCATTGCTAAACATTCAGATTGAATAGACGCATCTTACGAATGGATCCGTTACCATTCCTTCTTTTGTGTAGCTGAGCTGCATATCATAAGTTCTTTGAGATAAAAATCTGTAATGATGTCTGATTGTTATTTTAGTGCTGCAGCGAAGAGAGTAGACACGCAAATGTTCATATTTTGCTTTTTTTCTATCAGATTAAGAACGAAAAGCCAATCAAAATCAAATCTGTCATTTCCGACTGTTGCTAAGCAACATCACTCACCTCGAATGAAATACAGATTTTCAAATATTGCAGTGTCAGGTCAAATATAACAAATTATTGGAAAAGGGTCATTCTTTTTTAAATTATTCCTCTACTGATGAAACTTTTCATGCAAAATAAAATAGAAAATCTATTCTTGGCTTCATTGTTCAACTTTGTCTCATAATTAACTGCACTATCTTAATATCTTAATATGACTCGACACAAAAATGCACAGACATATATACAGGGTTATTACTGAAATATAATTCTTACAAGAAATGAATGGGGGAGGGAGCAAGAGTTATGAATTATGCATTAGTTTTTCTTTAGTCCTTACATTCCACGAACGATGTTTTTGACAATGGGATAAAAATGTTGTTTTCTGGGTTGGCCGCTGTTTTCAATACTCTCATAGTATTCATCACCATTTATCTGCTAATCTTTCTGACCTTAATCTTAGAGTGGGTTTTTAGCCTTGATAAGTGTTGACTCATTAGTAAAATAAAACAAAAAAGATCCTTGTGAAATCAGTTGATGCGGTTTTCAGGCAGCTTTAGAAGCTGGTGGCGATTGCTGGCACCTATATCGAATTTTGAATATAGCCCCATGCTATACACTTTCTTATCATATTCATTTCTTGTAAAAATTATATTTCACTAATAAAGTATGAGCACTTTATAATAGAGAGTCACTTTCCATTCACTCTGTATATATATATATATATATATATATATATATATATTTCTTTCTTCTTACGACAACAATGTTTTGAAAATATGTCTACTCCTATTCTGATTCAAACCAGCGTAAGCCACGCTAATAGATATTACTTGATTTTTTCCTCCACCACCATAAGTCAGCATTCCATCTCGGACAATATGAGAAAAAATATTTTTTGCTTTGACAAGGGAGTTAAGTCTCTGAAAGCTAAGTTTAAAATAAATTCAATTTATTTTAACAAAAAACAAATAACGCACATTATTAAATGTTTTCCAAATTTAAATATTTTCCTACGACAACAATATTTTGAAAATATGTCTAGCCCTATTCTGATATATATATATATATATATATATATATATATATATATATATATATATATATATATATATATATATAACTTTCGTCTACTATCTATATTTTAAATTTCATAAACATCTCTCGATTTTAATTTAGGGTCATTTATTTTCAGGAAGTGCTCTTCTCCTTTTGCTTCGCTAAAAATAAACCAAACATAGCTTATTACACCCCTTATAACGTCTACTATCTATGTTTTAGATGTCATGAAAGTCTGTCCGGTAGCTTTTGAATTCCTGGGTACATTCTTTTCATGAGGCTCATTCAATCCCGGGCAACGCTTTGTTTTCCTGCTAGTAATTACATAAATGCAAGAAAGATTCTTAAATTTCATAACATTTTCCGATACTGGGTTTAGTCCAAGCTGTTACATAACATTTTTCAACCCCCTATCCAGACAAATTTTCTGGGCATCTTTTTTTGTTCAGTGTTCATGAGTAATGAATGAAGTCTAATTGTTATTAATTTGTTTAATTCCCTGACAGGTCTTTGCAGGTACAGATGGACCAGGTTGGGGGAGGGGGGGGGGGTAAAACAACATTTTTTAAAGGGAACTGTTAAATACTGTGATTAGCATGGGACGTTTGCCATTTCCATGAACGAGTCTAGGAAGGGTGATGCCTGATCCGGATGATACTAAGGTTACTTCCGTTTTCTATCATGCTCTTTCTCTCTCTTTTCTCCTGGGTTTCAGCAAAGTAGGGCACATTTTCAATGGCTGGCGGTGCACCCTCTCTCACACAGTTCATTGCTATAATAAACAAGTGACTACTGTAATAGTTTATTTGATGGCAATCTTTTCAGGTCGACAGCATGCACGTTTCGAATCCAAGATAGCAGAATGTAGAAGAAGATTTCTCTGAAACGATCATACTCATCACTGTCATCACCATTCACGTCATCAGACAGAAGTCAAGTCACAGCATAAGGCCGACTAGCTTGGTGACATATATAACATAAATGGAACTAGAGAAGTGATTTAAAAAATGTTTCATTCAATATATATATATATATATATATATATATATATATATATGGTTTTAGATAAAAGTGGAAATTTAGTCTTGAGAGCTCGTTCGACCAACATGTCATCAGAAGAAACCGTTGGTATACAAAATATAAAATTCATGAGAAAGAGCAAGAATGGGGAAATTAAATGCCGTGAGATGGGAGAATAAGCGTTTAAAATAGATTTAAATGAATAAATCGAGTAAAAACTGTAAAGCCCCCCCCCCCACAACAAAAAAACATGTGAGGCTTTGATTTTCTATAAAAAGTGAATTTACTTGATGATGCTTTAAGTTTCACTATGGAAGGATAATTGCCTCCCGTTTTGGGATGTTTTATGGAGAGATCTAAGGAAAGGTTTCTAACTAGTGTTTATTGCAAACCCACATTTACGGGTCTCTACTTGAATAGGTGCTCTTTTACACCAAAATTTAGAAAGTTAGGTTTAATTTATACCTTAGTTCATGGAGCCTACACAATTTTTCTCCCAACAGACTTCTTTCGGAATTGGATAAGACAAGGGAAATTCTTATCAGTAACAGCTATCCGGACGACTTTTGCAGAATTCAAGTCTTCTAGACCTTTTGGCCCATCAAGATGTCCAGTATATCTTAAACTGCCTTGGATAGGGGCCATTAGTCAGGAGTTTGGCAAGCTAATCACCAAAAGTGTAACTGGTTGTTTTTTTCTTCTGTTGCCTTACGTTTGGTTTTTGGCACAAGATATGCTTTTCGGTCTTTTTCTAAAGATAGTCTGCTTTATATTAAAAACACTAATATTATTTATGAATTTAAATGCCAGAAGGTAGTTTATGAAGATCAGGAACAATAAAGGTCCAAGGATGGATTCCTGGGGTACGCCAGTATTTATGTCATGTTGCTGGGCAAGTAGTTCAGCCTTATTAGTTGCCGTGCAAACGACACTATTGTGGTTTGATAACGGGAGAATTGTTGATTGTCCATTGTTCAGTACACTGTTGTAGATTTTCCAGAAATCGTGAGTACCTAGTTTCTGTAACTAAATACGTTTTTTGGTTATCTCTGTATACCTTCTCTTTGCTTCAACTATCACTGCCTTACAATTATTTCTTGACTCTATAAATTTCTGTCTATTCGCAGTTCACATATGGCGGCCGAATTGTCGGAATGCTTGCTGCCTCAGTGCAATAGCAGCTGCACATTTTAAGGTGAACCATTGAGGAGAGTGGTGTTTGCTGAAGTATTTTAGCATAGGAACATAGGCTTCAATGCCTGCTTTGACCCATTTGGTTAACTCATTTGCACACTGATCAGCAGGGAGTGAGAAGGTTTCACTCTACAGGGTTCACTGATGTGATCTCTGATGGACTCAAATTCAGCCTGCTCGTAATATCTCGTTGTTTTGAGCAACGGCTTATCAGCTTTGAGACGAGTTTTTAGGGTGATATCAATCATAACCACAATGTGATCAGCATTCCTGAGCGGCTATGGGCACTCATCACACAAGCTTCGGGCGGTGAGGTCAAGAACAAGTCGAGAAGTGAGGCTTGCTGGTTTACTCATTCAAGGTTGCGGGCTGGGTAAACGACAGTCTGTAAGAGGGAGGGAGCTCACACAACCAGTCCAATAGTCGCGACCTGGTCCATGGGGGTTGTGACCTAAGGAAATCCCACCGGGGGTAACTGTAGGGTCCCTTTCCATGCGCGACATGGCACGTACAGCTACCCACGGTATTATACTACTGATTATGGAGCAGCCGTTCTTAGCGCTATCTAAGAGTTTGGACTCCTGTATAGTCAGTCGGAAACAGCAGCCAGACAAGCTGTCTAACCTGTACCCTCAATCTGTCGGAACAAGAGCAACCCTGACTAGTCATGTAAAACTTAGTGATGAAAACATTTTCCCCAAGTTGCCCAGATAGAAAGAGAGACGGCATTCATTGTCCTAGTCAAGAACCAAGGCTAGACACTGGGTTCCTTTGAGGCGTCCCAGCGCTGGTACCTCTGCGCCTGGCTAATAGACAGAGAAGGAGTGCAAAGGCCGGGCGATAGGCAGAGTTCATCTACTTCTTAAGCAATTTTAGGGTTGCAAACCGAATATTTTGTTCAAGATTCCAGCTCTAGGAAGGTTGTCGATCAGGATTAAGCAGGCCTTTTTTCCCAACGGTTTGCTGCCAAGACGTAAGTGGTTAGTAGCACGGTTTTATTATCACAGTTTTCCTTCTCTTAGATGGATGACCTGATAAGGTCTATGGGTCCAATACACCGAGAGAGAACAGAAAGTTGAAGATATGTTTCCCTCTCACAAGTAAGTACAAATAGAAATTCTCATAGTCTTTCTCATAGTCTTTTTTCCAGGTCTTTCAAGACTGTTCCTCGTGCTCCTACGATTATTGGTATTATCTTGACTTTTATCATGTTTCATATCTCTTTCAGTTTTCTGGCAAGTTCCGTGTATTTGCTTCATTTTTCTGTCTCCTTGATTATCACACTGTGGTCTGCTGAGATCTTAAAATCTACGATTTGGCAGGATTTTTCCTTGTTGTTGAGTTTAGTGACATCTGGTTTCCTTGCTTGGATGTGTTTATCTGTTTGTACCTCCATGCCCCCAAGGATTTTGTGATTGTCTGTTTCGTCTCTTTGTCCATAGATTCTACATTAGCTGTTTTCCTGGGTTTAGTTTTTCTTAGCTTTTATATAGTTAGTTCTAATTGCATTGTTTTTGTGGCTGTTAGTAGTGATTCCGTTCTACTGTTTATGCGTTTTGGTGAGTCTCTTCTCTTGTCATTCTTATGAATCGTCCGTGTGTGAACATGTCTGTATGCGTGTTTGTTCGTGCATACATTGCACTGGCCGTAATCTTCTCCACACGTCGTGCTGGTCCAAAGGTTGTTGTAGAGTCCCACTCAGTGCTGCAACAAAGAACTCTCATGCCAAGTAACGACTATGAGTCCAGTCTATCAACAATTAACAAATTTGTTGGATATAAATGATACTCGTTTTTGAATGGCAAGGTTGCAAAATGAGATCTCTCTATCCCGGTGAAATAAAACATAAGTCCAACCCTCTGCTTCCAAGGACATAAACCACCCAGGCATTGACCACTTGAGTTACAAGTCTCCTCAGATTTCCAGTACTCTTCACCTCCTTCAATAAATATTGCAAATGAGTTTGCCTTATCACAACAGACGCTTACCATCGATTTCTTGTTGGCAACGACTATTGGTCTTCTCTGGGATTTGGATGGCAATAAGCCTCCCTATGGTCCCAGTCATCTCCGCACTATTCCAGTGGAGGTCTGTAAGTGCCTTCCCTCCTTCTTGACCCTTCACAACTATTTTGTGTGGTATAAGCTGAGGCTGGTTCCATCACTATTTTTTTTTTAGCGGGGGGGAGGGTACTATATGAAATTTCTTGCATTATCTGTTCCTTGGTTTCATGTGGTGGTGTTCTTTCTGTGTTTTTTCTTCTTATTGCAACTTGCATGTGACTGGTTAGCATTTGTAGCTTATGTGGGTTGGTTTCTGCATTAAAGGATTTTCCTTAAGATTTCAGCTGTTTTCATCATTACTGTCAATTGTATAGTCTCAGTCTTCCCTTTGATTCCAATTTCTCCCAGTCATTTTTCGTTATCATTATTATTATTATTATTATTATTATTATTTGTACTCACTAGGAGTTCTCAGACAGGTCATCATCAGTGATCGCTCACTGATAATCACCGGTGGTATTCCCTGGAGTCTGAATGACAACAAGTCTCTCCAGATTTCTAGTACTCTCTACCTATTTTGATAACAATTGAAAATGACTGTGCGTTATCACAACGGTATGGTCTCAGTCTTCCCTTTTATTCTGATTTCTCATAGTCTTTGTTGCAGGTTTTTCAGGATTGTTCCTAGTGCTCCTACGATTATTGGTATTATATTGACTTTTTTCATGTTTCATATCCCTTTCCATTCTTTGGTGATTTCCGTGTATTTGCTTCATTTTTCTGTCTCCTTTATCTCCATCCTTTGGTCTGCTGGTACACCAAAATCTACGAATTGGCAGGATTTTTCCTTGTCGATTATTATGATATCCGGTCTCCTTGCTCGTATGAGTTTATCTGTTTGCACCTCCATATCCCAGAGGATTTTGTGTTTTTCGTTTTCCAGTACTGTCTCTGGTTTATGTTTGTACCATTTGTCTACGTGATCGAATTGCAGTCATTTGCATAGTTCTCAGTGTATTGCTTTTACCACACACTCATGGCTGTTCTTGTATGCTTTTTGGACTAGTTTGCTGCTTTCATTTACTATGTGATTTACTGTTTCGTCTCTTTGTCCACACAGTCTGTATTTACTGTTTTCCTGTGTTTGATCTATTTTAGCTTTAATGTAGTTTGTCTTAATCGCATTGTTCTGTGCAGCTGCCAGTGAAGATTCCATTTTATGTTCAAGTGTCCTTTTCTTAGCCATGCCCAGCTATTTTAATGGGTCACTTCTCTTGTCAGTCTTATGAAACGTCCATGTTGTAGTTTTTCTTCCCACTTTTCTTGTCTTTTTGTTTCTGGTTTCGGTGCTTCCCAGGTTGTTCATTGGGATGGTGTCTCTTGCTGCAGTGATTAACCTTTCTGTGTTCTGGGTTATGTATTTCTCCGGCTTTTTTTTTGTGTCTTCCACACAGTCTTCTATAGATACTAGTTCTCTTCCCCCCTTCGTTTCTTTTCACATAGAGTTTGTTTGTATAGTCTTTTGGATGTAGTGCGTTGTGCATGGTCATTAATTTTCTAGTCCTCTGGTCAAGTTGTCTGAGCTCTTCTTTAGTCCAATTTATGAATGGTCTAAAGTATCTTATTAGTGATACTGCCCAGATGTTTATTCCTTTTACTAGATTTCTGCTATATAAATTCGTTTCTGAGAGTTTTCTTTTTCTTCACAAATATTATTTTCCAATCTTCTCTTTCATTTCTGTAGATTTCATGGTATCTGCTTCTAGAACTTTCAAATATTTATACCTATCCTGTTCGCCTAGCGTCCTCATCTCCTCTTGGTTAAGCAGTTCCATGCCCTCTGTTTTATCCAGTTTTCCCTTTTTTATCTCTAACAGTTCACACTTTTCCATTCTAAATTCCATTTGAATGCCCTGAGTGAAGATTCTAGTCGTACTTATCAGCTGCTTCAGTTCCTTTTGCTTTCTGCAAATAACTTCATGTCGTCCATGTACATGAGGTGGTTTATTCTTTGTTCTGTGTCTGTAAACTTATATCCGGCATCACATTTCCTGAGTATTATTATTATTATTATTATTATTATTATTATTATTATTATTATTATTATTATTATTATTATTATTATAAATAACATTTTAATTATTATTATTGTTGTTATTATTTTAAAAATTTAAAGTTTCTGTGAAACAAAATACAACAAGGCTGCTTACCAGCCGACTACAGCATGGTCGTCTTCAAGTCTAATGTAAACAACGACTTGTTGAACTGTCCTGTTGAATAATCAAGTCCTTATAAGTAATCTTCTGCCCATTCCACCCACTGTGTCCAATCCTCTCATGGCGGCAATTATTGTCCAGCTCACAACCTTTTTAATCCTTATCCTTGAGTGTCCCGCAAGCCTTAATAAGAGGTAACTCATTAGTAAAACATAAGCAAGCATTTTAAGCGATTAGAATATATAGAAAAAGCCTTAGGGTAAACAAACGTTTATTTACTCAGTTTTTAAAAATAATAATAATAATCCACATAACCAACAAATGCTTACCAGCCACAGATAAATAGAAAGGAGGAACACGCATGCGGTGGTACCAGCCTCGACTGACACCACACGAAATTGTCGTGAAAGGTCAAGGAGGATGAACAGACTGAGGCGGAAGAACACGGACCAGATCTCCACTGGAAGGGTGCAAGAGTACTGGAACCTTGGGGAGGATTCTTGCCACTCAAATTCCAGAGAAGGCCAACGGTCGTTGCTTGCGAGAAATCAATTGTAAAAAGCTGTTGCAATAATGCAAAATAATTTGCAAAGGTTATCGAAAGAGAGTGCTGGAAATCTTAGCAGACATTTTGTCACTCGGACTCCAGGGACCACAACTGGTTATTGTTAATCAATAGCAATCACTGATAATAACTTGTGTGAAAATTACTGAGTAAACTAAAACTACTACTACTACTAATTGGGAAATTTGCTGGATAGACTTGTTGTCACTCAGACTCCAGGGAACACCACCGGTTACTGTCAGCGAGCAATCGCTGATGATGACGTGTGAAAACTCCTAGTGAGTAACAACAACAACAATAATAATAATAATAAAATATATATGCATATTTATTTATTTTATTATTATTATTATTACTAGGAGGAGGAGGAGGAGGAGGATGATGATGATGATGATGATGATGAAATGAATAAATAAATATGCATATATATTTTATTAATTTTTTTTCCATTATTAAAAGGATCTAAACGAAAGAGGACTCTCCTTCTGTGTTTCTCAATCAAAGATGTCTTCCTATGTTGAACAGCCACTTTAATAATGTGCCTTGTGGGCGATCTCTTTCCGTTTTGTTCAGTCATTCGAATTGTTAATTCTTACGTGCTGTTGAGTTCATTCCATTCGACCAATTTATTCAATCATTCTACTTTGCCCATTTATTTCATCCGTTTCATTCCATCTCACGTGATTTATTCAATTTAAATTCATTCGCTTGCTTCGATTCTTTTATTTAATATTTGAAAATGTACTTTCCTGTTCTTCTCCGGCCATTTCAAAGTTTTGCTTCTCGCCATTTAAGCTTTGTTTTTTATTCCTCCTTTTATTAATTATTTTTGCTGTCTATAAAAGGTTTCAAATATAAAGGGGGTAGAAAAAACTAACTAGGAAAGAAAGAGAAAAATTTTGGAAAGAAAATGTAGACGATTTTTTTTTAATGAAAAATAATTAGAAGAGATTAAAAACAATAAAAGTTTTTTTTTTTTTAAAGTAATATTTTAAAACAATTTTCTCACTCATTATTTTATTAATAAGGAGTGAGAAAATAGTTTAAAATATAGAATGGGAAAAAAGGAAAAGGAAAAGGATTTTATGTGAAGAAAGGGAAGACATTTCCTGCAAAATATGAATAATAACGAAAAATATAAAATTACAAATTTGTAAAAAGAAATAGAAAATAGTTTAAAACAAGAACAATAAAAGAAATATAAATATGTTTAAAATTTTAAGAAGATGGAGATAGAAAAGTCTTCTTTTTTAATATTTAGAAATCCCATCAATTATTTTGAAGTCCTCAATTAAGGAATGTCTTATTCTTCCTTCTAGTAAAGTAGTTAAATCTAAGGATTTCACCATCTCTTTATAATTGATATATTTTATTTATTTTATTAGTTAAGTGACTTTAATTTGTACACCTGTCATTTCAATATTATATTACATGTCTATCGACGGCTACCCACGATTGCATACAATATTCTATTTGAGGTTTTATTAAAGTCTTAAATATTCTAACAAAAGCATTTGCTTCACTTGAAATACAATTTATAATCATCCAACCAATCATTTCATTCATCTTTGAGAATTTAGAGAAAGTGTGACTCTTTTTTACAGTATATATAATGCATATATGCATTGTTTGGTTAAACCTAAGGATTCCAACCTCTCGGTATTTACATACTTCAAACATAAGTATGATGTTGCACAAGGCCGGAAAATGGGGCGAGTAAGTTAGCGCCCCAGTATTAGGGCACTCTCGCCTCTTAACAATTGCCTAGATAGCCCTGTCAGCATTCCCTGGTTGAGTCGTCATTCCCCCCCCCCCCTAAAAAAAAAGGCAAGGCCTGAGAGGGTGGACCTCCTAGGACTACCCAGGACTAATACTTCAACCCAATAAATAAAAGGCCACCTAGTTGGCCTCGTCTCTATCAAAGTGTAGTATCTGTTCCGATGGATACTGCACCCCATAGACTGGTATTGTCTTGGCTTTCGGGGCTTGATTTACGCCGGTCTATGGGTCTGTCCTGTGCAGTTCTAGGAGGTCCACCCTCCCAGGCTTTGCCTCCCCTCTTTGGGGAGGAGTAAGTTTATTGCTTACTGCCTGAGGCGCCCCCACCGGGGAATGCCGACAGGGCTGCCCAGACATTTTTTGTAGGCCAGAGTGCTCACCTTCTCAGGCGCTGGCTTTTCAAATCCCACTTTCCGACCTTGTGTCACATATTCTTATTGTGGGTAGGAGTTGTATAACTCTGTTGGACTGATTGTCAAGAACAGTTTAATATGTAGCAATCAGCAAGTAACTCTTTATAATTGAGATCCTTTATTCCTTTTATTAACCACCTTTCTTTATACACCTTCAATTTCTAGCTACTTCCACCCACGATTGCATACACTATTCTATTTGAGGTCTTATTAAAGTCTTAACTATTCTCACAAAAAAAACATATGCTTCACTTGAAATAGCACTTTTAATCATCCCAACCTCACATCTTATTCGCCTTGAGATGACAAAATATGATTATGGGATTTAAATTTCTCATCAAAATTTACCAGCAAGTCACACTCTTCAGTGGTTTGATTTGCCTGTTGTTTAAATCATATTCATGTTTTATGTTTTTTACTCCTATATGTAAAACTTTACACGTTTATCTGCATTACATTTCAGTTTACATGTATCTTCCCATTTTGATAAACTATCGACATTTGTTTGTACTATATTTTGTGATAATGTCCGAAGAAGCAGTTAAATATCGTCAGTAAATAATTCTACTATCGATCTCACACAATAAGGTAAATCATTTATATAATACCCCAATCAACCCGTCAGTTAGCAAGATCCCACCACTTCACTGTAGAGGTCCCCAGATGCCAGAGGGCTTTCTACTCTAATAGCTTCTTTTCTCGAACTGCAAGACTTTGGAATTCCTTCCCTGCATCCTGTTTCCCTCACTGTAACAACATAATATAGTTTAAATGTAATGTGAACAAACATCTTGCTGCACATATCCCAATTTAAGATGCCCTAATTCACAGTAGCCCCTTACTTCTCAGTGGCATTGTCCCTTATTTGGTGTGAACGAAGGTAATATATATATATATATATATATATATATATATATATATATATATATATATATATATATATATATATATATATATAATAATAATAATAATAATAATAATCCAGGCAAGGTAAACATCCACAGGATAGTAATCCAAAGAATTTCAACCGGATTTATATATATATATATATATATATATATATATATATATTCCATGGAAAATGCCAGTATACTGAAATCATATGTCCTTAATAGGGTTAAGATGAAAATTCATATACACTAAATGTACAAAAGCAAGGAAATTCCCAAATTTTTACACTTTTATTGTCATTTAAGGGTATGACTACATATCAACCAAACCATTTCATTATCACATCACTACAGTATAAATCTCCATGCATGAGTGGATGAAGTGTGTGAGGTGCGCTGAAGAAAAATTCCTACCAGTAAAATACATAGCCCTGTTGTGCTCGCATACCCTTAATGACAATAAAAGTGTAAAAATTTGGGAATTTCCTTGCTTTTGTACATTTAATGTATATGAATTTTCATCTTAACCTTATTAAGGGCATATGATTTCAGTATACTGGCATTTTTCATGGAATGTCACTACTTTTGTAAATGCTTTGCCTCAATACCATTGTCATTTTTATGGTTTTTTGGAATTTTCTGGAAAACTAAGGTATATGGTAAACTGAAATTAAAATGCCATCAACTAGACCCTAGAACCTCTATATCTGCAAAAAATCAGCTGAATCCATCAAATAGTTGATGAGATACAGGGTGACACATACGTATGTACATATGTACACACAGATAACATGATTTCATGATTGAACTTTCTTGATCTCTGGGTTGCCTTGACTAATGATGCTGAAATTCTTCACACCTATAGAACCTATCAAATAAACATTTTGTGCAAATTTTAACTAATTTCGTTTATTGGTTTTTGAGTTATGATTGATCAAAGAAATGAGATTTCCAGCATAGGCCATTCGTGAGGTCTATTTAGGGATAGAGCGCTCTAGCGCCTTCCTTGATAAATTGAAAACTGAGAAACCACATAACTTGACGCGAGATTATTTTCAAATGAATGAAATACTTATTAAATCATTTTTTTTTAATTAAAATTTTCGGTTTTATAAACCCTAATCATGGTAATACAAACAATATTTTTCTTTTTTTTCCCCTTTTTTCTCATCATTAAAAAAAAAAACAATCTCTTCAACAAGACCCAAAGAAATCACTGATCTTCGGCTACACCGTAAGACATAGACGATGAGGGGAAAAAGAAAAGAAAAAAAAAGAAAAATAGTGTCTGTATTACCATGATTAGGGTTTATAAAACTGAAAATTTGGATTTAAATAAAATGATTTAATAAATATTTTATTTTTTGAAAAAAGTCTCGCGTCATATTATCTGGTTTCTCAATTTTCAATTTCTCATTTCAACGGCGCTTCTAACTGTAGCAACTCTCATCTCATTATATATATATATATATATATATATATATATATATATATATATATATATATATATATATATATATATAATGAGATGAGAGTTGCTACATATATATATATATATATATATATATATATATATTTGTTATTGTTTATTTATCTATAGACGTATACGTTTCGTCTCTTTTCAATCAAGACTCATCAGCATAGAAGTACGACTATTCACCACCGGTCACACGATTCGAAACCCTGGATTACAAGTATTTTTCAACCCCAATCCAACGTCGCTAACCGATAGGCCAGTTCTGAACAGCTTATAAACAATGATAATTTTAACACTTTTAAAGGCGGCGAGACGTGCAACTTCTATAAGTGAAGGAATGATGCATATAAAGCAAGTGACATTACGCTGTGTTATTACTACCATTTACAGTGCTCTACTTTTTAACGAGGACCTTCAAATATAAATATTTGTTATTGTTTATTTATCTATGAGCGTATACATATATATATATACATATATATATACACATATATATATATACATATATATACATATATATACCTACATATACCTATATATATATATATATATATATATATATATATATATATACATATATATATATATATATATGAGAAAGGAAGGATGAGGGTAATTCGACGTAATGGGAAATTTCCCATATATATATACACACACATATATATATAAACATATATATATATACACATATATATATATATATATATATACATATATATATATATATAAACATATATATATATATACACATATATATATATATACATAAAATATACATATATATATATATACACACACACACACATATATATATACATAAATATATACATATATATATATATATATATATATATATATATCTATATATATATATAAATTATACAAGCCGAAATTAGTACAAAATATCTGCGTTTTATCGTATCCTAAATTTACATTTATAACATCAATACTTTCTAAAAGTTGATTTCCCACGAATAAATCTGTTGATTAAAGTTTTATACCATTTTTTATACATTTGAGAATGATATTTCTAATTATTTTCTCAAAAACCTTACATAAAATACATGTCAAAGAAACCGGTCTCTATTTATTAGGTGAATGTACTGAACCTTTTTTTGTGCATTGTAATTACAACTGCTGTTTTGCATATATGTAGGATTGTTTCATCATGTATACATTTATTAAAACATTTGAAAACAGGATTGATAAAATACTCATTTGCTGAGACATTTTTCAATATATTTGGATGCATTTTATCAGATCCGATACTTTTACTAACATCTAGAACGGACAATCAGTATATTACATCCCTATTATCATTAATTCACCTATACGCTCTCTCTCTGTTTTTCTCCCTTCCTCTTCACTTACCATCACCGACCCCTCGTCAAGGGATCAGACGTTTTTTGATATTTCGCAAGCTCACCCCAGTCTTCACAGTTCAGCAGATCAACTGCCTCCAAACTCGTCTCTGTACGGTTTTGTCTATTCGCTGGCTTCTAAGTTTTCCTTGGCCGACCAGCCTTTCTGAAACTCAATGATTCTGCAACGGTTTATCCAGGAGAATGAACACTCCACATGACATACCGGTATAACCAATTAGTCCTTAGGATAACATCTATGTTGGGTAAATGTAGTGCTTTCCCGCTGCTGCTATTTACATCCTCTATATAATAGTCCTCAGTCAGTGGTGCAACTTCCTTCAAGGTATGGAAAGATTGAACAAAATTGTCAACAGCATAACTGGTTCAGTTGGTGAATTTATTAATTGACCTGTGCTGTCATTATTTATTTTAAATGTACTAACGTTCTTGCGAATTTTAGTTTTTGAGTTCACATATTTTAATAAGTGTTTACAATTGTTTACTATTTCTTACTATCCTATTTTTATGTTTCAATTTTTCATTTACTTCCGGTGTTTCATATTCGTTTTCTTTACTTAAGACATTTTAATAGTTTTCCATTTTTAGCATAATTCCAAATCTTTCCAGACTTTATCTTTTTCTTTTCTTTTACAAGATAACCGATGACTGCTCCAAGGTGATCGGTTGAATAGATCACCTTACTTACAACATTTTATAATAATTTTAGTGATATTAAAGATTTTATTTTTCTATTTAATGATTCCTAATTCCAATGTATTCGAACTATAATTCCAATCGATATTTTCACCTTTATCTTAGTGTTTTAAAGTGTTGACTAATTGTGTAGCTTTCTTCGATCCCCACAGACTTTTTTCATCGACAGAAGCAGCTGTTTGTCTCTCTAGATTAGTTGGTGACGTCTAGTTGTAAATATGGGCGTAGTGGTGATGTGGCAGTCCTAGTGATGTTGAACTTTGCTTCTTGCCACTCTTGATGGCTGAAATAATAGAAGGCTGTAGAAAGAACAACAATAACTTCATAATTTGCTCTGAGATTTCATTTATTTCTTACAGTAATTTGCAACAAGTGTATAAATATCAACTGCATCTGCCCCTTCCAAACCCCATAGAGTGGAGGAGGACTGATCACTTCGACATCAAATTCTCAGAGGCAGGAACTATCTTGCTTTTCTGCCACATACTTCCTCCCATGACGTCATATCCTGCAACACAGTCCTAATTCTAAACGTCAAACTTCTAATTTCACCTTCTTCCTTTCAATTCAACTTTTCTTTATTTAACGCGTTAAATTTATTCATTTCTCTCTGTTTTCTTCTCCACGTATTCTAAATTGAATTTATTTGGGAAAAAAATGTATCACAGCTCTTTATTGTGACTAGAAGTGCAAGTGCTTCAAACTGAGATTGAAAGGATCTTTTTCTCAACAGTTGCAGCTTCTATCTGCTACTTCATCAGCACAAGTCCAGAGGAAAGAAAATCTTAATATTTTTTATATGAACAATATCACCTGCTGAGAGTGAGTGCTCTATACGAAGCACTTCGTATTATCGCTGGCTATTTCAATTCACAGTGTGCTCAACCCACGAAGGTGCGGAAGCATGTATTCTGTAGTTACCCACAGGCAGACTGTTTTGCTTTATAACAGTTCTTCAGCGAGGCTAGACAAGCAAGTGCTTCCAGCTGAGATAAAAACACCACCGTTAAGCTTCTGTGCATGATGGTATAAAAGGTGCTGACGAAGAAACTTTTGGTATGATAAAAAAATAACAAAAAATGAACAATAAAATTTTTCCAGAAAGTCTTGGAAACGATCGTACGCCGAATGTTTGTTGGTTTTGAATTCTTAGAACAATGTTCAAATTATATTGATCTAAACTAACATTATATATATATATATATATATATATATATATATATATATATATATATATATATATATATATATATATATATATATATAATGAGATAGCTGTGAGTATTGTTTTTTGAACCAGTTCAAAAATATATAAATACATAAAATAAAATACATATTCCTTATTAAAAACATATAATCTTTTAATGTACTATATATATATATATATATATATATATATATATATATATACATATTACTATTTCATGTATCCACATAAAATTGTATAAGGAGATATAATTTTTTATGTATCAATTTTCAGTATTTACTTCAACAGTGCTCGATACGTAAGTAGAGCTAGGTAGTAAGCTATGAAAATATATTTATGGCAATTAACCTACACAGAGGCTCCCGAGTTTCATCCCCAGATTCCTCCCGGGGATGAAACGCAGGAGCCTCTGTGTAGCTTAATTGACATAAATATATGTTGATAGCTTACTATATATATATATATATATATATATATATTATATATATATATATAATTCAAATTTTCTTATAATTTTTTTTTGTTCTTCTTCATTCAGAGTGCATGTGTGTGAAGTATATTTAGAGGATACAACTCCGACAAAATATATAGGTAAAAATTAAAATGGAACACATAGATCAAACAAAGACATGTATATTGAACACGGCAAAGTCAACATGGAGGCATTAGTGGAAGAATCGATATTTCGCCTAAGAGTAAATTTATCCAGACTTTTTCAAGATACATGCTTCAGGAAAAATCGAAATATTCATACAGATGTAGGTGGTAGGAGAAATAGTCAAAAATGCTCATGAGAGAAGTATGTGAGAGTGGGAGGGAAACATGTATCGTAGTGGGAGATGCAATACAAAAGAACAAAAGAAGGTATATTAGAGGTCAGGTCACGGGTCATCTACTAGACGAACCGTCTCGACCACTAGGGGTTTAGTATATATGTAAAGATAAATATAAAAAAGCTAGATAATCGTACAATAGTAAAGGAAAAGGTCAACAAAAAAATGAAAACTTATTTTTTAATTCAATGGATTTGTTCAATGTTTGAATAAACTGCATTCTAATTCCTCCCTAGTGAAATTTGTTTCCCAAAGGTTTTGGCAGCAAACATATGTAATTCCCATCACAAAGGCTTATTAGACATTTCGGAAAACCAAAAAGGTGCCTTTTTTGTTCTTTATTCTGCCCTATTTTTGTTTAATCATCGTAATTATTATAGGTAGTATCATCATCATTCTCATCTTTATTTTTATAATTATTATCAGCATCATTATTATCATTATTTGTTTTGTTATCACGGTTTTGGCTTGTGTTGCCTATAGGCCCAACTTACAGGAAAACTTCCCCAAAAATATTAAATGTCAAATCGAAGCCCTCGGACAAAATGCTTATTCTTCGATGGAGAACCGTCCTTGATTCCCCTCGTCTCCTCAGTGATAATTAAAAAAAGAAGCAGAGAAATGTCCGCCTGTGTAAATACGACACATTTAATTCTCTATTTGGATTTCATCTCTCCCATCTAACAAATGTTCCACTTCTGTTCAAAAATCCTGGAGGGGTAATTCTAAGCAACATTATTACAAAATAAAAATAACAAACGCAAGGCTTATATAAATGAGAATGCCATGTTTGCTAAAATATTGTCTTTCAAAAAGTAATTCGCTATCAAAAATTATATTTCTCAGCAGTAAAAATAACCCAATGAATCATTTACAATAGTTATTGTCGTTCAGCACGAGACAAATAAGAAAATGTTGATATGCCATGAATCACAAATCAAAAAATCAATGAATAGGTATTATTTTTTCACATTAAAAAAATAAAAATATGCTATGAAATTAAAAAAGCAAATCAATCAATTCATTTTTTTTCTCATATTATAGTGGCGTACAGATGACCCTATGACATTCAAATATATCATGTGTAAAATGTTTTTCCCACATACGGATCGACAGAGAATATCTGGTAATCAGGTTTAGTAGCATTATATGTTGATTTTAATCTACAAAGATTACATAAACGTGATGCAAAATTGTTCTGTTCGGGAATTAATTTTATATATATATATATATATATATATATATATATATATATATATATATATATATATATATGTTTATATGTATATATATATGTTTATATGTATATATATATGTTTATATGTATATATATATATAGTTATATGTATATATATATATAGTTATATGTATATATATATATAGTTATATGTATATATATATAGTTATATGTATATATATATATATTTATATGTATATATATTTATATGTATATGTATATATATATATTTATATGTATATGTGTATATATATTTATATGTATATGTGTATATATATTTATATGTATATGTGTATATATATTTATATGTATATGTGTATATATATTTATATGTGTATGTATATATATTTATATGTGTATGTATATGCATATATTTATATGTATATGTATATATATATTTATATGTATATATATATGTGTATATATATATATTTATATGTATATATATATTTATATGTAAATATATATATTTATATATATATGTATATATATTTATATGTATATATATACATTTATATGTATACATATATATTTATATGTATATATATATACATGTGTATATGTATATATATATGTATATATATATGTATATATATATATGTATATATGTATATGTATATATGTATATGTATATTTATATTTAGGCAAACATTATTAAATAACACGGAGTGGTTTTGTTTGATGCGACTTTTTTTATTTTCTCAATTTTCCGAATTGTCCATCTAATGCATCGGTCAAATTGATGTAAATATGATCCATGGGTTTCTTGTTCCATTCTTTTTTCTTTTTTGCAAGTACTTTCGATTTTAATCGTCAAATCATCTTCAGGCGGTATTAGTTTTAGTGTCTTTACCAATTATGACTTTACTGTTGTGCTTATTTTTTAATTATGACGGCAAGTAGTTTATAACTTGAAAAAACGTCTGTAAAGTTGAAATGTACATGAGAGCGTGATGGCGTTCTACACATATGAGAGATTTAAAAGTTTGACTGTTTAAACTGTTAAGAACTTGATGACGTTAAAGAAAGTGCATACAATTCAAACGCATAATTACCTAATGGCTAAGAATTTGGTAATGTTTATTATTATGCTAGACACTTTAAAATGATGCGACTAGTTTCATAATTGACATTATTAATTGTGGGATGTTTAGTGTTTATGTAGAGGGTTTCGAGTATTTTAAATTTTTTGATATTGGTATCGTGGTGTATTATTTTGGTATTGTTAACAAGGATGTTTCTATATTGGGAGGGGGTGCAATTATGTTTTTTAGGTGTTGGCATATAGAGCTAGTGTCTGAGAGATGTAGGGTGAGTCTCTGGGATAGTGTTGTGGAAGTGAAACCTATGTAAAAATTAGTTTTTTTTATTGTTGTCGGAGATACATTCTCCCATAGGGCATTGGAACTGATATATTACATTGGTTCTTCCTAATGTATTTTGGGTTTGAGAAGTGTTATTTTTAACAATATATATTTATATGTATATATATATATGTATATGTATATATATATTTATATGTATATATAGATATGAATATACATATATATATATATATGAATATATATATATATATATATATATATATATATATGAATATAAATATTATTTATATATATATATTTATATGTATATATATATGAATATACATATAAATATATATATAGATATATTTATATGTATATATATATATAAATATACATATATTTATATATATATATATATATAAATACACATATATATATATTTATATGTGCGTATATATATATTTATATGTATATATATATTTATATGTATATATATATATTTATGTGTGTATATGTATATATATTCATATGTATATATATGTATATATATATATATTTATATGTATATGTATATTTATATGTATATATATATTTATTTATATGTATATATATAAATATATGTATATATATATATATTTATATGTATATATATAAATATACATATATATATAAATATATATATATATAAATATACATATATATATATTTATATATGTATATATTTATATGTATATATATATTTATATGTGTATATATTTATATATATATTTATATGTGCGTATATATATTTATATGTATATATATATATTTATATGTATATATATAAATATTTATATGTATATATATATATAAATATGCATATATATATACATATGTTTATATATATATATATAAATATACATATATATATATATTTATATGTGTATATATGTATTTGTATATATGTATATATATATATTTATATTTATATATATATATTTATATTTATATATATATATTTATATGTATATATATATTTATATGTATATATATATATATATATATATATATTTATATATATATGTTTATATATATTTATATGTATATATATATATATATTTTATGTGTGTATATGTATATATATATTTATATTTATATATATATTTATATATTTATATGTATATATATATTTATATGTATATATATATATCTATCTATATGTTTATATATATTTTTATGTATATATATATTTTTATGTATATATATATTTATATCTATATATATATTTATATGTGTATATATATATTTATATGTATAGAAATATTTTTATGTATATATATATATATTTATATGTATATATATATTTATATGTATATATATATTTATATGTATTATAGAAATATTTATATGTGTATATATATATATTTATATGTATTATAGAAATATTTATATGTATGTATATATATATTTATATGTATATATATATTTATATGTATGTATAGATATATTTATATGTATAGATATATTTATATGTATATATATATATATTTATATGTATGGGAAGAGAAGGATGAAAGTAATCCAACGTGATGGGAAAATGAAAAAGGAAAACCAAAAAATGGATGTTTTTTATGTGTACATCAACGTTTCGTCTTTATTTATAAGACTTCATCAGGATGATAAAATAGAGAAAAAATGTCATGCAAGCACAGATACATGTAGGGTAGACATATTGGGAAAAATAGAATGAAATAGTGGCCAACTGCTGGGTGGACGTCCGTATTTGTTGGAGAAATAGAAATGAATGTAGAAAAGAATGAGTGGGGAAAAATGGAAGGATGGAGTGAGCTAGGACATGGTCATGCATTCAAATTTGAACAAGCCAAAATCACTAAATATATCCACAACAAATCTCGGCGAAGATTATTAGAAACTGCCCTCATCACCGCCTCCACCACCATCAAGCAACGTAATGGTTTCTTTAACCTATCACCCTTAATAAGCAAGATCATCCTCACAGAACAAAGACTCTTGCCTGATCATGGTTAAACTTTTTTCATCTCCAACCTTTATAACACTCTCCCATTTACTTTTCCCTTTCTTTTTCTCCTTGAATCTTCATTTTCTCTTTACTTTTTCCTCACACTTTTAATACTGCAGTCCAAATAAACTTTCTTATGTTCCAAATATCTCAAATATTCCATACCCACCCTTTCAATCACCGCCCTCCTCCACCTCCCCAATCCCTCACTCATTGCTATCATTTTCCAAATATTTCAAATATTTTACACCCTATCACAACAAATCCTCCCTCTCCCCCACTCAACTATTTTCTCCCATACCCCTTCTTAAATTCCCTCATTTTCTCAAAACGCTCTCTAAGACCATAACTTTCGCCCATCCACCAAAATCACAGCCCCCCCTTCCTCTCTGCCCATCCTCCTTTCCCTGCATACACCCCCATACACAAACATTCCAACTTACTTTTAACCCCTTCAATCTTGAACCGCAGCCATCTGGTCAACCCCCCCCCTCTTCCTCACCTCCCTCTCTGCCATCCACTTTACCCCTGCTCATCCCCCACCTCTTTCTCTTACCACCAGCCACAGTAGTCCTGGCTCACCCCATCCTTCCATTTTTTCCCCACTCATTCTTTTCTACATTCATTTCTATTTCTCCAACAAATACGGACGTCCACCCAGCAGTTGGCCACTATTTCATTCTATTTTTCCCAATATGTCTACCCTACATGTATCTGTGCTTGCATGACATTTTATCATCCTGATGAAGTCTTATAAATAAAGACGAAACGTTGATGTACACATAAAAAACATCCATTTTTTGGTTTTCCTTTTTCATTTTCCCATTTATATGTATATATATGTATATGTATATATATTTATATATATGTATATATATTTATACATATATTTATATGTATATATATTTATATATATGTATATATATTTATATGTATATATATATATTTATACGTATATATATATCTATATATATGTAATATATATATATATATATATATATATATATATATATATATATATATATATATATATATATATATAAGGTTAACATTATATTCCAATAACCATGTTTTTATTTTATTATTTTTATTTTTTCTACATTTCCAAAAAAACAAGACATTTCTATGAGATATATTTTTTACGGTACGGTTACATTTGTCTTGTGCCAAACAACATTTTTCTGTCAATATCGTCTCTGCAACATTACAAAATCATCAGAAAAATTTACAAAGAGTAAAAAGTTCTTGGATATAAGTGTCTTTAAAAAACCTACACAATACAGTGGTTCATTTTCGGGTGGAACCAAACAAAAAACAAAGAGCCGAACCTTTTAAAGAGACTGCAAAGTAAAAGGGCAATGATAGTATATTTAAAGATAGGGAAAAATTACTCAACGTTAGAAACGAAACGAGTTTAAACTGCAAACCTTTAAAGGAGCACACACTAAGCAGATTTTAGATCATAAAAAACTCTACTGACTGTAACTTCGTTGTTAGCGGAACACATATTCAATTTTTAATTCTAATTTTATTTTTATTTTTATTTGTATTTGAATTTTTATCTATTTATTTATTTTAATTTTAATTTTTTTATTTTTTATTTTTTTATTCGTTTTTTTTATTCGTTTTTTTATTTCTTATTTTGTTTTATTATTAATTTGGGGTTTGTTTATGTCTTATTCTGTTTTTATTTGTATTTTATAATTCTGATGATGTCTTTATAATTTTGAACTTATACAATCTAGAATATCCAACAAATGCTACACATCAATCTATAATAATGTTCTCAGCGCACACACATAGTAATCGCATGTGTGTGTATGTATGTGTGTGCATGCATACATGTGTGTATATGTACATGTGTATATGTCTGTATGTATGTACGTAGGCATGTGTAGAATTAACTGTAATTGCATACGCTGTATCTTTATATTAAAACAATAGCAGGTATAAATGCAAGTAATTTGAATTGAGATAGATTGAAGCAATAATGAATGGTTTTGATTGCTAAAATATGGATGTTTGTATACATTTTAATCTATTTTGATTGCATGCATGTGGGTATTTGTATGCACATACACATATGTGTGTACGTGGTCTGTGTACGTATATATAATGACATTATATATTTATGTTATATGGGTATGACAGTATACTAGTGTCTGTAATGGTGTATACATTTGGAATCGTATGGTTTAGGTATGTATGTATATATATTGGTGAGCATAAGTGTGTGTGTATGTGTGCATACGTGGGTGTGTATAATTGGACTGAAATATATATGTATGTATGTATGGGTATAGGTACTTCGACTGATATTTTATATTGCAGCAAAAGGTGTATTTTCATGTCATTTTATTTTTATTTCGATTTTGATATTCATTTCTTGTGTACGTATACGTTGATGAATGCACATATTTATATGCCTGGGTGTACTTTATATATGTGTATGTATTTGTGTGTGTATGTATACATATATATATGTGTGTGTATGTGTATGTGTATATATATGTATGTATGTGGACTTGTGCGTGTGTATGTTTGTGTATGTGTACGTTGTGTGTGTGTGGTGTGTATATCTGACTATGAATATACACGTATACATTTGTCGGTAGTTTTTATATTTGCATAGTCTAGTTTTTTTATATATATTCTAGGTATGTGCTTGTATATATTAATTTGTGTGCACTTTGTATAAGTATAGGTGTGTATGTATGTATTTGTATTCGTATATATGTATAGGTGTGAACTGTCGGTGCCTGTGTATATGTGTGTGTATACGTGTGTATGTATGTATGTGTATATGTGTATATGTGTATATATATGTATATATATATATACATGTGTATGTGTATATATATATATGTCAGTGTGTGTGTATGTATATATATGTGCATATATGTACGTATTTTTAGGAACTATTTATACTAAAAGTGTATGTGTGTGTGTATGCGTGTATATCTATGTTACGAATATGCTCATGTATGATTTATGTATGTATATATATATATATATATATATATATATATATATTTTCCCATATATATATATATATATATATATATATATGTCTGTATATATGTGCATGTATATGTGTATGTGCGTGTGTATATATATATATGTATATATGTGTATATACATGTGTGTGTGTGTATAGATATGCGTGTGTAGGTGCATATAGCTGTATATGTGTGTGTCTGTGTAGACGTATGGATTTTTGTATTGAATATACATCTAGAATATATTTATTTTTGTATTGAATATACATCTAGAATATATTTATAAGCACGTATGTATTTTGAATATATGCTTGATTGATAGTGGATCTGTGTGTGTGTCCATGTTTAGATGTGTATGTATATCAATATCTGTTTATTTATTTGTTTTTGGGTATCTATTAGAGTTTGTTTATATATGTGTGATTCTTGATATATAGATAAGATATTTATACTGAAGTGAGTTTGTAAAACTGGGTAGGCTAAAGAGTTTAAAGAAACCCAGAAAGTAGTGAGCAATAAAATAAGGATAGGAAAAGGTGATGGAGACGCCATAAAGGGTAATAAAAGGGACAACCACTAGCAAAAAAGGTCAGCAAGTGGAATAGGTAATCCGATACTAATTCATAGGAAATAGAAAATGACTAAACCCCAAAAAGATTTATTTAGGAGAGAAAATTCTTCAAATCCATCCATTTCTCGAAAATTCTTGGTCTGATGAGGTTGACTTTCTGGGAAAAGTGCAACCGAAACATGTATGCACCAATAATGTTTGTATAAATAAAAATTTATACTTATAAACAGCTCTACTTGTTATTGAGCACTTTTTATAAACATTTGAGTTTCTACGGATTTACATTTACAGAAACTAATACAATACATGTACGATATATATATTTATATATATATATATATATATATATATATATATATATATCTGTGTGTTTTTTTTTACTTAGTTCACCCCAAACAAGACAAATTGCCACTGTAGACATAAACGGCTACTTAGAATTAGGGTTAAAGTTTAGGGGGGTCGTCATAAATTGGGAGCTGTCTCAGCGAGATGCTTGTTCACATCAGTTTTAAATTTCTGCATGTCGGTTGAGCCGTGAAACAGAGAGCAGGGAGGGAGTTTCAAAGGCCGGCACTCGAAGAATACCCATCACATGACAGGTAAAATGAATCCCTCAAACAGAACAGTTTTCCATTAGTTTTATGTCCACTGACGAAGATTAAAATCAATATATAATGCTAGTAAACTTCATGTCTAGAATCATTATTCAAATTTTGATCCTAGAAAATGTCTAAAATTT
Organism: Sepiola atlantica; assembly: GCA_963556195.1. Lineage (NCBI taxonomy): Eukaryota > Metazoa > Mollusca > Cephalopoda > Sepiida > Sepiolidae > Sepiola > Sepiola atlantica. The sequence continues at coordinate 81,758,454 of OY744522.1, forward strand.
TAGGAGTTTTAAAAAGAAATTTAAATTCAGGTAATCTTTCTTAATTAGTATCTAATAGCTATGGATCAAATTTAATGTAAATCTGAAATATTTGAATTTTCAGATAGGAATTATGTCACCTAAAAATCCTTTAAAATACTCCAATGTTAAATTTGAGGAATATTTACTAATTGATGTCAAATATCTCTGATGAATGTTTCATAAAAACTGGAGATAACTGAATTTTCATTATGTCTTCCATCCCCTTATTGCCCCCTTTGCATAAAACTAAATTAAAATAAATACAGCCCACGTTACCCACTCTTATGCCTAACAGCTGTGATCCTAAATTCATAAAGATATGGTAACTAGTTTAAAAGTTAATTCCATACATACAAATATATAAACATATATGGCATAATCACGTTGACACACCGGGTCCTGTTAGATCACCGAAGTTAAGCAACGTTGAACCTGGCCACTACTAAATGGGTGACCACTTGGAAACACCAGGTGCTGTATGTGGCCTGGAGAGGATATGGGTACTACAAGGTTCTATCATGCTCACAGAAAAGTTAGGGCAGATAGTGTATCTGCCTGACTCCCCGAGGACGTCCCCAGGCGTTATGGGGACCCAACAACAACAACAAAAATATGAATATGCACATACCTAACTTTATATAAATAGATATATATAATTATTTTATATAATTCTTTTATATCACTTTGTCTCTTTCCTTTCTTTCAAAGAAAACACTTTTTGTGTTGTTTCTAGTTTGTGTTATATATTTGTGAGGCCCGACACTCAAGTTTACTTTTCCAACTAAAACTCGTGTGACGGATCTACCGAAAGCTTTGATCAACTCCAAAATGTCGACGTGATATAAAACAGACTAAAACCCACCAATAAATGATTTTTTTATAGTAGAGATCTCTAATTACAGACATCAAATCAAATTTATTTGCAAAAAATAGCAAAGTGCAAAAGCTATATAAAATTACAGTTAGAAAATATTTACATTTATATACAGTATGAATGTTTGTTCAAGGCCACTTTGAACATGGATATGTTAGGCATCGTCACAACCTCCTATAGCAGAGCAGAAACATGGACAAAGCATTTTGCTTTTTATCTGTTAAGACGAAAGTGACGATGATACATCTTCTGTGGGTGCCTGCCGCTTGGGATCGGAGTGAAAGATGGATTATTTGGTATGCAGATGAAGTCAAATTTTATTTTTAACTGTATTGACTGTTGCAGTTGCAGGGTGTTCTATTTTTTTAAATATCACTTCCGGGTAATCTGTGGTTTTAGCATTCCAGCGGTTAAGATGGCTATATTGGCAGTGAACATATCAACCAATGAAAGTAATACTTGTGGCTATGAATGAGCAATAGTACCTCATATGAAGTGTTGTTCTATCTTACTTGAAAGTAACTCTTAAAATCCTCTTGAAAAAGTGTCAGTAAGAAATTACCTAATGACTTCACTTTTGAACAGATTGTTATGAAACGACTAGAAAAACTTTGTTTTCTTAATGGATATATTGTCATTAAACTAGTTATTTGAGTTTTCATGAAAATTAGACATTTTAGAAGAGATCACTTTTCAAAAGGATGCACATTGAAAACAGTTGTTAATTCAGTAGGAAAACGATTAGATACTGAAGTAGAAACCGGATGTATGTCTCACAAGAACTGATAAGATTTCTTCTCCTTCCATTGGGAACTTTCAAACGTTTTCAAAAATAAATTTAAACAAAGAGTTATCATTTATTTTTTACTAATGACTCACCACTTATCATGGTCAAAAGTCACTCGAAAATAAGCGTTAATGAGATGGATGGATTGTCAGTTGAATGATGAAGAATCTTATGAGAGGATTGAAAATGATGAATTGAATGAACAAAGTTTGATTACTCATAGGGGTGGTTTATTACAAGTGTTTGTTAACATTGGATTTAAAGACTACCATGTTGTAGTCTGCAGAAAAGCAATCTCATAATCTGTTTCTCAGATGGGAAGTTCTTGGAAAGAAACGGTTTATGGAACTTCCGTCTGATGCTAAACACACGGAGGAAGAAAGGGAAGTTCTTTCCAGATGTGGTAACAATGTCGTCAGATTAGGAATACAATCATCATTTCCTGTCACTGCAGTTTCAGGTAGTATATAACGTTAAGAGTAAAAAACATATGTTTCATATCTTATTTGTGACAAGTCCGTGTTAGATTATGATGACCCGTGTTATGCCTCTTGGAATTTATGTCCTCCCCAATTAACTCACTTGTTTATTGTTCTATTTTTCTTATATAAATGGTTCATAACTTACCAAGGCCAAAACCTACTCAAGGGTAAGTGTTAGTGAGATTCTCAGTTGGATGATGGAACAGTACTACGAAAGGATTGAGAACTATGATTAATTCACAGGATGACGGGACAAATATTTTTTTTAAATTGGACTTGAAAACAACCATGTTGTAGTATGTAGGGAAACATTGGCGTGGTAATGTGTTCCACAGGTGGGAAGTTCCTGGAAATTAACTTTGTTCATGGAAGTTCCATTTGATTTTAGGCACACAGAGAAAGGAGTTCTTTGCAGTGTTGATAGCAAGACGAGTTCTTTCTGAGAAGGTATTTTGGGGGAGGGGCAACACTTGAAGATTAGGGAAAGACTAGCAATGTCTCTTCTGTGAAAAAAGGGCTGCAGGGAAAAGAAGAGATTGTGAAGTCAGTTTGGTACACTCTTAAAGGCAAGAAAGAGTGCTCTGAGCGGCACCTCCCCCGATGTGACCACAGAACTCCATCTTGGATTAAATCTGACTTTACCGCGGGGTTGTGTCATTCAGTCTCTGTTAATAATAAACCCCAAGTGTGTATCATAAACTTACTGTAGATACTAAGGATTGCTATCTTCATTTGTTTGCAATATTGAAATAAAACTAACAGATTACATTAAAACAAGTTATTTCTTGTATTATTTAACATTTGCTGCAATAAATTTCTATCAATTGAACAGCGACTTTCTTAATAATTAAATTATATAATATGCACTTGATTGTATTTTTTTATGCATGTGATTCTTTCCTCAACACCAACCCGGTTTGTGGAAAGATTCTAATGCATGAAAATGTTCAATGGTGCCAAAAAGGTTAGTGACCATTATTTGATAGTGCCCGTTCTCACAGATATGCACATCTCTCATATTATTGTAAAGTATTTTATCCTTTTATATTTCTTTTGTAAATGTATTAATGTTCGGGCCTCATAATTCAGTGTTGTCATCCATGATGACGCAGCAAATCAAGTTTATAATTTTGCCAATGACTCAGAAAAAAGAAAAACAAAAAACAAAACGAAAGCAAAACAAATATGACATCACAGTGATAACTTTTGTCAGTTTCTCAATTAATGAAAGTTCTTATCTGCTTGACACAGGAATGTTGCCAGGAAATTTATTGAATCAAATTTTGGACAGTGACCAAATAACGAAAAAAAGCTCTAAAAAAATTAATTAAACATTTATATATATAAATTAAACGTTCGCACCATTAATTCTGATATCTTAACTTAATTTAATGGGGAAAATCTAATGATCGTCACTTCCGTTTAGTTAAACATTTAGACCTTTTTAAAATTATCTTATCACTGAGAAATAATGCAAAATAGATTTAATAAATAAACAAAAAAGTTATATAATAAGCCTTTATGTAAGAAAATTGGAAATAAAAAATATTGTTTGACAAGAACACAAAACAATATGTACTCTATCTTACATATTAAGAAGATTTTTTATGCAACTTTTGTTTATGAAACTATACCGGTCAATCAAATAGAGGAAAATATCATTTTACTTTGTATATAAGATTAAACACTTATTTTATTTTAAAACTTTATAAACAAATACTGGATTACGTTGCTTAACTTCACAGCTATTTTATTTTAAACTTTATCGTCATCCAGTATCTGTTTATAATTATAGTTACTTAACTTTGCAACGACTAAATTCACACTTCAAATACACACTACACACCATATATTAATTAAAAAATAAATACTCTCTGTCGCTTACGAGTATAACATTTCACGTCAGTAGTGCCCTGTTGCATAAAAAAAACAAATATATCCAAGGGAGATAACTCTGGCCTAACAACTAGATGGAGTACCTATACCAGAACAGGTTCATAATAATAAAATGCACTTGGAACCTTTAATATGTTTGAATCAAAACTATATTAATATATTAAAAAATGTGTGAAATTTTCGATTACACAACTAAATTCACAAACAGTTTTAATTTTGTGGGGATGATTCAGTAGAAGCAACTCTATGTTAAGGAAATGGATATACAAAGCAGTTAAGATTAAATAACGTATAGTTTAAGATAAAAATGAGTTAGGAAGTTTGAGAATGACCAAAATTTGCTCCGTTCTTTAGAATCAATATAAGTTTCTATCTCTTACTTATTGTTTAAATCTCATTAAAAACAGAGGTAAAAGAATTTGGTCTTGTACTTAGACTAAATGTAACATTCATTCAGAGATTCTCCTAAAATTCACAAAACTTCAGACATTGTCAAAAATTAATAAATAAATACAAAATATCTGTTTGTGTGAATCTCTGAATAATATTACGAATTCACAAAGAAATTTCTGATTGTTATTCTGTTATCAGATGCTGACAATAGTTTTTTTTGTGGTTGCATTTATATTGAGTTCTTTAAAATATTGTACAAGAATTCTTTGAAATTATTCTTAGATCATGATTCTAGTTGCAGACTTGTTAGTATTGTTGTTCCGCATATAAAAATGTCCGTCTGGTATTTAACATTTAATATATTATGCAAAATGAAAAAGAAATAAAATGGCCTTAAATGCTTGAAAGTGAAAAACGTTCTTTTTGACAAAGCGCAAACAAATATTTATAAAATGACTTTTCCGATAATTCTTCATAATCTTTGGAGACATTAAACCATTTTACAAATGCTAAAGAGCCATAAAAGCTCCTGTTTTTTTTCTTTCTTTAAGACAGACTTTCATTGCTTTCAGAAAATACAGACAATTTTCATTTTTAGATAATACACTTCAAACAAGAAATGTTTCACATTGTTTAAATACTCCAAGAGCTGGCACATTGTTTCTTATTCGGAATGTCCATTTTCTTTTGATATAAAATATCTTTTTATCAAATGTTCCGATATTATCATTGTTTAAAAAAATGAAACAAGAAAAGGAAACACTTTTTATTATCGAAGAAGTACTTTAAAGTTTGAGGCAGCCATTTTAAAATAAAAATATGGTGTCGAATAAAAACGAAATGATTTTTAAAAAAATGGCCCAGATGTTACAAGTTAAATAAAGGCTATTCAGTTGATTCTACAATAAAAACATGTCACATTGCTGAAAATGTTTCCTTTTGAGATAATATTCTTTGAAAATATTAACAAAGTTTCTTAATGAAAGAAAAACAAAAAAGAATATTAATTGTTGAATACTCGCTCCCTATAGGGTACTGTGAAATAATTACTCTAACTCAGTATTATGAAAATAAACTGATAACTTATTATGGCACCCGACGTTTACTTCGTTGGTCTGGGCTCAAGCTAAGACAAAATAAGGAGGAAAAGACGATAATTCCATTTTTTTCGCGCATGTAATCACTTGATTTTTTTAATCCTTTCAGAACCCGTTCATGTACTCTGTAACTGTTTTAAAGGTTAATCTCATAGTGTTTATTTTTGCTTTTGCACCCGCTGCAGTTTGGTACAAGGCCGCAGATTCTGAGCAATCCTAACACAATTAATAAAAGGAAAATATTTATATCAAGTGTATGCAAAAATTATTTTCCAATTGTAATATTTTAAAATGACTTATTAAACATCGGCAACATTTGTTTAATATTCATAAAATTTATTTCAAAGAAGAATATCTCGAGTAAAGAGTTACATTTAGAAAATAGACTGTTATGTGGTGGAGACAAAATTCGTGAAAAGGTGAGGGTAGTATGTGTGTTTTTTAGCAGAGCATAAAGACACGGGAAATGTTAACCACGCAAACATTGGCACAGTGTCATTCCAACACTGATATTCATGTGGTTGCCCTACATATCTATTATGTCTTAGGTGTGACGTTATGCTTATGGATAGCTTGTAACATAAAGCATTGCTTTCTGACTGCAATACTTTTTATGCTTTTGTGACTCTGTTCTAAGATGCCATTCTCCACTGGTGCATTAACACGTCAGAAGCTGAAATGCACGCCCCAACAACTCACAAAATTCATTAAGTGCCTGCAAGTAAACCCAGAGTCACTTAACCGCGTTGTTCGGGTGTACATATGTTAAATATTGATGTAGTTAGGTTTAATAGTAAAGATTAGCTAGTACATATTGCTGCAATATATATATATAGAAAACAGGAAACCTTTCAGAAAGAGACCACAACGCGGTCAAAAGATTTACCCGGATGAATCATGAGAGTCGGAAGCTAATGAAGCGAGCAGATATGACGTCACCCGCTCGATGGGGAACAGGATTATTCTGAGAGGAGATAAGTAGTTTGAAAGAAGCGGTCGAACTGAGAAGATGCATTTAAAAATTGTTGTACACAACGTTAATATAATTAAGTGATGCGTTTAAAACAGAAGTAACTTTCTCTCTAACCTCTTTTGACCTTTCAGTCACTGGACGATCATATGATTGAATAAATTTTTCATTCTTCTAAGAACATGGTGTTCGAATTAATTGTATTATACTTAATGTAAGAAGTACGCCATGGCCTTTGTTTCGGCTAAAGCAATTATCCTCAGCTGGGAGGATAACAGTACACACATAGACAGCGACAGTTAGTTATCACTCGAGAAGGATCGCGGCATCGGCAAAGTCAACAAAGGATTAAAATAATTAAAGAACTAAATTATTATATGGGGTCATCTTGTAATACATAAAAGAGAGTCACTTGTCAGTGTTGTTTCAGAGTTATTCTTCAAAAAAAGATTGCTCTTTGTTTTAGTCGTTTTCTTCTTCTTTGCTACATGTTATACACATTAAGTCTAGTGAAGAAGAAAAAGTTAACAAGGAAAAAAACTAATGGAAGAAGGAAAGAAGAACAAAAGGAAAAGACACAATTAACGAGATCTTTGATATAATATTTCTTTCGGTCAACCTTCGTTTAACGTTTAAACTTGGAGAACTTTTCACAAGGACCACGTTCATTTACAACATAAAAAATTCTATAATCAGCCAATTTTGTGTCTGTGTGATTCTAGATACATCGGACGTATCTCTAAAACGCATATACCACTGAATGTAGGACAAAATGAACCTCAGTCCATTGGTCAATATTTAATGCATAATCGCAATTGTCTATCTGCCTACATTGAAAAATGTTTGCATTCTTAGCATCACACGTTCTTCATTCTATCTCAATTGTTATGAACACGCAGACAACAGGCTTGTTGAATAATAACTTATAATGTTACATCACTATTTCCATAACAATATTTTCCCATTTTATCTATTATTTTTCTTTTTATATTTATAATGTTTCGGTTGCTGCATTCTCTGGTATTCTTCAGATTCATTTTTGTGATAGTCGGTAACTTTCCAGGAATTTAGAACACAGGGGTACACTGTTTTTATTCTGAATTCTATGCCTTTCAGGTATGCATTTGCATTATCTAAGTTTCTTTGCCCTTAAAACCGGATCCCGATAGACTTCTATGTGAATATATGTTTTAACCTCTGCTTTTAATTCTTAGTTAATACATGTAAACTGATATGATATATCTAAAAGGTAAGAAACATGGTATAAGAGCAGCTAACCCTTGCAGATTAGTAAAATGAAGGGGGGGGGGCAAAACATACAGTATGAGGGAGTATTATCATGCATGAATGCTAGTGCTTAGAATTAACAGTGGTATCTAGCTAATGATTTAAGCCATCTTTCAGAAGATTGAAGTAGGGTCCTAGGGTCACTTTAACCTTTGATTGGGCCAACAATTCTGTCCCCAATTATACCAGAAATAACCTGACTCCTACACCTGTTGTTGACGTCAAAAACGTAGATGGCGTTCATCTCTGAAATAGACCCAACCATTTGCTCAACCGTCAGGTCTGTCAAGTGCCACCCTAGTCTGGTCAGTGAAGAATTTCATATCTAACATCATCCCCATTCGGACCCATCTAAGTCTCAAATTCCTGTGATGGAGCATTAAAGGGGGTACAGAGGATGCAGTTTCCGGTGGTTTTCAATAGATGATAAAGTCTAGCAGCAAGTAAAATATCTTTGCTTTGTCTGGGATTCCTATGTAAATATTTATTACATTGCTAGCTGTTACAATCTTGAAGATACGACAATCGGATCGTGTCTTCCTCAGTGAAGACTCTCTCAGGAATCCTCCACATGAAAACCTAACTCATCTGTAATGATAAGAAAAGGGGCGCTTTTATCACTTTCCTTGATGATGAAAGTCATTCCTTCATCACTGAGGCCATTTTCACATCCCATTGTACTTAGAAAGAAAAAAACTATTAGCATGGTTCACTCAAAAGACATTGAATATGAAATAAAAAAAACAAAGTTCGGTACACAGAATAATACAAATCTCTATATCATGACAATTTTCCTATATATGTATATCTATAATAATCTAATAAATTTGGGCATCTGTATGTTTGTTTATATGTCCACTTACTGCTGTCAGACTATCAGACTGAGGAACGTGAAATTTGGAAGAAAAAGATCCCCTTCATATGCTAATTGCCTGTCTCGGTTTGTAGAAAGAATGAACAGGATGATGCAAATATGATTGTTTGTGTCAGTTAGCAATCATTGAAAGCCTGAAGGGATAAAGACAAAAGCGCAGGAATTAGAAAATTTTGACTACAAAGAAGTATGGAACAGTGTCAACATGCTGAGTGGTGACAGAGAATCCTTTAGTTGGAAGAAAGAAGCAAATAAAAGTAAATTCGAATGTTTTAAAGAATATAATGTGCAGTCAGAATCATCATGGCACTGGCTGTAAGTAAAAAATGTCAATGTGAAACAGTCACCATCCGCCCATGTGTGGAGTATTGTTGCCACATCTTGGCTACGGCATCATCCGCTAGTCTCTCTTTCTTAGACAAGGTCCAAAAAAGAGTTGTCAACTTGATAGGTCTCTCACTATCCACCAAGCTCCAGCCCCTGTCACATTGCCGCAATGTTGCTTCCTTGTGCCTGTTTTACAAGTACTTCAATGGATTGTTCTCTGATGAGCTTGCTGCTCTGGTACCCCCACACCGTAAATTCACTAGACCAACCTGACAATCTGCCAAATCCCATCCATTCACTGTGGAGGTCCCCAGATGCCGAAGAGCTTTCTACTCCAAAAGCTTCTTTCTTCGCGCATGCTGGACTCTGGAACTCCCTCCTTGCTCCCTGTTTTCCTGACGGTACTGACATGCAGAAATTTAAAACTAATGTAAACAGACATCTCGCTGCACAGCTCCCAATTTAGGTTGACCCCCCCAAAAAAAACTCTCACTCTGTTTCTCAGTAGCCCCTTACGTCTACAGTGGCTGCCTGCCTTGTTTGGGGTGAACTATGTTAAAAAAAAAGTTGACATTAAAGCTGCAATATTAGAGGTCAGCCTGCTTGATATAGCTATATTCATTATATGAACTATAGAAATAAAAAAAAATGATGTTATATGGTAGTTAAACAAAATAGCATATAGTCTTGATGCTGCATCTCTAAATTGGTACTTCAGTATAAAAGATGATAGCAGTTTTGGTTGTTAGCAATCTGAGTTAGACAACGCCCATGTTAGATGGTATAACAATGAGAAATTAAAAAGAATATTCGTGATGAATGTGGATGATTTTGCTGGAACTGATCATTGAAACAAGAGTATCATTGATCCTATTGACAGTAAATATGAGGTTAGCGAAATTCCCTATCAATCTTTTGCCATGTCAGTTTTAATGTGTCATGAGATAAAAGCAATGCAATTTGGGTAAACTAGAACGAATATGCAACAGAATTGCAGAAAACTCCAGTTTCTGCCAATGGAAAAAGTGACTGAACGTCCTCACTGAACAAGAATGAAATGCAAATGTTAAGAGCAACAGCTGGTCAACTAAATTGGCTAGCGACTCAAAGACAACCAGACTTAAGTTATAATGTTTTGGAACAAAATATGTCAAAGCAGAATCGAACAGTTGAGCAATTTCTATGAGCCAACAAAACAGTCAGCCAAGCAAAGCAAGCTCAAATAAATACTTGCCTTCCCAATCTTGGTAGCTTCAAAGAAAGAATTGATATCTACTGCAATACTTCATGGGGTAATCTCACAGATGAGATCTCAGGTCCACAAGGTCATATGATATTTCTTACTGGTCAACAGCAAAACAGTTTTCCCCTATCTTGGACATCAAATAAGATTAAATGCAAAGTGCCTAACACTTTATCAGCTGAAACACTTGCGATGCATGAAGCATTCGATAAAACCATTTATCTTGGCAGTTTCATAAAAGAGATATACAATATAGTATCGATACAACAAATAGGATATCCATCAATCAATATGCACAGATAATAGATCATTACATGGAAATATTCATTCAACAAAACACGCCCATGAAAAACGACTTCAAATTAATATTGCTGAGATCAAAAGGGAATGATCACTCAGGGAGAAATGCAATTTATAAAATGGTTCGACAACATATTTCAGCTTGTTGATATATTAACAATATGGGGGCAAATTCTAGAAGTGTTTGCACCGGGAAAGCTTATGAAGCTATAAATTTCACCGGTAATTAAAAAAAAACAAATATAAAAGCAAGGGTAATATAGAAAAAAATGTACATCTGAATAAAAACGTCTATAAACTTGTATAAAATCTTCAACTGTTTTTTTTTTGTTTTATTAGCACAAGTTTCTTAGCCTTTTGACTAAGATTGAAGTGGAGTATCTGTTCTAATACTATACTTCATCTGTTCCTTCCTCGGTCAGTGAAAGAGAAATCCTCTAGACAGAAGCAATTTTTATTTTTGTCCCAATCAAGAGTTCCCATTTTTGGGGGAGCTGGATTTCCCCACGTTAAAAACCGATATTGTGTCTAACTCTGCCCTCATGGGGAGGCAAGTAACTAGGACTGAAGAAAAATCTAATATAATAATTATTTCTATAAATGTTTTTGAACCAGGTACATGGGTGAGCATTTTATAGGACGATAATTTGCTGACAGTTTTAACTAGTCAACTACAAGAAACCTCTTCAACCACCGATTGCCATGGTAAATAACACCCTACCTGAGAGTCCACTGTTCTAACTCCTCGGCCTAACATTCACAGGTAACATAAATTGGAACAAATACATAGATGGTATTGCCAAGGTTGCTGCAAAGAAGGTGGGCTCCCTTTAGTGCACTAGAAAACAGTATCTTATATCTCTACAAAGCCACCATCCGCCCATGCATGGAGTATTGTTGTCACATCTGGGCTGGTGCACCATCCACTAGTCTCTCCCTTATAGACAAAGTTGAAAAAAGTCTTGAATCTAATAGGTCCCTCACTATCCACCAAGCTCCAGCCCCTGTCACATCGCCACAATTTTGCATCCTTGTGCTTGTTTTACAAGTACTTCAATGGAATGTGCTCCGATGAACTTGATGCTCTGGTCCTCCCCTCGACATAAATACACTTGCTCAACCCGAAACTCAGCTAAATCCCATCCATTCACTGTGGAGGTCTCCAGATGCCGAAGAGCCTTCTACTCAAATAGCTTTTTCCTTTGAAACTCCTTCCCTGATCCCTGTTTCTCCAACTGTACCAACATGCAGAAATTTAAAACTAATGCCAACAAACATCTCACTTCACTGTTACCAATTTAGGATGACCCCCTAAACTTTAACCCTAATTCTCAGTAGCCCCTTACGTCTACAGTGGCAACTTGCCTTATTTGGGGTGAACTAAGTTTTAAAAAACGACATTGGATCAACATTAAAAAGTTGGTAGGCGTTTTCTTTGTGAATACAGACTCATATTTATAAAAATAATCGACCATAAATCAAATAATAATTCTTTGTCTTGTTTTTAAGCCCTTTTTTCGTTGATGGGGTTAGACTTTTTCATTCGTTATCTCCGCAATTCTCCCCTGTCTCCGGATACTAACTGTTTCCAATTCCTTCGAGGTCTATGCACTTTTTGTGGACCACCTATCTCTGTTAAAACTAATTTTCTTGGATCTTCTGAAGACATTCTTTGCATATAAGCAATTTAATCTTCTACCCCAGATAACTTCCTCCATATCGATGAGCCCCTAACTCTTCCATTAAAGAATCTGTTCTTGCAATCATAGATCTGTCAGTTCATTTCACAGGGGGTATGGAATTGTAATCCACAATCCATGTCTAGCATGCATACAGAAGAACAGATCAGATACATGCAGTATAAAACTGCCTTCTGATCTTAATTTTATATGCCTCTGACACAACATCTCCATCATCGAGTTAAAAGCTTCCCATACTGCTTGGATCCTACAGGTCACAGCCAATTCACAGCCTACAGGACTATCTAAAACATCTCTAAGATATTTTTAATTCGAAACATTCTCCAATCTCTCTCCATCTAAATCGACTTCAATTACAGGCCCTGGGAAGATGTAGGAACCTAACATAAGAAAAAGACAGGAGGAATATGTTATAACTGTTCGTGTTGATATTACTTCTCTCAATTCCTAATAACAGCAGCAACATATTTGTCTCGCCTACAAGTACAAATAAACTCAACCTTTCAGCTCAATATAAGCTTTTCTTTTCTCCACTTGTGAAATACATTTTTCTTGGCCTTTTGGCCAGGATCAACGTGTAGTATCTGTTCTGATGAATACTACACCTTATAGACCGGTATCATCTTGGCCTTTGGGTCTTGATTCCTTCGGTAGGTAGGTTTGTCCTGTGCAGTTCTAGGAGGTCCACCCTCCCAGGCCTTGCCTCTCCTCTTTGGGGTGGAGTAAGTTTATCGCTTACTGCCTGAGGCGCCCTGACCGGGGAATGCCAACGGGGCTGCTCAGGCTATTTTTGCTAGGCCAGAGTGCTCCTTCTTTAGGGACGCTGGCTTGACTCTTCCCCCACTTTCCGACCTTGTGTCACATATTCCTGCGGTGGGAAGGAATTAAATACCTGCATTTTTACTTGCCTTATTTTACTTACCTCACCACGACGGCTCGATGTGACACATGGTTGAGATTAATATGTGGTGTGCCCATTATTAAACGCCAGGGCATTTAATAATGGTCAATGATCGGACTGAATACTCAATAAGAAGTCATTGTAGAGGAATCAACAGACATTAAATTAAATTACTAATGCAATCCATACAGAATAAAATATATACATTCTTTTACTAACATCAGAAGGTGATAGGTATCAAAAGTTTGTACGACGATAGAGTTGAGTGCAGAATATTTCGGTTGGAATGTTTTATTATACTGTTGGGTCATCACTGATCAAGGCCAAGAGCCACTCGAGGATAAGGGTTAATGAGATGGAATGATTGTTAGCCGAAGTTGATCAATGCAAATACACTAAGTTTGATTATTATGTGACATTGTATTTGAAGACGACTATGTTGTAGTTTGCAGGGAAAAAGTCCGACCATAATGTGTTCCACAGACCGGAAAGCCTTTGCACAGAATCTATTCCATGGAAATTCTACTCGGGGCTAGACACATGGAGAAAAAAAAGCTTTTTCCGTTGTGTTAGAAAGAGTAGTTCCTGCTATGAATACCCTACAAGAAAGAACCTGCTGATTGTGTGAGTATGAACAGTTCAGGTTGTGTGTATTCTTCTCTCATGAGTCGTTGCAAGTAATTGTTATTTGAGTCGAGGAGTGTGTATGTTGTTCAAATTAATGACGTAATTACTGAAATTTTCTTGGGTATCTATTCCTAACAAATACCATCCATTTATTACAAAACAAACAAAAGATTAATTACTCTTTTTTTGTAGGAACAATTTAAAATAACAATCTTCAGTTAAATATAAGTTTACCTTATTTATTTAAGAACGAACAATATAAAATATAAATATATTTACTTAAATATAGCTTTGTGTTAATATCCAATACGAACCAAACTAAAACGACTTTTGCCGAACTAAACCTTAGGGTTATGGTAACATATAGAAAACAGTTTGGTTTGTATTGTGTAGAAATATCTATAACTTTACTAATATTGTTTGGGTTTTTTACTTAAAAATAATCTGACCAATCTGGTGCTATTCAAAGAGCAAACGGATAAAAAAAAATCACACGGACTTTTCAGTTCAATACAATGAAAAATTGTCAAAATAAAAAAAGTACCAATTAAAACAAACAATATTAAATATTGTCTTTTTTTTTTTGGGGGGGGGGGCTTTTATTTATCACATAGCGCATGCGTAATTTCATGAGATAAGCCTTTTCTCTGTCAAGATAAACTAATCCATCTCCCCAAAACAGGGGCACTCCGAATTGGGACAAAAATCTAAATTGCCACAGTCTAGAAGGATTTCTCCTTCACTCACCCAAAATAGAAAAGATTAAGTATAGTATACGAACAGATACTACACTTTAACGTTAATTCTATTTTGACAAGTCAAAACAAAATAAATAAAAATAAACCGAAAAGAAAAACTTTTTACGTTAATTATATTTTAAAAAGTAAAAAACGTCTATCACTTTTCAAGGGGGAATTAAAAATAAAATGTATTTTGTTAACATATGTAAGGCAGACGATTATCTTTATTTACAAGTGTTTAGTTGCTATTGATTGGTCAATTTGAGTCACGTGAGACAAATCCTTTATTGTGATTGGTGACGGACGGAGGCGGACATAAAATTGCTACCGCTCTAATAGTTTTTTTTTAAAATTAAATTGTTCTTTTGTATCTCCTCCGGGTAACGCCGGGACATGGACGCTGCTAGTACTCTATAATACGAAAATCCAATCTATTCTGAATCCATAATTATTCTAAAACACAACAATTTTTTTAATTGTAAATCTCTTGACTTGACCTCAAACATATTAATATGACAGAACAATTAGGACCGACGGAGATCCGGTACCTGGGGGCGCACTAGTATTCATCTTGGTGATGATGCTAGACCCTATGTAGAAACAAGATGGAGATCTAAGGCTAGTACGTATATCAGCGCTGGGCGATCACCTAGGCAGGGAGAGGCAATGGTGACACGATGTCTAGGTTTTGTAAGAAAAGTCATGTACAATTGTCTATAACAATTAAGTCTGCACGACGATGAGTTTGAACAGCTGGACAATTTTGGTCAAGAATCTCTTAGTCACTGATGAATGTCAGCACTTGGAAGGTCGCGCGCGAATGCCCTCTGAATAGAGACAGAGAAAAAGAATAAGTGTTTTGTGATAACAATAATATCTAAAAGAGAGAAATTTCAATTACCGTATCGCACGTACCACCCAACACCACCCAACTCCGGGAGAGGAAGACGGACACAGAAAAAGAGATGGGAGAGAGAAAGAGAGTAAGTCCATAGCGCGCACACCACCCACTCCCGAGAGAGGAAGAAAGATGTTTGAGAAGGAAAGGGTATGAAATGCACCCTTTCGGTAAGAGAAGGGACTTTGGGTTTAGAACGAGAACACAGTTACACGGGGAGTCAGAACCCGGACCCGGGGCAGTCCAGACGTGTCTGGACACTCGGCTCGCATGCCGATTCCAGGCATGCGTGACTGACGAAGTAAGACCCATCGTTTTAAGTAAACAAGTAAGTTCAACTTATGACTTAATTAAGAACTTAAGGGATCCGCAAACAGAGAGAGAGAGAGAGAGAGAGAGAGAGAGACGGCGAGATACCTTATCACCAGAGATATTACCAAAAATAAACTTTACTTCAAGGTTTAAATGATTCTTTCCTTTAATTGTTAATAATTATTTCATACCAAAAAGACTTCGCCGATGTTTGTTGAATTATTTCTATTGTTGATTTGTTCTGCTTGAATAACCTTGCCTTCACAGGATCAACGAATCTACATCATCATCCGACCTAGAGGAATTTCGACCGACATATCCTTTTTTTTTATTGCCACTACGACGATCATCAGCCAAAAGAGTGTTCACGGTCTGGCAAGATCTCTGTGTAGAGAACCAGAGGCGTGAGCACAGATACACAGACGCGAGTGGAGACTATGTTTATAAGTGGCTCCACGGGTCAGAGAGGCGTGTGGGGTTCCATTATATTTAGATTTGGGTTCATCTGCACCTAATACATCTGACACACAGGTAAATTATAATTATTTTAATTTTATTATCTCTGAGCTGTACCCATTCGAAGTAATAGCAATATATTTACTTATAACTGACCGATAGACAGACAGAAATTTGAAAGAATTGCCTAACACATCAGAGCACAACTAATAAAAAAACGAAAAGACAAATTGCATTTTATATTGGTCAATTGCTTTTAATCGAGGCGAGAAGTGTACAGTAGGTGTTTATATATATATATATATATATATATATATATATATAATGTAATTATGAATATGTGTTTATCCATATACGTATATGTTTCATCCTTTCTGGAATCGTCAGTGTAGACATAATTATTCATACTGGTCACAGGATTTGAAACCCCGGAATACGAGTCATGTTTTAACTCACTCGGCCACTATGAACAACTAGATAAATCAGCGAGAGTTTAAACCTTTTATAAGCATATATATATATATATATATATATATATATATATATATATATGTACACCCATACATCTTCCACTTTATAATCAAGACCAATGTTTATTTATTTCTATATTTATATATATATACGAGAGGAATACCCATCCAAAGACAGGTAAAATTAATTCTTCAAAAAGACCAGTTTAGCTCCACTTTTTGTCCCCTTACGAAGATATAATGATACTAAACCTTATATCTAGAATCATTTTCGAATTCTGATCAAAATCTATCACATCATTTTGATTTTAGAAAATGTTTAAAATTTACGGCTTAAGCTTAATGGGTCTTAAAGAAATTGGAATTTAAGGAATCTTTTTTAATTGGTGTCTAATGAATATGGATCAAATTTAATGTAAATCTACACCATATGAATTTTCAAATGGAAGGTTGTGTCCATACTATGCCCCCTAAAGTTCCTTTATAATACTCCAAAGACACTGAAATTTGGGGAATATTCTAATACCTATTGCTAAAATTTGACAAAAATCTGCCCTCTGTCTATTCCCTTTGCATTAAACACAATTGAAATTAAATATAGCAAACATCTGGACCCCATACGTCAAACAGCTGTGTTCCAAAATTCATAATGATCGATTAGTTAGTTTATGAGTGAATCCTGTAGATACAAATATATAAACATATAAACATAGTTACCTAACTTTATGAAGATATATACATAGGCAAACATTATTAAATAACACAGAATGTTTTTGCTTGAAAAGACTTTTTAAAATTTTTTTCAATTTTCTGAATGGTCCATTTAGTGTTTTGGCCAAATTGCTGTATGTAAGTTTCATGTCTTTCTTGTTCCATTTTCTATCATTTTTTGCGAGTACTTTCGATTTTATTCGTCAAATCATCTTCAGGCGGTGTTAATTTGGGTTTCTTAAATAAATATGTCTTTACTGTTAAGTTTTTGTATATTATTATATATATACTAGCAGGGCTACCCGGCGTTGCCCAAGGCGATAAAAAACAAAGTAGTAGAAATTAAAGAATGTGTGTAACATCTTTATATAAAAACTTCAATCTCTCTTCTTTCTCTAGCCGTCTCTCTTTCCCTGGTCCCCATTATTTCCCTCCCTCCTTCAACCCTCTATTTCCCTTTTTCCCATATGATTCTTCTCTTGTTTAAATGTGTTAAAACTAATAATAATGTAATTCATTTTCCCCCGGAGCCATCTGCTTTAAATGTAATAGTGTAATCTTACAGTTATTGCTTCGGGACATAAAAAAAATAGAAATTGAATAATATGTGTAACATTTTAATGTTAAAACTTCTATGTCCTCCCCCCTTCCCTCTCCTCCTAACCGTCTCTTTATTTTTCTCCCTTTATCTTCTAATACTGTAATGTTAGTAAGGAGGTCTTTACAGAACTACCAAAAGTATCGGTAAAATCAAAGTATTAAGAAAAATAATGTTAATAATGATTATTGATCTCAAACAATGCCGAGTAGAACAAATAGCCCGGTCTATACCTAATTTCTTCCCTCCCCCCTATTTCAGAATATGATGAAGATAAATGATCTTACTCTGTGAATTTTACATAAGAATACACTTTTGTAGGTTATCTATATTCTCTAACCTTTTTTAAACAAACCTAAATTGTGTTTTTAAACGTGAGTTATCGTTCTTCCTTAGTTATCCTCTAAAAATAAATTTTCATTAAAAACCATAAATTGTTGTATGTACTGGAGGTATAATTTGCTGGACAACGCCGAATACTTTTCTTATATAAGATATTATAAAATGTACATGTACATGTACATGTATTTGTGTACGTACAGAGTGGCGGCTAGTGGCGGACCTTCGCATAGTTTCTTACCCCCCTCCATGTAAATAGAATTGACGCTAAGAAACGTTAAATACAATTAAAAGTTATCTCAAAGTATTACGTAATTAATACAAAATATGACCTGGCATTTTCTAATTACTATAAAATAGAATGAAAAATAACTGAAAACGACCCCCCCCCCCCGATGAAATCTGCCCCTAGACCCCTAAGGGGTGGGTTTAGAGATTCGGCAATACACCCATCAACTTACTCTGTTAATTTTACATCAGAATACACTTTTATATTTTATCTATATTCTCTAACTTTTTTTCTATAAGTAACACACACACTCACATACACGAACATACAGACATTAAGTTTTATATATATATATATATATATATATATATATATACTTCCACTTTACCACGTCAAGTTTGTGAGTAAAACACATGCCTTTTTCTAGCCCATGGACGAAACCATTTCTAGTGGAGAGGGGAAGCAAGAATGCAAATAGCATCGGAAAACCACCTCAGACTTACTCTGCTGTCTGAAATTAATTCGGAAAGAAATACTCCATTCTATAGTAAAAAGTTAACGATGAGTGTTTTTTTATTTTGTTATGTAATCAGAATTGATAATGATAAGTTATATATGAAAAATTAAATTACTAACGTAATTCTATGATTTTATATGAACATTTTAGTAATATATCTAGATATACAGTGAGTGCTAACATTGGTGAAGAATAATTTTTTTTTTCATTTTTAATGGAGGGAGTACACTAGTCCTTGGCCTATATATGCTTTTTAAAATTGAATCCAACCATGAGTAAAATATATATATATCTTTGAACTTTTTTGAACATGATTGTCCCCACTTATTTTGCCTGTGATAGTGGAAAAAGAATGTTTCTGGACTTTGTGTTGTTTTATTTTGTGTTTATAATTATTGAGCAATTCAATTATATATTGTTTATATCGTATTGATAAAGAAGACATGTGCTGATGAAAGATTCATATAATTGTCAATCTGCTAACCTGTGGATGATAATAACATTGAATTTCTGAAACATATGAACGCAAGGACAAATATTGTTGGTGGTGAATTTTTCGGAGCATGATCATTGCAAAATAATGATTATGTCATAAATTTGCATTCTACTTAGTTATAATATTTTAGCTCTGTTTTACTCTAAGGGTTAACAATTGAGATTAACTTTATCCGCAATATTTATTTGTACGTAGGTCTTTGTAGCATCCATTTTATTTTTATAAAAAACGGGTGTTTTATAATCGCCTTGTGATACAACTAAAGTTATAGTTGTTGAACTAAACTTTTTATTATATATATATATATATATATAAATATATATATATGTGTGTGTGTGTGTGTATGTGTGTGTAGGGACTATTTAGTTGGTAAAGATGTTTATAAGCCCAGAGAAAACGGATAAAACATGAAAACAATGAATGGAAGTTAAATGAAAGATAAAGCATGCATAAGTTGAAGGAAGAATAAAACGTAATTTAAAGGTAACACAAAATATTTATATATGTACAAATCTTAGTTTGAAATGTTCGTTGGAAGTCAGTTCCGAGAAGAGTAGTAAGCACGTGTGTGCGACCATGTTTGTATGTGTGTGTGCAGCCATGTGAGGCTTGGCGTTAATACATCGAAGCGTTTAGGCATTTGTATGTGCTTGTGTCTTTGTCAGCAGTGTGTGATTGTATGCGTTGAAGAATGATAGGTGTGTAAGCCTTTGTGTACGTGTGTGTGTGTGTTTAGTAGTCAGCCGACACGAATGGCACCACCTCTAGCCTCTCGCCAAAAGGCGAGGGGTAGAGAAAGAAGAGAGAGATTTTGTTGTGCGGTCTGCTTTTATATTGTTTCACAGTGTTTTGTCGGACGTAGTACAGAGCACATCACATGATCAACATTTTTGGCTTTTTGTGCTTTTTTGTTCGACTGTCTCTGGGAGCTGATTTTTATGGCCTCAGTTTTAGCTTTTGTTGTTGAAGTGAATTCGGGTTGGTTTCTGTTTTTGTGTTTACGCCGTTTGTTGATAAAATAGAGAATGTCAATCCGATATATATATATTAATTAATCTTTTACGTACATAAAAGTAATTACTTTTATGTATGTAAAAGATTAATTAATAAACATATATATAAAATAAAAATAATGACACGTCTGATTAAGGGCGACTTACTGCAATATTCTGCATACTCTTTACAGCTTAGAAAGTGGAAAAATAATAAAAAAACAATGCTATTCTAACGCCAATAAAAACAATAACAAAAAAACTATATATATATATATATATGTAATTTTTTATTTATGCAAACATTATTGATTACATATGTGCATACATATTTCGATTGTACTCTTCACAGAGAGTCAACCTCTTCAGACCCAACAAAAGCAGGAAGTGATCTGAAAAATTAATGAATATTCCACAGGTTTCACGAACATTTTCGATTCTTCGTCGTATCATCCTCAGGTATCAAAAGCAAACGAACAAAAAAGCTGGAGAAAAAAGAGAATTTTAAAAAGATGACATAGAAACACGCATAGAACGTTTGCTATATTGGTCTTGCAAGCAATACCCTATCCTGCCGCCTCACCATGCATCTTGTAAACTCTAGCTCAATTTACAAATATATACAAAAAAATAACTGCCCTCGCTCTGATTTAAGACAAATTCTAGTTAATAACACTAAAATTATACATTCCGAAACCAATTAAAAAAATTAAAAATACTGGAAGCTATCTACATAAAAACACAACAACCTAAAATTAACAACATCACATATGAAACCAGTGGTAATATTTTAAAATGCTTAACGTAATGCGATTTTGTTATGTGATGCCATCCAGCGTTGCTGAATTTAAATCGTCAACGACTTCCTGGAACAATTCGAAAAACATTCTATGCGCGTTTCTCCGCCGTCTTTTTAAAATTCTCTTCTTTCTCCAGTTTATTTGTTCATCTTCCTCACAGCGACCAATTATCAATGAGAATTTCTTCTGTTTTTTCTTCTGTTT
The DNA here is from genome assembly GCA_963556195.1 of Sepiola atlantica. Lineage (NCBI taxonomy): Eukaryota > Metazoa > Mollusca > Cephalopoda > Sepiida > Sepiolidae > Sepiola > Sepiola atlantica. Next base: position 81,779,995 of record OY744522.1, read on the forward strand.
TTTCTTCTATTTTAAGACGGTGTGTAACATTTTTTTTCTCATCATTCAGTTCAGAAATGTGGCTGTTAACGCATCTGATGAGACCTATTTAGGTCGAAATAACTTATAATGCTGAAGTCCTAATGTGTGTTTAGTTTATTTACTTTAAAATTTATTCGTGCTCTGTTTATAAGTACATTGAGCTCTATTACTCGGATTCCCATCGAAACCATTCAACTCTGCACACACCCACACACACACTATATATATATATATATATATATATATATATATATATATATATATATAACTTCTTTGGAATGTAGCAGGAAAAATCACGGCAGAGTGTTCGATTAATTGAGAATTAAAGTTAAAAATTAAAAATTAAGAGCGTAATATTTATTTATTTTGGTACAGAAAAATAAATACAACATTCGTACCGTCAGTTTCAAGCACAGAAGGACTTAGCTATCCGACTCTCTTCAGCTTCTGTTGTCATCTGTTTTGAAAATGTGAAGTCACGTGTCACTCTCGTTTGGACGCGTTATTTGCTTAGAGTGTTATGTATGTTTGTTTAAATTTAGTGTAAAGGAAGGTTTAATAAGGTTTGAAAAAAAGGGGAAGGGTGAAACGTAACAGTTGAGATTTAAACCGGAGAAGATTTAAAGAGATATAAAAAAAATATAAAAAAATTACAAAAATAAAAATAAAAAATATTTCTATATAAATCCCGTGAGCCAATATTATGAGTATCGTATATTTGGCCGTTACTCTTTTTGGGTTTAATGATGTGTCTTCTAAAGGAATTAAGGAGAGGAAATGGGGTTAAGGATTAAAGAGGTTAAAAGGAACAACACTAATTAAATTTTGTGTTTAAATCCTCCATTTCCTCTCACCACTTTGACATGACTGATTAACTCCCACTCTACTGTAAAGACTTTGACAAACATATGCACATACTAAGAGTTTATGTTCGGAACACCCTCCCCTTGACTAGAGGACATAGGTTAGAAACAGATGACCAAGACTACATGTGCTTTAGATTGACTTTACATCACAGCATTAGTTACTTATATTTCTTATACTGTTCATCTTCGCCCCAGAACTGTACCCTGCTAAACTCTGTTTCTGAAAGCATAGATAGAACACTCTCACTCGACTCGAATGCCCAGATACATGTATTTAGGGATTTTAATGCACACCACGGTGACTGGTTGGGATTCTCTTGCTTTACTGATGCAGCCGGCATCTCTTTGTATAATTTAGCTCACTCCCTCTCTCAGACTGTCGCTTTCCCGACCCACTTTCTTGATCGAGTAGACCAGCAAGCCTCACTCCTCAACCTGTTCTTGACCTCACTACCCGAGGCTTGTGTGATGAAAGCCCATAGCCCATTCGAGAATACTGATCACATTGTGGTAATGATTTATATCACCCTAAAAACTCGTCCAAAAGCTGATGAGCCGTTGCTCGAAATAACGAGATACTACGAGCAGGCTGATTTTAAGTCCATCAGAGATCACATCAGCGATGCCCCTGGAAGAAAACCTTCTCACACCCTGCTGATCAGTGTGCAAATAAGTTAACCGAATGGGTTAAAGCAGGCATTGAAGCCTATGGCCCCATGCGAAAATTCTCCAGCAAGCCCCACTCTCCTGAATGGTTCACCTCGAAATCTGCAGCTGCCATTGCTGAGATGCAGCAAGCATTCTGTAAATTCGGCCACCATAAGTTAGCTACTAATAGACAGAAATTTATAGAGTCCAGAAATAATTTCGAAGTAGTGATAGGTGAAGCAAAAACAGGTATACAGTGATAACCAAAAAACGCATTCAGTCACAGAAACTAGGTACTCGCATATTCTGGAAAATCTACAACAGTGTGGTGAACAATGTTCAATCAACGATTCCCCACCGGCAAACCACAATGATGTTGTATGCACGGCAGCTGATAAGGCTGAACTATTTGCCAAGCGTTTCACACTAAACTCCATTTTGGACTTAGCAAATCACCTCCTCCTTAAATTCCTATTGTGGACTGAAGCCACACTTGAAAACCTGGTCATCACCCCATCCAAGGCCAGAGACATCATAAAAAACCTTGACACCTCCAAAGCTTGTGGTCCTAATCTTATATCAGTAATAGTAATAAAGAAATACTCTGCTGAACTGGCCCTTGTCCTCTCAAAACTTTACAACGAATGCCTAGCTTAATCTTGCTTCCCCAATAGCTGGAAAATTGCCTCTGCGGTACCAGTCTTCAAGAATTCTGGGGATAAAACAGATCCTCATAACTACCACCCAGTCTACTCCTGATCTTTGCTAAAATCTTTGAATCCTTAATCAATCTAGCGATAGTCCGACACTTAGTTAATGCTAAACTTCTTTCTGACCACCAGTATAAATTTAGACAAGCATGCTCTACTGCAGACATCCTAACGGTCATCTCTGAACGCATATATTGTACACTGGACAAGGCAGGTGAAGCTAGGACAGTAGCACTTGATATATCCAAGGCCTTTGACAAGGTTTGGCATAAAGGGCTTCTCCTGAAAATACGCTCATACGGTATTACTGGGCAAATATTTATTATAAAAAAAAGGAAAGATCCAGGTTGTCCTCGATTGCTGTTCATCTAAGCAACATGACATAAATGCTGGTGTACCCCAGGGATCTATCCTTGGACCTTTATTGTTCCTGATCTTCATAAACGACCTCCCTGATAACATTGAGTCTGAGATAGGTATATTTTCTGATGACACCTAACATTACTCTCGGCATGTGGGCAAAACGGACATGATCATATCCGGGGCAATGGCAGAATCCTTAGAAAATAACCTCCAGGCTGTAGTGGATTGGAGTCATAAATAGTTGGTAACTTTAATGCCGCAAAGACAGAGCTGCTTTCCTTCAACAACTACAAGAAACCTCTTCAACCACCGATTGCCATGGTAAATAACGCCTTACCTGAGAGTTCAACATTCAAACTTCCTGGCCTAACATTCACAGGTAACATGAATTGGAACAAATACATTGAAGACATTGCCAAGGCTGCAGCAAAGAAGGTGGGCTCCTTCTACCGTGCTAGTAAATTCCTCACACCTGACATTATCCTGTATCTTTACAAAGCCACCATCCGCCTATGCATGGAGTATTGTTGCCACATCTGGGCTGGTGCATCATCCACTAGTCTCTCCCTCTTAGACAAGGTCCCAAAAAAGAGGTGCCAACTTAATAGGTCTCTCACTATCCACCAAGGTCCAGCCCCTGTCCGTCGCCGCAATGTTGCATCCTTGTGCTTGTTTTAAAAATACTTAAATGGATTGTACTCCGATGGACTGGCTGCTCTGGCGCCCCCTCGACGTAAATACACTAGACCAACCGACAATCAGCTAAATCCCATCCATTCACTGTGGAGGTCCCCAGATGCCAGAGAGCCTTCTACTCCGGTAGCTTCTTTCCCTGTGCTGCCGGCCTCTGGAACTCCCTCCCTGCTCCCTGTTTCCCCGACTGTATCGACATGCAGAGGTTTAAAACTAATGTAAACAGACATCTCGCTACACAGCTCCTAACTTAGGATGACACCCAAAACCTACACCCTAATTCTCAGTAACTCCTTACATCTACAGTGGTGACCTGTCTTGTTTGGAGTGTAATATGTTAAATATATATATATATATATATATATATATATATATATATGAATTAAATACATATTGAATTTATATATATACATATCAATATATATAAATATATATATATATATATATGTAAATTCAATACATATATATATATATATATGTAAATTCAATACATATATATATATATATATATATATATATATATTGTATTAAAGAAAAAAACTAGACATTTTTCTATGCATATATATATATATATGCGTGTGTGTTACGGTTGTATGGTGGGTGTTGATGGCCAGTATATAAGATTTGCGCACCCAGTAACCAATCAGATATAAGCTATAATGTATAACTCAATGAAAAACACTTCAGATCTCAAAATCTCTCATGGTACCATATCCGCTTGAGTTTAATAAGCGAGCCAATAACTTTATTGATTTCCCTCTTTGGACTGCAAACAATTACGTATTTATATATAACAATTATATATATATATATATATATATATATATATATATATATATATATATATATATATATATATATATATGTATAAAGGTAAAATACACAGTATATCATAAAATAAAATGCTGTGGAGACGAAAAGAAAAACAAATTAAACACAGGAAGACATCATTAAAGATGAGAGATTTACCGGTTTCGTTGCGATCACCGAACGTCTTCAGAAAAAGTGAAGATTTTAAATTTATTAAATAGTCGCAAAAATAGTAAAAAAAAGACTCACAATGGGATGTTTTGGGCACGGGCGTAACTATTTGCAAAAAGAATTATGCAGTATGTGCGATAAAGGCGGTAAAATGGGAAATAGGAAAGAGAAAGAAAAAGAAGAAAAGGAAAAGAAATAAAAACATGGATGTAAAGGAAGTAAAAAGAACGTGATACTTTAACCGGGACGGGAGTTTGTTATGTAGTGGCGAGGTCTATTGCATTGTTTGAGTGCGGTTTTTGCCAGATGTTTGCTTATGCGCTACATAATTCTTTTTTCACATAGGTACGCACCTGTCCAAAACATCCCATCGTGCGTCTTTTTTTCCTATGTTTTGCCGTTATTCAATAAATTTAAAATCTTTACTTTTTCTGAGAAAACCGGTAAATCTCTCGTTTTTGATGATTTCTTCCTGTGTTTAATTTGTTTTCCTATTGTCTTTTTTTCACACGCACACACACACACACACACATATATATATATATATATATATATATATATATATATATATATATATATATATATATATATATATATATATAATTCTTAAAGTTGGACTTCACTCTACAAATCCCAATATTACACTGGGTTTCGTGCCAACCTACAGATGTTGTTTCTGCTGTGGTTTAGTGTGTATTTGAATTATGTTAAAACAATTATTTCAACGGAAGTGATGGAACATTCTTGTTTCCTACTCGTGGTAATATATTACGTTTTTTAAAAAATATATTTTTATAATTTCATGTTATTTATTTATTTATTTATTTATTTATTTATATATTCGTTTTTTATAATATACACTTCTTATTACTATTACTATAACTTAAAAAAAAAATTTTTTTAATTACTATTATTATCATTATCATTATCATTATTATTATTATTATTATTATTTATATATTTATTATTATTTATTTTGTATTTATTTTTTATTTTTTTATCACTTTTATTTTTTTTTTCTTCTTCTTCTCTGGAGTCTGGGTGACAATTTTCCAGCACTTTCCACTCGCTTCCATCACTATTCTCACTCACTTGTTGTTCTCACACCAACAGTTTGTTAGTGATTTCTCGTTGATAACGTCGTTGTTCTTTTCGGAAATTTGAGTGATAATAAGCCCCCTTAATATTCCATTACTCTCCTTACCCTTCCAGTTAAGGTTTAGATGGTTCTATTCACCCTTGGTCTTTTCGTCTTCTAATCCTCCACGGCCATTTTTCTGTGGTACTATCCGTTTTGTATTGGGGAGGGGGGGAACATGTTTTAGTATTAGGTTATAATACTTATACTTGTGGCAAAACAGTCAGTTTTGACGAAACAAAATAAATTCTGACATGCATTACTGTTAAAAAGGAAATTATAAGTAACAAATTTAGTTTATAAGACACTAGCTTACCCTGGTGGAGAAATTACTTTACAAAAAGTACAAAAAAATGACATCTATTTGTTAGTGTTCCTGTGTTGGAAATGCAATTTATTGATGTATTATGAGACGCCAACCTTTGTGTGCATACTTAGGCCCCCCAAATTTTAGCTATTAGCAGTCATTTTCTTTGTGCATTTAAAAATAATCATTAATAATTTTACTGTCTATCAATGCTGCTGCTTTGACGTGGATGGAAACGTTAACGTGCTGCAAATGTTTCAAGTGGTATGACATTTAGACAAATTGAAAAGTAACCAGAACTTGCTGAAAAGTAAATATTCGTTGTTAATTGAGATAGCATTTACAGTCAATTGAGTTATCTCCCCTTTGAAAATTGGCTGTTTACAGAGTCTAAAAGCTAGGTGGCTCTGGATGGTTTTCAATTTGCATAAGTGGTAGTGTTTACAGAATAAAAACTGTACTTTTTAATTGAAAAATGTCTTTTTATGAAACAAGCTGAAATAAAAAGGACTGACAATTTTGGTAGCAGAGCATAGTTTCAAGAACTTCCTGACATCATCATGGCTTCAAAAGTGTCTACTCCACTTACACTGGACCCAGAAAAATATGATTCTTGGAGAAAAGAAATAAGGTTCTGGGAGATGGCAACTAGTGTTGAAAAGGCAAAAAGAAGCCGTACAGTGATTTTGTCTTACTGGAAAGACACGGGAAGCAATTTTGGAGATGGATTCAGAAACATTTAATGGTTAAGAAGGGAACTTGCTGACATCAAAGCTGAGATCAGGCCTAGTCTGTGTAGCAATCCAATTCAATCCGCCATCTGCTTGTTCCATAGTTGTTTCCTCTGCTGGACTTAATCTCCCATCTCCGAATGTGCAGGGATTGTCTGTAGATTTTGCATATATCTTTCCTGAGAGACAATAATTCTTTCACAGTGTTTCTCAACATGTAGACAAAGATATTTGAACTTTGTAAAACCTTCAGATTTCACTACAAAGGTGTTTTTCATCTTCTCGATAACAGACATCTTGAATATCTCAGAGCCCTCCAAACAAAAATCATCGACATGTGTAGAGATAATCACTTGCAATTTTCTATTATGAAACCATACTCGGGCACCTCAGCTCACAGTTGCAGTAACAAGCCTTAACTGTAAGGTACCAGGATCTTGAGGTATCAGTCATACCATACACACACTTTGAGAGCTTCTAAAATTTGCCCTTTCACTGAAAGCCTCAGGTATGGGTAGTAAATAAATTGGTCTGTCAATTTTCATACTTTGAAAAATGGCCGTCTTTATATCAAGAGAATTGCAAGACCATTCGTTTGAAGCAATGACAATTAATGCAACTTTAATTTTTGTCTTCCATATATTCTGTATAGCGATAGCGACTTTGTTTACTGGTTGACTGAATGCCGGATTTTACTAAACTATGATTTTTGGGAGGATAATTTAGCTAAGTTTTAGTAAAAAGTAGGAAATTTTTGTTTTAATTCAGTATTTTATGACTTTAATTTAATAATTATCTTTGAAATAGTTCCAGAAAACGGATATTTATCTTTCAAGGGATTTTTACAAGTCATTTCCTCAAAATTCACTGAATTTTTGTTTTCTTGAGCCGTCGTGATAACATTTTTCATTATAATTTTTTTCACATATAAATATACATTTTTTCTCCTTTTAGAGATTAAGTTTAAGCTTTTATCTTTCAACCACATGGAGCATGTGAGAGAATCTGATCTGACCGATTCTGCCTTTTAATCCTAAAACCCTCGTTTTAATGGACTTGATATTTTTCACAAATTTATCTGTGCATACACATCTAGTGGTAATCCTACTTTGACCTACGTCAAGAACAATAGTGTAGACCTTGTTTTTGATCTCGATTGACAGTTCTTTCTGTTTTGCTTATTCAACACTAGGATACAATGTAGACAATAAAAGAGCCTCTGTTGATTCCTCAGTATCTGGCCCAGGAGACAGGTTCCCACGAAGACACAGCATTTTGTTAATCAAGGTAAAAGGGTCTGTCATCTTGAGCAACATTTAAATAATATTTATTGGCACCTGTGGCTTTTCCAGTTCTACTTACATTCTCAAATTATTTTTTTCACTTTGGCTCGACATTTTGCAATTTACGACCAGTCCTGGCTTGGTCAGATTAATGAGCTTCACAACCTTCCCTGCAGCTATATCATTCGCATTGGCTCTTTCATTATCTTGTTGTACATTACTCACGCCCTCTCCCCCCTCTATCCATGTTTGATTATCAGGCACATCTACATTGTCGCCTTTGGTTTTATCACTACTATCAGAATCCTTCACACCAGTTGTCGGCTGACTATATTATTAATTATGCATTACTCGGCAGAAATGGACCCTTACATATCCACCTCCATGTTAGATCAGGACATGTTTGGCTTTCTCGCACATTACCATACAGGTCCCATCTATCTGGCAGAATCATTTCTTTTGTAGAAAACATGGTATCCGCTATTTGGGCAAAGCCACGTCTAGTTCAGTGCCTAAAGCTCTGCATATTTTCTCAGATGATTCACTTGAATTGCATCCACGTTTTCAGCTACAATTTCATTTGTAGAAATTTTCTCCAAAGCTGGGGTTGATTATCATAAAATGAGTTCTTTTATATGACAGGGGCATAAATCAACCATATGGTTTCTTTAATATGACAGGGACGCATTAGTAAATGTTTTTTTGTTTGTTTTAGGAGCACAAACTAAGCATAGTATGAGTTCTTTTATATTACAGAGGCGCTATATAAATCAACATGATTTTGGTTTAAGGGCACAAATGAACCATATGGGATGCATTAGTTAATAAACTAAGCTTAATATGTGTTCTTTTATTTGACAGGGACACTATATAAATGAAAATGCTTTATATAATAACAGATTCTGCAATGTACATAGCTTAGCACATTACTTCAGTTTCATGGTATCACCGACATATATAATAACAGATACTGCACTGTACATAGTTGAGCACATTACTGCAGTTTCATAGTATCACCGATATATATATAATAAATGATAATGCAATGTATATTGCTTAGAACATTAGTGCAGTTTCCTGGTATCACCGATATATATATATATAATAAATAATACTGCAATGTACATAGCTTAGCACATTACTGCAGTTTCATCGTATCACCATTATATATATAATAAATTATAATGCAATGTACATAGCTTAGCACATTACTGTAGTTTTATGGTATCACCAATATATATAACAACAGATAATGGCATATACATAGATGAACACATTACTACAGTTTCATCATTTCTCTTACTATTTATGTGAAAGGGGGAGAAAGAGAGACTAGGAATTGACCAGACCCAGTTTTCTATATGGCATTGTCCGAGAGTAATAAATATAAGATTACAGTATTGCATTTGGTCTTCGGACTATTCTCATTATCAATAGCATTACTATTCAAATTATTTTGAGAGGAGGCGGGTACAAAAACCTGAGAATTATCCCGGAGAATAAATTTAATTGTAGTTTGTCCTACTGGACGTTGTCCAGGTACAATAAATGTAAGATTACAGTATTATTTTTGGTCTTCGGACTATGGTCATCGTCAACAGCATTTCCATTAAAATTATTGAGAGCGAAGTTGCAATAAATGTAAATTACAGTATAACTTTTAAATCTCTTTGGACTATTTGCATTATTAACATCATTTCTCTTGATATTATTGTGATAGCGGGAGAGGGAGTGCGGAATTACCCGGAATCAAGAATGTCATGGTGTTTAGTTCTACCCGGCGTTGTCTAGAAACAATAAATGTAAGATTACAGTATTACATTTAAAACAGATGGTTATGGAGAGAGAGGGAAATAATGGAGAAAGCTAGAGAAACGGCTAGAAAGAAAGAAGGAGAGAGATAGAAGTTTTAATATAAAGATGTTACACACACTATTCAATTTCTTCTATTTTGTTTTATTATAAACCCGGGCAACGCCGGGTAGCTCTGCAAGTTGAATATAGATGGCAAATTTAGATTTCTGATAGACTAACTGGTTGGGACTGTATAGAGGGTATTCTTTGCACTAACAGACCACCCTAATGCAATATCAAAGGGCTATTTACCATACTTGAATGTCTTTATCATCATTTCAGACGTAGAAGTTTGGTTTAATGCAGATAATAATGTCCAGAATAAGTGCAGCACAATTTCTGCTTTCTTCTAAACAATTTAACTGATTCATTTGGAAAATCCGAAATTGTATTTGCCTTCTTTTTACCGAGTAACATTGGACGATCCGAATCAGCAACATCAACACTGATATCCACTCTTTTTCCATTAAGCACGCAGAGTAACATGACATGAATCACCATTGTAACCAAATCTAAACGTGCTGTGTCCCTTTTTAGTTCCTATTATGTCCTGCACCGCTTGAAGTAAAGTGTCATGGCAACATTGATACCAAGTCTGCCCACAAACTGTACGGGAACAACCAGAGTCGAGAATGACTGCACCAATAGTCTGCCCAGCAATGTTATCCCTGGCATTTGTACTGCCTGACCTAGTTGGTTCATAAACACAAGGTTTACTTTATGTACAACATTTATTTCTTGTTCTGCATGTTGGCAGTCTCTTGCCCAATGAAGTATGGAATCACAAACAGCACATGTAGAAGACCTCTCTCTGCTCCTTCTATAGTTAGTATTTCTGGCTCGTCGATGTCTACTAGAATAATAGGCCTTAAATGTCTCTTCTTCCTGCAGTTCTTCAAATTCATTGCTGTCTAAAAGCTATGTGGCTCTGGCAGGCAGTCAATTTGCATAGGCTGTAGTGTTTTCAGTATAAAAACTGTACTTTTAATTGAAGAGTGTTTTTATGGAAGGAAAAAAGACTGGCATTCGTGATTTAATAGAATATCAATGTATTTTGCTAGTATTACTAAATTTGACTAATTAATTAGTTTTAAGTAACAATTTATAAGAAGAAAAAAGATAAATGTTATAGTTTATTTTCAGGAAAAAAATAAACAGCAGAAAGCTATATAATCACCATAATTTGCTTTAAAATGAGTATGCGTTTTTGGCTTAGTGTTATGATGTAATACAACTTTATTTTGTTTGTAAGTGGATTTTATTTTTGTTATAAGTGATTGTTGCCAGTTTTATGAGTATTGAAGGATGGTAGTAGAATTAAACTTAGCTTAAGAAGAATATACTAATCAGACATGAAAAAAACCCAAAAGTGACGACATAGTATCTTTATAGGATTTTATAAAGCAACATACTAAATAGGTTTTTGCAAACATATTATTCTACCTCGTAATATGATATCCAAGTAATTTCAAGAAATAAATTTGATAATATCTATTGTAAGAAATATAATTATTAATCTGAAGTCAGAGACAATTAGGGAAATGTTGAAATTGCTTTTTATTACTTTTGTAAGCGGTTAGTGCATCAGTCTAATACGTATTTTCGCTCGAATACCTGTTTTCTGAAAAAAGAAAATCTGAAGTGAATTATATTTTTAGTGTACAGAACATGATGGTAAAATGAAAATGAAGAAATAGTTAGGTAGAATCACATATCGATTTGTCAGATGCAATACTATAACGGTACAATAACTAAAAAAACTGACCGACTTTTCTTTAAATATTAGGAGATCCTTTAAAATTTATCAGTGTAAATTTTAATATTTAAAAACACACATATACAAATATATATTCAACACTTACACAAATACATATATTCGTTATACACTCATAGAAATATATATACATATATATATTCAAACACATGCATATATATATTCAAACATGCATGCATGCATATATATATATATATATATATATATATATATATATATATATATTAATATATATATTTGGATGTTTTCATTGAAGGCCATATGTGTAGCAGCAACACTCAGCTCCATGTCACATCTCTGGGAAAACACAAAATGTCTCTAAAACACCCTGTAATAGTAGCTATCTATGTATATGTACATAAATATATATTTACGTATATACATATGGATATCATTATTTACACACATATATATATATATATATATATATGTGTGTGTGTGTGTGTGTGTGTGTGTGGATGGGTGTTTATGTAATTGGTTTGTGAAGTATATATATAATATCTTTGTATATATACACCCTACAAAAATATTGAGCCCTCTAAAAATATCAAAATGCCGAATAAGTATTTATATTCACAGAATATTTATAGGTGAGATTGAAAGTTATTACTCGATAATAAATTTGGTATACATCCAATCAGATATAGTTTTAAAAAGGTTGACTCTGATGAGGTCACATAAGTCAAGTCAAAACTTGACATGTCGACATAAGCAAAACAAATTTGATTAAAAAAGTCTTCTGACGGATATTGGGGGAAAAGTTAACAGTGAAGCTAAATAAATAGCATCAAGGTTGAATATTGATGATCAAGTAAACAAACATTTATTACCATAAAAGATCACAAGCCATACTTCAAACACAAAACTCAACCCAGACTGCTGAACCTAACTAAAAGTAATATCGAAAAAGAAATCAGCAATATATTATTAGATAAAACTAGATGGGAAAAACAATCCCGGAGAGGTATTAGTTGTAAACCAGAGGGAAAACACCACGGACGTTATCAACTAGTTTGCAAAGTTAAACCAAGGAAAATATGCCAGTCGATTCAGTTTGATATTAAGGATTTATTTCGACAGTGTCATATAACCGGCACAGAAATTCACACATCAGCCAAGAGAACATCGAAACTCATCAAGTATTGCCAGAAGTCTGTCCTAGAAATCATGACAAAAAGAGTAATAATTTTAATGTAGCCATAAGAGCCTATGGCGGATCAGAGATATATGAACTTGTGGCTGCCTTTTTATCCTTATTAACATTTTCGATTTTGAATTATACCACAATGTTGAGGAACTGCAATGGAAGCCAAATTGAGAAGGCTAGAAAGTATATCATGATGTTTTTCGAAATATCGAGATCTCATTCTGATTAATAGAGGTTAATCTCAAGTTGGTAAGTGAAAAGTACAGCCCATTCAACAAACCGAAGTCGGCAGTCGATCAAAGATAGAAATTCAAAAGAAAGAAATCTTTTCAAAATTTGACCTCCTCTAAGGAACAAAAACACAAAGCAAATTTTAGAGTCGCCTAATCAACATTTAGCACGAGTCAAATACTTCAACTTGTCTTTTGTCCCCAACAGGATCAACATAACTTTTCATTTTTATTATTGTTACACACCTGTGTTCCAATAAATATTTGTTATCGTTCACGGCGAGTGTTTTTCGTTTTGGGGTGCTAATAAAACTGACCACTTGGCCTTATACCTGTTCTGATACTACACTTAATCTGTTCTGTCCTCGGTCAGTGAAGGAGAAATTCTTCTGAACTGAGGCAATTTAAATTTTTATTACAATCCAGAGTCTGGATTTTCAACACGTTAAAAAGAGACCTTGTGTCTAACTCTACCCTTGTGGGGAAACAGATAAATAGTGACAGAACTGACAACTTACCCAAATTCCCGTCGTAGCTGCGTTAACACTAAAGTTTTGCAGATCTTTTAAATGCAGCATGAATGATCGACAGAGACACCAGCCAAAGCACATGCCATCCTTGTGGTATCGAGCATTTAGTGCCGAGTCAGCCTTGATACAATACTAAGTGATTCTATGACACATACGGCCATGGTTGGTGCCAAACATAGGTTCACATTGGTATGAACAACCGGAAATACAAAAATAGCACTAAATTATCCAGGTATAGATGGGATATAAAAGACAAGACAGATAAGGAACCCAAAAGAAAATGGGAAGTAGTGAAACATATTTAACTGTTAAGGGGAAACTGCAAATTCTAGCTTACAAAAATATCCTCAATTTTTTTTATGTAAGAAGCAAACTCAGGCAGTGAAGTTAATTCTTATTATTCCACTTAGCACCTGACTAGCATAAGAACCACAAACTTGTACCACATGACACTCTAGTAATTTCGTCACTGTTTATTATATATTTTAATTATTCTTTATCATTATTAGTTTTATTTATATTTTTGCTAGATACTTAGGGTCAGAAATGACGTTATATTATTTACATTGCACAGATACAGACGTTTTCTTTTACATGAACAAAGTCCTTTGTAGAGTATAAGTTGTGCTTGTTAAAATAAATTCTTGTATTTTTTGAGACTTCACATCATCATCATCATCCTATTATTATACAATCATTATTAGTCGTTAAATAATTTTTAAAAATATACCCACTCCTTGAGCGATGTTGGTACAGTATCTGGATATGTCAGTGTCCATCTTTACCTAGCTCTTACTGTTTTATAGCTAGGACAAAAAATATTTGTGGAATTTCGTGGGAAAACATGTATGACTTAGTATTCACATGAGGGAGTAAGTAACTACGACAAATGTATTTACATATTGTTTTACTGGCAAAAAAAACATTAGAAATTATAGTTTGAAAAGTCACACATTGAAAACGTTGACGGAATAGCAATAATAAGGAGAATATTTTTTTAGAATATTTTGAAAACCTGGACAACGCAAATTATTTGTTTTTTAAAATAAATGATTTATTTACTTTAGTAAATAAATCATTTATTTTAAAACACCAACCGTACCGCCCGCAACACTAAAGAAGAATTGATTGCCAGGATCAAACTGATGTTCAGAGTCCCTTAAAGAACACCACTTAGGCTGTTTTCTCCAGGTTCAGGTCTCACTTAGAGGTTATGGTGAACAGTATTTGATAAAAGGTCCTCCAAGAGATGATCTTTGAATTTTGAGAATTCAACAATTATTGGCCAAGATATAATGTTTTTTCCTTTCCAAAAAGAATCAAATGTCTCTAAAACACCCTGTAATAGTAGCTATCTATGTATATGTACATAAATATATATTAATGTATATACATATGGATATCACTATTTGCATATATATATATATATATATATATATATATATATATATATATATATATCTTTGTTTATTTATTTATTTTGTTTTTGTTATTTTTATTATTATTATTATTATTATTATTATTATTTTTATTTTTATTATTATTATTATGTATCAATTGTTAAAGACTAATAGGGCGTTAGTACCAGTGGTGAATGTTATTTTATTAATTGTGGGTTGTCATTTTTTATGTGTAGGGCTTCGAAGATTTTTAGTCTGTTTGGTGCAGTTGTTTTTATGTATGATGTGAGTGTTGGTTGTTAATATTTGTCTTAGTTCGGTTGATTTTATGCTTTTTGTGTGTGGTAATGTGTTGCTGGATGGCACTAGTATCATTTAAGTGATGCATAAGGCGCCGGGAGAGGGTTGTAGTTGTATGGTCAATATAAGTACTGTGTTTGTCTGTTTGGGTCTTGGGAAAACATTCC
Organism: Sepiola atlantica; assembly: GCA_963556195.1. Lineage (NCBI taxonomy): Eukaryota > Metazoa > Mollusca > Cephalopoda > Sepiida > Sepiolidae > Sepiola > Sepiola atlantica. Next base: position 81,795,138 of record OY744522.1, read on the forward strand.
TTGAATGGGCATTGGAACAAATACAGTATGTTTGTTTGGTTTAGGGGGGAGTTAGTAGTGTTATTATTTTTGATTATTAAGTTAGAGGTTTTGAATTTTGTGTAGTAAATTATTAGTTTTATTTTTTGTTATTAGTCGGTGGGTTTAGTGTGTCGGTTTATTATGTTTCTTATAGCTTTATCGTCGAGTTAGTAGTTAGAATGCATTTGGTTTTATAGTACAAGGAAAGAGTGTCATTTTTATTGTGCTTTTTTGTCTGATTCTTTTGGTGTATATATATATATATTTATATATACATGTTAGTACCAAGTTTAAGTATATGCATCAAAAGATATTGGTTCATATTTTTATGTATATGTGAATATATGTATACATATATACATTAATGAATATGTGTTGAAGTTTTTGTCATATACGTTTACATCAATATATACATGCGTAGACATATTTCTTTATTTCTTTATTCTAATTTTTATGAGTTTATTGTTATTCTCTGTTGAATTATTGATCGAATCATTAGTCTTTTGATGTGTTTTCATTTTTGCTGGTTAACTTTGCCGCGTGTGTATTCATTTATTCTTTATTGTTTCCTCTTTTCAGTGTTTGGGTAGCATTGGCCATTAGCATTTTTCATAAAAGTAGACAAAAACCGAAATGTTAAATTATTTCAAAGCAATCAAAAACATAATACCAAAGTGAAAACTGTGTGAAAATAAATGGCCCCGAAATATGTCCTATAGCTGAAAAGTAATAAATGATCCAACCTTAGTGTTTGTCATTGACAGAGAGCATGACACTAAACTAGCAAGTCAGTGTTTTTATAACAAATAATGCACACACACGTATATATATATATATATATATATATATATATATATATAAAGTTAAATGGACGAAGAGTGATAAACATGCACGAATGTCCAAATTTATTTCAAACTTCAAATGTTCAAGACAGGGTATATTCTGTAATAAAAATTATGTTTATTGTTCTTTCCTTAAGCCAAGGCTTTTTAAAGATCGAGATATTATCATCAGAGGAATTATACAGATAGATAAGTTGGCAATAGAATATCTTACTTATATATATATATATATATATATATATTCCAGGTCGATGAAAAAATGGTCAAATTGTTCTCCTGCTTCAGAAATTACCACATGCAATCATCTATTCATATAAGAGTCAGTTATGTCCTCAGATGGAGTACTGCGCTCACTGATTCTTTCACTTTGGATCTGGAGCATGTGGCGCAGTGGGGGGAAAAGTGGCTTGTCATTTTTATAACTCTAAAACCAAGCTTTTCTCCTTTCACCTCCAACGCACTGATCCTCATATTGCTCCAGCTGAAATGTACAGCTCTCTCTTTGATAAGCTTCTAGGACTGACTTTCACTCAAGACCTGAAATGTTAGACTTACATCAGATCTGTTGCTAAAGTCGCTGACAAAATTGGTTGGATCATTCTACAGCTTCAGAAAGTACCTGACCCCTTATGCAATCCTCTACAGATATAAGAGTCAGAAGCACGACGGTCGCCTTATTGTTTGTGGAAAGCTTCTCTAGGATGTCGAGCTTGGCAGTGGTGAGGCCTTCGACATTGAGCTGTATGATGACGAGTCTTTCGGTGGATGGGTCTGCCCCTACTAAAACAGGCGCATGCTGCCTCGGACATTGGGCTGACTTAGAGCGGTGTAAAGTCATTAGTTTCACCATTGTTAGTGGGTGTTCGGGTCGTTGAGAGTGGTGTAAAGGGCGTTGGAGTCACTGGGAATGGTGTAAAGTTATTAGTTTCGCTTTTGTTAGCAGGTACTTGTGGAGGAGGCCACAAAGAGGCTGACTTTATCTCCATTATTTACAATTCCACTGCACTTCCTGAGTACCCAATGTTTATAAGTACCACAAAAAATTAAGTTGCTCCTAACTCCTTTTGAACAAACTGAGCAAAGGAACTTTCTTCTAACGCTACAACCACTGATCATCATTTTGGTCTTGTTAACATTCGTTTTCAGACCTTTACTTTCCATAGCTTTCCTCCAAGTCTTAACAAGAAGACCTTCCATTGTTTCACAGGCAAGCATTAAATCATCAGCATAAAGCATATTTTCCGGACAAAAATGCGAAACTCCCTAAGATACAAATGTAAAGAAAACTCAGTACAGATCACTAATGTTATCCCACTTTAACATAGAATTAACAGAACATTTTATGATAGATTCAAACACAACATTGTTTTAACAACCTTCACCAACCACTCGCTTGCCCTTAATTTATGCAAAGCCCAGCAGACAACATCGCTTGGCACTCTGTGAAATGATCTCCCCAAATCCACAAAAGCAAAATGCAGGTTCCTCTCCTTACCAAGATACTTCTCATGCATATTTCTCTGGATGAATATAACATCAGTTGTACTGTTCCCAAGCATAAAACAAAACTGCATTTCATCTATGCTTATCTGACTATTTATTTGCTGCTCAGTTATTCTTTCAACCACTTTCAGGACCGGATCCATCAACTTTAAGCCTCTGTAATTACCTCTGAGGAATATATTAACCCGCAATTTTCTTCCAGGGTTTAGGAATAGCAACTTGTGTTCAGTTAATCGTATACAATGAATAGTTTACACTAGTTACTGTGCTTTGGTATTAAATAAGCAAAAATTTGTTGATATGCCGTAAAGCAGAGAAAAAGAAAAAAACAAGCAATAAAGCATTTACAAGAGATATTGTGTCTCGGCATTAAATGACATCACAAAAGGGTTGATTTGCTGCAAAATACACAAACCAAAACCGATTCTTCCATCCTCAACAAACAAAAAACAACGAAAAGCAAAACAAAAAGACTCTCAGGGGAGATAACTTTTATTCTTTATTGGCGTTGTCTTCTTTTACGATCACAGAAGCTTTCATGTGTTTCATAAGGCTTAAAGATATGCTTTCAAAGAATTCCTCAGATGAATGACTCAGACGATGATTGTTGACATTTATTTCATCATAAGGCCAATAATAAGTGGATTTTGCAGATGTCTCTCTTGCACAAAACTTGGTCTGACTTGTCCAGTTCTATTCAAAGCAATGATTTATTTATAATGAAATCAATATTTTACTAAAAGCCAAACTAGCCTAGACAAGTATCGATAATCATTATTACACAAACAGGAAAAAAACAATTAAAATATCTATCTATATATATAAGAAGAAAATTGTCTGTTTGTCAACTTTTCAATATCATAAAATTCATTCTTTTCAATAAGAAGCCAGAATGTTATTCTCCAGAGCAAGGAGAATTATATTATTTTAATCCGGTTTTAAGCTTAAGCAAATCACTTTTAAACTTCAGGACATGATTTTTTATAAAAATTATAGTATCAGGTTGGAAAGAAAGTAATGTCGTTTTTTTCCAACACATTTATTTCATCTGAAACATTCACATTATGGCATTTTTAATCTTTACAATAATTTCCCTCATTTTCTATAACTTCTGTCCAACGATCAACTAGCTTTTTAATGCCTTCTTCCAAAAATTTCTCTGATTTTGAGAGAAAAACAAATTTTAGTCATTTTTTAGTTCGTTGTCATTTTCATAAATTTTATTGTTTAAGTGATGCTGCAACGACCGGAAAAGATGGTAGTCAGATGGAACAATGTCAGTTGAATAAGGCGGATGAGGCAAAACTTTCCAATTGAAACTTATGACCTTTTCCTGAGTGAGTTTTGCTGTGTGAGGTCTCGCGTTATCATGCTGAAGCACTACACCCTTCCTATTGAGTAATGCTGATCGTTTTTTTTTATAGAACAATTCTTAGATCATCCAGCTGCAAACAATATTTTACTGCTGTGATTGTTTGATTCGGCTCTAGTAACTCATAATGCATCAGTTCTCTCATGTCCCACCATAAAGAGAGCATAAACTTATTTGGGTATAGTTCTTGTTTTGGAACAGGCTGTTGACTTTGGTTTCGGTCTAACCATTGTCTTTTGCATTGGGTATTCTTGTAAAGAACCCATTTTTCATATCCAGTCACAATTCTTTGCAAAAATGGTTCTCGATTGTTTCTGGAAAGCAAAGGTTTCGAAACAGGCAATCTTTGATTTCGTTGAGCGTCGGTCAAATCGATGGGAACCCAGAGTCCAAGTTTTAAAACTTTTCCTAACTCATGAAGGCATGAAATAATGTGGTATAAGTTGTATTGAATTGTTGAGCTAATTCTCTGCTGGTTAACTTTGGATTGGCCTCCACAGCGTTTTTAATGGCGTCTTTATCAATTGATTTTGACCTTCCCGAACGTAGCCGATCTGACAGGTTAAAGTCTCCAGAAGAAAATTTTGCAAACCACTGTTGACATTTTTGATCATTCAGAACATTTATCCCATAGACAGTTTCAATATTCCTTGTAGCTTCTGCAGCTGATTTTCCTTTTTTGAATTCATAGAGCATAAAATGTCTCAAATGCTCCTCACTAATATCACTTTTTTGACGCCTGAGACAGTTAAACTTAATATTTTCCAACTAATTACTGTATCTGAAAGGCAAAGCAAGATATTAAGACACCAATTCACCAATAAATCTAGAACTGTGTACAACTTAAGAGGCTGCAAAGTGATAAAGTAAAAAATACATTACTTTCTTTCCAACCTGATATTTCTTTTTCCATTGACCAAAAAGTTTGTTTGTGAAAATACTCTGCCCAAATATTATAATTTATTAAATATTACTAAAAGAATTATCCAAATTCAACAAAATCTACATTTAAGAGGCACATCTATCAATTGTATGCATATACAAGTGTTGGACAGAATAATTGAAACTACAAATTTTATTCCACTATTTCCAATAACTTTTTATATCAGAAATATTAATCCAAATTTCATTATTAGAGTTTATATCCATTTTTTTTTTTATCTATGTGGCATTATATTTGGAATTCGTTTCCAGATTTTGGTAAAATGAAAGTAAAAATGCGTGAGTTGAGTTTGAAAAGAAAGTTTAATTGTTGGCGATCGTGTTGCAGGACGCATAGGAGATCTAAAAATTTGCCTATTTTAAAAATAGTTGATCTGCTTAGTTTAGGACCAAGAGAGAATTTAACAGAAAACGAAAACCTTCAGCAACTGGTGATCAGTATTCGAGATAGTCTCTATTTATAAAAGATGAAAGATTTTCTGTCCTTTAACTTTTCATGGGTTTTCCATCCACTGCAGACCCCAAATCCATACCAGTTATGAGAAATGTTTATAGCAAGATGAAATATAAGGAAGAACATGCTTCCTGTCGATTCATTGAATAAAGGCACCAAATAACATGCTCAATGTCGGTTCATTGAATCTAGGCACAAAATAACATGCCCCTTCTCCGTTCATTGAATTTTATATGCTAAATACTCAAGTCTGTTGCTTTGGGATCGTTAATTCGAGGTTTTACTGCATATCTATAATGAAGTTACCTCAGGGCGATCAGAAAAGGCAGGATAGAAAATAGAAATAATAGATGGTAACGTGGTGAATGTCAGGGGTGTGGGTAGGCGTCGTGTTTGGAATACGACTGCGATTAGTTTGATAATTTGGGTTGAGATTACTGTAAATATTTGTTTTGTTTTCATTTTGAAGTATTCTGATTCAGGAATGTATAAAAAAAATTCTAGGCATACGTCACCGCTCAAGAGAAGATCGAGGGAAATAAAAAGAGAAAAGACTTGAAGATTGAAGAGAATGGACGTCCCACGTTTTGTTCTCTTACTTGGTGTTGGGTAGTTGATTGTAGCCATAAACGGAGTGTGCTAAAAGGAATGTCGACAATCCACTTACAATAAATTGTAAGCTATATATAAAAATCCTTTCTTGCTTCGATTTCTTCATTCTGCTGCAACATATTTCGATTTGGGGTCAAGTAAAAGACAGGGGACTATGTTACATATCTACATCAATATATAATGATGCTTTTAAGTGAATACATGTGTTTTCATAGGTGATACCATTATTAAATGAAAACGTTTTATAATTATCGATGGGGCTGGGAGCATAATCTACAAATAGAAAAATGTGATCCGATTTATTAAAAAAAAACTTGATGTATCTGTGAGCCGTTGGGTCATAACCACTACCACTATTTATTCTACTTTGTTTTCATCCGAAAATTCATAAGCTGTGAGATATCTTTTAAGACATTCTTCTTCCATAACTAAAAATGATGTCTCTTTACTTCTATATTATCATTCTTCTTCTTCTTCTTCTTCTTCTTCTTCTTCTTCTTCTAATTATTATTTACTCACTAGGAGTTCTCACACAGGTCATCAGTGATTGCTCACCGACAACCGGTGGTATTCCCTGGAGTCTGAGTGACAACAAGTCTCCCCAGATTTACAGTATTCTCCACCTCTTTTCGATAGCTACTGCAAATAAATTTGCAGTATCACAACAGCCGTTTACCATTGATTTCTCGCCGGCAAGGACCATTGGTGTTTTCTGGGTTTTGGGTGGCAGTAAGCCTCCCCGAGGTCCCAGCAGTTTCTGCACTTCAAGTGGAGGTCTGGTTTGTGATGTCCCTCCTCGGTCTTCTCATCCTCCTTGACCCTATTTTGTGTGGTGTCAGCCTAGACTGGTACCATTTTTTTTTATTATATATATATATATATATATTTTTTTTTTAAATTTATTTTTTGGATTTTATTTTATTTATTTATTTATTTTTATTTTTAAATATTTTTTATTTATTTATTTTTTTTGGGGGGAGCTGATTATTTTTTATTTATTTTTTGAGGGGAGCTGATTATATTTTATTTATTTATTTTGTGGGGTGGGGGTGGTGAGCTTATGGTGTTTCTTGCTATTTCTGTTCATTGGTCCATTTTTGTGTTGTGTCAGTTGAGGCCGCTGTAATTTATTGGGGGGAGGGGGGCTTATTAAGTGATGTTTCTTGCATTTTCTGTTTCTTTGTTTGTGGTGTGTTCTTTCGTTAGTTTTGTTTTCTTCCTGTGTTAGGTTCCGTATGATCCTTCGTAGCTTATGCGGGTTAGTTTCCGCATTCAATAATTTTTCTTAAGATTGTAGCTGTTTTGATCATTGCTGTCCTTTGTATAGTTCCAATGATTCCTTTGATCCCAATTTCTCCCAGTCATTTTTCCAGGTTTTTTGGGATTGTTCCTAGTGCTCCTACGATTATTGGTATTATACTGACTTTCTTCATGCTCCATATTCCTTTCAGTTCTCTGGCTAGTTCTGTGTATTTGCTTCGTTTTTCTGTTTCTTTGCTTTTCACTCTGTTGTCTGCTGGAACGGCGAAGTCTACGATTTTGCAAGATTTTTCCTTCTTATTGATTATTATAACATCCGGTCTCCTTGCTTGTATGAGTTTGTCTGTTTGTATATCCATATCCCAGATGATTTTGTGTTTTTCGTTTTCTAGTACTGTTTCTGGCTTATGTTTGTACCATTTGTCTGCGTATTCGAAATTCAATTGTTTGCACAGTTCCCGATGTACTGCTTTCCCCACACAGTCATGTCTGTTCTTATACTCGTTTTGAGCTAGTTTGCTACATTCACTTATTATATGATTTATTGTTTCGTCTCTTTGTCCACAGAGTCTGCATTTACTGTTTTCCTGAGTGTTATCTATTTTAGCTTTAATGTAGTTTGTCCTAATTGCATTGTTCTGTGCAGCCATCAGTAGAGATTCCGTTTCTCTGTTCAAGTGTCCTTTTCTTAGCCATGTTCAGCTGTTTTCATTGGTTTCTTCTCTTGTCAGTCTTCTGAAGTGTCCGTGTAGTATTTTTTCTTCCCACTTTTCTTTTCTTGCTGTTTTGTTTCTGATTTCGGTGCTTCCCGAGTTGTTCGTTGGATTGGTGTCTCTTGCTGCAGTGATAAGGATTTCCCTGTGTTGAGTTATGTATTTTTCCAGCTCTTTTTTTGAGTCTTCCACACACCCTTTCTATATTTACCAGTCCTCTTCCCCCTTCGTTTCTTTTAATGTAGAGTCTGTCCGTATCGTCTTTTGGGTGTAGTGCATTGTGCATGGTCATTAATTTTCTGGTTCTCTGGTCCAGGTGCCTGAGTTCCTCTTTGGTGCAGCCTATGAATGGTCCAGAGTATCTTATTAGTGCTACTGCCCAGGTGTTTATTCCTTTTACTAGATTCCTGCTATATAATTTCGTTTCTAGGAGTTTTCTTGTTCTTCGTAAATATTCTTTTCCAATCTTCTCTTTCATTTCCGTAGATTTGATGGCGTCTGCCTCCAGAACTCCAAGATATTTGTAACCTCCTGTTCGTCTAGTGCCCTCATTTCCTCTTGGGTGGGGAGTTCTATGTTCTATGTTCTCTGTTGTGTCCAGTTTTCCTTTTTTTATTTCTAGTAGTGCACACTTTTCCATTCCGAATTCCATTTGGATGTCCTGGCTGAAGATTCTGGTCATATTTATCAGTTTTTCCAGTTCCTTTTTGGTTTTTGGCAAATAGTTTTAGGTCATCCATGTACATCAGGTGGTTTACTCTTAGTTCTGTGTCTGCAAACTTGTATCCGGCATCACATTTTCTGAGTATGTAGTTAAGTGGCATCATAGCTATTATGAACAGTAGTGGTGATAGGGAGTCTCATTGGAAGATGCCTCTCTGTATCTTTATCTCAGTCAGCTGTTGTCCTCCGGCTGTCAGTTCCAGTCTCCATATTTCCATTGCTTTCTTAATAAGATTAATCATCCTTTCAGGTATTTTGTTTATTTTCAAACATCATCATCATCATCATTATTATTATTATTATTATTATTATTATTATTATTATTATTATTATTATTATTATTATTATTATTACATAGAAATATTATTATTCTTTACTATTCTTATAAAGGAACAAACAGACTTATTATTTTGCCATCTAATTTACATGTGTTTGTGAAGTCTATAAACGCATGTATGGAAATAAGATCGTGACGCTAAGAAAAGAGAGTCACTCTTTTGCTAAATGCTCACAGAGACATTAAAACTATTAGAGAGTGGTTGAATCAACATAGGTTGAAAAGGGCAAGAGAAATACATAGCTAAGAGAGAGATGGGTGACTTGTTCAGTTGTTTATAAATTACGGCTAATTAGAACAATTAAAACAGATGTTTTAAACATAACCCAATCCCAGAGCTAAGGAATATTTTAGCATGTATTTTGTTTATTAAAGTATCTCGGAAAAAAGCGTTAGGGAAACAAACTTTGATCTATTCACATTTAATATAATAATAAATATTTTCAAAAATATATTCCATTGCTTAATTAATTACAAGTTCACCGTTTTTCTTTACTGACACACATCTAATAATATACAAACATATATCGTCTACAAAGAAAAAGTCTTATTTATCTGTACAAATTCGATTTTCGATTAACCGTAATATCAATTGAGCAAGTAGTGGATCTTCTTTATAGTCATAGGTTCCAATCTGATTCAGATCTCAATTTTTGTGGATTTTCTATATTTTCCACCCCCTAGATAATTATAAAACTGCTTCATTTAATAACTGTATTACCTACACAAACACATGTGTCCATCAAAGACAAGTATTATGCATTAAAAACAAAATTATTTTTTCCACCCCCTAGATAATTATAAAACTGCTTCATTTAATAACAGTATTACCTACACAAACACATGTGTCCATCAAAGACAAGTATTATGCATTAAAAACGAAATTATTTTTTCCACCCCCTAGATAATTATAAAACTGCTTCATTTAATAACTGTATTACCTACACAAACACATGTGTCCATCAAAGACAAGTATTATGCATTAAAAACAAAATTATTTTTTACACCCCCTAGATAATTATAAAACTGCTTCATTTAATAACTGTATTACCTACACAAACACATGTGTCCATCAAAGACAAGTATTATGCATTAAAAACAAAATTATTTTTTCCACCCCCTAGATAATTATAAAACTGCTTCATTTAATAACTGTATTACCTACACAAACACATGTGTCCATCAAAGACAAGTATTATGCATTAAAAACAAAATTATATTTTCCACCCCCTAGATAATTATAAAACTGCTTCATTTAATAACTGTATTACCTACACAAACACATGTGTCCATCAAAGACAAGTATTATGCATTAAAAACAAAATTATTTTTTGTTATCTTGAGTAGAACATAAAATAGACTTTTGTTTTAATGGGTATCACATTCGTTATGTTAGACTACTGCTATTGAGCTGACGGATGCATCAAACAGAGTGGGCACCATTGACAGGGCTGTTGCTAACATGCTGGTCATGGCATCATAGTCGCAACCCAATTTCTTAAGACTCATTTGTCAGAATTATTTACAAACACAGAAAAAACATGTTTACTTTTATTTATATAGATTATTAGAAGTTTATGACGTTGGTAGATGAGTTGGTAACCATCAAGGTATTCATACATCTCTATCTTTATAAACTTAGGTATATTTATGTTTATGTATTTTTATGTACAGGATTCACTCTTAAACTAATTAACCGATCATTATAAATTTTGAAATACAGATGCTAGGTGTAAGAGGTCGAAATGTAGGTTATATTTAGTTTAATTTAGTTTTATGCAAAGTAGGAAAAAGGGGTTTGGAAGCCGTTCATAAAAATTCAGAGACTTCGTCTAGAATGTGTTAAGGAGAAAATGTTAAGAATTAAATTTACAAAAACGTTGCTAATAAGCATTAACTCACGGGACTTGTATTAATATTTTTTTTTAAATATTTAAAAAAATATTTTTTAAATATTTCTAAAAATATTTTCTTAAATGTTAAATCTTAACTGTTATACAGGGTGCCCCCCAAAAAACGGGCCCCAAATCTAATTAGGCCCCGTTTCTTAGTGTTTTGTCCGAATTAAATGAATTTTGGGGCATAACTAGTTTATTATATTCACAACATCATATCAAAACACTAGGGTATTTGGCCTTCTCTTCTCCGTTCTACAGCATGTGTTCTAGATGGACTCCTTTTAGCTCCGTGCATTTCTTGAGACGCAGAATGAAGTTGTCCATGACGTTCTTACAGACTGAATTGGGAATGGCTCTCATCTCCTCCCTGATGGCTTCCTTGAGTTCCATGATGGTTCTGGGTTTCCTTGCGTACATTCTGTCCTTAAGATAGCCCCAAAGAAAATAATCTGGGGGGCTTAGGACTGGGCTATGGGGTGGCCACTCAAAATTAGTCTTGAGACTGATCACTCGGCCTCCGAAGTTCTCTTTTAGCCAATCTCAGGACAGGTTTGAGGTGTGAGAACTTGCTCCATTTTGCTGGAACCAGAACTTGCTCATGAGCGACAGGTAGAGGGTCTGGAGCTCACTCTTGAAGGTTTTGAGGACCTCCACATACCGCTCCTTGGTGACTGTCACTGCTGCGCCAGATTCTTCGATGAAGATTGGTCCGATGATGCCTCTGACCGAGATTGCAGCCCACACCGTGCAATTAGGAGAGTGCAGGGGCTTGGTGGCTACTTCATTGGGTCTGGAAGACCCCCAGAAGACATTTGTCTTGGAGTTAGCCTTTCCGTCAAGATGGAAGTGGGCTTCATCTGAGGTCCAAAGGAGGTCAAGGAAACCTGGTGTCTCCTCGATCTTACAGAGCATCTTGACTGCCATAGCGCTCCTCTGCTTCTTGTCTGAGGCTGTAAGGGTCTGCAGCGTCTGTATTCTATATGGGTAAGCCCTGATATCGTTCACCAGCACTCTCCTTCAAGTCTCACGGGACATACCGAGGGACTGACTTCGCTTACGCACAGAGCGTTTCAGACTCTCCTGGAGAGACTCTCTCACACTTTCGACCAGCTCGGCTGTCTGCTTCTTGGGACGTGCCGAGTTGCTTAGACGGTTCTCACTGGCAGCGTTGAAGTTCTCCACGGTCCCATACTTCTCGAAGTGGTCCACCCAGTTCTGAATTCTGCTTTTGGGTGGAGCCTTTTCACATTCGAACTGATGCATGAAACTGTCCTGGGTTTTCTTAAACGAGCTTGTCTTGTAGTAAAATTTAACACAGTGTATTCTTTGTCCCAGCTCCCACTGAGGTCTTGGTGTACTCACGGTCGTTGATTCTGCCATATCCTGTAAAATAAGGGCAATCGGTGAATAAATAAAGATTTCACATAAAGTGTACACGGGGCCCGTTTTTTTTGAGTCACCCTGTATTTTACAACCCTCTCTTTTCCGAACTTTATTGAATTTTTAATGTCACATATCCTTTACTAACACAAAATTTAGACGATTCTAATTTAACACCTAAAAGCAAATAACGTATCCAAACGAGAGTGATACGAGACAATCCATTTTCTTTATCACGTGAGAACAAAAGCTGAAGTTAGCCGGAAGGTAAGCGCCTTCTGAGCTTGAAACTAATGTTACTGATTTTCTGTACCATAAAATAAACAAATATTACACTCTTGATTTTGATTTTCTCAATTAATCGAGCACTCTGCTCAGATTTTTCCTACCATCTAACAAAAAAAGTTATATATATATATATATATATATATATATATATATATGGTCAAATTCAATATTAAAAACATATTCGATACAATTTCAAATATTCAAACCAACTTCCGGAATATTGAATATGTTTTAAATATATTTAATTTTACGCTATTAATAAATGACAGCTCTAATTGATATAACCTATTACTTACTGCATTTATGTTAACTGCAGTATTGACATAACTCATAGGTATGAAATGATGTCTATATTAATGACACTCACCCCTTGAGAATTCAAGAATTATTTTAGTTTATTCGAATAGTTCCTAATACATATATATATATATATATATATATATATATATATATATATATATATATATATATATATATATATATAGTGATTAGATAAATTCCAATGACCAAAATTATTTATTTTGCAATGAGAGAATTGTCGATGGTTTTACAATCGTTTTGTAACATGCAAGATGCTACAATGAGAAGCAATTACACGTTGCTCATCATAAACCTCAACAAGAAACATTTATAAAATTGTTAGATCATGCAAAAAGTTCAAGGATAAAATGGAAAACAGTCAACACTCATGTGATCCTCTCCCCCCTGTTACTAGGATGACAAAATTTAGATTAAGCTGCCATATATATATATATATATATATATATATATATATATATATATATATATATATATATATATATACAAAGAGGGAGATTGGTAGGTGCAGATATTTGATACGAAGAACACGGTTGCAGGTTATTTTTTAGGTTCAATTATGCACTAAAGTTGCTAGGAAACTATGACTCCGCATTTGGGTAAAAGTAGCAACTTACGTTCAATTAATCATATACACCATATCGTTCATAATTAATGTTGGTCCCAATATGAAATAAATGAAATAGTTGATATGCTGTAAAAAGGGAACAAAACACACCAACCAATGAATTGTATTGTGGTTTTGTATAAAATAATCGAAAAAAAGGGTTCACATATTGTAAAACAGACCCACCCAACCAAACCAAGATATTAGATACAATAAAAAAAATTTTAAATCAGGTTTTCTTTCCAATCAATGAAATATTTTTTTAAATAATAAGTAATATGAAAATAATATTTAACAAATATGATAAATAATATAAAAAATATAATAAATAATATAAAAAAATAAGAAAACTCACAAATAAGAAAACAATTCTTTAAATAACTGTTATTTCACTCACATTATTTTTTATTGAATTAAAAATGGCAAGTTTCTGACGATTTTCAGCACCAACTAATAATTCTTCAAATTGTGTTAACCATCCAAAGAATTAATGAAGGAAACAAAACTTTACATTAATGAATCATTTCAAAGCAATTCTTATTATTAACCTGTAATTAATTCTCTTTATGAAAATTCTTGAAAAGAAATAGTAAAAAATATTTCTATGTCGTTTTTAGTTTTTGTCTTTTACACTTGAAAGAAAGATTCAAACCTTTAAGACTGAAAATCCTTAATTATTTTCAAAATCTCGCATCACTGTCGACACAAGAATGGGTTTAATCTTTTTATTCAAATTGTGAAAGTGATTTTTTAGCTATGCAGCCAGTGTCGACTTAGGTTGGAGTTCTGTTCAAATTTGATTTTTCATCTAAGTCAGACCCCCCCCCCCACCACCACCACCACCACCACCACCACCACCACCATCATCATCATCATCATCATCATCATCATCATCATCATCATCATCATCATCATCATTCGTTTTACAAGCTGGCATGTGTTGAACGGCTTTTATAATTGACTTCCAAACTAACCTATCTCTTTTTCTCTCAAGTCCATCCTTATCACTTCCTACCATGTTTTCCTTTGCCTTCCCCTCTGAACTGAACCTGCTAGCCCAACTGTTGTATATCTTACTTACCCAATAACTCTCATCCATTCTTTCAATGTGACCAAATTAATGATTTAATTTTCCTCTGAAGTTATCAGATCTATGCTTGTCTTTAAGACCCACATTAACTTATTGTACATAAATAACAAGGTTACTCAGGTACTTTATACCATATAAGTTGGGTTTTTTTTTTAGATATTTCACCCCAAACAAGGCAAGTCGCCACTGTAGACGTGAGGGGCTACTGAGAATTTGGGTGTCATCCTAAGTTGTGAGCTGTGCAGTGAGATGTCTGTTTACATTAGTTTTAAATTTCTGCATGTCGGTACAGTCGAGGAAACAGGGAGCAGGGAGGGAGTTCCGGAGGCCGGCAGCATGCGGAAAAAAGCTACCGGAGTAGAAGGCTCTCCGGCATCTAGGGACCTCCACAGTGAATGGATGGGACCTAGCTGATTGTCGGGTTGTTCTAGTGTATTTGCGTCGAAGGGGCACTAGAGCAGCTAGTTCATCGGAGCACAATCCATTGAAAGATTTGTAAAAACAAGCACAAGGATGCTACATTGTGGCGATAGGAAAGGGGCTGGAGCTTGGTGGATAGGGAGGGACCTATTAAGTTGGCACCTCTTTTTTGGGACTTTGTCTAAGTGGGAGAGACTAGTGGATGATGCACCAGCCCAGATGTGACAACAATACTTTATACATGGGTGATGGTGGCTTTGTAGAGATACAGGATGATGTTAGGTGTGAGGAGTTTACTACCACGGTAGAGGGAGCGCACTTTCTTTACAGCAGCTTTGGCGATGTCTTCAATATATTTGTTCCAATTCATGTTACCTGTGAAGGTTAGACCGAGGAGTTAGAACGTTTAACTCTCATGTAGGGTGTTATTTGCCATGGTAATCGGTGGTTGAAGAGGGTTCTTGTAGTTATTGAAGGAAAGGAGCTTTGTCTTTATGGCATTAAAAGTTACCAACCATTTCTGCCTCCAATCCATTACAGCCTGGAGGTCACTATCTAAGAATTCAGCCATTACCTCAGATATGTACGCGTCTGCTTTGCCCACATGACGAGAGTAGAGCATGGTGTTGTCAGCAAATATACATATCTCAGATGTCCTCAGGGAGGTCGTTTATGAAAATCATGGACAATAAAGGTCTAAGGATGGATCCCTGGTATACATCAGCATGTATGCCATGTTGCTTATATGAACGGCCATCAAGGACAACCTGGATCTTTCTTTTGGTTAGGAAGGATCTAATTATATTTAATATTCGTCCAGTAATACCATATGAGTGAATTCATGCCAGACCTTGTTAAAGGCATTGGATATATCTAGCTTCACCTGCCTTGTACAGTGTATGATATATGCATTCAGAGATGACCGTTAGGATATCTGCATGGACCGTGCTTGCCTGAATCCATACTGACGGTCAGAAATAAGTTTAGCATTAACGAGATGCCGGACTATCACTATATTGATTAATAATTCAAAGATTTTAGCAAAGATCAGGAGTAGACTGATGGGGTGATAATTCTAAGGATCAGTTCTATCTCCAGAATTCTTGAAGACTGGTAAAACAGAGGCAATTTTCCAGCTATCAGGGAAGCAAGATTCAGCAAGGCATCTGTTGTAGAGTTTGGAGAGGACAGGGGCCAGTTCTGCAGCGCATTTCTGTATTACTATTACCGGTATAAGATCAGCTTTGGAGGTGTCAAGGTTTTTTATGATGACCCTGACCGGAAATGGAGTTTTGACTAGATTTTCAAGTGTGGCTTCAGTTCGCAATGGGAATTTAGGGAGGGGCTGGTTTGCTGAGTCCAAAGTGGAGTTTAGTGCGAAACGCTGGGCAAATAGTTCAGCCTTATCAGCTGCCGTGCAAACGACATCATTGTGGTTTGGTAGTGGGGGAATCGTTGATTGACCATTGTTCACCACACTATTGTACATTATCCAGAAATTGTGTGTACCTAGTTTCTGTGACTGAATATGTTTTTTGGTTATCTCTGTATACCTTCTCTTTGCTTCATCTATCACTACTTTACAATTATTTTTGGACTCTATACGTTTCTGTCTATTTGTAGTTGACTTATGGCGGCCGAATTGTCGAAATGCTTGCTGCCGCTCAGCAATGGCAGCTGCATATTTCAAGTTGAACCATTGAGGAGAGTGGGGTTTGCTGGAGAATTTTAGCATAGTGACATAGACTTCAATGCCTGCCTTGACCCATTCGGTTAACTCATTTGCATACTGTTTAGCAGGGAGTGAGAAGGTTTCACTCCATAGGGCATCACTGATGTGATCTCTGATGGACTCAAAATCAGCCTGCTCATAGTATCTCGTTGTTTTGAGCAACGGCTCATCAGCTTTTGGACGAGTTTTTAGGGTGATAGCAATCATAACCACAACGTGATCAGTGTTCCCGAGCGAGCTGTGGGCACTCGTCACACAAGCCCTGGCCAGTGAGGTCAGGAATAGGTCGAGAAGTGAGGCTTGCTGATCTACTTGATCAGGAGGTGGGTCAGGAAAGCAACAGTCTGTGAGAGGGAGTAAGCTAAGGAGAAATTAAATGTAGAGTTACCAGCTGTGTCAGTAAAGCTGGAGAATCTCAGCCAGTCACGGTGGTGTGCATTAAAATCTCTAAATACAGTTAATTGGGCATTCGAATCAAGTGAGAGTGCTGTATCTATGCTTTTAGAGACAGAGTTTAGCAGGGTACAGTCCTGGGTCGAAGGTGAACGGTATAAGAAATATAAGTAACTAAAGATGTGATGTAAAGTCAATCTAAAGCATGTGTAGGCTTGGTCATCTGTTTCTAACCTATGTTCTCTAGTCAGGGGAAGGATGTTCCAAACATAAACTCCTAACCCGTGCATGTTTGTCAGTCTTTAAGGTAGAGTGGGAGGTAGTCATGTCAAAGTGGTGTAAGGAGATTGAGGATTGAAGGTTTGTTTTACTTAGTGCTAGGATATCCGAGGAGTTTGTCAGGAGAAAAGTTTCTACGTCGTTGATGTTGGTTCTAAGTCTCCGGATATTAGTGAATGCGAGCCTCAAGGGCGGAGGCAAAGATGTTTTATGTTGGGTGTCTGGTTTAGGTTTGATTTTTTTATTTTCCAATGACATGTTTATTTTTAGATAGAGTGGGGTGGACAAAGTGGGTTCTTGTTAGGTGCCAATAAGCTCACACAACCAGTCCAGTAGTTGTGACCTGGTCCATGGGGGTTGTGGCCCTGGGAAAGGACACCGGGGATAACTGTAGGATTCCTTTTCCATGCGCGACATGGCACGTACAGCTACCCACGGTGTAATGAGTATTTGTCTATAATAGAACTATGTGTTGTTCCTTATGCTTGGAATTTCTCTTATTACTATATGAGTAAAGGGTTGTAATGTACTGTACAATACATACACTGGACAATAGCAATAATAAACGAATAAAGAATAAAAAACAATTGAAAACATTTTTAACTTCATTCTATGCCAAACTTCTACTCTGCATAGTAACTAATTCTGGTGTTACATTCAATTTTAAGTCACTAAAACGTTGAAAAATTGAACTTGAAAATAACCTACAAATTTCAGAAGACGGTAGGATAGAATTAATGAACGGTTATTTTTTTTTTTGTAATTTGTGTTACATACGCATCATAGTAGAATTGCCATCTATACAGTACATACGTATTTTTCTATAAAATTTACATACATCACATTCAGGAATGAACTAGCAATCTATATAATAATACGCTAAGGCAGTTTCATGTTCGTACATACGTTATCACCGTCCATCACTTTTTAAATAGATGAGATAACCCGATCGCCAAAGATGCAATGCAAAATAAGTACATTTTAAAATTGAATCGGATGTCGCTGTTGTGTTTAACGTGAAACTCCTACTAAACTACAGTTTCCTGGCCTTCGAACTATGATCAATGTGCAGTATCTGTTCTGTCCAAAAATGGTGCAATAATATTGTGGGGTATACGTTCGCGCCGGACGTCCATAGAATGAAAATATGTCACAAATTCTTAACAAGTGTTTTGAAGATAGACCACCATAACCAGATATATTCTGAAACTACAGTAAGCAAAATATATAGATAAGTATGTTTCAGTTTGAACAACGATAGTACAATAATAACGTAATGTCTGCATTCATGTTGAACATCCATAGAATTGAAATATTTTTAAGCACGGCAGCAATATACAACAGATCAAGGATAACACTGTGGAATTTCCACGGGTCACGCTAGTTATTATTATTACTCTCTATTAATGTAATAGATCAGAATTACATAGCTCTGTGCATATTTTATAACTTTAAATAATATTACAATATGGTAAAAGCATACCTAATGTATTCATACGTTCTCTCTCTCAGGTTTTTAATATTTGACAGATTTTTCAGTTGTCGTAAAAGAAGGACTTTCTGTATTAATCAAAAGTAGAAACACAAAATCTAACAGAGCACTTCATTTTTTAAAATTGCACATTAAGTCACGAAATAAAAACTAAAAATTTATTTTGAGGATGAACGTTTAATAAAACGTTCATCCTCAAAATAAATGCCGACTGTAAGTTATATTAATTATGAAAAGTAGAAATCTAAATACTAAGTTAATGTTCTTGGTGTCACATGAATAATATGATTAGAAGAATAAGATAGAAAAATTTACTGTTATGCTGATTGCGAATAATGTTCTGTGTTTTTGACATCCAATTTTTTATTCCTTTATTCCGTTAATCTGGAATGTGTGAAAAAGTATATGGACTAGACTGTCAGAACGCCCAGAAGAATTAAAGTATATCACTAGGAAACATTCGTTATTTAGGTTGAAAATCTATAGTAGGTAACATAAAAAACAGTCTTCAGTAACATTTGGGGCTGTGAGAGTAGAAATTACCTCTGACCATTTCTGCAAATGACTGTGTTCAGAGAAGCTACTAAACCTGGAAAAAATGTAAGAAAATTTGAAAAATAATGAAATGAATGCATATTTTCTGAAAACACGCATCAGTAATTGGCCTAAGTGACTGGTGGAACAGATTAGCATATAAAGGTTTTGATTCGAAAGCTATAATGGTCAATGATATAGGGTAACATTTACTTTACTTTATTAGATAGATAAAAATAAAAATTCTATTGAAGACTTTTTAGAATTTATTATCTTAAAACATTAACGTGATAATTATATTCGAAATAACATCATATGTAAGGGTTTGTTTATCTAGATTTTTGTATAAAATCTAGGTGTTGGGTTCCGTACTTTATAAGAACACCAATCAATAAAATCAGAGAAGAAACTCTTGCCAAGAAAAATAACAAGGCAGTTTTTAAATCAGCATTCAGAGCCGTACAAAGTAACGGGTCGTACTACAGTATGCAAAACTAAAAAGCTAAATCAAAAATATATATATATATATAAATAGATGCATCAAAATATAAATGTGCAACCCTCAAATGATCCCATTGAATATAAAAGAGCGACTTCAAATAAGGGAGGGCCCCCAAATACTTTAAAGTGTTTCAAATTAGTTCAGAGAAGCCCAATTCAATCTGAAAACCAACTGTTGGCTCAGAATATTCAGGAGTTTTTTCCCTTAAACCATATCCACGATATCTCCCTTTAATTATACTTACTAACAATAAAATGCACTCTCTACTTCCGAAAATCAAAATTATATCCTGGTGATACCAGATCAGGCTGCCCTGTGGCTCCCTGAGACGAAATTCACCTACATTGACGTTTTTTTTTTTTTTTTTTTTTGTAAAACTTAATTATGTTCTACAAAACCAAAAACAAAAACAACAGCCCCTCTCCCTTTCTCCCTCCCCTTTTTTATTTTTATTTTTCCTACCCTACTCCCGGTCCTGGATATGACCTTAAACTACATCCGATGGTGAGATCCGGCTTACGGACTTTGGGGAATGTGGAGCCTCCTCTTAATTACCATTGCTCCCAGGTCCACCCTGACCCGGAGTGGTAGTACCTGTTAGGGTCCCAACTATGGGTTAAATAGAAACAGATATTAAAAGGGGAAAGAAACAAAAAAGAGAAGAAAACAAGACCAGATTCGGCATTAAATAACCCAAAAAGGGTTGATATGCCGTAAAACAAAACTACCAAACTACCAAACCAAAATTATATCTAAATTCACTAACGTGACGTCCGGCGGCATAAACTTTCAAATTAGTTTAGAAGAGCCTCATTAAATTTGAAAATAAACAAATATCTCTTTTTCTTATATCTTTATTTTCTTAGTTTTATTAAGGTTGTTCAGAAGTTTTGTCACCTTGGTGATACAATTGGAGCATATGGAGCAGAAAGTGCTAGTGTGATTGCAAATGTTAAGGGTGGATAAAGTAAGTTCAAGGAACGTCTGTCATTACTAACAAGCTGAGTGTCTCACTGTTGATCAAAGGTAGAGTCTATCAGAACATGTGTATGCAGTATGATATATGGAAGTGAAACCTGGCCAGTGAGGGTTGCATGGAAAGAAATGATATGAGAATGATACAATGGATGTGTAACGTGAGTCTTAAAGATAGACTCAGATCTTATGACCTCAGAGGAAGATTAAATCTGGTCAGCATAGGGAGATGTGTGTAGAACAAGCAGATTCAATGGTATAGACATGTTGAAAGAATGGATGAGTGTTGTGGTTAGTAAATGCAGAACTATTAAGGTAACATGATCAATGGGCAGGTGTAGGCTAAGGAAAACATTGGAAGAAGTGATAAGGATGGACTTGAAAGAAAGAGGGATAAATAAACACCTGGCCAGAGATATGTTAGTTTGGAAGTCAATTTTAAAAAATCGTCCAACACATGCTATCATGTAAAATACACGTTAAACTGAATATGATTACCATGATGAGGTTACCTATGACTTAAGGATCCATCTAGTGTTGGGCCACCTGGGCTTCATACTAGTCCATATGTAAACCCTGTGCTGATCGCAGTTGCTGAAGCATTGAATGACACAACTGTCAAAATCTCTCAAAACATTCCATCTGTTCGTTTTTGTTACTTTTTAAAACTTCCTTCTACTTTTGTGGAAATTATTTCTTTTGTGTTAAAACTTGCTTAATTTAAAAATAACTTATTTGACTGAGTTCCGTGTCATAAGTGTATCAAATTCATTTCATTCTCATTTAATACCGAGCAAGAAACAAAGAACGAAAACGTTAATTAATTTCACAGTAATAAATTCTATTACTTGATGACAATGCCAGAAGTTCACGTAAAGAATTCCTTCTTTAAATGAAAATTAATATTTTGCTTAATTAGTGGAATTATTTGAACTGAAAATATTTAAATGTGTCAAGTCTATTTATTTATTTAATTTTTATAATTAAGGAAGTCGAGCAGAATCTAACTGCATGTGTACTCTGTTTTTCATTGAATAAAGCAGCAATAATCAAGAATGGTTTGTCGACTATACATTGGATGCAAATGGTCAATTATACTTTTAATGTGAGGTTATATTTTATTTTTATTTTATAGATATACACTGGTGAGTCAAACATTTTTGCAATCCTGGACATAACGCTAAATTGTTTCGGAGTCTCTTTGGTAAGGTGTTTGCTCTACAACCAATTCCACTTATATGTGTTTCCCAGACCTTTCTCTTTTTTTTATTAAAAAAAAATGTTTTCTTTTACCTAACCTACTTCCCTACCCTATCGAATACTCAAACCCTGTCCACCCTAACTTGATTATGGTTTTGACTTTAAACTACATCCAGTGATGAAGCCCCTAATTTTTGAGCTTTGGAAATATGCAGTAACTCTTGAATGCAGTATCTGTCAGTGTCTCATATATGAGTTAAATAAAATTTGTCCTAAACTGCATTTGGTGGTGATGTCCCAATTTCGGAACTTTGGGGAGTGTGAAGTTACACCATAGTTGCCAATAATTTCAGGTTCACTCTGATCCGGAGTGATAATACCTGTTTAATTCTACTCATGGGTTAAATAGAATTTGTCTTGGTTATGAGATGAACAGTCATTCGATGATGAGGTCACAATTTTGAAGTTTTGGAAAATGTCGATTCACCGCTTAGTTGCTATTACTCCCGGAGTGTTAGTACATGTTATGGCCCATATAGAATCTATTATTTGCATCATTATCATTATCATCTTTATCATATTCGGTTTAACGTCCATTTTACATGCTGGCATGTGTTGGACGACTTTTAGAAATTGACTTCCAAACAAACCTATCTCAGGCTAGGTCTTAATTTATCTCTCTTTCTTTCAAGTTCATTCTTATCACTTCCTTCCATGTTTTTCATGGCCTTTCCTTGCCAAATGCCCTTGCTACCTCAACTGTTCTACATCTACTAACCAAAGAAATCTCATCCATTCTTTCAATGTAGTGAAACCAACGCGTCCAGTTCTGTACACACCTCCATATACTGTCCATATTTTATCATCCTCTGAGGTCATCAGATCTAAGTCTGTCTTTAAGACTCACATTACACATCCATCGTATCATATATGGATGAAATAGAATATATCGTTTGCAGAAGATTTATTTACAAAATATATTCCTACAAAACAAATTAATCTATAAATGTTTGAAGATATATAGAACTGGAAGCACAAAACCTTTTACCAAAAATTAACTGCACTAAACAGGATTGACATTTGGCCAAACAAAATAGCTGAAACAATTAAAAGTTTGGCAATATTTGTATACATGATAGTTTGTTGCATATATATCACATGTCTAAAGCAGTTCAAGCCATGGAACGAACCTGCGGTAGTATTGTGGTAGATCAGCAGTCAGAACTTCTTACCCTTACGTTACTACCCTCACACGAAGTAAGAGAAATTATAACGCTTATATATATTTGCATTCGCATTATCAGCTACCTAGAGCGCTCAATTCATTTAAAACAAATTATGCCTCATCCTAAGTGGCAACCGTTTATTCCCTTACTAGAGAGTTCAACTCACAAGTGTGGATCAAATGTGGTCATCCACAACTTTTCATTTACTTACATCCACTTCTTAGTTCAGATAATATTTCACAGAGTTCAAATACCTGCTTTTTGAGCATCTTCAGAAATGTTGTTTTTCTGTATAGGGTGACGCAATTGTATTTTGATGGTGAGACTTAAGTGATAAAAGTCAGTAAATACAATTGACAACAACTTCTGTTTGATGAACTACATTAAAATTCATTAAAAATAATTTTGATTTTCATTGGTATGAGAAAAACAAATGTTATTCATTGATATTAGCTAACCACAACAGAAGCTGCATTTAAATTTAGACCAAAAAAATATGGATTTTATTTATTTTCTCATACATTTATTTGATCCACCCAAAAGTTATTAATAGAAGATCCGATCTACAGAAGGAAAAAGGTTCATTGTATTTCTGCTGAAATGGCTTCGAAAATAAATCTGTCCAACAATGTTTACTTTTTCTATCTTTTGGATTATTCGAGAAAACGGTGGTTTACAATCAAAACATAAACACAAATTAATCACAAAACTTGAGAGAAGTTATTTCTACAAATTTTGTCGTCACTAGGTTCTAAGCGATATCCTCCACAGGTGGCCCCTCTTTTTGAGGCACAGGTTCGTATCCCGTACGTGTCTCACTTTCCTCTTTGTTCATCTTTTAGTTTATTTCCAGCCCTATGGACTAAATCAACCGTTTATTTAAACTGAGTGTCAGTAAAAAAAGGGATATTTATAATACAATACCTTTTGTAAATGGTTCATTGTATATGATTAATAAAACACAAGTTGATATTATATCCATTGCTGGGGGGAAATTGGGCATTCATACCTTTCGCAATAGAGTTAGTGAATAAATGACGAAAATAGATCTGATAGGGTTTGAACTCGCCATATACAATTCCATAGTGCATAACAGTATCTATTAGACTAATCACACACGCCACCCACTGTCAAGATGGTTTCCTGTCAAATCTGTTTTTCATTCTTATTAATGGATTCCTTCGCAAATCACTTTTACTTTCATTCATCATCATTTTTTCTTTCTATAGCATTTATTTCCCTTCCCCTCAGCATTTTCAAAATTTCATTTTCCAATTTTTGCCATACAACTTCAGGTAAACAATTGTTTTGTTATATATATATATATATATATATATATATATATATATATATATATACACAGAAAATAATAAATAATTATTTATCTGAATTTGTATGGTAAAAATTTAGAAAATAAAACATATATATATATATATATATATATATATATATATATATATATATATATATATTTATATATAGCATTGATTTTTTTGATGATAAAAAAAAAACGCTTCCATTAGTTTTCCTTTATAATTGTTAATTTTTCATATTTCATTTTTTCCAATAAAGCCATTTTACAAGTTATCGTTTTCCTTTTTTTCTTCTTAATTTTCCTTTTTCCTACCATTCTGGACAATTTTCAATAACTGCCATGCTTTTTATTTTCATTTTTCAATATGGCTTTTCTATCTTTTATTCTTATTTCATTTTATTTGATTTTGCCTCAAACTTATTTATTTATTTATTTGGAGCCATTTACTTCTATGGCCATCACATCATATCATTCAAAATTATTAACTCACAAACCACTCACGTGCCGTCCACCCTTCCCCCATGAGCAGCCAATTCCTTCTTGTAAACAAATGGCCGTGTTTTTCAGTACCGTCTCAATAGTTCCCTTATGTGTCCTCAAATATTTTTCGCCTGTAGTCAAATTGTTAAAAACCTGAAATGCTCCATTCTCCTAAAATTAAATCTTGTCAAAATCAGGTTATAAAAGCCAAATCAAATCTGTGAAGCCTTTCAAGGTGAAAAAAAAGGAGCGGGAAGAAAAAACACTGCATTCAAAATGTTCCTTTTCTTAGTGGACATTTTTTCTTCTACATTTCTAGATGCATCCATGAATCTTGATGTTCGTTGTTTCATCTGTCACACTTCACTTTCAAAATAGAATTTCCTTTGCTGGATGCACCGATTGAATTTAGCTTTCTTATCTATAAATCTCAGTCGATCCGTCTGTCATGTTCAAGTTTGAAATAGAATTTTCTTTAGTTAGACATGTTTTTTAAATGGTATTTTCTTTCTGCCACATTTAAGGTTGAAATAGAATTTTCTTTAGTTAGTGTTATGGTACTTTACCTATACAGACTACTTGAACTTTCCCACTCACTATAAATACTGGGAGCGGTCTTTCAGTAACGTCATTGGCTGAGAGACTTTGTCAATACCAATCGAGGATTCGTTCTCGACAATCAGTCCGGCAGGAACTGGGCCACTTCGGTGGTCTTTTATCTGTCGGGCTGAGTTATTAGTCCTGGGTAGTCATAGGAGGTCCACCCTCCCAGTCCTTACCTCCCCTCTTTGGGGTGGAGTAAGTTTATTGCTTACTGCCTGAAGTGTCCTGACCAGGGAATACGATGGGGCCGCCCAGGCTATTTTTTAGAGGCCAGAGTGCTCCGTTTTTAGGGGCGTTGGCTTGACTCTCCTCCCACCTTCCGACCCTGTGTCACATATTTCTGCTGTAGGAAGGAATTACATAGCTCCACTCCAACAGCCCATGCAGTCTTTCATTGACATCAGTTTCTGAGAGACTTCAGACTGGTCAATACCATTCAAGAATTTGTTCTCGGAAATCAGTTTGGCAGGAACTGAGCAATTTCGGTGGCCTTTTATCTGTCAGGCTGAGGTATTAGTCCTGTGTAGTCATAGGAGATCCACCCTCCCAGTCATTGCCTCCCCTCGTTGGGGTTGAGTAAGTTTATTGTTTACTGCCTGAGGCGTCCTGACCGGGGAATGTCGACGGGGTTGCTCAGACAATTTTTTACAAACCAGAGTGCTCCTTCTTTAGGGGTGCTGGCCTGACTCTCTCGACCCTTCCGGCCTTGTGCCACATATTCACGCAGTGGGAAGGAATTAAATACCTAGGACAACACCAGTCTATACTGGCAGTTAAGACTGACATACACCCACTTTTGTTATCTGTTGTATGTCATACTTTTTCAATACACTTGTTTTTCTCTAAACTCTGAGTTTGTGTTTTCCTTCCGGCGCTTTTACAGGCCCACAACTGGCGACGAGTTACAGTAAGAGATTCCTGAGAACCTTAAAATGGACGCCACAATTGGTGACGAAGTATATTCTGGGTTTTTATATAATTTCAAAAAAAGGACCCACCTGGAGAAATCAACGGCAAATTCACCAGACAACGTCCTAGTTCCAAAAACTGGCTAGCCCAATATAAACAGGATAAATTACCGTCTAGCGCCTGTTTCTGTTGTGGATACCTTCATTTGATAACGGATTGTCACTACTGTTTTCATCTTGGATGTTACCCTCTCAACATTTCGGCCGATGTAACCTTTGACCTTCTTCAGGTACATCCTGCTGAACTCTGGAATCTTTATGTCGAACTCGGAAATCTGTACAGAATTTCAAACGGAACTCTTTATTTAATCCACAGGGGCAGCTTGCACTCGTTCCGTCAGCCATGACTAGGTAGAAGTCTTAAGTAATTCGTAA
Source organism: Sepiola atlantica (assembly GCA_963556195.1). NCBI lineage: Eukaryota > Metazoa > Mollusca > Cephalopoda > Sepiida > Sepiolidae > Sepiola > Sepiola atlantica. The sequence goes on from OY744522.1 coordinate 81,821,992, forward strand.
TTGTATTCTTAGTATCGCCCCTCACTGAAGATTTCCACTTAGAACTGATTATACTCATCACTTATATCCGTTGTGCCACGAGCAGTAGTCCGAATAATCGAAATAATACAAATTATCAATCCTCATCCAAAAGATTCTGAAATATATATGTACATGTTTCGAACTATCATCTTCATCAATCGTTATACTCATCAGCCAGCCTTCAGGAACCTTTCAGACTATTACCATTATCTTTATCCATCATTCTACTCTTCAACAGCATAATCACCTTGACACACTGGTTCCCGTTAGATCACAAAAGTTAAGTGATATTGAGCCTAGTCAGTACTAAATGGGTGATTGCTGTATGTTGGAGAGCTCTCTGCTTATCCCGGCATTGTTTTTAGTCGTCTTGGACGTCTTCTTACCACTAGACTCAAGCAATGCCAGTTCAGGAGATATGTGGTTGAGATTGCACAACCCTTTCTTCACAATAGACTCCCTGCACAGGAATACTTACAGGGGTTATCCATTGTCTCTTGAGACTGAACAGCAGCTTCTTGCTCTCTCTCTCTTTCTCTCTCTTTCTCTCTTTCTCCCTCTTTTGCTCTCTCTCTTTCTCTCTATTTTGCTCTCTCTCTCTCTCTCTCTCTCTCTCTCTCTCTCTCTCTCTTTAATCTTGTTCAAGAACCTTTTTCATAATCATGAACCTTCCGGGAATTTCGCCTATTTTTAAAATGATTTATAGCTCCTATGGTTGAATAAATAGAAAAAACTGCACAAAAAGGGACACGTGAAAATGGCTTATATAGAACATTGAGAGTATACATATATGACATTGTCACTGCTAGTTTAGTAGTATTAGACTAGGCTAGTTTTCAGGAGAGCTGGAGAAACATACAATATTATAGTTTATTAACAAACAATAGCATATATTTTTAAGATGCGTGGTTAGTGATGAAAATGTCATTTCAGGTTTAAGAGTGAAAGACCAAACTTAAGCATGATAGAATCCCTATTTACTTGCCTCCCTACGAGGACAAAGTTAAACCCTAGGTCGATTTTTTATGTAGGGAAAATTCAGCTCCCCCAAAAGGGATACTCTGGATTAGGAACCAAAATAAAAATGGCCTCAGGGTAGGAGGACCTTTTCTTCTGTTAGCTGAGAATAGAACAGATACTACATTTTGATCATAGACAGAAATGTTCTTAAGATGTGTCCCTATTTACTTGCACCCCCACCACGAGAGTAGAGTTAGACATAAGGTCATTTTATTATGTGGAGAAAATTCAGCTCCCCAAAAAGGAGCATGCTTGATTGGGACAAAAATAAAAATTTACCTCAATCTTGAAGGATTTCTCCTCCACTGCTTGAGGACAGAAAAGATGAAGATACTACACTTCGTTCCGAGCTAAAAGGCCAAGGAACTGATCGTCTGATTTGCATAAATAAATGCATGTAGAATAACAAAGCTGAATCTATAGCTCTATGGTTGAATGACCAGTGAGGCCTTTTAAATTAAAATGCTAATTACACTTTTGATGATAAGTCTAGTGCAATCCCATAGTTTCGGTTGGTTAGTTGTGGTTTATGGCATATCAACCGTTTGAGTTATTTTATGCTAGAAAAAATATTTTTTGTTCTTTGTCGGGTATGGGTGTTATTTGCATATTATTTCAGCTTTTGCTTCTTTTTTGTAATCTCTATTTACATCAAGTTATGTTATGTGTATGTTTATATATTTGTATGTACAGGATTCACTCCTAAACTAATTAACGGATCATTTTGAATTTTGGAACACGGCTGCTAAGGGTCCAAATGTGGGCTATATTTAGTTTAATTTAGTTTCATGTAAAGGGGTAAAAAGGATGTGAAAGCCCGTGTGAAAATTCAGATACATCAGATTTTTGTGAAATTTTAACAATATGTATTATACATCAATTAATAAATATGCCTTAAATTTCAGTTTCTTTGGAGTATTTTAAGGGTTTCTAGGGTGAATAATATGGACACAATCTTTCATTTGAAAATTTAAATATATCAGATTGGCATCGTCATTAGACAATTAGACAATTCCCTGAATTTCAATTTCTTCTTAAGGCCTCTTAAGCTTAAGCCTTAAATTATAGACATCTTCTTAAATAAAAATGATGTAATTAATTTTGATCCAAATTGGAACAAGAATTCTAGACATAAGGTTTAGTATCATTATATCTTGATTTTATTCCTTGTAAGGAAATATAAAAGTGGTGCAAAACTGTTGTATTCAGGGAATTAATTATACTCATCCTATGAGAGGTATTCTTCTCATTGTATATAATTGTAAGAGTCCATCTATCTGTTCAAATCACCATTTCTGCTCAGGGATATCAAGAATATATGTGGGGAGATTTTGCTAGGTCTACGAATCTACATCCTTGATTCAAGAGATTTTCACATGGTGTTGGTTGATCGAATTTATGTAGCAGTGTGATTGGCATAGCGAGCTTTAGTATGAGATTACATGGCCCAGTCCTTGTTGCTTGAAGACTATAGAGACAATCAGGTAATTAACAATCTTGTTATGGAAATTGATCATAGCAACTGATTTATTCAATCAATTTTCAGCAGGTAACACATTCAGACACCTTATATTCTCTGGTACTAAAAGTGTTTGGTCACAGAGCCATTAAGTCTCAAGATATTGGCTATGATCCAGCTGCAGATCAAGCTATCTGTATGTTGAGGATAGGGCAAAAGATTCGAATGATTTTGCGGAATGATGGCCTTAATTAAGCTTTGTATCCCCTGTTCCTGTGGACATTTTCTTTTATTAATAAATGTAACATTTTAGGCTATCGGCCGTGGTTGTGTAGATACCAGATTCTAAGCTTTAGGAAATAACATCAATCTCAAAATAATCTATATCATTAATATTTCTCATTCATTTGGTGTTCTTACATCAGCTGTTAGCAGTGATCTCTCACTGATAACAACACTGGTTTTCCCTGGAGTCTAAGTGACAGCAAGTTTCCACAGATTTCAAATACTCTCTGTTCCATTCACTTATTATACTGAGTCGTTTGGTGTATGTGCACCAGCCGTTTACCAGTGATTCCTCCCTGGTAACAACCGGTGGTTTTCTCTGAATGACAATAAACCTTCTAAAAGTTCCAGTACTCACCATAACTTTCCAGTCAAGGTCTGGACGGTGCTATCACTCATCACTCTTTCCATTCTCTCAGAACCTTCTTAAACATTTTCCGGTTTTTATGCCACTGCATTTTCTTCTTTTTTTTTGGCGGGGGGGGGGGGGAGTGGTAAGTTATATTATTTTCATCATGTATTTACTCAAGTAGAGTTAGCTCCCTTCGGTTCGTCTTAATATGCTCACTCTCTCCTTTTAGTCGTGCCATTTTAGTTCAACTTACCTGTTGTGACATTTATTATTATTATTATTATTATTATTATTATTATTATTATTATTATTATTATTATTATTTACTCATTAGGAGTTCTCAAATGAGTCATCATGAGTGATTGCTCTCCGGTGACAATTAGCGGTGTTCCCTGGAGTCTGAGGGACAACAACGCTCCCAGATTTCCAGTACTCTCTGCTTCTTTTGATAACCGTTGCAAATCATTTTACCTTTTCACAACAGTCGTTTACCATTGATTTCTCATTGATAACGGCTGTTAGTTTTCTCTGGAATTTGAGTGATAATAAGCCTCCCCAGGATTCCAGTACACTTCATGTCCTTCCAGTGGCATTCTGGATGGTGCTCACCCTTCTTGGTCTTTCCATCCTCTTTAACTCATCATGAACATTGTGTGTGGTACCAACCGAAGCTCCCATGTGTTTTTGTTTGTCAGTTTATGTTTTTTCTGATAGTTTCAGTATCCTTTGTTTGGTTGGTTTAATGTTCTTTTTGTGTTTCGAGTTGTGTTTACACAGTGTTATTCGATTTCTGAGATTGCTCAACATCATCTGGTTCTGTGAGTTTGTTTCTGAACTCGAGGATTTTTCTTAATAGCTCAACTGTTTTCATTTTGTATGGTGTCTATCTTCCCTTTTGATTCCAATTCTTCTGAGTCTTTTTCAGGCTTTTCGGACTGTTCCTTGTGCTCATACTATTATTGGTATTATAAAAATCGTCTTCATGTTCCAAAATTTCATTCAGTTTTCTGGAAAGCTCCATGTATTTGCTTAGTTTTTTGCTTCCTTTGTCTTCACTATGTAAACTGCTGGGACACTGAAATCTATTATTTGGCAGGTTTTTTCCTTCTTGCTTTAATAAGTTTGTCCGTTTGTATTTCCAATCCGATGCAATTTTATGCTTTTCATTTTCCAATACTGTCTCCAGTTTATGCTTGTACAATTTATCTGGATGTTCAAAATGTAATCGTTTGTATAGTTCCCAGTGGACAGTTGCATACAGAGGTCTAGTGATACCTTAGTGACGCCCACGGCTAACTCCTTTATTGTATGCCTCAAAAACTCAAGTATAAGTCCATGTACTAAAAAATATTATGAGAAAGGGCAATAGTTTTTATATGATTGGATGCTCCCTCCCCCTCCTCAATTTGAATACAAATCCCCATTCCTCAGTCCTTGCATGTCACTGCCAGTGAACCACCTTCCCAACTCAGTCATGTTTGTTTTTGTATTTCTTTTGCGATAATTTGCTCTATTCTCTTATGATGTGGTGTAATCTTTTCATCTTTTTTTCACAGTCTAAATTTTTAGTGTTTTCTAGGTGTTGGTCTATCTTGGCCGTTATATACTGCTGTCAGTTGCGATTCCGTTTCTCTGTTCAAGTGTCCTTTTCGTGGCCATGGCCATGTGTTATTATTATAAAGTTTAGTCTCTTCTCGTGGAAAATGTATTTTATTTTCAAATGCAAGGACATTTTAAGTTCACCCCAAACAAGGCAGGACGCCACTGTAGACGCAAGGGGCTACTGATAATTAGGTTGAAAGTTTTGGGGGTCATCCTAAGTTGTGAGCTGTGCAGCGAGATGTCTGTTTACATTAGTTTTAAATTTCTGCATGTCGGTACAGTTGGGGAAACAGAGAGCAGGGAGGGAGTTCCAGAGGCCGGCAGCATGAGGAAAGAAGTTATTGGAGTAGAAGGCTCTTTGGCATCTGGGGACCTCCACAGTGAATGGATGGGACTTAGCTGAATGCCAGGTTCGTCTAGTGTATTTACGTTGAGGGGGCACGAGGGCAGTAAGTTCATTGGAGCATAATCCATTCAAGTACTTGTAAAACAGGCACAAGGATGCAACATTCGGCGATGGGACAGGGTCTGGAGCTTGGTGGATAGTGAGGGACCTATTAAGTTGGCGCCTCTTTTTTGGACCTTGTCTAAAAAGGAGAGACTAGAGGATGATGCACCAGCTCAGATGTGGCAACAATGCTCCATGCATGCGCGGATGATGGCTTTATAGATATATAGGATACTGACAGATGTAAGAAGTTTTCTAGCCCGGTAGAGGAAGCCAACCTTCTTTGCAGTAGACTTGGCAATATCTTCAGTGTATTTATTCTAATTCATGTTGCCTGTGAATGTAAGGTCAGGGAGTTTGAACGCCGTACTCTCGGGAAGGGTGTTATCAGCCATGGCAATTGGTTTCTTATAATTTTTAAAGGAAGCAAGCTTTGTCTTGGTAGCATTGAATGTTACCATCCATTTTTGGCCTCATTTAGTTTGCTTATATAAATAGACTATATAAAAGTCTAATATCTCTTAGCAAATATTGGAATAATATAATGTTATAATTACCAACTAAATTGGAATCAGTAATATGTATAACTCTACCTTGTAATTGAAAAAGACATTTTCCCAGCTGACACAAAATGGAGCTATATTAAGAAACAATCTTAATATAAAGTAAATGATTTTGTAAGAATTATTCGGTGTCTATGTTGGATCTTCATAAAAAGAAATTCAGCATTCAACAAATTAAATACTAGTAGTAAAATGATGATTAATTAAAAAATAAAGGAATGACAGTTACCAAACATCAATTGTTTTGTTGTTGTTTTTTCACTGCTTGAAAAATGTAAAAACATTGGTGCAAGGCGTATTCACCTTTGAAGTTTCTAAGGGAATTAAATTCACAAGAGCTCCTCAGTCGCATATATATCTCGGTCAGAGGAGAGTACAATGCTAGTTTTGGCAGTTTTTTTTCAGGGAGGTGTCGTCGTTCTCTCACATACAGTGTCTAGTATTCTTCACTGGTCACCCATCTGATACTGACCAAACTTAACCTCACTTAACATTGGTGATTTAATAATAACTGATGTGTCATGTGCCTCAATGCTCCGCCACCCCAAGATTACTAAGGAAGAGTTTAGTAATTAGATCTGAATGGTTTGAAATGTCAAATTATGTAAGCATTTTATAGAAAGTAAAAAAACTTATTGAGGAAGGCTGGAAAGTATAACAATCAAACATTGTGAATATAGCAGTTTATACAGTGAAGATAACAGTTTAAAATACACAAATAAACAATTGGATCAGAAATATAATGAAATATTTCTTGCATTACTCTCGCTATATTATTGTTTCTGCAAGCTTGAATGTACAGAATAGAGAGAAACAGAAAACAAGCTCTACTTTCTAATTATGATTCCACAGATATTTTATAATGAATTCTACCCTGACGTTATGAGTTCAATCCCGGATCAAGGAATTATAATAAAAACAAATTAATTTATCTGAAGTCATGGAACACAGAATGATAACAGTCTTAGCATGCAGATTAGATTAAAGCTTCAGTTTTAAAAGAAAAAATATCAGAATAAAGCTGGAAAGTAAAGTGAATATAAAAAAACTGAGTTCAAAACATTAGAATCAGATATATCTGGGATAGGTATTCTTCTGAAATTAATTCCCTGAACAGAACACTTTTGCACCACTTTTATGTCCCCTATTATTCAAATTTTGATCAAAATTTATTACATGCTTTTTATTCGAGAAACTGTCTAAAATTTAACGCTTAAGCTTAAGGGGTCTTAAAAAGAAATTGAAATTCAGGAAATCTTGCTTAATTGGTGTCTAATGACGACGAATCAAATTTAATGCAAATCTGAAAAAAAACAAATTACAAATGGGCGGGTTATTCCCATATTATGTCCTATTAAAAACCCTTTAAAATACTTAAAAATCTGAAATTTGAGGAATATTGATTACTTGCTATTTAATACCCATTGTTAATACTTCACAAAAATCGTAGGTATCTGAATATTCAAGAAGAGATTCTACCCCCTCTCTTATCGTTTTTCATAAAACGATATAAAACTATGTATAGTCCACACTTGAACACTTTACAGCTAGCAGCTGTTCCAAAATTCATAATGATCGGTTAATTAGTTGAGAAACGAATCTTATACATAGAAATATATAAACGCTCTATTCAGCTACACTTTGATTTTTTGGATATTGTGATTGGCTATTCCAAAGACTTTCTTTTGCATTCTTGATTAATAGAATGGCAGAATAGCAGAATGGCATTCAGAGAATACAGAGCGGTCTTCGAGGTCTATAAGAGAAACGTTCATTAACAGTGTTTACATTATCTATACATTTTATCTTTATTTCTTTTCATTAGATTTCCAATTACAGTTTTCAAACCATACGATTTATGTACAAAATAATTTGATTCCAAGGTCTTCCCGGGTGCTACAGATTTAACTTTCTATTTTTCCTTTTAAAGTATCGGTTTTCATTGGCTTACCTTTGGAGTTGTTATAAATTATTTAGAATTCATCACAACTCCAAAGGTAACAAGAGACTGTCCTCTCGGACATTACCACCTCCTTTTGGAGTGGGGATTGGTTTATTGCCTGTCACCTGAGGTGTTCTAATCTGTGATGAGAATCTCAACGGGATTAAGCAGGACAAATGTAGATCACATTGACTTTTATTGGTTTTTAGACTATTTATTAACTTCTAACGGTTCCAATACGCCGATGTATAAGCACCGTTTCTGTCACTTTTTTTCGTATTGCCAGATGGATTTACAGTTAACAATAGGGTTAATAAAGGGTATTTATTTATTTCATTCATATCAGTTATGACCTTACTTCCAGTAACTAAGTACAACCTCCAGTAAAAATATATGGGGTTCGGTGTGGAAGCTTAAGTGTTTAGGGTTCTTCGATTTTCCCGGGCAACACACATGCAAGGATCCCACTAGTAATTTATAAATTTTTGTGAAAACACTCGATAGATTTACAAATAATGTCATTTTGGTCTAAATAGAGATATCGCCAGATATTCCTGGGCAATGCCGGATCGGGTCAGCTAGTATGTATATATAGAGAGATTATTTTACATTTTCCATATTTTCCTTAAACATTTTGTTTTCATTTCCTACACAATTATGTAGATTGATATAAAATAAGTTAAATTTCCTTCATTTCTATCCTTTTTCGGTCGATCTTTTTCTTCATCTCTTCATTCTTTCCTTTATTGTTTTCTTCTCTCTTTCACTCTTTTCCTTTTTCTAGTCTCATTTAGTCTTTTCTTCTCTGCATTCTTTTCTTCTTTCTTTCATTATTTTACTTCTTTTTCATTCATTTTCCTTCTGTCTTCATTCTTTTTCTTTTTCTTATTTATATATTCTTTGTTCTATTCTTCTTTGTCTATTTTCTTTCATTCTTTGTCTTTTTTCATTCTTTTTCTACTTTCCTACATACTTTTTGTCTTTCTTTTTTTTCATTTATCTTTCTGTCCATCAACCTTTTTCTGTTACCAGTTTTCACTTTATTCGATGCTTCATTCATTGTCTTTTCTTTCATCATTTCATTCATTTAATTCCTTCTTTCGTCTTTTTCTTCTTTCCCTTTTTCGTTTCCTCATACTTTTTTCTTTCCTTCCTTTATTCATTCATTATTTGAAATCTTTCTCCTTTCCTTTCGTTAATTCTTTTAATATTTAAAATTTGCTATATTTTTTCCATCTTCCTTAATCCTTTTCATTTAATTCCTTCTTCATCTTTCTTTTTTCATTTTTTTCTTATTTTTTTAGTCTTTTCGTTTTCATTTCTTTTCCATTCTATTATTATTTTTCATTTCATTCATTTTTATCTTTTTTCCTTTTCATCTTTCTATTTTCTTCTTTCCTTCACTCTTTTCCTTTTTTCACGTTTTCTTTCCTTTTATTCGTTATTTTACATTCGTTCATGGTTTTCTACTCTTCTTCAATTTTATTATTTCTTTCCTTGCTTGATTATTTTCCTCCTTTTCTTCCCTCTTTTTTTCCTTATTTAGTTTTATTAATTATGCCTCTTTCTTATTTCATTCTTTTTCTTCTTTTCATCATTAGTTTTGCTTTCTTCCTTTCTTTTTTTTTTCCAAAATTCATTTTCTTCCTAAATTCATTTTTTTCCTACAGTCATTTTTTCTTTCCATTCTTGATTTAATTCTTTTAATTCTTTTCTTCTTTTTTTCATGCTCCTCATTCTTAAGTTCTTTGATTCAAATTATTTTCCCATTACTCTTCAATTTCTTTCACACAATTTTCTCTACTTATATGTTCTTTCATTTCTTTCATTCTTCCTCTTTTATTCCCTATTTCTTCTTTTTTCATCCAATAAGATTCTCCCCTCTCTCTATCTCACTCTCCTTTATAGCATTCTTGCTATTACTCTCTCTCTCTTTCTTCCTTCCTTTTCTTGGTATAACTCTCTCCTTTATAACATTCTCACTATTACTTTATCTCTTTCTATGGCATTCTAGCTATCACTCTCTCTCTCCCTCCCTTTCTATCTCTCCACCTTTATTTCATTTCAAATATGCATCACATTTCTCAAAATGTGTAACAATGTCTCCCCATCCCCAGACAGTTCATAAACAAGAAAATCTTTCTTTCATTCCATCCAAAGTTGAATTAAGAATAAAATCCTTCCATGGACAGTGTGGCATCTCTCTGAATATTCACGAATCCCAAGGGGAAAACTTGATTGGCTTCGGACACCTTTTTCCCGAGCAAAGTATCTCCGAGGCAGATGTAGTTATTAACGTATCATTAAAATTCGGGATATTTTGATGTGAATACATTATTGAATATTGTCGAATAGCTGTTGGCTGAAAATTACTGTGTCTACAATGCGGGTACGACACAGAGATAAGGCTTTACATTCACCTTCAAGACAGCACAACTGATTCATTGAAATATACAAAGTACACACTCTAAAATTGCTTCTACATGGAAAGAATATATTTCTACTAGTGTAGTACATCTTTCGTCAAAAATGACTCAAATAAATTATGCTTCGCCAGTGTTCGCACTCGCTATCTATCTAGATATATTACTAAAATATTCATATAAAATCGTAAAATTAAGTGAGTAATTTAATTTTTTTATAGAAGTCGGCCCAAACAAGCCATTAAGCCATTTGATGTACGTAGCTAAAATGAACGGCATACGATAAATGCAAAGGCAGAAGATGCCTGTTGAAAATACTAAAGCTATAGGTAGGTAGGTAGGTAGGTAGGTAGAAGGAAACAGTCAGCAGGAAGAGGGTTCCACAAGCCTGAACATTTTCATATATAAATTATTATTATCATTTCTTATGACCTAAAGTCAAAACACACCCACCGTTGACTTTTTATTATAGAGTGGAGGATTTCTTTCCGAATTAATTTCAAGTACGGTAACTGACTTGCTATTTGATTTCTTGTTTCCTCTCATGACTTGAAATAAGTTCGTCCGGCATGGGTTTTACTCACTAACTTTTGCGAGACGAAATGGAAGTACACACACACACACACACACATATATATATATATATATATATATATATATATATATATATATAAATAAAAATACTCATTAGTCTTTATTATATAATGGAGAATATTAAGAAAGTTGTGTAACCACTTTGTGTTTGGCTGTGTGTATTTCTCGCGTCAACAGAGCTTTCATAATTATGCATCGAATTATTATTTTTTATTAACTATTAGCGAATATTTATTGTAATAAGAAATACAATAACATAAAATAAAACAAACTTTTTAAAATCCTACTGAAAAAATAATATCATTACGAAATTAAATCCGACTAAGTGAATTTTGATTCATTCACAAACAAGTTAGTGAAATGATTTACTTCGTGACCCTTCGAAATTTGAAAGGAATTTGGGAGCATTTAAAGTCTCTAATAGAAAGGCATGTCTGGCTTGAAAATTATTAACAAATCCTCATGTTTTAAAATATTGAAAGTTTCGGAAGTAATTTACATCCAATAATTTTATGAATAGAGATTAACACGACATTATCTTAACAAAAATAGTTTATAACGTTCGGCGGAAACTTTTACAAAAGTTCAAGACTGGGGAAAAAATTAGTCTTAGTCAGGTCTGGAAGAAAATCATTGTAGTAGTAGTTATTCTCAGTGTGTAATCGTTCATTGTCGAGCGAGTAGCAATTAAGCAGTTTAGGATGGTTGCCATGGCAATAAGTTTTGTGTGTACATTTGTCAGTGGCTAAGTGTTTGTTGTCGATTGAGTAGCAATTAAACAGGTTTTTTTTCTATTTACACCGGTTTCCAATCACTTTGAAGCTTTTGCTTCAGCTTAAATGTTCTGTACTCCGAAAATACGTCCCACACTGTAGCTAATACTAGACCAGACATTTTCGTATTTATAGTGTCACTTAGTTTAGAAACAAGTAAAAAAAATAAAAAATAAAATTCAGACGACAATTAAAAAAACCCAGAAAAGCTCAAAAAGACAATTGTTCAGAGCAGGGTCACAAATTTCATTTTTTTTGAGGAGATAAGTATAAAGATTTGATTTATTTTTTAGCTTGTAGCAAAATGCACATTGTTCATCAAATTTATTCTTCTTGTTTTCATTCAATTGCTTTTTCTGTCCTCTCTCAGATGATGAGGTAATTTCTATTTTTGTTCTCAATTGTTTTCGTTTTTGCTGGATTTTCCTTCCACTTACTTTGTGTCTAATTTTTCCCTTCATATGGTAAGTAATTCGGGACCCGTTTAAGATTGACCGGTCTCATCCGAAAATACGCTCCTCATTGTTGCTATTACTGGTGATGTATCTCTCCCCATAGAATGGTCACTTTTGTATTTATTGTGTCATTTTGATTCGAAACAAGTAAAACAAAACAAATAAAAATACTAGGCAACGATTTTACAAACAACAAATCAAAAATACATTTGTCAAGAATAGGATCCCAAACTTTTTTTTTCTCAGGGAGATATGTTTAAATTTTTGATTTATTGCATATTATTCAAGAAAGTGATACTTCTCCCATTGATTTCAGACTGGGATCAAAGTGTAGTAGCTTTTCCGTCTTTGATCAAAGTAGGAGGAATTTTCTTTTTTATAATGTGGTTTCTTAGAAAAACAGTCGGTCATTTTACTGAATAAATTCGTGAAATAAAATCCTACTTACAACAAATACTTTATTCACAAAAACATATTAAATTATATGCACTAAGATGCTTTTCTGTTTCTTAGAAAACAAGTCAGCCATTTTAGTTAATTACTTCATGAAATTCTATTTTTATGGCTTTAAATTACTTTTCTATTCCTCGTGTATTATTAAAACACTAACCTAACTCCCGGGTTACGCCGGATGAGGACAGCTAGACAAAAATGAAAAATAAATGATGGATTTTCCAAATTGTAATGGCAATTATAAGAATGGACCAAAAGTTCATGTATTTTCTTTTCTGGAAAAGTATGTGAGAAATGAAGTGTTCAATCGAAACGAGCATTTTACCAACAAAATAGCTAAGTATTTATGTTATTTTTACTGAGCCATTATTTAATTAAAACTAAATTATTGACTTAAAATTCTTTTTATAAAAATCGCTCCAGACAAGGCATGAAGCCACTTGATGCAAGGAGCTAACAAGAACAAATATGATTATAACAAAGACAGGAGATGCATATTGGCCTTAGTCTTGAAATGGATGGTGGGAGTATAGAATTCTATACAATATGGGAACCTATAGTTATAAATAATAGATAAGTAGTGATCTATAGTGATAAGTAGTTAGATCAAAAATAAGAATAGGTTTAAGGCTCCAAAAATTCATACTAGAATTGTCTGCAAAAACCCGTGATGCAGTGGATATAGTACTAAGTATAATTCAGTTCTAAGTGACAGTCATCTGAAAGTTGAAGGTTCAATCCTCATACGAAGAATTGCGAATTACTGAAGACTTCTTCCCAGTCATGGCAGATAGTACGAGAGCATTCTACCCCAGGGTTCCGTTTGAAATTCCGTCCAGATTCTCGAGTTCGACAGAAAGATTCCCGAGTACACCTGAAAAAGGTCGGAGGTTACATCGGTCGAAACGTTGTGATAAAAACATCCAAGATTAGAACAGTAATCCGAATATACCAAATTCTACGAGATATATTTTTCTATAATACTTGAGACTGATAGTATTCATAATAATAATCCAATGTTATTTACTTACTTTCAAGGTATAGCGACGATGGACAGGACATTCAAATTTTACTTGAAAGTTTTTAGAAGAAATGTTATGTAACAAGAAAAAAGTAAGTCTATTTAATTATTGAGAATTATTGTCTAAAAAATTAGGCGAAATATTACTTTAAAAAAATCGAAAACAAATTGACTAAAACCATGTCTTTCAGATGTCAAGTATGAAAAAAAATCATCATTAGTCATTTTATTTCTCACAGATTTCTCTTTTCAGATTGTTTTATAATCTTGTAGTTTACTGCGTAATCTTTGGTAATCAAAAGAATTTCTTTTAATCTCAAATCACTGTTTGTTGGTCTGTTATGCTTACGTTTGCAATAGTATTGTTGGATAGATGCATCTTAAGACTATTCTTGTGTTATTCAAAACATTGCATGAAACAATGATACAAAGTTTATGCTCATTTTCACAACTAATCAAACAAAAAATATCAGCATAAACACATATCGAACTACGCTAACATTTTATGCATTCTTCTATAGCTCATGTGTTAAATATTACTTTGAAGTAATATTCTTTTGAAGTTAAGAATAGATTGTGTAATATTCTCTAGGTGGTATTTGCAAGACTTTGGAATTAACGGGTTTAGACATACCTGGTCTTGCCTGATCATTGGACTTCTTGCAACCAAAGCTAAATTTGTGATAACTGCTATTTCTACATTACCAATGCAAAAGGTTTCAATAACAAAAGTAAACAATACTTGAAATACTTTAATATTCCAACTGCAATTCGACCATTTGCACAATTTGAGGAAATACGTATATCTGTATTTACTAGTGATGGGGCGATTCCAATATTTTTCACGATTCCGATACAATTACTGATAATGTTATAAATTCGCTGTTTCTATACAATTATCGACTTATAAAAGTTCTTAATGCTTAGGTATAGATGTATTGTTTTTTTTTTTTTTAATTTTAGAATTATCATAACCTGTGTAATGTGTGCATGTTAAGAATGGGTTTCTAAATAAAACATTATTAAGATAATTGGTGCCATGACTCGAAAAAGGACTATGTTTAGTGCTGAGTCATGGAGTATACAACACGAGGTGATTCCCTAGGCCACGAGCTTATTCACAATGGTGCCGTGACCAGGATCAACACTATATATCCTCCATGACACCGCACATTTTACTCAAAGGAAGCAGCAACCATGAAAGAGCCCCACAACGCAGCTTAAGCAAAAGAAGACTTTCAATAAATTTCCAAAACCGTTTCTATACATATCAATGATGATTTTAAGACAATTCTAAGACAATTTCAAAACCGTTTCCATACGATTGCGAAGATAATTAAAAAATAATTGCAAAGACAATTTAAGGACCGTTTCAATACAACTCTAAGACAATTAGATAACAATTCTAAAGACAATTCCAAAGATATTTAAAAAACCGTTTAAAAATAAATCTAAGACAGTTTTGATAGAATTTCAAGACACTTTCAAGATAATGCCAAGAAAATTCTAAGTCAATTCGTAGACCGTTTCAATAAAGTTCCAAGACAATTCTAAGACCGTTTTAATACAATTTTATGATAATTCTAAAATATTTCCAAAATAATTCCTAGACCGTTTAAAAATAATTCCAAGACAATTTAAAAGACAATTCATAGACCATTAAAATACAATTCAAAGATAATTGCAATGACAATTCAAAAATAATTCCATGATAATTTAAAGAGAATTCTGAAGACAAGTCGAAGACCGTTTAAATAAATAAAACACACATTTTCCTGATAATTCCAAAGACAACTCCATGTTTATTCCAAGACAATTCCGAAACAATTAAAATACCGTTTCAATAAAATCCGAAGACTTTGCTAAGATAACTCCATGATTATTCTAAGATAATTCCAGAAACATACAAAGCCGTTTCAATAAAATTCCAAGACAATCCCAAAACAATTCCATGATAATTCAAAAATAATTCCATGATAGTTCTGAAACAATCCCCCAAATATTCTACAACTATTACAGTACAATTCTAAAAAAATTCAAAAAACAATTCCATGATAAGACAATTCAAACACTGTTCGAATACAATTTCTTGTGAATTCCAGGGTAATTCCTTGACAATTCCAAAGAACATTTTAATACTGTTTGTATACAATTCTATGACAATTCCAAGAGAAGTACAAAAGAATTCTAAGAAAATTCGTAGATTGTTCAAATACAATTCAAAGACAATTCTAGAATAATGCCAAAACAATTCTCAAAGACTATTCCATGACAGTTTCAATACAATTCTAAGACAGTTTTATAAACAATTCTAAAAATATAATTCAAAGACAATTCCAAATACAATTCTATGATAATTCACAGACAAGCTTGCAAGAGACATTACAGTACAATTCTAAAATAATTCCAAAGGCAATTCAAAGATAATTCGAGGATAAGTCTTTGAAAATTCTAATACTGTTTCAATACAATTCTTTGACAATTTCAAGACGGATACAAAATAATTCAAAGACTGCGTAGACTGTTTAAATACAATTCAAAGATAATTTAAGGAAAATGCCAAGACAATTCCCCAAAAAATTGAAATATCGTTTGAATACAATTCAAAAACAATTCCATGATAATTACAAAGACGTTTAAATAGCGTTTAAATACAATTCTAAGATATTTTAAAGGCTGTTTGAATATGATTTTAAGACAGTTCTAAAACAATTCTAAATACAATTTTAAGACTGTTTCAATACAATTACACGATTATTCCAAGACTGTTTAACTACAATTCAAAGACAATTTATACACTGTTTCAATACAATGCAAAGATAATTCCAAAAGCAATTCAATAGACAATTCTAAATTCATTCAAAGATGATTATAATAGAATTCTAAAGACAATTCAATGGTAATTCCATGATAATTTAAAAGACTATTCCAAGACTAAGATAATTCCAAGAAAATTACAAAGACAGTGTTGACTATTTCATTACAATCCTAAGACAATGCTAAAGAGAATTCTAAATACAATTCGTAAACCGTTTAATTACATTTCTAAATATAATTCTAACACTATTCCAAATAAATTACAAAACTATTTCAATAAAATTTAAATTCTAAAGACAATACCAAAACTGCTACAATGCATTTCCATGACCGTTTAATTATGATGTACATAGATATGCAACTGTTTATTTAAGCTTTTTCTCTTTGACAAGACGCATCTGAAGAATGTTGGAGGTAACATCGTTGTGAGAACATCGTGACAACTTCATGAAAATTCCAAGACAATTCCATGACTGTTTAAAAACAATTCTAAGACAATTTTAAGACTGTTTCAAATTAATTCTGAAACAAGTCGTAGACTGTTTAAATATAATTCTAAAGATAATTCCAAAGACAATTCCATGATAATTTCAAGGCAATCCCAAAGATAATTCCACAAAAATTCAGTACAATTTTAAAGATAATTCTATGGTAATCCTAAAGACAATTCTAATACTGTTTCACCATAATTCCAAGCAAATTCCTAGATAATTTCCAGACAATTCCGAAAACAATTCTAAGAACGTTTCAAAACAATTCTAAAAAATTCGTAGACGATTTAAATACAATCCAAAGATAATTTCGTGATTATTCCATGATAATTCCAAGAAATTTCCAAAGACAATTCCAATACCGTTTTAGTACAATTATAAGATAATTCTATGATAATTCCAAACACAATTCCAAGAGCCTTTAAATACAATTTTAAGACATTTTCAAGACCGTTTTAATACAATTCAAAAATAATTCCAAAACTACTCCAAGGACAATTCCAAGACTGCTTAACTACAATTCAAAGACAATTCGTAGACAGTTTCAATACAATTCAAAGACAATTCCAATAAAATTCTAAAGACAATTCCATGATTATTCCAGAACAATTTCAAAGACAATTACAAGACCCTGATAATTTCAAAACAATTCTAAACAAAATTGCAAGACCGTTTCAATAGTATTCAAGACAATTTCAAAAACGGTTTCAAGATGAGATACATAGATATGCAACTGTTTATTGAAGTCTCAAACCTTGAAGATTGAAGCAATAAAGAATAATTATCCTTTCCTAATGGACAAATTAAAATATGTTATAGTTTATATTTTTAGTGTGGTCTTTTCTTGGTTTCGTTTGATTCGAGGATCAGAATTCATCTGGTCTCGTCGGGTAAGCAACTTAGTGTTGTTACTTATGGTAACATCACAAGGATGAGGTGCACCATTCCTCATATTAGCCAGTGTGTAGCCATTTCAATGAGATTTTATTTGTGCTTTGAATACTATGTTATTTTGAATATTTGATAGGGTGAAGCATCCTCATGTCAGGTTGTCCTGACAAACCTCTATACAAATAGACCGAAAACACTTGAGGATGGTATCTAGTAGACATTTTCCTACATATATTTTATGTTATTAGACATTCTGTGTCTATTTCATCTGTTGATAATTCAAAGTTCTAACAGACTTACGTAAGCCAGACTATAATGTAAATAAACATTTTCCCCATAGTCATGTTGTTCTATTTGGGAATTTTTTAAATGAGGATTGATAATTTGGATTATTTGGAGCATTCAGATTATTGTTCTTAAAGTCTTTCTTGTCGAACTCGGGAATTTTCATGTCGAACTCTAGAATCTGTACAGAATTTCGAACGGAACCCTTTATTTAATCTATGAGGGATAGCTTGCTTGCTCTGGTTCCGTCAGCCATGACCTTGTAGAAGACTTAAGTAATTCGTAATTGTTTTCTTAGTATGGCCTGTACTGAGGATTGAACCTCCAACTTCCAGAAAACTGTCACTTAGAACTTTTATCCGTTGCACCACAAGTCTTTTTATCCATGGCACGGATCCCCAAGTTAGGCATGAGGATTTCCGAGTTGGACAAGACACACCTGAAGAAGGTCGGAGGTTACATCAGTCGAAACGTTGTGATGATATCATGTTTTTCTCTGGAACATTATTTATTCCTTTATTTTGAGCTTTCGGTTAACTTAGTCATATTCTGAAGGAATTGCAGACATATGCATAGAGTTCCATCAAATACAGAAAGACCAAATTCGATGTTGAATAAAAAGGATTTCAATTTGAAGACGATTGCGTGATGAAAGAATTTATGATTTGAAAGACAATTAAAAAATGTTGCAATATAATTTCTATAATCATCTTCAAAATATCAAATTAGACTTTTAGTTTATTACCTAATTACAAGCTAAATTTAAGAATTTAAATTCAAATAAATGTCATTGGGGGATGAGGGAAATATTTTGACAAGTCACAAAACCGTTCATATTCTTGTATTTGCAGCAATTTCTCTGCCCGTTATTCGTGCTTCAGTTTGAAATAGAATTTTCATCGCTAAAAACACAGACTGAATGGATGCACCATAGCCCCTAGCCCATCGCCGCAAGATTGCGTCCCTGTGCTTGTTTTACAAGTACTGCCACGGAATGTGCTCCAACGAACTTATTGTACCCTCTCAATGTAAATACCCCAGAACAATCCGACTAACAGTAAAATCCCACCTTTTCCCCGTAGAGGTCTCCAGATACCGAAAAATGTTCTAATGTAATAAATAGCTCATTTCCTTGGACCGCTTGCCTTTGGAATTCCCTCCCTTCTCCCTGTTTTCTCGACTGTACCAACATGTAGAAATTTAAATGTAATGTGAACACATATCTTGCTGCACAACACCCCACTAAGGACGCTCCCTGTAAATCTGGCCTATAATCACAGCAGCCTCTTACATCTCAGTGGCAATCTGTCTTGTTTGGGGTGAATAAAAGTTTAACAAATAAATGCGTCTATTTAGTCTCGAAAAGCGGCTCTGTCCGTCAATCGAGTTTCAACTAAGATTGTCATCACTAAATGTGCAGATTGAATGGACGCATCTTATTTTAGATGCGCCCAAGTATTTATACAAGAGGTTCTTGCCGTCGGTTTGTCCCTCTGTCACACTTCGGCTTTAAACGTGCAAATTGAATAGAGGCTCTTGTTTCTTTAAAAACTCGTTTGTCAAACTTTGGAGGTTTTAAAAAAACAAACACTTTATCACATTCATTCGAGAATCTGTTCAATCTTAATTTGAGTAATCAACTAATATTGCGAGGATTTTCTTTCCCTTCTTTTCGATTTTCAAAATGTTTGTTTCATACGTGCGAAGAGGGGGGAAGCGTTTAGAGAAAAAAAAAGAAACACAAAGTTAATTGAAATTCTTCCCTTGTTTTCTCTCCCTTCGCTACTATTCATATCTGTCTACATTCATTATTCAATAGTTATTTTGCCAATTTCGTCAAAAAACCCTATGCCCCCCCCCCCAGCACACGAGCGTATTTAATTTTAATTTTTAGCCTTACCTCCATCTGTTCTATTTTGAAAACGACTTGTCATCAGGCAGGTGTTAGGTGTTAGCGTTTCATCCATTTATCTCTATTAAGGAAAGGTGCCAGTTAAAGAATTGTTATCATATCATCAGCAGCAACCGTCATTATCCGGAATAACAACAATAATAATAATAAGAAGAAGAAGAAGAAGAAGAAGAAAAAGAAGAAGAAGAAGAAAATTACTGTAATACCAGTAATCCTAGGAGCACTAGGAACACTTGCGAAAAACCTTACATTTTCGACTCTCATAGCTTCCTTCCTCGAACCGCTTGCCTTTGGAATTCCGTCACTGCTCCTTGTTTCCCCGACTGTGCAAACATGCAGAACTTTAAATGTAATGTGAAAAAACATCTGGCTGCACAACTTCCCACTTAGGATGCCCTTAATAAATTTGGCTCCAAATTCAGAGTAGCTCCTTACATTTCAATGGCAATGTGCCTTGTTTGGGGTGAATAGAAATTTAAAAAAAAAAAAGAAAGGAAAAAAGACTTGGAGAATTTGGAATCAAAGGGAAGATTGACACCATACAATGCATGCATAGCTCTGATGAAAACAGCTGAAATATTAAGGAAAATCTTTGAGTGCGGAAACCATCCCACATAACCAGTGAACATCAACCAACCACGGTAAGTTGAAAAAGAACAAAAAATCTAGAAAGAACAGACCACACGAATCCAAGGGAGCTGAAACTGCCGGAAATCCCATAATTTGGAACACACCTTAATACACCCCCCCCCTAATACACACACACCCACACACACCCACACACACATATGGTGGCACTAGCCTTGGCTGGTGTCAAACAAAATAGTCATCAATGGGCAAAGAGAATGGAAAGGCAGAGAGAGAGCACCAATCAGACCTCCACTGGAAGAGTGCAGAGAGTACTGGCACCTTGCAGAGACTTATTGCCACTCAAATTACAGAAAAGGTCAACAGTTGTTATCAGCAGTAAACGGCTGTTGCGATAACACAAAATGATTTGCAACAGTTGTCGAAAGGGGAAGGGGGTGTTGGAAATATGGGGAAACTTGTTGTCACTCAAACTCCTGAAACACCATTTGTTATTGTCAGTGAGCAATCACTAATAATGACTAGTGTGTAAATAATAATAAAGGAATCGCTGTTGGTACTACAGAAAATGCTTGTGAAAAGTATTGGAGTATAGAAAGACTGAGGCAGGAAAGCATCATCCAGAACCCTATTGGATGTGCATGGAGAGAAATGGAATCCTGAGGTGGTTTATTCTCATTCAAATTCCAGAGAACGCCAATGGCCATTATCAGCAAGAACTCAATGGTGAACGACTATTGCGATAATGCAAAATGATTTGCAACAGTGATTGAAAGAAGCAGAGAGTCCTGCAAATCTGGGATAACTTAAGGAACACTACCTGTTTTTTGCCAGTGAGCGATCACCTGTAATGACTCCTGAGAAAACTCTTTGTGTGTAAATAAGAATATGATCATAAACGAGACGTTTGCTGGTCACACAGTTTTTCAGAGTTGTGGTCCTCGATATTTTAATCAAGAGGATGCAACAGAAGTTGTGCAGAAATGTAAAAATTGTAAATTTGTTTTAAAACAATGTTTGAAATTGCAATCGCTGGTCTCTGTCTTTTAAACAATGTATACTGCCATGTCTCTATTTACTTGCCTCCCCACGAGGGTAGAGTTAGACACAAGGTCGGTTTTTAATGTGGGGAGATCCAGCTCCCCAACAAGGGGCACTCTGGATTGGGGAAAAAATTTAAATTGCCTCGGTCTAGCAAGATTTCTCGATTGACAGAGGACAGAACAGATACTACACTTTGCTCCTGGCCAAAAGATCAATCTATACTGCGATGTTTGCTGCTCAATCATGTTGAAATACACCAGTTCTAATCAGATCACAAAAGTTAAACAACATTGAGCCGGGTTAGTACATAGATGGGTGACTATTTAGGAAGACTAGTTGTTATTTACCTGTCTCAAGATGAGGGCTAGCTCTGACACAATGTCCGACTTATTGTGGGGTTTAGCTATTACTAAAGACCACGTGGTAAAACATGGTCGGTAAAAAGAATTGCTGTAGTCCTCCTCGAACTAGTGAAGACATAAACTTTTTATTTATAAAAATGTAGTTTAGAAATACTAATTGCTGTAAGCAAACACTCCACCAAGGTGTATAATTGGGCTACTACGAGTAACACCGGCGAAAGACTAGAGTCCTGTTCCGGTGATGGTTCAGGCAATCCATTCCATTTGACATATGAAATGGTGGGTAAGAACTGATCCTATAAGCTTTACTACTTTTACTATACTGTGATGCTGGTTTCTTGTTTGACTTAAGAATACTGATTGCATATTTCTTATCATATCATTCATTCATTAATTCAACCCACCACCACCACCGTCATCATCATCATCATCATCATTGTTAATGTATTACTAATGGAGATTTGGTATCTGTCTGTCTGAATCTGAAACCATACTATTACTTCTATATCTAAAGCCGAACCTATACTATTACTATATTTAATGCTCAATTCAGTTTACTATACTATTTTAGACTAATGTAAAATCTTTTAATGCTTCATTCGTAGAGGGCTAGTGTAGTATCTGTTCGGTGTCATGACACCATCTTCCCAGGCATTACATCTTCCTTTTTTTAGGGGAGAAGAGGTAGTGTAGTATTTGTTCTGTGGTCATGACACCATCCTCACAGGGATTACCTTTTTTTGTTCTGGGAGGGGGTAGTGTATTATCTGTTCTTTTGTAATGAGACCATCTGCCCAAGCATTACCACTTACCTTAGGGAGTAGTGTAGTATATGTTCAATTGTCATAATACCATCCTCTCAGACATTACCTCCTCTTTTGGACGCAGTGTAGTATATGTTTGTTCGTCATATATACTAGCAAAAATATGGGGGGGGGGACATATAATTGATAGTAATAATAGTATTGCTATACAGTTAAGAGGGGTGGGGGAGAGATACCAAATGCTCTGATTAGTCAAGCAGAGTCACATGTTAGAAGACACAGGAATATTTGAAATAGTAGCTTAGCAGTTACTTGATGTTTAACAGCAGTAACACACAGAAGTCTGTCTGGAACTTCTGTCTCCAGAGCTATCTCAATAAACGAAATGGTGATGGAAAATTCATAGGATTCTATGGAGCAACTAACCATCCTGGTGGGAAATGGTGATTTGATAATATTGTATTAGTTAATATTATGAATAAGTAATCTTGTACAAGTTCATCCGGTCATCCAAAGCCATCCAGTTAAACCACTATGAAGAAAAAGACAAGATGGTTAGGATACCGGATATAACTATCAGGAAAGAATATCCAACAATATTCTAATTTATGTTATGGAATTTTTTAGATGAGGATTGATAATTTGGATTATTTGGACTACTATTTTCATCTTGGTTGTTAGTTTCACAACGTTTCGGCCGATGAAACCACCAACCTTTTTCAGGTGCTTCTTTTCGAACTTGGGAATCTTTATGTCGAATTCGGGAACCTATATGGAATTTCGAACTGAAACCTTTATTTAATCCAAGGGGCAGATTGTTCTCGTTCCATCAGCCGGGTAGAAATGTTACTTAATTATTTTTAGTTATTCTAGTAAAGATTTTTATTCTTCAGACTTAGTTTTCATGAGAAAAAAACTCTTCCTACTTTCACTCAAGACCTACCATAAGATAAAACAAAAATCTATATATTTATTAGAATTATGATAATTTAAATACAAATCGAATAATCGTAGAGAATTAAGTCATTTTAAAACGAGAATTTAGGACGCTGAAAGCGTATGCAACCCGAAAATTAAAATCTTCTGTTTTGATAAATAGGGACAATGTACCCTATAAGATTTTATTTTATTATGCATTCCGGCAAGTAAATAAGGATACAACCTATTTTGTATAATTTCGATTATTTGGACTACTGTTCCCATCACAACGTTTCGGCCGCTGTAACCTTCAGACTTCTCCAGGTGTATCTTTTCGAACTCGGGAATATTTCTGTCGAACTCGGGAATCTGGGGGGAATTTCGAACAGAACTCTTTATTTAATCCACGGGGGTAGCATGCTCTCATTCCATCAGCCATGACTGGGAGAAGTCTTCAGTAATTCACAATTCTTTGTATCGCCCGCACCGAGGACCGAACCTTTAACCTTCAGATGACTATCACGTAGAACTGAATTTTACTT
The DNA here is from genome assembly GCA_963556195.1 of Sepiola atlantica. Classification (NCBI taxonomy): domain Eukaryota; kingdom Metazoa; phylum Mollusca; class Cephalopoda; order Sepiida; family Sepiolidae; genus Sepiola; species Sepiola atlantica. Next base: position 81,846,017 of record OY744522.1, read on the forward strand.
AGTACTATATCCACTGTGCCATGGGTCCTTGCGGACAGTTCTATTATGAATTTTGGGAGCTCAAAAAGGGTTGATATGCCGTTAAACAGAAACACAAAACCAAACACCCAATAAAAAAGGCATCAAGATTTTTGTTTATATTTACATTTTATGATTGGTATATTCTACAAATTTTCCACTTGAGCAATTCCCAATACTTCTTTCAGTTACAAATAATATCTGAAAATAGACTATTGAGAATATCAATTTGAAAAACTGAAAACACAATGTCACTGTGGTGAATTGTGTTGAATGCCGTTGACTCAAAGCAAACAAAAATTTAATTGAATATCACTTTTATTATCTGCGAAATATATTTTTCAAATGAAGAATCTATTTTCGAGAAAAAACGGAAAAATAGGAAAAGAGATAAAAGGTAAAAAAAAAACAGTATCCATTTCTTCTTGGTTTCCCAAATTTGAAAAATTTATGGAAATTCATGGAAGAATCTTTATATTAAAACCGAGAAGAAAATTGGTTGATTTTTATCTGCTTTTTTTTTTCTCTTTTCTTCTTTTCTTCCATTTTTTCCCATTTGGTCTGCAAGTTCTTATGTTTCTATAAGATTGGCCAAGTTTGCTCGTTTTTACAATGATTTCTGAACAAAAACCTTTAAAAATGAATTCTTTTTAATATTTATCATTCAAAACTTTTCATATTTTTAGTTTTAGATGTTATTTTCTAGCCAATTTTGAGTAATTCATCAGACGGGAAAGTTAATTAGCCAATATCCAATTTTCCACCACCATTTTCAATCGTAAAATGTTATTCATAAGTGGAACTTTTCTAAGAAAGTTTTAATAATGTAGAAACATACACACACACACATATCTATATCTATACATATACATATATAAATGTGTGTGTTAGTGTGTGTGTTGATAATTATTGATAAATATAAATATATAAATAAATTCATGTGTGTGTGGGTTTATAATTATTAATAAATTTTATATATATATATATATATATATATATATATATATATATATATATATATATATATATATATATATATATATATATATATATATATATATATAGGTCCTGTGTATGATATAAAACTACCTCGGACAACCCTTGGGCAAGGTTTTCTCTATTTTGCTTACCTTGCTTACCTATCATCAAGCCAAACTCTGTCTCATGTATGACCTTATACTACATCCAGTGTTGAAGCCTCTTATTTGGGAGCTTCACTAAGTGAGAAAACACCCTTTAGGTTCCATTATTCTATTGTCCACTCTGATCCGGAGTATATTTCATACAATAATATCGTCGGGTCTTTGTTTATGCCAGACATTCATAAAAAGAAAATATATCACAGCCTGCTCCTAGGATTTTGGAGGTAGACCTTGAGGGATGTTATCGAAAAGTATTTGAATAAATGTAACTGTATTTACTCAACTCAATCAATGCTAAGTACACCTTGAACCCTTTCCCAAAAATTTAATATGTAAAAAATTAGAATAGAAAAGGTAATTTGCTGTTATGAAGACATAGGGTTCCTTATTCAATCCCCGACCACCCTGGATCTCTATGCTAATGTATATATTTATTGATATTATTTTATTTATAAAATAATTTATATTTACAAAAATTTCTTAAACTTTAATTCACCCCTAACAAGGCATGTTGCCACTGAAACATAATAGGCTACTGTAAATTAAGGGTCATACCTACAAAAGTAAGGAATTGAGCACTGGGACGTTTGTTTACATTACATTTAAATTTCTTCACGTTGGAACAGTCAGTGAGAACAAGAAGGATGAAGGGAATTCCGAAGGCTAGCAGTACGAAGAAAGCCTTCCAGCATCTGGGGGCCTCTACAGTAAAGGAGTGGAATTTTGCTGATTGTCGGGTCGGTAGGGTAATTACGTCAAAGAGATACCCGTACAGCAAGTTTGTTGGAGCACATTTCATAGAAGTACTTGTAAAACAAACACAGGGATGCAACATTGTGGTGATAGGGCAGGGGCTAGAACTTGGTAGATAGTGTGGGACCTATTAAATTATAAGCTCTTTTTGTACCCTACCTAAGAGGACAAGGCTAGTGATTAGTGCACCAGCGCAGATGTGGTAACAATCCTCTATGCATGGGCGAATGTTGGCTTTGTAGAGATATAGAATACTGCCAGGTGAGAAGTTTTCTAGCACGGTAAAGGGAGCCCACCTTCCTTGCAGCAGCTTTGGCAATGTCTTCTATGTATTTGTTCCAATTCATGTTACCTGTGAAATTTAGGCTGATAAATTTGAATGTTGGACTCTCAGATAGGGCACCCATCCATGTTTGTCCCCATCTAACTATAGACTGGAGGACATTTTCTACAGATTTAGCCGTTGCCTTGGATATGTGTGTGTTCGTTTTTTTGACATGTCGAGAATAGAGCATGGTGTCATCAGCAAATTTACCCATTTCGGACACAATTATAGCAGGGAGGTCGTTTATGAAAATCAGGAATAATAACGGTCGAAGGAACGACCCCTCTGGCACATTCGCATTAATGTCATGTTGTTTAGGTGTACGGCCATCGAGGACAACCTGGATCTTTCTTTTGACTAAGAAGGATCTGATTATATTATATATTAGTTCAGTAAAACCGTACAAATTAATTTTCATGTAAAAAACCTTCATACCCAACCTTGTTATAGGCTTTGAATATATCAAGCGCTACTACCCTAGCTTCACCAGTCTTGTCCAGTGTATGGCATATGCATTCAAAGATGACTGTGAGTGTATCTGCAGTATAACGGACTTGCCTAAATTCATATTGATGGTCAGAAAGAAGTTTAGCATTAACGAAGTGGTGGACTAGATTGATTAGTGATTCACAGATTTTAGCCAACAGCGGGAGAGGACTAATGGGGTGATAATTTTGCGGGTTAGTTATTTCATCAGAATTCTTGGTACAACAGAGACAATTTTCCAGCTATCAGGGAAGCAAGATTTGGGAAAGCATTTGTTTTAGAGTTTGGAGAGAACAGGGGCCAGCTCAGCAGAGCATTTCTTTATTACTATAGCAGGGATAAGATCAGGTTTACATGCTTTGGAGGTGTCATGGTTTTGTATGATATCCCGGACTTGAGAAAGGGTGATGATCAGATCATCAAGTGTGGCTTCAGGGAGTGGTTTGTGGAGTTCAAGATGGAGTTTAAGGCGAACCGATGGGCAAGCAGTTCAGCTTCATCAGTTGCCGTTTGGGCGATATCATGGTGGTTAGATAGCAGGGGAATTGTTGATTTCCCATTATTCACCACATTATTATAGATTTTCCAGAAATCGAGAGTTCCTAATTTCTTCAACTCAATGCGTTTTCTGGTCATCTAAACATACCTACTCTTGGCTATTATGGTCTTACAATGATTTCTTGCTGCTATAAATCTTTGTTTATTTTTCTTTGACTTATGGCGGTTGAATCGACTGAAATGCTTACTGCTTATGTGCAATAGCAGCTGCACAGGTTCAATTAAACCATTTTAAATAGTGGGCAGAGTAGTATTTAAATAAAATAATATATATATTATCGGCTTACTGACCAAAAATTCACCAAACGTCGATGTTTTATTGTTCTTTTTTTTCTCTTTGCAAAACTCAATCACGTTCTGCAAAGCCCAAAACAAAAAAAAACACCATTTCTCTACCCCCCCCCCCTCCTTGCCATTCCTTCTTTCTTCTTCTCTCCCTCCCAAAACAACCAAACCAAATCAATCCTGGTTAAGAGTTCCCCTTCTGTACAATCTTCTATTATAGTAAGACATTTTTTGGCAAATGATCTACTGCAATTTGTTGCGTTTGACAAAGCTGTGATGTGATCATATGTTTGTAAGTTGCATTCATTGGCTACATTTATCAAACACCTGATGCTTTAAACTCTCTGGTGGTGTTATAAGAAGGAGTAACTTAAATCATCTGCTATTAATACATCTGCTATTAATACATCTGCTATTGATACAACTGCTACTGATACAACTGCTTTTGATACAACTGCTATTGATACAACTGCTATTGATACAACTGCTATTGATATAACTGCTTTTGATACAACTGCTATTGATACAACTGCTATTGATACAACTGCTATTGATACAACTGCTATTGATATAACTGCTTTTGATACAACTGCTATTTATACAACTGCTATTGATACAACTGCTTTTGATACAACTGCTATTGATACAACTGCTATTGATACAACTGCTATAGAGTAAGGCAGGAATTCAGATGGAAGGTTCCATGAGTGACCAATGACTTGGCAAGATGGAAAGGTGATCAACTTTTTTTATCCAATTCACAATGATATTTATTTAGGAATGTTCATAAAAATTGAGAAAGTTGAGTATTTTCTGACGGAGGAGATCTTTACGATATGTTAATTGTCATTCATAAAACCTACCATAATCCTTCAAACTCTCCTATAGTATATCCAATTTAACTTAATGGAAGAGCCTAGCACACAATGCAAAACATTTCAAACTGGTATTGATGGGAGCAAAGTGTCAAGTAAGTTCCGCAGTTCATAAATTCTAGACTACCCTTAAGTTGTCCCTTCAGTAGCAGCAACATGTTCCTCAGGATCATCAGATAGCTCATCATAATCCACATCAGCATTAGCTATATCAGCATCATGGTCAGCATCCCTATCATCTAGGTCATCTTCATTGTCATTGGCATTACTGTCATCATCACTGTCCATATCACTGTCCTCATCACTGTCCTCATCACAATCACTATCATCTTGATTTCTCCACTGAGTCATATTTCTATTACATCTGATCTGTGATGATATTTCTTTGTGTCTGTGTTCTCTATTTGCTGATCTGATTCGAACCTTGAGGGGTTGGGAGTCATAGCGTTTCCACTCAGGCTAGTCCTCCCCTGTCCTTGTTTTATGGACACACTCTGCAATACTGATGACTGCTGTTGATTGTTGGCCCCATAAAGAAGATGAACCTGGCTTTTCTGCATCAATACCTCTGTGTTTTCTGAGATCATTGAAACGATATGTTCGTTTCTGCCCCTCATCTAATGAGCTGTAGTAAATGTACCTTTTTGACGACCAGTGCGTTTTTTCTTCTTTAGAGACATTTTGTGTTACACCATATTGTTACTAAGAAACTCTTAAATCTTACTGAAAATAAAACAGAATGAAACAAAAGTACTATTAATAAGAGTTTAAATAATATAATATAATTTTCCAGTAAATTGACGATGCAATAGCATCTAATAAAATCAAATTCTTATTACATAGACATGAAATAGGTAAAAATTGGGAAAATATGAGAGAAACCAATAAAAAAATAACTAAAATTGATTCAAATACAGATAAATTTCCATATATACATTCAAACTCTATATAATAAATTCTAAGTATATTCTGGACTCGCCATAACTAATAGAATTGCCTGAAAATTGTTATTTTTACCCTTTTTGTACAAAAAAGTGATTACAGAATTTTCCTATATTTCGCCTGTCAAGCTGAAAAACAAATAAAATGTGGTTTTAATGATTAGCAAGCAATCTTCATGAAACTAATAGAATATCTTCTCCAAATATTAAGGGAGAAATCCTATTCATTTGGTCGCCCCCAAAAGTGTCTATGATATATTTTAATTTTTTTTTACAAGACTCGTTATTTTTTTTACAAGCTGGAAAATTAATTTCGAAACCTATGATAACAAGAGGTACTGAGGAATCTGTCTGCGATGACAAGCCGGATATTATCCTAAATCCAAGGTAAACAGATTGATGAGACCCGGGTATCCCCAACACACACTGCAGTGTATAGTATTTAAATAAAATAATTAATATTAGCTCTTGTAGAACCTACAATAGAGCACTTTAATGAGTTTTTTCTCAACTTGTCATACATTCTATATACATACATACATACATACATACATACATATATATATATATATATATATATATATATATATATATAGTCATCAACAGACGGACTGTTTCGCTGTATCACAGCTCTTCAGTGCAGGTAGACTAGCACCCATCCCAAGCCATGATCGAGCCTACAACAGTCTAGTTGATAGTCGGCGAGTCTAAGCACTTGACTATGAGATAGTCGCTATTGGGTAATGATACTTCAATGCTTTTATTACCTAACTTTTTGTCACCTAACTAGACAGTGTTCCATCTGTTTATTTACAAAGTGCTTTGCATTATGCTAAATAGTAGAATGCGATATTACTAACGGCAGTGCTCAACTCGAGCAGTAGGTCTTATATAGTCATCCACAGAGAAACTGTTTCGCTGTATCACAGCTTTTCAGTGCGGCTAGACTAGCACCCATCTAAAGCTGGGATCGAACCTATGGCGATTCTAACCACGAATACAATATCATATGATATAGTATTTTGTACAATTTTAAGTTTCATAACTTATTTGTTTATATAATTGCTCTATCTCGTATATTGAAGATCTTTTTTTTTTACAAGGAGTCCCAGAGTGAGCATAAAACAGTGTTTCAGCATTAAATGATTTAAAATGGGCCAATGTGCAATAAAACAGAAAAACCAAACCAACTAATAACACAAGGCCAAGTTGAACATTCCGTCCTTTTCAATTTTACATAAGCTTTTGTTAAGTGGGGAAGCATCATTAGAGCAAAAGTATCTCATGTTACAAGACTGTCTAGGAGAGGAATAAAAGTTTGACACAGGTCAACTGTATGTAACTTTTTGAAGGGTCAGCTTTTCTTTTATCCCAGGGGTCAGAGTGTAAGCTAAGCATTACAGGAATGCTTTGCTGTTACAGCAAATCAAACCTTTTGGGTTATTAATGCTAAACTACAACACCTACTGTAAACAATTCATTGACCGGTTTGTTTTGTCTGTTTTATGGCATATCAACCCTTTTTCAATGATTTCATGCCAATTCTTTATATACAACTAGCATATCCTCGGCGTTGCCCGGGATCATAAAAATAAAATGGAAGAGTTAAAAAGCTTATGTAACATCTTTCTTTTTAAATTTCTCTTTCTCTATCAACCTCTCTCTTTCTCTATATTTCTATATCCCTCTCTCTCGTCCTACTGATTTCTCTTTCTTGTCTTAATGTATAAAAAATGATAATAAAAATATAAGAAATTCCCCCGAGCTTTCAGTTTGAGGATGGTTTCATACCAAATCATTATATACAATTAATTGAACACTAGTTGGTATTTTACCCATATCTAAGGAAGAAATAGAAGATTTTTACCTTTCCCTAGAGCATTAGTGTAAATTAGCACAGTAGATCTGATAAGATTCGAACTCGGCATGGTTGGTTCCATAGTATGCGACTCTATCCATTATATAAGTCATTAACTTGTGCTATAACATTCCTCAGTGTAGATGTAAATTGGCTGACAAAAAATTTAGTCACATCTACATTGGTTGGACAGGTAGAATGCAAGTTTTGTTGATTGTTGAAAAAGGCACAGTTTGTTCTGGGAAAGACAGATAGATCACAAGTATCTTGTCAAGAAAAGGGGACGTGTTGGTTACTGGACTTGGTTCAGGACTGGTCGAGAGTGATCGGCAGGAAGCAGTTGTGGATTTGAATGGTGTCCTGGATGATCAAATTGATGGCTGGACAAGGCAGAGATAGTTGACAGCCGGGTGAAATTGTCAGAGCATCAGCTGAATCAGAGACGCTAGTGAAGAGCTGAACCATGTAATCAGTGCATCGGCTTGAGAACAGCCACTAATTCAACACTAGACGAAGTTGCCGGAACATCAGCAGAACCAACTAACCGAGTCAATAACTGGGCCATATGGCAGTAGTTGACGGCTAGACATGTGGGTTAATGAAATGTGTCCAAACTACAACAAGTGTCCTGTTGACAGACGAAAAAATAAATCAAGCCACTTATTTCAAACCGACCTGAGGCAGGGAATAATATATAAGCCGATATCTAACGAGCGATCAATGGAGTTTCTGGGGTCAAGGAACGTAGACAGAAAGAGATACTACACTTTGAATTATTTATTCGTGAACAAAATTTAATTACATGTACAAATTAAGGACAAAGTCACCAAAAGATACTACACTTTGAATTATTTATTCACAAATAAAAATCAATTTTACTTACAAATTTGGCACAAGGCCCTCAAAAGTGTGAGAAGTGTAGGCGTGTCGGTGGTCATCCTCTATCTATCCTACACTTAACTAGACAGATGAAAAAATGGTGAAAGATAGAACAGTGCTTAGGCGAATGAGTCAGAATGTGTCTAGTTAAGTGTAGGATAGATAGAGGATGAAAACTACTGAAGAGATTTCGGTAGCCATTGTTTGGTAAGAAGCCATTTCATCATAGCTGATTATACAATGAAAATCACAGTGTGCATCTGGAAATTTATCCTATTAACGTGTAAACCGGTCGGATAGAATATGTAAGTTACAAAATAGATTGAAATTTTTAAAAATTTATGTGAATAACACAGATCTAAAAATGCCGTAAATGACTGGCTAGGTAAAATTAAATATCAATCTGTCAGATGCAGTGCTGTTTTGGTCTGAAGTTAAAAATCCAACTGATCTAATTATATATATATATATATATATATATATATATATATAAATTAAAACTTACCTCTACCAACTGCGTTTCCTGATTACTCATAATTGAACAGATTTCAGTAGCCATTGGCAAATTTGCATATTGGTAAGAAACCATTTCATTGGCCAATAGAAATAGCTGATTATGAAATCAAAATGTCTGTGTATATTTGGAATGTCCTCCTACTAGCAGAAGAAAAATGGGTCAGATCGAATATGTAAGGGACAAAATCGATTGGATTTTTTCATTTTATGCGAACGACACAGAGAGAAAAATGATGTAGATGACTGATTAAGCAGAATAAAATATCGATTCGTCAGATCCAATGCTATTTTGATCTGAAGTTAAAAATCCGACCGCGTTAATCTGACCTACTTAATTTTATAGAGTACTAGCAGGAAAACCCGACGTTGCTCGGGATTGAATGGGGATCACTATTATGTACTTTTTCACTATGCCTATAACACAATATTACTTTCTTTGTCATCCTTCCCCCTTCTCCGTTTCGCCCCCTAATATATTCAGAAGAAACTGAAATGTTGGAAAGATTTCTGAATTAGTGTCTTATACATGCGATTAAAATTTCATTCAAATCGGATATACGTACTTGAAGTTTTAAGGTGGTTCTGCCACCATGGGTCACTTAAATGTGGGTGCACGTAGATATTCAACACATAGAAGATAGAGGAGAGATTCTAGACCACTTCTATTGTCTTCCCTGGAAATGTCATACATAAGATATAAATTTCATTTAGATATAATATATTTGAAGTCTTAAAGGGGGTTTGGCCCCCGTATCTCCTTCTGGTTAGTAGAGCACTTAGATATTCGGGACCACTTCCATTGATTTATTTCAGAAAGATAGGATATATTTCAAATTTTAATAGGTTTATTCCCTCATAGTCTCTTTAAGAGTGTAATTAGAGATTCGGAAAAACTTCCATTGTCTTCTCAGGTAGATCTTAAATAAGAATGAAATTTTAGATTTTATGTATATCCTTTAACCTTTCTTTATATAGGTAACACACAAACCTCACACAAACACACACACATTGAGTTTATATATATATATATATATATATATATATATATATATATATATAGAGAGAGAGAGAGAGAGAGAGAGAGAGAGAGAGTTTGCGCATTTATCTTCACGAGAGCCATTTTAAAATAACTTATTATGTTCCCTAATAAACATGAACAAAATGCAAAAGAAAGATAACACTTTCAAACCGGCTTTTATTTATTCGAAAACAGGGCCGGGTATCGCTCATATATATATATATATATATATATATATATATATATATATATATATATATATATATATATATAGTGTACGTGTGTTTATATATAAATTCTTTCAATGATACAATGATATATGCTGAAATACACAGAATTGCATTTTATTGTATATGTACAAAACAATGAAAAACTGTAATAAAAGTCAAAGAAAAATACTTTATTAATTCCAAACCGATATAAATTTCACTTGTTTTTTCACGTTTCTAATTTAATTTTCTTACATTATTTATTTTATATTTTATTTAATTGTCTTTATTTTTTGTGGATCACGGAATAACTACTCTGATTTTTATCCAAGATTAGAAATTCGAAATTCTCTGACAATAAAAAAGAAATCTCTCTGGCAGAAAAAAAGAAGAACCGAAAACTAAAGCAAAGAATTTAAATCTTTTGAACAATCAAGATTGCCGAAAAAAAAAGATGTTAGCTAACATTTTAAACTATAAAACAGTCATAGAAACGCATGAATTAAAAAAAGGATTAAAATAAATACAATAGATAAAAAGACAAGAAAGGCGAATATATAAGAAAAAGCACGAACTAGAATAGAATATTTCTCCATTTAGCATTTAAACATCCCAGTCTTTGCTAACCATCAAGATGTGTTTTTGTTTTCGCTTTTTCCACTCAAAGTTGATTTAACAGTTGAAAAGACAAAGTTGTGTAACTCTTCTTTGTTAAAAAGAAAAAGGAAAAACAAAATATAATGGTGGCCATTTTCATTAGTTTGGGTCACAGAAGTTATTTAGCTAACATCAGATAAGGTGGGTTTTGATTTTTGTTTCTTAGGAATAGCTTAACGTAAACAAACGATTTATTCACATACCTCAAGAAATATTTCTTTAGTTGCATATAAACACACGCATATATATATATATATATATATATATATATATATATATATATATATATATATAATATTTTCATAACTTATTACCTAGCTCTACTCACGTATTGAGCACTGTTAAAGTAAATACTGAAAATTGATAAATAAAATATTATATCTCTTTATAACATTTTATGTGGATACATGAAATAATAATATTATATAAATATATATATATATACATAGAGAGAGAGAAAGAGAGAGAGAGAGAGAGATAGAGATCAATGCATATATTAAAATAAAACTCAGTAAAAAAATGTTAAGAGGATATTATTATACTTTTAAACGATATTTCGAAGTAATACTCCATTATTAAGTTAATGAGGACAAGATCTTTTTGTTGCCTTTTTTTCTTTTTTCGTATCTATTATTTCTGTATCTCCACATAGCTAAATCTGAACTTTATCCGTCACAGGAATAATTCCTCAAAGACAGCAGCAAAAGTAGTCCTGCCTTGGCTAAGCCTAAGGTAATAAAATGTTAAGGTCTATTAGAAGCATTGTTGAAATATGAATGAAATATTTTTAGAAAGCGATATCAATGGTTTTTCGATATATACATTGATATGACTTTCTAAAATTATATAATTCATATTTCAACTATGCATCTAACAGACCATCACATTTAATATATATATATATATATATATATATATATATATATATATATATATATATATATATATATATATATATAACATTAAAATTAACCTCTCGGAGTCAAAACAGATCCAATCCAAGAAAACACCGGGAGCAATAGTAACATTTTATATAAGAAAACATAAGTATTAATACAAAAACGATAGAATAGAAATGTCCCAATACATGCACATGGTGTTAGAGTAAATTGGTAGTGCATGATATACAAAGAGGGCGCAAAGCACAATGAAAAACTTATTTGATATGTGTGAGTCGGATCTTGTGGGAATGGGACTGCCCCCCCCCCTCCCCCCAAAAAAAGGATGGACGTTGTAAGAGGAAGAATCTCTTTTTCTAGTAACGATCACATGATCTCCCATGAGACCAATCAATGCACCTTCTAGTATCAAAGCGAATTATTACCCCAAAGTAAACAATTGTACCCCTGCACATTTATTTAAAATTTATTTTGCATTGTCAAAGTTTAAAAATAATATCATAATTTCTATACAACATACAACGCTTTAAGCAAACTATAGCATCCTCTTATACTTATAGCATTGGACGGAGGTAGCCACTTCGAGGAACGAGCCCCGAAAGACCGCTTGGATGTACCAGCGCATCTCCCTAACTATCATTCAAAGCAATGCCATATCCATATCCATATATAAGTCTTGATGAAGAAGAAAAACTAAACATTTATTTGTTTTTAGACATTGTGCTTCAAAAAATTAGAAGCTTCCTTATATGCATAGTTTACTATCTTTATTCTTGTTTCTTTTCGAAATAAAATAATTATGATATTTCAATTGTAACCTTTAATTTTATGTCTACAGGTACTTCAACTAGTCTTGAATAGAAATAACAACAACAAAAAAAACAGCAAATAAGACCAAATGGAGATAACTCTGTAAATCCTTATTTATCATTACATCATTATCCTTTGAATTGATTAGTGGCTTAATTTGCTTGTTAGTCTAATCTTCGAATACAGAAGATTACAAATTATGATTAACTGATGCTTGCACGTTTAAGGAAACTATAATTAAGGCAAAAATGTGTCCAAGAGAAAGTCTTGCCTTCATTGAATATGGAAGATATCGAATTCTGATAACGATTGTTAATTAATTCATACTTTTTTAAACTCTGTATTCATGTCTCCTTTGTTTTATTGTTTTAACGTTAATTAAAAATCAGACAAGTAAAGCATGAGTTATCGCCCTTTGCAATCATTAGACTTGAATAATGTAAACAACCATTAATTGCAACTTTTGTTTAGTTTTTGGGGAAACTAATGAGTGCACTTTTAGATATTTATGAAAAGGTACAATTGTTTACCAATTTGGAGGCCATTTTTCAATCCTCGTATGAAAAACACCTGGACGTGTTTCATGTAAATCACTACTAATCTCAACTTTTTGTGAATTTTATGAAAGACTAATGAAGGAAAATTATTTGTAAAAAATTGCAATTTGAAGGCATTGAAGTCTCTTGTGAGCGACAAACGAGAGTCCCCCTCCCCCCAAAAAATCTGTCTCAGTCAGTTTTCTGCATTCATGGTCATATGACTCCATGTAAAATGCTGTGAAAATGTAATGAAACCATTTTGAGAAAACAAAAAGATTAAAACTCGCTATTTCTCTAGATATATTACTATTTTATCTGATTTATGTGTACTATAATTATTATAAATTTTATCAATAATAATGAACATTTCACCGTTCATTTTATTTAATTAATAATAATAAACATCCTCGCCTCAAAGTATCTACGTATAGATGAGGATTATTTTTTCGCTGGGAGAGTGTAAATAATAAATGTAATTCAGAAACATTGAAATAAAGCTACTATTTTGCTACTATTTTATCTGATTCGTTCTTTTGTAAATAAATAAATTTTTCGAAATAGGATTTATAAAAAAAATGTGTAAGTCACGTAAGAGTTCTCTTCGATTCCCAAAGGTTAGATATATCATAAAACAGAGAATGAATTATTATTAAAAGAAAGAAAAATCGTTCGCAGTCCGAATCGAGCCACCAACTTTTCGGTTAATAGCTGAAGTTGATAACCATTGATTCACAAACGCCATGCAATGTAGAAGAACCAAAACGAACTGTAATTAGTGACGACCAAATGAAACCAATTAGGTTCTTTTTTATTAGTTATATGTAAGTCACGTAAGAGTTTTCTTGTGAAAGTTCTTAATTTAAAAAAAGAAAATATTTATGATAATTATATATATATATATATATATATGGAGAGAGAGAGAGAGAGAGAGAGAGATAGGAAGAGAGGCAGACAGAAGACAGAGGGGAGAGAGAGAATGTTTATGTATTTATTAGATCTGAAATGGATATTAAAACAAAACCGGTTTTGTTTTTTTATTAGTTTTTCAGTTTATAATGGAATAAAAACGATGATGGTTGCTTATTTAGAATAAGGCTTAAAACAGAAGTATGTGGTTATAATAATAATTAGAAATGTTCCATCCAATAATTATCATCATGATAGCATTAATAAGACAAAACTTGAATATGAATAAAGTGTGTCTTATTAAATTTATTACACGGTAGTTTTGGAGCCTATAAGTGACAAACATATAGAGCCTACTTATTTGCTTCCTACGGCAGTAAAATGTGGCACAAGACCGAAAGGTGGGGAGAATCAGCTCCCTTGAGGGTCGCTGGTCAGATACAAAAATAGCTGAGAATGGGCCTGTCAGTATTTCCTGTCGGGGCGCAACCGGCAATAAACTAACCTCGCCTTCCGAAGGAGGTAATGCCTGGGAGGATGCACCTCTTAGGACTGAGTCGAACCACACAACTTAATTCTGTCAAAGAAGAGGCTGAATGATCAAGAGAGATTCTAGATGTCAGAATGGTGATGAAGACGGACCTCGGTCGCTATGAAATCAATTAGAATATTTGATTATTGACAAAAACAATGTTCATTTAATCATAGATGTTTCAAAAGTTTGTTAACTATACAACCCCAGGTCAATCGTAAGAGTTAAGATTGTATTCTACCTCCAAGTTTTATTATGAAAGGCCCTACAACCATCACATTGTTAATATTTCATCGGATGATTTATTTTGATGGCATTCGCGGGTAATGGAATTCTGTGTTATTTCTGATATAATTGATTGAGTAAAGAGTCAAAAGAAATTATGAAGCTGCGTCTACGTTTATTAGCTTTTCATTAGAACCAATCTCTTCTAAACGAGTTTGAAGCTGTGTCTGTGTTTGTGACTGTGCCTTACCATGGAATAGTGTTTAGCCAGCTCGCATCTCTAATATATTTCTTAGGTACCTACAAATTAAAAGGAGGGCTTCTTTTAAAAAAGTTACTAAAAGTTGTTGCACATTAGTATACACATTTAGTACCCCTAAGCAATTTGTGAAGGTCAATTGATCGAATAAAGGTGTAGTCTTCTCAGGGATTAGCGAGATTTCACAAATCACTGTCAACATTGGTACATCGTACATTAGTGTATGCAATAGTTTTCTTCTTTATTTTGTCATTAATTCATGTTAGTCACTCTCCTCCTCTTAAGCTGCTGCTAATCGTTTTTTTTCTATTCCACTTCACCCCTTCTCGTCTCAGTCAGTCTTTCTTCCACCATCTAAAACATCTAAAACATGCAATGTGCAAACAAGGTTATCAGAGTTTTGGTATTATGCTAGATATTATCGAACATTCTAGAAGCATGCATTTTGGTACAAACTGACTTGTGCATAGGCGTTCTGCTTCACACATACACATTGTCATTGTTTCAAAAAACAATGGAGTGGTACATTCTAAATTATGTGGAGAGATAACTCTTGTACACCGGCTTAGCCTTTCTCATGTAAAAAATAAAGTTATTTTTGACATAAGTAGCACTTTCAGTTATGAAAAATAATTGTAAAATAACGTGCTTACGAGTCAGTGGTGTGTTTCGTCAGGTGCTTTTTTTTTCTTTGTCGTTTAATTGACTTCAACAGTCCAATTTATTGTTATTCTATTTACTTTAGTTTCCATGCTTAGAGTAAAGTATTTTTTCGCATGATCTATTACTTTAGAAGGGTTGCTGTATCTTGTAGACAAGCGATGCTTCGTGGTGCCCTCCCAGACAAAAACATATTCGCTGGAATATAAATATATGTCTCTGTTGATACTACGTTTGATGTTCTGCATATTTTTGACATTTTGATTCCGCAAATCCACGAAGAATTCGGATGAAGGATTGGTGTATACAGTACTTTCCAGATATTGTCCAAGCTGTACTATGGTTGTAGTGCAGACTAAATCTGCTGATGTAAAACCGATGTCTTTAAGAATATTTCTGAAACTAGCAGTATAATTGGGAGATTATTGATTCTGTTTGTGTTAGTGTGGCACATTGCAAGAGAAACTTTGAGTTGTCTGTGAAAAGTATCAACAGAGCCATTGATACAACGTTGATAAGATTTTGTTGGAGAATGTTTGATAGCAAGCAACTCATAAAATTCTGTGAATGAAATAGATCTGCCTTCCTCTGTCTGCTGTAATAAACATTACACAACTTTCTAGCAGCACAAAGCACGATGATTGGTTGAATTGTGCGTAAGCATTCTGCTTCACGCATGCACATTGTTTGAAAAACAGTTGAATGGTAACTTCTGAATTATATGAAAGGATAACACTTGTACACTGACATTATATTAATATCTGTATGAATGGGAAGAACGGAACTGTAAAACTAACGAATATTTTATATCCTAGCTTTTACGGTTTTAGAACCACGTGTTTGGGTATCTTTCCTAAATGCGAGGCCGCTATTTTGTGTGTTGTGTTATTGTGAGTAGCACACACAAAGGTCGGAAGAAAGAGGAAAGGACAATAGTTAAGAAACAATTTGGTTTACATACATATACATTCGTTATCACATAAAAAGTTTGTTGAAGACACACGTAAAAGAGGGATACAGACGATATAAGGTGGTACTTAATATGATATGATATACAAAGTAAGAACTACAAACTTAAGTAGCAAAGAAAGAATACATTAATGTCCCAATACGTAGTATTAGTTGAAAATGAAGGAGAAATAAGGATAGATGATGATTATGATGATGATGATGATTATTATTATTATTGTTGTTGTTGTTGTTGTTGTTGTTGTTCCTCCCCCCCCCCCCCCCCCGATTTATAAAATCGGGGGACTTATGTTTTGAGGCATGTCCGTCCGTCCGGATTTTTCTCCGCAACCATCCATTGAATTTCTCTGAAATTTTGTATGAAGTTGTAACTTTGGTCAGGTTAGAAAGTGACATTCTCTGATTTTTGAAAAAAAATGTGGTTAGCCCCCCAGGGGGGTCAAAAGGCCCCGAAATGGCACAAAATGACATTTTTTGCCCCATAACTTTTCATCCATCCATTCAATTTCTCTGAAACTTGGCCAAAATCTGGAGGCAATTGTCCCTAATAGAAAATCGATAGAAAATCGCTGACCTTGGAAAAAGTCTGGTTCACGCCCCCAGGGAGTCAAAAGCTCCCAAAATGGCAAAAAATGATCCTTTTCTCCCATAACTTTTGATCCATCCATTCAATATTTCTTAAACTTGGCCAAAATGTAGAGGCAATTGTTCTGGATATAAAATGAGCATCCTTGACCTCAGAAAAATTCTGGTTCGCGCCCCCAGGTGGTCAAAGGGGGGTCAAAAATGCCCCAAATTGCCCAAATTTATTGCATTTTACACTCGCCACATCGAGTCACATACAGAGGGGGACCATGAACGCGCGGCTTGTTATTGTTATTATTATTGTTGTTGTTGTTATTATTGTTGTTGTTATTGATAAACTGTCCCTCCCACCACCCAAAAAAGTGATGGTACCAGCCTCGACTGATACCACACGAAATAGTCGTGAAGGATCAAGGAAGATGAAAAAAACGAGGAGGTAGAGCACTAACCAGACTTCTACTGGAAAGGTGCGGAGAGTACTGGGTCCTTGTGGAGGTTTATTGCGACCAAATTCTTAGAGAAGACCAATGGTCGTTGTCAACGAAAAATCAATGGTAAGCAGCTGTTGTGATAACGCAAAATCATTTGTAATGGTTATCAAAATAGGTTGAGAGTACTGGAAATCCGGGGAGAATTGTTGTCACTCAGACTCCTGAGAACACCACCGGTTATTATCAGTGAGCAATCACTGATGATGACCTATGAGAGAATTACTGAATAATAATAATAATAATAATAATAATAATAATAATAATAATAATAATAATAATAATAATAATAATAATAATAATAATAATAATATGAAAAAGAAGAAGAAAAGGAAGTATGATTTGTTTATTCTCGAAACAGTTTCTCGTTGAAATTTATGTATGTTTGAAAAACATTCTAAAAATGCATGTCATATTTTGTGAATCATTGTATAAAAGTTAAAAAAATAGAATAATAGTTTGAAAGTTAAGAATAATTCTCCGAGTGAGACTATAATTTTACAAAATAACTCTGAATTTGAATTAATAGAAATTAAAAGACTAAGACTAGTTTAATTTAGCACACAAATAATAACCCTCATACCGTGGTTCAATTATTTTCCCAATTTATAACTAAAAAAACTTATAGATTTTTATTTCAAATATAATTTTAATTATTGTCCAATTTTCTTGGTCAAATTAGAAACACAGCGATACATATAGTAATAAAAAAGTTACACAATTCAGAGTATTGAACCAAACTCTCCTCAATTAAAATTAGGATATACTTTTGTAACTTGAATGCCATATTTTATTCCATTGACCCTATTTACTTTCCTCACCTCGGAGGCAATATTAGACACAAAGACAATTTTAAATGTGACGGAAAATATGGTTTCCTAAAAAGAAGCACTTTGAATTAGGAAGAAACATTCAAATTGACTTAAGGACAGCACATATACTACTTTGATCCGAACCCAAACGTGTCATATTTATCCCCGTTGCTGCTTGCCTATTTATTTACTTGAATTTAATTAAACTGCAAATTTTATTTAAATGCTATATTTTATCATTCTATCAGTTTAGCTATTAATCATTCAACCATTTAATTATTTACTCACGTATTTCCCAATTCTTCTTTCATTAGGGACCATGTTGATATATTGTTATAGATTAAGAGACCTTGAATAGGCCTGGGATAGGAAAATTTTGTAAAGATGTGGCAAAATTGAATGCAGGTGTATAAAAATAGTATTAAAAAGTATTTTTCACATAAGGTTAGAATAAACTGGGAAGTTGAAAATTCCCTGAGAAAATGGAGATTAAAATTAAGGTTACATGCCAGTATGTGACATCATGGCCATGAAGTCCGAAGTGAGACGTGGCGATGAAGAGAGAAAAGTCTTTCTCTTTGGCAGACGAGCTGATTGGGTTCACACGTCATTTTCTGAAAGCTTTGTCTTTGTTTGTCCGCCACTTCAGGGAACGGGCGAAGAAAAGCTAACATAAGGAGTAACTTTGCAGTGCTGTAAAAGAATAAAACGTCAATGAGAAAATACGTTCTTGCTGTTATTTTTTTTTTCGTTACCATGTTACAGAACAAAAGGAAATAGGAAGACATAAACTTCGACTGCTACATCACCACTACAGCCACATTTACAACTAGACATCACTACCCATTGAGCCGACTATTTCAAACGTGTCAACATGAGAATCAGCTGTTTTCTGTTGATAAG
Source organism: Sepiola atlantica (assembly GCA_963556195.1). Taxonomy (NCBI): domain Eukaryota; kingdom Metazoa; phylum Mollusca; class Cephalopoda; order Sepiida; family Sepiolidae; genus Sepiola; species Sepiola atlantica. The sequence continues at coordinate 81,865,124 of OY744522.1, forward strand.
AAGATTACAGGCCGTCTGGTGGGGATGAAAAGATTCTCTCATCAAACATCACCAACGGCTTATTAATGCTACATAAGCTTACACGTGGGTCAAGAGGATAACATTTGACATTCATGAGAATAGCGTAGGTGGAAGACGGAAAGGGTCTAAGTAACGATTAACAGGTGGGAGCTTTTTGGATGAAACTTGTTCAAAGTAAACTAGGGAAGACTGATAAAAATGTAGCAGTATAAATTAGGCCCCTCTCTCTTTTTCTCACTATCTCTCCATCTAACCACAGTGACGTCTGCTTGTATCTATTTATCTATATTTTAATTTATTAACTTATCTATTTCCCGTGTTAGAAACCATTCTCCGAATGTTGTAAATTTTCTTCCATACTTTTTTCGTGTATTCTCCTGTTAAAATAAGAAAAGAAAATTTATATTTTATTTCACTTTCTGTCTATTATTTATTTACTTTCTTTAATTCACTTAATTCACTTAATTCAAATTATTATACTGTTATATTTGAATATTACATCTTTCCTCAAATTCTATATTCAATCAATCCGTCTCTGAATTTATGTATAGATCATGTGGTAAACTACATCGTCAATAATATTTTGTAATGAGGTATTTTGGGCTTTACAAAATCAGGCCATTTTACCAATACAACTTAGCTGATATTGATCAAATACCAGCGTGTAACCCAGTGGCAGCAAAAATATCGTATATGGGCTTATCTAACCAGATGTATGCAAAAATAATATCCATAAAAATGATAGTCTCTGAATGACAAGTTTTTAGCTTTTACTTTTCAAAGTGTGATATAAACTGCTCAGATTAACTATTTAACTTACTTATTTGAGCATTAAGTGCTTGAGAAAATATATCTAGCATTTAATATAGATCCTTATTTTACCTTATTATGGTAATACTTCTACTACCATGACTCTGCAAAAATTCCATTGTTGCTTACCTACCGTCTTCTCTTTCTTCTTACTGTAAAAATACTTGGCAGCTAAATATTTTAGAGAAATAAAATAAACGTTTTAACTGTGGAACAAAATACAACAAGGCTGCTTCCAAATCGACTGCAACATGATCGTCTTAAAGTCTAATGTAAACAAATACTTGTTGAGCCGTCCTCTGGGATAATCAATTCCTCCTCTTAAGTAATATTCTGCTCATTCCACCCACTGTTTCAAATCATCTCATGGTGGCGCTCATCGTCCAACTGAAAATCTCTTTAACCCTTATCCCGAGTGCCCTCCTCCCCCTGGGCATTGATAAACGGTGACCCATTAGTATAAAAAAGGTATTTATTTATTGTAACAATCTGAATCTTTTGAAAATTAATAGTTTCTTTCTTACAGTAAAAATAATTGTCAGATAAATATCCTTGAAATAAATGAAATTAATGCCACTTTTAAGTCAATGGAGGATGATCTTTGGATCAACAAGACCCTCATATGAAAAATATAAAAGCAGATATTTGGAGATAGAAGTTTAATTCAATTGCTGCCAGAATTTTAGCAAATAGACACATCATATAAGGTCTTGAGAAATAGGGAGTTCTAAGATGCTTAATTTTCTGATGAAGCGAGTCCAGAAAAACAACTCCTTGTTAAGGAACTTCAGTATGTCCCAAATCTGCTTGTCACTATTTACCGCCTCTCTAGAAGGGCTGGATGTGATACAAGGTCGGTTTGATGTAGGAGATATCCAGCTCAATAAAAATCAGCACTCTGCACTTTGGATTAGACAAAAATAAAAATTGCTTCAGTCGAGATTTCTTTTCATCTGACCGAAGACAGAACAGGTACTTTCCTTCATTCCCAGCCTGAAGGGTCAGTCCAAATTAAAACATTTGAAAAATAGAGAGAAGGGGAGAGAGAGAGCGAGAGAGAGAGAGAGAGAGAGAGAGAGAGAGAGAGAGAGAGAGCAGTCTCTGAAAAATGACAACGCTTGAGGCAGTCTGATCAGGAAGTCCATCTCCGATGCAAAATTCACTCTGTCGCTACCAACGACAATGATGCTGGATCTACGAGTTGTCACGTCCTCCAATAAAGATAAGATTGTGCCTGGCTGTAATCAGTTTGCACCCAATATTAATGTAGCTGAAAGATTAAAATATTGGATTGGAAGATAACACTGCAAGAAGGAGCGAGAAAACAGGAAAGAGAAAATGGAAAATGGAGGTGTTAATATGATTATTTAATTTTGATAATAATGTATTGGGAGATATAGATTCAATTTGGTTGATACGAGAATTATTGGGCTTTGGGAATCGGAAAGAAGAAAAGTCAGGGAAAGGAAGCTGATCTCATTATATATATATATATATATATATATATATATATATACATTATTATTATTATTATTATTATTATTATTATTATTATTATTATTATTATTATTATAAACCTTCCTTTGGACATGTTTCGTTATATAAGACCAACAAGGAATTCTCTAATAATTTTTCAGTTCTGGATAGAGAACAACAAAAGTTACTGCTATCTCACGCAACTTCAATTGACAAGTTTGTGCATTGTTTTGATGTTTTCCAAGACAACTTCTGAATTTAGGCGACCTACGGTTCAGCACCATTTGTGTCTGTATCACCGCGTTTAAAGTTATACCACATCTTAACCCTTGTTTCCAACAGAGCAGAGTCTGAATAACATTTGTTTTTCTTGTTTTAAAAATTTGCAACAGTCGCTTCACTTAAATAACTGTAATTTATGAACTAATAATGCGATCGTTCTCAAATTTTGACACATGCTATTTGAAGGTTAGTACTTTATAAAAATCATATGGATTTTTTATTAGTGCCACCATCTAGATGTCAGGCCTTGAGATATATATATATTTGAACGCCTTCTGGCGGATCATAAAATAAAATGCATGTTAGCTACATGCTTCATTTAAGTGACCTATTTTTAAAGATATTTTCTACTTGCTTTCGTGGCCAAAAGGTTATCAACGTAGATCCCAGACCGAGAGGTTTAGGGTTCAACAACAGTCGACTCATACAATTTTCTTTTACACTGTTAAACATTTGCCTACGAGGGAGGAGGGGAAACGGAGGTCTAGGGACTGGATTTTTTAAATTCAACGTCATTATGTAGCAATTTGAAAAGAAATCAATGTAATATGTAGTACTTTAACTACTAAATCAATGTAATACGCAGTACATTAACTATTGTGAATATCATCATTTCTCTTCGAACACACATTGGTTTATTAGTGTTCTGCAGGCCTCCTTAATTATATTTGTGTGTTTCAGTAGTGCTCAGGAGGCATACCCATTTTTCTTTTTTCTTTCCTCACAAAAAAAAAATCAATTTCTATAAAAAAGATAACGGGGGGGATTGGTTTTAATAGAGCTCAATAGGCCTCTTTAATTTTAAAAGTGCCCATTAGCATAGATAGAGCAGGTGTTTACTCAAAAAGAAAAATTCTGAGGAAATACCAGTACCATGAGATGGGCATGAAGATTTCTACAACTGTGCCTCCTTCCTTCCTTCATTCCGTCATTCTTTTCTTCCTCCTTTCACCCTCAAACAATTCCAAACCGACAATTATTCTAAACATTAAAATTGTCCGGTGTGACCCATTTGTGTTCTGTCGGATGTTGACAAATTTTAATTCATTATTTTATATTTCTCCCGGGGGACGGGTCCAGCTAGTATATATATATATATATATATATATATATATATATATATATATAATAATAATAATAATAATAATAATAGTCCAGGTAAAACATCCACTGGACAGTAATCCAAAGAATTTTAACCGGGTTTATAAAAAGTGCTCAATATCAAATAGAGCTTTTATATATGACTAGCGGGGCTACCCGGCGTTGCTCGGGGTCATAAAAACATATAATTGAAGAAAAATCGCGTGTGTAACATCTTTATATTCAAACTTCTATTTCTCCCCCTCCTCTATAGCCGTCTCTTTATCTTTTTACCTTTCTCTTCCCTAGTCGCCCCATTTCACTGCTACTTTCTAATTTTGCCTTTTGTGAAAGCTGCTTCTTCCCTACCATTTCTCCTACGTTGCCCAGGTCAATAGTATGACATATTTCTATAAAAAGTACTACATCTATATGCGCTTTATATATATAAGTACTTATCTCCGCCCCGCGTTCATACTATATACATATCTATCACCACCCCGGTGCACATATACTATATGAGTACCTATTGCCGCCCCGGTATGCATACTACATAAGTACCTATCGCTGCCCCGGTGCAAATGCTACATACGTACGTATCGCCACCCCAGTGTGAATGCTGCATATGTACCTATCGCCGCCTCGTTGCTAATGCTACATATGTACCTATCGCCGCCCCGGTGTAAATGCTAAATACATACTTATCGCCACCCTGGTGTGCGTGCTATATACGTACCGATCGCCGGCCCGGAGCGCATGCTTAATAAATACCTATCACCGCCCTGGTGCGCATTCTATATACATACTTACTGCATCCCTGTGCACATGCTATATAGTACCTATCGCCATCTCTATGCACCACTATACACGTACCTATTGCCACCCCGGTGCACATACTATATATATACCTATCGCCGCCCCAGTGCGCATACTATATTCGTACCTATCGCCGCCCCGGTGTGCATACTATATACTTACCTACGAAATATTTTAAGTTCATAAAAACAAAAAAATTTCGCCCGACCCCCTAAAAAGTTTTTCCCGATCCCTACAATTTTCCCAGACCCCTAATATCTAAAGCCGCACCACCCAATTTTGTTTTACTCTCCCCCAACCCTGAGAAATATTTTGAGTTCAAAACAAAAAAATAACCAAAAAATTTGGCTTGACCCCTATAAAGTTCGGCCTGACCCGTAAAATTTTCCCCGACCCCTCAATCTCTCCAGCCCCCCATCCCAAATAAGTTTTCATTCTCCCCCAACCCTGAGAAATATTTTGAGTTCAGAAAAACAAAAAAAATTTATCCTGACCCCTAAAAAGTTTGGCCTGACCCCTAAAATTTTCCCCGACCCCTCAATCTCTCCAGCCCCCTATCCCAACTAATTTTTCACTCTCCCCCAAGCCTGAGAATTATTTTGAGTTCAAAACAAAAAAAAAAAAAAAAGTTTTGCCTGACCCCTAAAAAGTTCGGCCTGACCCCTAAAATTTTCCCCGACCCCTCAATCTCTCCAGCCCCTCATCTCAACTAATTTTTCACTCTCCCCACCCTGAGAAATATTTTGAGTTCAAAACAAAACGAAAAAAATTTGGCCTGACCCCTAAAAAGTTCGGCCGTACCCCTAAAATTTTCCCCGACCCCTCAATCTCTCCAGTCCCCTAATTTTTCACTCTCCCCCAACCCTGAGAAATATTTTGAGTTCAAAACAAAAAAAAGAAAAAAATTTGGCCTGACCCCTAAAAAGTTCGGCCTGACCCCTAAAATTTTCCCCGACCCCTCAATCTCTCCAGCCCCCTATCCCAACTCATTTTTCACTCTCCCCCAACCCTGAGAAATATTTTGAGTTCAAAACAAAAAAAAGAAAAAAATTTGGCCTGACCCCTAAAAAGTTCGGATTGACCCCTAAAATTTTCCCCGACCCCTCAATGTCTCCAGCCCCCCTCCCAACTAATTTTTCACAGTTCCCCAACCCTGAGAAATATTTTTAGTTCAAAACAAAAAAAACAAAAAAAATTTGGCCTGACCCCTAAAAAGTTCGGCCTTACCCCTAAAAAGTTCGGCCTGACCCCTAAAATTTTCCACGACCCCTCAATCTCTCCAGCCCCTCATCCCAACTAATTTTTCACTCTCCCCACCCTGAGAAATATTTTGAGTTCAAAACAAAAAAAAACAAAAAAATTTGGCCTGACCCCTAAAAAGGTTGGGCTTGACCCTAAAAAGTTCGGCCTGACCCCTTAATCACTCCAAGCCCCCCCAACTTTTTTTTTAAACGTGAGTTATCGCTCTTCCTTAGCTATCCTTTAACAACATTCCGGGGGGGACCGTTATACTTTAGAAGCACCAATATTTGTAGGGACCATTATAATTTAGAAGCACCAACATTCCTGGGATGAGACCGTTATACTTCAGAAGCACCAATATTTCTAGGGACCGTTATACTATAGAATCACCAACATTCCTGACGGGCCGTGATACTTTAGAAGCACCACCCCTGGTCTCTATACTGGAGAAGCACCCATTGTCCCTATTCTGCAGAAGCTTCCGGGTCTTAAAATGTAGAAGCACCCCTGGTGCTGGGTTATATACTGTAGAAGCACCCCTGGTCCCTTTACTGAAGAAGCACCCATGGTCCTTTTTCTGCAGAGGCCTCTATGTTCTAATATTGTAGAATCACCTCCGGTACTGGGTCCTATACTGTAGAAGCACCTCTGGTCCCTATTCTGTAGAAGCACCTTTGTCCCTATTCTGTAGAAGCCTCTGGGTTCTATATGGTAGAAGCACCCCAAGTTCTGGGTCCTGTACTGTAGAAGCACCCATGGTCCCTATTCTGCAGAAGCCTCCGGGTCCTATATTGTTGAAGCACCCCCGGTTCTGGGCCTTTTTTATACATATATAGAGTGGTTATGACCCAACGGGTCACTGGTAACATGTACTGGTTAAATTCTTTTTTTCTGTTTTTATACATATATAGAGTGATTATGATCTAACGCGTCACTGTAAACGTGTACTTGTTAAATTCTTCTTTTTTTTCTTTTTTTATACATATATAGAGTGGTTATGACTCAACGGGTCAGTGTAAACGTGTACTTGTTAAATTATTCTTTTTTTATACATATATAGAGTGATTATGACCCAACGGGTCACTGTAAACGTGTACTTGTTAAATTCTTCTTTTTTTCTTTTTTTATATATATATAGAGTGGTTATAACTCAACGGGTCAGTGTAAACGTGTACATGTTAAATTCTTCTTTTTTTCTTTTTTTATACATATATAGAGTGGTTATGACCCAACGGGTCACTGTAAACGTGTACTTGTAAAATTCTCCTTTTTTTCTTTTTTTATACATATATAGAGTGGTTATGACCCAACGGGTCACTGTAAACGTGTACTTGTTAAATTCTTATTTTTTCTTTTTGTATACATACATAGAGTGGTTATGACTCAACGGTCACTGTAAACGTGTACTTGTTAAATTCTTCTTTTTTCTTTTTTTATACATATATAGAGTGGTTATGACCCAACGGGTCACTGTAAACGTGTACTTGTTTAATTCTTCTTTTTTTCGTTTTGTATACATACATAGAGTGGTTATGACTCAACGGGTCACTGTAAACGTGTACTTGTTAAATTCTTTTTTTCTTTTTTATACATATATAGAGTGGTTATGACCCAACGGGTTACTGTAAACGTGTACTTGTTAAATTCTTCATTTTTTTTTAATACATATATAGAGTGGTTATGACTCAACGGGTCACTGTAAACGTGTACTTGTTAAATTCTTTTTTCTTTTTTATACATATATGGAGTGGTTATGACTCAAGGGGTCAGTGTAAACGTGTACTTGTTAAATTCTTCTTTTTTTCTACATATATAGAGTGGTTATGACTCAACGGGTCATTGTAAACGTGTACTTGTTAAATTCTTCTTTTTTCTGTTTTTATACATATATAGAGTGGTTATGACTCAACGGGTCACTGTAAACGTGTACTTGTTAAATTATTCTTTTTTCTTTTTTTATACATATATAGAGTGGTTATGACTCAACGGGTCACTGTAAACGTGTACTTGTTAAATTCTTCTTTTTTCTTTTTTTATACATATATAGAGTAGTTATGACTCAACGGGTCACTGTAAACGTGTACTTGTTAAATTCTTCTTTTTTCTTTTTTATACATATATAGAGTGGTTATGACTCAACAGGGCACTGTAAACGTGTTCTTGTTAAATTCTTCATTTTTTCTTTTTTTATACATATATAGAGTGGTTATGACTCAACGGGTCATTGTAAACGTGTACTTGCTAAATTCTTCTTTTTTCTTTTTTTATACATATATAGAGTGGTTATGACTCAACGGGTCACTGTAAACGTGTACTTGTTAAATTCTTTTTTCTTTTTTTATACATATATAGAGTGGTTATGACTCAACGGGTCACTGTAAACGTGTACTTGTTGAATTATTCTTTTTTCTTTTTTTGTACATATATAGAGTGGTTATGACTCAACGGGTCACTGTAAACGTGTACTTGTTAAATTCTTCTTTTTTCTTTTTTATACATACATAGAGTGGTTATGACTCAACCGGTCAGTGTAAACGTGTACTTGTTAAATTCTTCTTTTTTTATACATATATAGAGTGGTTATGACTCATCGGGTCATTGTAAACGTGTACTTGTTAAATTCTTCTTTTTTCTGTTTTTATACATATATAGAGTGGTTATGACTCAACGGGTTACTGTAAACGTGTACTTGTTAAATTCTTCTTTTTTCTTTTTTTATAGATATATAGAGTGGTTATGACTCAACGGGTCACTGTAAACGTGTCCTTTAAAATTCTTCTGTTTTCTTTTTTTATACATATATAGAGTGGTTATGACTCAACGGGTCACTGTAAACGTGTACTTGTTAAATTCTTCTTTTTTCTTTTTTATACATATATAGAGATGTTATGACTCAACGGGTCACTGTAAACGTGTTCTTGTTAAATTCTTTATTTTTTCTTTTTTTTATACATATATAGAGTGGTTATGACTCAACGGGTCAGTGTAAACGTGTACATGTTAAATTCTTCTTTTTTCTTTTTTATACATATATAGAGTGGTTATGACTCAACGGGGCACTGTAAACGTGTTCTTGTTAAATTCTTTTTTTCTTTTTTTATACATATATAGAGTGGTTATGACTCAACGGGTCATTGTAAACGTGTACTTGTTAAATTCTTCTTTTTTCTTTTTTTATACATATATAGAGTGGTTATGACTCAACGGGTCACTGTAAACGTGTACTTGTTAAATTCTTCTTTTTTCTTTTTTTATACATATATAGAGTGGTTATGACTCAACGGGTCACTGTAAACGTGTATTTGTTAAATTCTTATTTTTTCTTTTTTTATACATATATAGAGTGGTTATGACTCAACGGGTCACTGTAAACGTGTACTTGTTAAATTCTTCTTTTTTCTTTTTTATCCATATATAGAGTGGTTATGACTCAACGGGGCACTGTAAACGTGTTCTTGTTAAATTCTTTTTTTCTTTTTTTATACATATATAGAGTGGTTATGACTCAACGGGTCATTGTAAACGTGTACTTGTTAAAGTCTTCTTTTTTCTTTTTTTATACATATATAAAGTGGTTATGACTCAACGGGTCATTGTAAACGTGTACTTGTTAAATTCTTCTTTTTTTCTTTTTTTATACATATATAGAGTGGTTATGACTCAACGGGTCACTGTAAACGTGTCCTTTAAAATTCTTCTTTTTTCTTTTTTTATACATATATAGAGTGGTTATGACTCAACGGGTCACTGTAAACGTGTACTTGTTAAATTCTTCTTTTTTCTTTTTTATACATATATAGAGTGGTTATGACTCAACGGGTCACTGTAAACGTGTTCTTGTTAAATTCTTCATTTTTTCTTTTTTTTATACATATATAGAGTGGTTATGACTCAACGGGTCAGTGTAAACGTGTACATGTTAAATTCTTCTTTTTTCTTTTTTATACATATATAGAGTGGTTATGACTCAACGGGGCACTGTAAACGTGTTCTTGTTAAATTCTTTTTTTCTTTTTTTATACATATATAGAGTGGTTATGACTCAACGGGTCATTGTAAACGTGTACTTGTTAAATTCTTCTTTTTTCTTTTTTTATACATATATAGAGTTGTTATGACTCAACGGGTCACTGTAAACGTGTACTTGTTAAATTATTCTTTTTTCTTTTTTTTTACATATATAGAGTAGTTATGACTCAACGGGTCACTGTAAACGTGTACTTGTTGAACTATTCTTTTTTCTTTTGTTATACATATATAGAGTGGTTATGACTCAATGGGTCACTGTAAAAGTGTACTTGTTAAATTCTTCTTTTTTCTTTTTTTATACATATATAGAGTGGTTATGACTCAACGGGTCACTGTAAACGTGTACTTGTTAAATTCTTCTTTTTTCTTTTTTATACATATATAGAGTGGTTATGACTCAACGGGTCACTGTAAACGTGTTCTTGTTAAATTCTTAATTTTTTCTTTTTTTTATACATATATAGAGTGATTATGACTCAACGGGTCAGTGTAAACGTGTACTTGTTAAATTCTTCTTTTTTTCTTTTTTTATACATATATAGAGTGGTTATGACTCAACGGGTCATTGTAAACGTGTACTTGTTAAATTCTTCTTTTTTCTTTTTTTATACATATATAGAGTGGTTATGACTCAACGGGTCACTGTAAACGTGTACTTGTTAAATTATTCTTTTTTCTTTTTTTATACATATATAGAGTGGTTATGACTCAACGGGTCACTGTAAACGTGTACTTGTTGAATTATTCTTTTTTCTTTTTTTATACATATGTAGAGTGGTTATGACTCAACGGGTCACTGTAAACGTGTACTTGTTAAATTCTTCTTTTTTCTTTTTTATACATATATAGAGTGGTTATGACTCAACGGGTCACTGTAAACGTGTACTTGTTAAATTCTTCTTTTTTCTTTTTTATACATATATAGAGTGGTTATGACTCAACGGGGCACTGTAAACGTGTTCTTGTTAAATTCTTCTTTTTTCTTTTTTTATACATATGTAGAGTGGTTATGACTCAACGGGTCATTGTAAACGTGTACTTGTTAAATTCTTCTTTTTTCTTTTTTATACATATATAGAGTGGTTATGACTCAACGGGTCACTGTAAACGTGTACTTGTTAAATTCTTCTTTTTTCTTTTTTTATACATATATAGAGTGGTTATGACTCAACGGGTCACTGTAAACGTGTACTTGTTAAATTCTTCTTTTTTCTTTTTTATACATATATAGAGTGGTTATGACTCAACGGGTCACTGTAAACTTGTTCTTGTTAAATTCTTCATTTTTTCTTTTTTTTTATACATATATAGAGTGGTTATGACACAACGGGTCACTGTAAACGTGTACTTGTTAAATTCTTCTTTTTTTCTTTTTTTATACATATATAGAGTGGTTATGACTCAACGGGTCATTGTAAACGTGTACTTTTTAAATTATTCTTTTTCCTTTTTTTGTACATATATTGAGTGGTTATGACTCAACGGGTCACTGTAAACGTGTATATAAAAATATGTTGAAGTAAAATAAGTTTTGAAGAGAAAAAAATTTAAAAACCTATAACGATGACGTCATATACCTATTACTGTGACGTCACGTGCACAAGAATAAGTTGGTTGAAAACAAAATTATTATTACATAATTACATTGGCTGATTTCCAAATTACTACTGAATAACATTAGAAAAGTTTGAAAAAACCAGACCCGCTGCCGAAGACTGGCCCCGTTGACCCCCAGGAACATTTTTTTTTGTTGTAATTTTGAGATATTATGATCCCAGGTGTTGTACGGTGCTGAAGATATACACTTTTTGACATGTCGCCGCTTAGTTTTTGAGGAGAAGCTTCACATACAGACATACATACATACATACAGACAAGTGCCCTTTATAGCGGAGATTATTTTTATTTACACAGACATGTACAAAATCTGCGACACTGGCATGTCGATGTTATCGATCAACAGCTATTATAAACTGAGATCTCATCAGGCAGAGTTAGAATCCGATCTTAACCTTAGATCATATTTGGGTTTCTTTCCAAATATGATCTAAGGTTAAGATCGGATTCTAACTCTGCCTGATGAGATCTCAGTTTATAATAGCTGTTGATCGATAACATCGACATGCCAGTGTCGCAGATTTTGTACATGTCTGTCTGTGTAAATAAAAATAATCATATGCATATATATATATATATATATATATATATATATATATATAAGGGAATGGTGTGATGCGGTAATAAGCTTGGACTGTGCGCTCAGTGTGTTGCATCCGAGAAACTGAAATTTGGGGAATATTTATTAATTTATATCTAATACCTATTAAAAAAATTCCCAAAATTCGGAGGTATCTGAATTTTCACGAAGGGCTTCCACCCCTTTTCACCCTCTCTTTCCAACCCACTAATGACAACTCTTCTTTATCTATTAATTTTACTCATCCTTCTTCTTTCTTATTCTATCTATTTTCTCAATTTATTTTTCTCACATTCTTTTTTCTCAGGTTCCTCTTTCAAACGTTTCTCTGTCTACTTCATCCGATACATCTTTTTCATTTTCTCTTTACTTCTTTTTCTCATAACTACTCTCGTTAACCTCTTCTTTTCTTACTACTCTTTCTAAAACTCTTCCTTCTCTCTCTTTTTTTCTCTCTCTCTCTCCTACATTCTCCATCTCTCTCTTTCTCTCTGTTCCATTGATTACTTCTTTTTTATTCTCTCTTTACCAAATTACAATCTTCATCTACCTCTCCTTTTTTATACTCTTTCTCCTCCAGTATCTATCTCTCATTCTCATTCTCTCTATTACATATACTATCTCCCCCTCTCTCTTATTCTCACTGTCTATGTTCTATTCACTACATCTTTTTTATTTTCTCTATACTTCTGACTCTCTTTTCTTCATGACTATTATCTTCTACCTCTTCTTTTCTTTCTACTATTTCTAAAACTCCCTCTCTATCTCCTTATCTCCCCCCCCCCCCCGACAGCCTTTGTTTTTTACCCTTACCAGACGTCTCTGTTTGTTCTCCTGAACTTCCATGACCTTCCATTATGGCAATGGGTAATGTCTGAAAATATGAAAAAAACAAAACAAATCTATTTATAGTCCACCAATCCCAATGTAGACAAACAGAACCATCGGTATAGATTAGCGGCTACCCACACATCAAATGGCACCAAACAACACAACAGATAACCTAAAACGAAAAAATAAAAAAAATCGTAAAATAATATCAACAAAAAATTACTCTCGCCCTTACGTATCCGCTCTCACATCATTGAAATATAAGTAATAGTAAAAAAATATATATATTTAAAAGAAAATCGTTTGTGTAAAAAGAACCGAAATGAACGTCAATAATTCTGAAAAAAAAATCAATACAAAAAAGTCTTCAATAAAATAAAATAAAAAGTCAAAAAAAGTAAAGAAGGACAAAAAAATGCAAAAAAAGTAAAGAAGATCCAAAAACATATGGAAGGCAAAAAAGATGCAAAAATAAACAATAAAAAGATCCAAAAAACATACTGAAAAGAAAGAGATGTAAAACTGAAAATATAAAAACTAATGCACTTTATCCACTGTTGAAATCAGACGAATACAAAATCTATGCTCCAGTTGTCCCAGTAAACTTTAACGTATTCTCAAAAATCAAAAATTGCAAATGAAAATGTCAGGAAATAAAAAAAATCTTGAGTGAGTTTCTTCGTTTTTTCTCAGGGAATTAAAAAAAAAAAAAGAAACATACAAAAATGATAAACTGAAGATATCAGAATCTTTGATAAAGTCGATAAGTTCTGCTTAGATTTAGCTAAGAATTTAAATGTTTTTTTAATTGATTAACATTTATTTTCACACAGTTTTCACCATAGCAATACGTTTCTGATTTCTTTTCAGTAATTTTAGACCCGACACTGTTGCACTTATGCAAGTATGATGAAGGGATTCTTCAATTGTTTAAGTAACATCTCTGACAAGCATTTATAACTGAAGGCTTTAATAGTTAACTTATAAACTTGTGCATTTCATCTCCTAACCTCAGGGATATCCACGTCGATCAGCTCAGTACGCGACGTCTCTTAAACCTCAGAGACAGCCACAGGAACCAAACCTACCTGACCCATCGCTTCAACCTCAGAGACGACCACAGAACCAAACTTATCAGAAGCATCTCTTAAACCTTGGAGATGACCACAGGAACCAAACCTACTTGAGGCATCTCCAGTCCCTGAGACGTTCTCAGCAACCAGATTCTCCTGAGACGTCTCTCCTCTATCAGAGACGCCTCACATTGATCAGGCCTACCAAACAGACCTTCCTAGGATTTTTCGCTGCGCCAACTTTCTGGATCATAGATTTGTATTCGTCTGATTTTCAACAGTGAATGAAGTAGATTATTTTTTATATTTTTATTTGTATATTTCTTTGATTTAATGAGAACTAGTTTAGTCTAATAATACCAAATCCGGATTGCACCCACCCTATTCATGATTCCATTTCTAATCATCAGCGCCAGAGTGAAATTCTCAACCGGTCAATAATTCTGTGACCTAAAGGTAAGCAAAGGCCTACTTAATCGTGTGTTTATCATCAACTTCTATTAGAGGTTAAACTAGTCAGTGTTGTGTATGAGACGTGTCTTGTTCTTGTTTGTTTTTTACAAATGGGTAGCCACTTATCAAGACCGAAGGCCACCCGAGGATAAGAGTTAATGAGATGCAATGATTGCCAGTGGAAATATGAAGAACTTCATGAGAGGATTGCGAATGATTAATGGAATGAACTAAGTTTGATTACTTGTGGGGACGGTTTATGACAAGTATTTGTTGATATTGGATTTGAAGACGACCATGTTGTAATGTGCAGGGAAGCAGTTCTGTGGCAATATGTTTTACAGACATTCAGCCCTTGCATAAAAACCTCTGTTTGTGGAAATGTTGCTTGACCCTAGGCATAAGTAGGAAGAAAGGAAAGTTTTTTCATTGTCATAGCAAAGCAAGTTTGTGCTGTGAATGTTTAACAGGGGGGGGGGGTATTAGAACGTGACGATCTCAAGAAAAAATCAACAGAAATAAAATGCTATACAATCACCGCTACATAATGAACAGACATAAAAAGACAAGGGGAAACATAACATCATAAATGTGACAAAATAATACCCTGTCCTGTGGCCAAAGCTGCCAGAGGAGCCAGAGTTGGGACTAACACCTTAGCTGTCATAACTGTTATATCAGCCGTGGTTAGCGACTGATGAGGACATGGTATAACATGTGTAATTGCACATTGTATGAAGAAAATTAGGTGCCGCTTTGGCTGGTTATCAACGTATCATGAATCTACTTTGGTATGATATCTACATTTTGTTATGTCATCTACACTGCAATCAACACGGTACAAGAGTCAGGAAAACACTTCTCTTTATTGGTTTCCAAAGCATGTGTGGTTACCGAGTGTGGAACCATAATCCCAACCATAACCCTAAATGCTAGCCCTAACTCTAACCTCTAACAATAATCCTCACCCAACCCCTAACCCTAACCCCTAATCTCTAACCCTAACATTCAAAGAAGAGACCGTGCAACACTTCAGGCAATTATTCAACGATGTCCTTGTAGATATCAAGCCAAAATAGCATTCGTACGGTGTAAATAATTTTTCTTTGTAGATCTCATGCCAAAGTAGCACCGAAAAGTGTACATTTCTCCAACTTTTACTGAACAATAGTTATGTCTTATAATAGAAAAACAAGAGCAGTGGCAATGACATATACACATGTAGCAATTAGGGTTAGGATTAGTGTAAGACAATGGAGACAGATGTGGAGAAAGTAAATTTGGATGGCAAGGCTATTGAGGTTGTTGAGAAGTGTTGTTACCTTGATGATATCATTGGAGCACAGGGTGGAGCAGGTACTAGTGTGATTTCAATTGAGTCTGGACAGTATAGGATGATCAATGCAGAACAGGAAACTTTGTTGGAATGGTCTCATTGAAAGAATGGATAAGAGTTCTTGGGTTATTAGATATAGATGTAGAACAGTTGCGGTAGCAAGGTCAGGCAACAGGGGAAGGTTACGGAAAACATGAAAGAAGTGATAAGGATGTGTTTGAAATAAAAAAGGATAAATAAAGACCTGGCCAGAGATAGGTTAGTTTGGAAATAAATTACTAAACACCGTCCAACACATATTATTAGATGTGGTTAGTGTTCAGAAGAGATGGAGAAAAATGATAAGTTATTTGGTCTATCCATAACTATAATAATCTGATTTTCATAAACTCCATCAGAAATGAATCACTGTCATACAAGCATTTATTTATCTGAAAATTTCATTCGTCTATATCCAAATTGTTCATCTGCGTACACTAACAATTGTTTTAAAATAATTATCACTGCCAGTTCTTCATTTCAACTTAAGATTTTTGAATCTATCAATGTCAGTATAGGACAGCCGTCTTCATGCAGACGAAGATTTTTTCTTTTTTCTTTGAGCTATTTAAAGACTTTATGTTTCAACAGTATTTACATCTGATTTACTCCTAATCTTTGTTTCTTTCATAACATTTAACAACATTTATTTGTACATATCACTATAATGCTTTATATCAACAGCGTCTCTTTGCACGTTAGCTTTAAACTTTGTGCATACATATGTTAGAATAGGATTTCAGACATGGAATGAATACTCTATGTAATAAAATATATGGGAGAGTTGTGTAGCTTATGAAGTTTTAATTAGCATAGAATAGTTTGTAACATACAGTTTCCGGTTACAGTATGAGCCATTAGTGATGTTATCCTTACTTCTTTAAGTGTTTTGTGTATATGAACATCATATACTT
This sequence comes from Sepiola atlantica, assembly GCA_963556195.1. Lineage (NCBI taxonomy): Eukaryota > Metazoa > Mollusca > Cephalopoda > Sepiida > Sepiolidae > Sepiola > Sepiola atlantica. Next base: position 81,881,723 of record OY744522.1, read on the forward strand.
GCCACAAGATTATCCAGTAAGACACAATCTCACATCATGTTGGATATCTGCTGCGATCCTTGCTGAATTAAAAAAAAGAAATTATTTCACCCCAAACAAAGCATATTGCCACTGTGTCATAAGGGGTTACTGTGATCAGAGGCCACATTTATAGTGGGCATTCTAAGTGAGGCGTTGTGCAGCAAGATGCTTGTTCACATTACATTTAAATTTCTGAATATTGATACAGTCGTTGAAACAATGAGAAGGAAGAAAATTGGAAAAGCAAGCGGTCCGAGGAAAGAAACTATTTGAAAAGAAAATTGTTCGACATCTTAGGACCTCTGCAGTGAAGGGGTGGGATTTTGCTGCTAGTCGGGTTGGTCGGGAATATTTACGACTTGTTTATCTTTAAAAAATCAACATTTTTTATTATTGACGGTTCGACTATTATGCTATCAGTCAATAAAAGGGCTCTGTTTGGATTCTCTTTAGATATAATACAGGATGTCTCAGTATAATTGTGACCCATTTACACATAACTTATGACCAGACAAGAAAGACAAGAAAACTTTGGATTTTCTTAAAAACCGAAATGATAACAGATGAGTGTTAATTCAGTATCTCTTTTCATAAAATTAAAATTTTACAAGACATGTTCTAAATGTGCACCTTGGGGCTGTCAAGCAAAATTGTTGATTACCAGATGTACTCTTGCATTGTTATGCCATGGATCTGCTGAGTGATGGCTCCCTTAATTTCTGCAATTGGCTATGGATTGTTCTGATACACATGGTCTTAAAAAAAAAAACTAAAGATAAAAATCTGGTGGCTTTAAATCCGATGAATGAGGTGGCCATTCTAGAATGCAACGTCTTTAAAGCAACAACCCAGCCATTCCATACTGATGTTAGCTGCGTGGAGAGTTGCTTTGTTTTGTTGAAACTATTGCTCTTCTTGCTGCATGCCACAATGTGCACCAAGTTCCCTACAGAATTTTTCAAGCACCACAATGTAACATTTTTATCGACCGTCACTATCTCCCTAACATTATTTTCAAACCAAAACAGTCTAATTATACCATGTTTTAAGATGGCGACCCATGCAGTGCACTTGATCTGAAAGACTTCATCTGCTGCTTGAGCTCCCCAGAACACCGAGTTCTTGTTGATGACATGGCCTGATAGAGGAATATGAGCTTCATCACTGAACCACATATTCTAGAGAAAATCTGCCAGTGATCATGCTATCTGTGGATGATTTTGAAACGTTATTCTATTTTATATCAACCTTGAAGAGTACACAATAATATTATTAATATTGGCGAAGTTATTAACTTCCAAATGGGTCACGTTTATACTGAAACGCCCTGGACTATGAGGGAGTGGGTTTCGATTTCTTCATGGGTCACAACATCGGCTATCTTCTTGTAAGTCTATGATTTCCTTTTTCTCACTAATTCAATAACGATGATGATTAATGAGAAAATAATCCTTGTCACATTCGTTTAATTATATAGATATGTTTACTTCCTGGCTTACTCAAATATCTACTAGAAAAATCTATTTTATTTGTTTATTAATCGTTCCTGTCTATATCTCCATCTTTCCTTCGTGCGTCTAACTGTCGATATAATGCAGTAATTATTATTGTATCACTAAAACAGAAAAATAAATCAATTGTAACTAAATGTAAGAAGAAAATTTATCAGTTGTTCAACACTACACTCTGATGCCGAAAGGGGTGATCTATTTAGGAATATGATCTCTCTACTTTACGATATTTATGCCATGAAGATAACTTATAGTAGCAATAGAGACGAAAACGTACAGTTACCAGTTTCAAGCGTATTAGATGTTTCACATGTAAGAAAACCATTTTCCAACGATAAAAAACTTGTTTTAATAATGGGAGATCTTTATAGTTGGAATTAATTTGCATGTGTAGAGTCTAACTGACTTGTACAAGAATAGATTAAAAGTAGACGGTGAGTGGACCTTTTGTTGGTATTGGGAATTTATCAGTGTTATAACAGTGATGTTTGAACAGGAGTTCCTTATAAAATTTGAACCCTATATTGTAATCTCATTAAATCTACAGTAGATTTATATACATCTTTTATTCTTACACTTATATACTCTAGAACAGGGTTTCCAAAACATTTCCTGCGATGGAACACTTTGTAAATCCTAAAATTTTAATGTAACACCTTGTTTATTTTTATATGGTAGATTGGTGGATCTTTTGTTGGTATTGGGAATTTATCAGTGTTATAACTGTTGTTTGAACAGGAGTTCCTTATGAAATTTGGACCGTATATTGTTAGCTCATTACAGCTACATCTTTTATTCTTACACTTATATACTCTATAACAGGGTTTCCAAAACATTTCCTGTGATGGAACACTTTGTAAATCCTAAAATTTTAATGAAACACCGTGTTTATTTTATATAGTAGGCAAAAACGCATAATCAATACTTTTCTTTTTAAATAAGAAAAAATGCATTATTTTAAATAAATAATCAATGTATTTTTTAAACAGTAAAACAACACATAAAATAGAATGCATGCCTTAATGACTTTAGTGTTGCATCATTGAATTAAAAATCTTCTGAATTAATATAGGGTGATCCCAAAAACATAAACCATAAAAATGTTATTAAATCCTACAAATGTCCAGTAAATTTACTCAGTCAGTTATCTTGATGGCTTTGCATTTAAATTCATTTCTTTTTCAAAAATAGTCACACTAAATTGTCAATTACTCAAACATACTCCTCTTTCGGGATTTCCCCTGATTTTTGCTATGATGGCTCCCTTCAATTCACCAACCATTTGCTGGTTGTTCTCGCACACGTTATAGTTGAGATACTCTTAGAGATGAAAATCTGGGTGTTCTAGTCCAGTAAATGTGGTGTGTACTCAATATCACACTTTTTGCTGATCAGTCTCGCCTGCAATCACTCTCTCAGCATACTAGGGAGTCATATGGGATATGTTTGCATGAGAGGTAGATTTGCTGAAACCACTGTTCATCTCGACCTATCCTTCTGGGTTGTCCCAGTGATGCCCAAAGGTTTCTCAACACTGCCACATAACATTCTTAATTTTTAAGGTCTCTCCTACTCGTCTTTGAACAATATAGGCCGATGACGTCATTCTTAAAGATTGCTAAGCATGCTGTTCTTTTCTAATAAATTAAAACATAAATTATTTAGTGGTTGATTTTTGTGGTTTTTTTTTAATAAAAATCACTTATTGAATCAAATAGATTTTCATAATCACTTGTACTTATGCCTGCTGACCTTAATGTCACGGAAAATGGATTTCAAAGCCATCACTATCTTTTAAAAAAACATTGCAAAAGAGTTTTACGTCATACTTTAGAAATTTCTTCATCTACCTTCACATTTAAATTTTTCATTTAATTAATATTACTAAACAGTTTAAACCTTTATGTTCTAACCCTATTTGATTTTGTTATTGTGTGATGGTGATCTACCCTGTTTGGTGACTATATGGACAAAAGACGAGCAGTCTTTCTGTAACATACTATTCTGTACTTCTATAAATACACACTCTTGTAAATATACCACAGTGTTGTCTTATTTATTATCGACTATTCAAGATCACAACAATGGCGACAAGGAACTCGGATTTATTCGGACACAACATAACCCGGACTTATGCCACACATAACACTGACAACAAGAACTCGGACTTATGTCGGATACAACATAACCATTACTACAACTGGAAATGTTGGAGTTTCAAAAAAGACTTAGGTGGTGTGCTTGAAAAATTTGTAATTATAACAGTAACAGCGAGAAGTTAAAAGCCATACTGGGTTTTTATCACACAAGGTGTACCAAATTAGCGAAAGCAAAGCCTCTAACGTCAGAAATAGGATTGAAAATAAAAGGTTTTTCGTTCTTTAACTGAATGAAAAACATTTCAAGTAATTCCCTAACATGAGGTTTTAGACTGTTCGACTACGGGAAAAAGCAAGAGGTCTGTAGATTTTTCTTCCTATGTTTATTGTTTAATCAGGAACATGTAAATAAGTTTAAACAAGCTAAATTATATTTTTCTCTTGCTAAAATATGAAAAATTTATTTTCCAGTAGGAAAAGTTACGACCGTGTAAAAAAAAAAAAAACACGAAAATGTTGGTAGCCTATTTTAAGTGATGTAAATGGAAGAATTAAAATGTGCTGTATTGGACATAATTAAACACATAAAAGTACAAGAACTTCGACTAGAAGCCAAATTGCAAGAAAAACAAATAGAACAATTCGAATATCAGAAGAACATGGAAATAAAAAAGCTTCGTCAAGAAAAGAAATTTAAAGATAAACAATTGAAGCAAATGTAAATATTTGAAGAAATTTTCCTTCAGAAAAAGTATACGAATTATCGAATAGGGTTCAAAATGTTGAAGCGCTATCGATAATTTTACTTACGACTCTGAAAACGAAATTAGGTTTGCTTCGTATTTTAGATGATACGAAGATCTTTATAGTACGAACTGTCCGAATTAGACCGATTTAAAAAAAGTTCTTTGCAATTAAGATAGTTGGGTACAGTTGAACATACCAAATTCGTCAATAATATATTGCCACAAAAAATAACAACCTTTCATTTGTTGAAGTGGTACAATTATTAACTCAATTGTTTAGCCCTAAAACGCTTCTTTTTCACAAAAAGTGAAAGTAAATGAATCTCACAAGGAAAAAAGACGAAGACTACACTACTTTCGTTAGTGTAGTTAACAAATACAGCGATGATTTCAAATTGTCGAAGTTGGGCGCTAACAATTTTAAATGCCTGATCTTTGCACAGGGTTTAGTATCAAATGTGTATGCAGAAATTAGAGGAAGGGTTCTTAATTAAAAAGAGAACGAACCTGATTTAAAGCTTTAACATATTTCAGAAAACTGCCAACGTTTTATTAGTGTTCTCCAAGATGGAAATGACATTGAGCAAAGCGGAGTGTCACATATTAGAAAAATCCATAACAAAAAGAAAATTAATTGACTAGCTAAATTTGATCAACCAAAGAAAAATAATTTGCCTCCTAAACCGTGTTTTGGTTGCGGGCAATTGCATTCGTACAAAGATTGTCTATATAAAATGAAAAAAGTGTTTAAATTGCGGTCGCATAGGATACAAAAGTACACACTGCAGAGTTAAAAATAAAAATTTTAAAAGCTTTATCAAAATTGCTAAAAGTGACGAAGCTGAAAATATCAGGAAATTTCTGCAGGTAAAAATATTTTTTAAATATATAAAGCTACAACCTAATTCCGGCTCAGATCTGTCAATAATAAATCTTCAAACGTAGAAAAAATGGAAAACCAACTTTGATGAAAACGAGCAAAATAGCAAAAAGCGTCACTGGTGAACAAATGAAATTTGAATACGAGCTAATCTCTCACGTTACATTAAAACGAAAAGACTTTGAAATTAAGAATGTTCGTAATGACCAACTAAAACAATCTATTTTTTTATATAATCGTTATTGTCGGTTAAAATAACGATATAATTAAATAACGGGCATAAATAAAGAGTTTAGTAATTATATTAAATATTTTATTTTCAAAGTTGGCCATGTAAAAGTGTCTGAAGGTTGGTCCAAGAACCGATCTCATAGAAACGCCATCAATTTGAGTATAGATGTTTCCATTATGGTCATAGAAGGGGACTTCAGTTGTGTAGGTTAATAATAACTTTTGAAGAATTTTAAGATTAATTTTAAGTGGGGGATGGATAGGTTATTGTATATGTTATCAATAATGATATCAATTGTTTCGTATAGGAGTACGGTTGTAAATAGGCTTTCAATGTCAGGTGCAGCCGTCACTTTAGTATTTTTGTTAATTAGTATATAGGGGTAGTAACTTAAGAAATTATAGAGTGGTGAGGAAAGTTAGGTGTATGAATTTTTACAGTACCGTATAGGTTACTATATAATCATCAATTATTTTACAGGTTATCGTTTATGACATTATTAGCTGTAATGAGTTTGTTAACCTGTGGTTTAATTGATTAGTGGGTTTTTGTTAACTTTTTAAAACTTAATCCAAAATTGTTTGTAATGTTGTGAAATAGTCAGATTTGTTTATTTTATAAGCTTTTTAACGATAATATTTGTATGGTTTCAGAGTTCATTTGAAGCGGTTTTTTTAATTGTGAGTTAATATTGTAGTAGATTTTTGTTTTTATCATGCCTTTTTATGGCTTCTGCTTTGAGTAAATTTTTAATTCTGGGATGTGTAGTTATCTTTTGTGAAAAAAGAAAAAAATAATTTTACCACAACAACACTTTCCCATAGACACTTATGCATGTTTCCAACACTAGCCCAATTAGAACATGAGTGCCCCATTCTAAACATAGACACATTTGAGTTAATAACAGAAAAACAATACACCACAATACCAACATGCAAAGACTAAAAGTCCTTGAAGCCATTTACATTAAAACTCGACATAACACGATTAATAAAATTAATTGCAAAACAAGTCACAAAATTTTTAAGTGCCTAACGTAGTAATTGATCTTAACAAATTATTAGTCGTTAGACAACATCCTTTTGAATTGTGTATGCACATTGCACGCAATCACGTTCGCATGCGACATCTTTTCACTATAGATGCTCACTTTAAAGTCGTAAATTAATAGCTGTTAAAAGCTAAACAGTAAAAGACATTGTTATAAACACACGAAGACTAACCCCACCTGATGATGATTTGATTGAATAAAATTGAAAGTACTCGTGACAAAAAGGAAGAAAAAATGGAACAAGAAACTCACAGAACCTACATACACCAATTCGACCAAAATACTAAATGGACTATTCGGAAAATGGAAAAAAAATTTTAAAAGTTATATCAAACAAAAACCTCTATGTTATTTAATAAGATTTGCCTAAATGAAAACATGCCACCTAAACACACACACACACACACACACACACACACACACACACACACATATATATATATATGTGTGTGTGTGTGTGTGTGTGTGTGTGTATATATATATATACCACTGCCTTCCCCCCACTCCATAACCATTGATAAATTTAGAAATATAATCTACTATAAGGCATTAATAATATATACTTAACTTCCATTATTCATTAATGTTCATACTGTACAACATAAATGCATAACGACAACAATGATTAATACATTTGAACTTTCGAGTAATTACTCATAAATTAAAGTTAAGAAAAAAAAATAACGTTTTCAGCAGGATGATAAATTCATGAAACATCACTTACTTAGAATTAATTAGTAATATGATAATATAGTATATTTTTGTTAATGATTAGATTTCTGCCTGTAGGCACCCAATTTCATTTCCAGTCAGTGAATATTTTCAGCTCATGGTTCGAATAATTAATTAAATATTTTACATCCAATCAATGAGCCTTATTATTTTCCCACTAAAACAAAGGAGAAATTAACCATTATGAAGAAAGTCATGTAGCAAACAGGAGCCTACACGAATCCATAGAAAGCCAGTTTCAGTCAGTCAAAAATATTTCATTCGGCTTAGTTGAAAAGCTATTGACTCATCTACACGCTGTACCTCATAACGGCTCACATATATCACTCGTGGAAGAAAACAAGCACAGGTTGCTTTACTAAACCAAGTATTCAGTCAAATGAACTAGCATATACAGTCGGTAACTTGTTTTTCAGTAAACCCCTTCGACCGAGACGTTTTTCACATGTGAATAAAATGTCTTATTATTTATAGAGATGTGTTTGTCTATAATTTTAAGGTGCATTTTTTATGCATTGAATTGTTTTAGAGAATATATAAAGTAACGACGCACCAACTAACAAAAATAAACGATATGAATCAATGTGTAAATAAAGTATTTAAATTATAATGAAAACATTCATAAATGAAAAAAAATGAATTGTCAATCATTCAGCCTATATATATGACACGTGACTTCACATTTCCGAAACAGATGACAACAGAATGGCTAAATCCTTCTGTGTTTGAAACCGACGGTACGAATGTTGTACTAATTTTTCTGTACCAAAATAAAGAAATATATATATATATATATATATATATATATATATATATATATATATATATATATATGCTGGATTAATGGTAATTCATTTTCATGATCGTAAAGTAAACTCAGACCTGTGCACTGAAAAGTGACGTCATGCTAGTAGATAGCAAGCGGGATCTGTCGAACTGTCAGACTGTCAATAATGAATATTTAAAAAAATAGAAAACTTTAAAAATTGTATTTAAAAAAGAAAAGAAAGGAACACGATTCAATTTATACTGAAAGTGAACTTTATTCAATATAAATAAAATTTTAAAAAAACATGAATTCAAAATGAATGGTTATGTTGTGTTATTGCTGCGTTCAAGTAAATAAACATCATGTTGTTTCATGGATTTTTATTTACTATTTCTATTTACTTGCCTCCCCACGAGGACAGAACAGTGTTAGACAGAAGTTCGCTTTTTAATGTGAGGAAAATCAAGCTCCCAGAAAGGGGCACTCTGAATTGGGAAAACATTAAAATTGCCTCAGTCTAGAAGAATTACTCATTCACCTTTACTGACCGAGGACAGAAAAGACGAAGTGTAGTATCAGAACAGATATTACATTTTAATTATTTTATTGCAAAAAATATAAAAATACAATTTTAATTTTAAACAAATTAGGCACAAGGCCATCACATGGGGTGTGGAATGTCGTTAGTCATCTTCTGTCTATCCTACTCTTTGCTAGTATCATTAGTCACCATGATATCACATTTACTCTAGGGGTCAAAATCCCCAATCTGTTGAAAATTTAATTTTTATTTATAAATATATATATTTAATTCACTGTTTGAATCATTGTACTTTTTTTCTAGCACCAAACATATTTGAACTGTTTTAGAATTTTATTACACACATAAAGAACGTTTTGGCATAAATCTTTTTATACAAAAACCGAATTTTTAGTCGATATTTTATTGCTAACAAATTGTTAAAAAAATGGTGTCGACACGTGGACATAAAATTTCAATTTTATATACGTTCAAAATTAAATTAGAATTTTTTCCGGGCAAACAAAACGTTTTATGTTATAAAGGCTTGTTATTGTGTAAAAAATATTTCAAACTTGTGGGGAAACAAACAAGTATTTGTTTTTTATTTAATATTTTTCTATCAAGACAGGTTTATCATCCATCTTGAATTTTAGTCTAAACGATTTTTCTTTTTATAGTTTTACCTTCAAATCGCTATCAAAATTCTACCTTGAAAATGGCATGAACAAAACCATGAGTATCCTTTATTAAATACAAAACAATTATTAAATGAAAGATGAAATAATTTAATAGAGAAATTACCACTGTCATATGTCTACATGTAGTGTCTTGTTTATCTTCTTAGTACCGACCACTGTGACGTCACAGAAAAATGAGACTCATTGAAATGGCCTTCTTACTTTATGACGGCTACGGTATGGTACGGTTTCGGTGGCACTCTCTAAATCATATAGTTTTTAAAAAAAATATATACCCACGTTGCATACCTTGTTGATTAGAATACATTTTCCATAATTCAGAATGATAAGTTCAATAGTTTAGGACATTTCCATGCACATACATATTGATTCTTTTTCAAAATATATTATGTAATATAACTCAAAATTTGATTTAGAGCAATCTTTTTCTCTATTAAATTTTTTGTATCGAACTTATTTTCAAAGTTTTTGAGAGCAGGTGAGAATTTGACTATGCGCACTCCCTAAATTGTAAAGTTTGCAAAAGAAAATGTGTCCATGTTATTCACCGGGTTGCCAAGAATATATATTCCCAAATTCATGATAATCGGTTCATAAGAAATAAAATAAATTTGTTTGGTTTTAAATCTCTCTCTCTCTCTCTCCCTCTCTCTCTCTCTCTCTCTCTCTCTCTCTCTCTCTCTCTCTATATATATATATATATATATATATATATATATATATATATATATGCACCCCTTTAATGTTAACATTTACAAAAAAATAATGTGCCGATGTTATCACCGTCGTTTTTTAGAATATCTATTCAAAACTTCATAATGATCCGTTCATTTGTTTAGGAGATTACCCTGTACATGTATACATATTAACTTATATATATATATATATATATATATATATATATATATATATATATATATATATATATATATATATATATATATATATATATATATATAAACTTCTTTGTAATATAGCAGGAAAAATCCTAGCAGAGTGCTCGATTAATTGTGAATTAAAGTTAAAAATTAAAAATTAAGAGCGTAATATTTATTTATTTTGGTACAGAAAAATTAGTACAACATTCGTACCGTCGGTTTGTAGCACAGAAGGACTTAGCCATCCGACTCTCTTCAGCTTCTGTTGTCATGACGGTACGAATGTTGTACTAATTTTTCTGTACCAAAATAAATATATATATATATATATATATATATATATATATATATATATATATATATATATATATATATACAAGAAGAATACCTGTCAAATGACAGGTAAAATTAATTCCCAGAACAGAAAATGTTTGCACCATTGTTATGCCCCCTTATGTAGATTAAAATCAGGATATAATGCTGCTAAACTTTATGTCTAGCATTCTTATTCCAATTTTGACAAAAATCATTACATGATTTTGACTCTAGAACATGTTTAAAATTTAAGGATGAAGCTTAAGGAATCTTACTTAATTGGTGTCTAATGACTGAATCAAATTTAATGCAAATCTGAAATATCTGAAGTTGCAAATGGGAGGTTGTGCCCATATCATGCCCCTTAAAAACCTTTTAAAATACCCCAGAGAAATTGTTATATCTATTGTTATATCTATTGTTAAAATTTCACAAAAATCGCAGGTATCAGAATTTTCTGAAGGGCTTCCACACTCTTGTTCTTCCTTTTGCATAAAACTAAATTAAACTAAATATAACCCACATTATTCATCCTTACACCCAAAATTTATAATTAAAGGTTAATTAGTTTATGATTGAATTTTCTATATACGAATATATAAACATATACACATACCCAACTTTATCTAGAGAGAGGTATAAAGAACGAAACGCACACATCAATTATGAAAATAATAATACATGTTCATGCAAAAATAAAAACAATAAAACATTTAAAATATAAATAAATAAAATCAAAAGTTATTGTCTTGTGAATCTTTCACTTCCTCTTTCCTTTTTCTCATTCCCTCTTTCTTCGTCTCGACTTTATGTTTCAATTATTTGGAAATTATTACAACTTCGATGTTGCACATGCGTATACAAAAGTCGAACTTTGGCATTCTGCGTGTCTTGGCATTCCTGCCAACTTATTTTGTTCAGTTCATTTTTCGTTTTGTATTCTTTTCTATTCCACAGATGAGACATTTTGAGCCCAAATCAACTTAGATGATTTCTCTGACGCATCTATTATTTCTTTCAGTGATTTTCTCTTAGTTCTTCCTTCAAATGTTGCTGTCTTATGTAACTCTCCAGTCGGAAAGTAGCCCTGCTCTTCCCTTTGCTTCAACTCCAATTATTATTCCCTGTTATAACCTTTCCCCAGCAACTTGAACTTCTCTGGTAGTGTTCCACTTCCTTCCAGTCCGGATCTGTATTTGTGATGCCGTTATTTTAGGGTCCCTGTATTCCTGCTTCGAGTCAGTATGAACTCTTATTTCAGGCCGCTGAAAGGAAGTTGCAACACATTGGCGGTCCCAAATAATGCTGCGCTACTTTTGGCAACTCCAACCACCTTCGAATGTTTATCTCAATTGCTGTCTTAATCTTTTCCACAGTTGCTATAGGAACTGCATACATTAGTAAAAGCCTGGTGATACCAGATCAGGCTGCCCTGTGGCTCCCTGAGACGAAATTCACCTACATTGACTTTTTTTTTTTTTTTTTTTTTTTTGTAAAACTTAATTATGTTCTACAAAACCAAAAACAAAAACAACAGCCCCTCTCCCTTTCTCCCTCCCCTTTTTTATTTTATTTTTTAGAACTTGAAGCATAAATCTTTTACTATAATGACCGGATTCGGCATTAGATGGCCCGAAAAGGGTTGATATGCCGTAAAACAAAACTACCAAACCAAAAACGATGATTAAACATTTGAAGATATAAAGAACTTGAAGCATAAAAACTTTTACTATAATGACCAGATTCGGCATTAAATAACCCAAAAAGGGTTGATATGCCGTAAAACAAAACTACCAAACCAAACTACCATTAGTAAAAGCTACAATATATAGGGTAATAGAGTGTGTTGGTAAATCAAAGCCTGAAATCGTGCTGGTGAACCTGAATTTCTAATTTATTTAGGCATCCTTGATGTCTTTTGATGGTCTGGTGAACCGGGGAGTTTTTTATTTGTAAGTTTTCTATTTGTTTCTAGTGATGTTGGAGAGATTTTATATTTCGGAATTTTCCATATGAGGAATGATACTTCGGATTATTCTGATTACTGTTCTCACCTTGTGTGTTATTCTCACAACGTTTCGGCTGATGTAACCTTCAACCTTTTTTAGGTGCATCTTGTTTAATTCGGAAATCTTTATGTCGAACTCGGGAATCTATACGAAATTTCTAAATGAAACCATGGGGATAGTTTTTTCTCGTTCTAGCAGCCATGACCGGGTAACCGGGTAAAAGTTGTAAGTAATTTTTTATTTTATTCTTAGAAGATCTGCTAAAACAAATATCACCTAGGTATGAGTCCTGACGAGCAAAACTAATGGGTGTCCAAAGCATAAGAAGAACTAGCACCTGGACCAAGTATTTTCAAGTCTAAGTCAAATCGTCACTCCAGGAACGATTAAAAGAAGAAATGTGATTGGTTGTCAAATAAAAAACAGATTTAAACATTCTCGGCTTCTGGTACTAGTTTTGCTCGGAATTAATACCAATATTTTATTATGGAAAACTAATTTTTCACAATATTGTGGTCGTTGAATTCTTTGGCTTTTTTTTAAATGAGAATGCCTCGTTCATTTCTTTGACTCCCAAAGGATTTTCTCTTTCAGCATCACCATTTATCCTACAAGCTGCTATGTATCGTTTGCATGTATTAAAGTGGGCATGAACGGTTTGTCTCTTTTTTAGATATTAGTTGAGAAAACGACTTTGCCTAAGAAGACTTGGAATCAGATAGACAGAAACTGATTTGGTGGTTAAAAATTAGACAAGACACTATGTTCCTAAGCAGAATGAAATACAGCCAGTGGCTAAAAGGGGCGTGGCCATGTCAGGTGCATAGGCATGTGGTTTGCGAAGATGCAAGCCTGAAAAGACATAGACACATGAAGTTGCATAGGTGACATATTGGAAGAGTCATAGCAGCGTAATTACGTAGATGTCCAAAATGTTATTGAACCAGTCCAATTCTTGATCTTAATAAAACGAGTGGCTAGGGGTCAACTGAAGTGTCGTCTCCCATAAAATCTTAACTACTTTGACTTTTATTCTAATCTGTTCCGTCCTCAATCAGGTGATGAGAAATCCTTCTTGACTGGGCCAATTTTAAGTTTTTGTCCAATCCAGAGTGCCCCTTTTTGGGGAGCTGGATATCTCCCACATAAAAACCGATATTGTGCCTAACTTTGCTCTTGTGGGAAGAGAAGTAAATAGCGACTCTTATTTAAGAAGGAAAACGAACAGTTGTATGTCAAAATATAATTGTATATTTTCATTGTTATAATACAATGAAAATATACAATTATATTTTTACATACAACTGTTCATTGTACTACATCTCTTCGGACCATGGTAAATGTAATAGTAGCATTTGGACATTTATTAACAGCGAACGGAATAAAACTTTGTTTTTGAAAAGAGAACTGTTTCACCCGAAATATCAAAATATATTTTTAAAATCCTGTTGGAATCTATACAACAGTAAGTGAAATATATATAAAAAAATTGAAAAATAAATAAGTTTTATTGAAGAAGAACGTCTTTTATATCTTATGTCCACAAATACAAATATATTATTTAGAAGAGATAAATATAATATATATTAATATCTTGTGGTCCATGGTGTGATTTCCTTTTCCCAGCCAACTATGACAATGATAAACAAACATAACATTCGAAACCATTTAAGTTTCCACTGAATAATATTTTTTGAAGATGAAAATTTCAGGAGCGATTATATTTTTCATGAAAGGGCTGGTATGGGACCAATCTCAAAGATGGCACCCTTGAGATTATAATTCCTTTGTCGATATTGAAAATACTTTGATTCACAGCTGGAAGCCGTCTGTTGTATATTTTGTCTCGACATCAATGGCCAGGGTGTCTGTTTTCTATTTTTAAATCATTCATCTTTCTTTCAATTTTGAGCAAATGCCAACAAAATTATGCATAAAAAAATATAACAAAGAACTATTATTATTGGACGACTCGCAATGACAGAACCGAAATAATGGTATATAAAACATTTAGGTTCCTTTATAACTGTGTACGCCAACTCTTCCGAGACATCCGTTACAAAACGTAGAATGCAAGAATATACTCACTTTTACAAACTAGAAGTATGGTAATAATAAGCCATAGACACAATAAAGTAAATTCGTATGAATCAGTATGATATGACTTTTGAGCGGATCGATTCTGTTGTTGCATTGGTTTCCACAGGTCTTTCTAGAATAAGGTACTTGCAGGCGGGACCACGTGATTGCAGCTTAAATCTAGGTCGTCTTTTTTGTTTTTATTAACATATTTCACCCCAAACAAGGTATGCCGCCACTGTAGTCGTAGAGGGTTACTGAGAATTAGGGTGTGGATTTTGGGTGTCCCCCAAGTTGGTAGCAGTGTAGCAAGATGTCTGTTTACATTAGTTTTAAACCTCTGCATGTCGGTACTGTTGGGGAAACAGGGAGGGAGTTCCAGAGGCCAGCAGCACGAGGAAAGAAGCTATTAGAGTAGAAGGCTCTCCGGCATCTTGGGACCTCCACAGTGAATGGGTGGGATTTAGCTAATTGTCGAGTTGGTCTAGTGAATTTACGTCGAGGGGGCACCAGAGTAGCCAGTTTATCAGAGCACAATCCATTGAAGTATTTGTAAAACAAGCACAATGATGCAACATTGCAACGATGGGACAGGGGCTGGAGCTTGGTTGACAGTGAGGGACCTATTAGGTTTGCGACTTTTTTTTTTAACCTTGTCTAGAAGGGAGAGACTAGTGGATGCTGCACCAGCCCAGATGTGGCAACAATACTCCATGCATGGGCAGATGGTGGCTTTGTAGAGATACAGGATAATGTCATGTGTGAGGAGTTTACTAGCATGGTAGAGGGAGCCCACCTTATTTGCTACAGCCTTGATAATGTCTTCAATTTATTTGTTCCAATTCATGTTACCTGTGAAGGTTAGGCCGAGGACTTCAGTGCCGACGAAATGATTCGAACTTGGAATGCCCACGTCGTCAGTTTACTTCGGTATCCATTTCGTCACCGCCACAATATAAATGTATGGTAATTATTAATCAAAACAATTCGAAGTGATTCAAAATTATCTTTTTATAAACAAAACAACTTTTTTTTTACATTTGTAGAAGTGATTGAAATCATTCTATTTTATTTTCGTGGGTGAAAAATGCGAATTTATTGTCAAATGTTGAATTATCTATCAATTGAATAAATTTTATAATTATCTATTTAGTAAAGTTATGTATGTTATAAATTTGCATTAGTAATGGAGAGAGAGAGAGAGAGAGAGAGAGAGAGAGAGAGAGAGAGAGAGACGGCACACTTCACACTGTATATCTCGATGACTCTATCAATTTTTTTGAAATCGAGTCTTGTGGATTATTTTCACTTCCGGCTTCCTTATTATGTACGTATGCCTTGATTCTCTGACTGCGAGAATACACTTTTCTTACTAAAATAAGACAGCATGTCCTCAGTTTCAACAATAAATAAACATTTCCATATTTTATCCAAAAATTCTTTGTTTTTTGTATTTACTAATAAGTCAACATTTACTAGTACAACTTTTGAACCAGACGAAACCGGCTTTTCGTTCAACTTTTTCGGACTGTTTACGTGAACAGCCAGCAGATACTGAAGCGCTTATCCAATCAGAAGGCGGACAAAGCATACAACAAATTAAATTGTAAATTGATTACATCGTAAATTGGCGATTGTCAAGAATTTCTAACAGTAATAAAACGAGGTGAAAAAAATAACAAATAGTAAACAAATAACTGTCCCCAAAGGCAATAAAAATAGGTTAGGGTTAGTTTAGGGTTAGTTTAAAAGTTTGTTTAGGGTAAAAAAACGGTTCGGTTTTTGTCTGGTTAAAAAGCTGAACCAGTACCGAAAAACATTTTTTAAAAAGCTTTCTCATGAAAAAAATATATAACAATTGTTTCTATTAATTTTCTTCGTCAACAAATTAATAATTTTTCATAAAAATTAACATACGGTGAGTGTTTTTCTGGATTTAAATGTTATTTCATTATTTTTTTCTGTTGAGACGCCGCCTCGTTTTGATTTTGACGCCGGTTCGTTTCCTTTGGCTTTTTACGTAATTCTGCGTCGGCAAAAGTCGGTTTTGTCTGGTGCAAAAGCTGTACTAGTGCTTCAAGACTAAATAGCACTCGACGATAAGGGTTAATTAGATGGATACATTGGTAGTTGAATGATGAAGAATATTATAAGGATTAAAATTTTTTAATGGAATTAATAGAATTTGATGACGTATGAGAACGGTGTCTGACAAATGTTTATTGACAGTGGATTTGAAGATGACCATGTTTTAGTCCGCAGGTAAGCAGACTTGTGGTAATATGCGCCACGAATGAGAAGTTCTTGTAAAGGAACTCTGTTCACGGAAAAGTTCGTTTGATGTTAGGCACACGGAGGAAAAAAGAAAAGTTCTTTTCAATGGTGATAAAAAGACGAGTTCTTGCTGTATAAATTTTACAGTGAATATGACGTGGATCTAAAATAGAACAGTCAATAGCCTGGTGTATTGGCTTGCTAGCTTTCCCGCCCATCTACCATTAACTGATGTATTCTCTCGCCGGTCTCTGCAAGTTAATTTTAACAGATGGATTCGT
>OY744522.1:81903820-82193820 GCA_963556195.1 Sepiola atlantica
TGCGGCTGCAGTAGACGTTTTCAGTCACCATTTTGTATTAAGTTTCTTTTACTTTTGCCCCTATTTATTTGTCTCCCCTTGAGGGTAATGTTAGACATAACATCGTTCTTTTTAATGTAGAGAAAACCCAGCTCCCCAAATGTTGTCTCTTCCATGAAACAAATTATTCGGACGTTTCTTTTTGCGTTATTTCATATAACTTATCACTCAATAAGTCCCGGGCCAGATATATAGGTGACGACTCTAATAAAAAATCAATATGATTTTTATGAAATACTTTAAATGACATAAAGTGACATGATTGTGAAGCTACTTTTGCACATTTTCAAAACAATGGAAAAATCTGATTTTCGTGTGTCGAAAAAGCCTAGCTTTCTGCAAGGAAAAATTCTGTTCAAACAAAGCAATGGTTTGATAAGTGTTATTTGGACTCTGCTCCGTGGGAATTTTGCCTAAAAGTTGTTTTGTTAGTTACGCCGGGACTTATTGAGTGATGTGTGATTCAGGCCCCAAACAACCTGTCTCGGTTGGACACGTAGGTTGATATATGTGAGCAGATTGTGATACATGGCAAGATAGATAACTAAATAAAAATGCACTGAAATAGAGAGATCATGATTATCTTTTGCAAAAGTGTAGTATCTGTTCTGAAACTACACTTCACCTGGTCCGTTTTCGGTTAGTGAATGAGAAATATTCTAGACTGCGGCAATTTTTAAAATTTTTGTACCAATCCAGAGTGGCTCTTTTTTGGGAGCTAGATTTTTCACACCTTAAAAACCGACCGATGAGGAAAAAAGTCTAGGAAGAGTTGAAGCGTTTGGAAAAAGAAGATATTTAATAGCCGTTGACTATTATTCCAGGTGGATAGAAATATCTCATCTACAGACAACAATTTCTGGCAGTATTGTGGATAATTGCAAGTCAATATTTGCTCGATACAGAATTCCTGAGATCGTTGTTTCCGATAATGGTCCCCAGTTTATATCCAAAGAGTTCTTGGATTTCTCAGAGAATTTTGGCTTTGTTCACCTCACAAGTAGTCCTCATTATCCACAAGAAAATGGAGAAGCCGAACGTGCTGTTCAGACGATTAAGAACCTGTTGAAAAAATCAAGTGATCCGTACATTGCATTACTGAATTATCGCAGTACTCCACTCCAACATGGCCAGAGTACTGCAGAACTTTTAATGAGAAGAAAACTCAGGACTCGCATTCCAACACTGTCTCAACAAAGTGTAATCGGCCAACAAAATGTTGAGAAACTAAAAAATGCAGACTCTAAACTCAAAATGAAACAAAAAGTTAATTTTGACAAGCGTCATAGAGCTAGAGAACGTGCATCAGTAACTGAAGAACCGTCAGTTTGGTTAAAGACACCCAAAACTAGTCCAGCCAAATTGGTGAAGTCTTTACCACCAAGGTCGGTACTGGGCAAGACTGAGTCAGGTCTACTTCGGTGAAGCAGAAGCCATCTACGCAATAGAAGTGAGCATACCAAGTTTCCTCAGGTAGCTACACCCATTGAATTGTTGACATTACCAAACATACCCAGAGATATTCCTGCGTATAGCGACTATGACAGTTCCGCAGAACAACTAACCGAACCAGAGACCCAGTTCATGGTGCACTGAGATGTTCCACCTGCCAACTCTGAAAGTCCCAGACCAGCAGTTTACACCAGGAGTGGTCGGAAAGTTCGACCACCAAAGAAACTCTCTTTATGAACTGAAAGGGGGATGTGGTGTAATCTAAATTACCTCCCTTTTGCATTCGTTCATAGCGAAGGAACTCTCTTATGTTGGAAGATCACAAAGAGACTTTGATGCGATATAGATAAAAATATTGTTAGCTTAACAGTAAGACACATTAGTTCTCAGTCCATATTTTTTCCTTATTCTTGTCAACCCTCAAAATATTACAACTACACACTTGAGGTCGTCGAGGATTTCACATATCCTGGCTCCACCATCTCCAGCAATCTCTCCCTGGATGCATAACTCCACAAATGTATTGGCAATGCGGCAACAGCCATGACTCGCTTGACGAAGAGAATCTGGAATAACAAGATGCTGACCACTAATACCAAGATGAAGGTGTACCGCATGCTGCTCTACGGCAGTGAATCTTGGGCCTTCTACTCCTGCCAAGAGAAGAAACTAAACACCTACCACCTGCACAACCTCAGGAGAATCCTAGGAATCACCTGGCAGGACCACATCTCAAACAAGACCGTCCTTGATCAGACAGACATCCCGAGCATGTTCGCTCTGCTCACCCAACGATGAGTCTGGTGGCTTGGCCATGCCAAGTGAAAGGGCGATGGGAGGATCCCAAAGGATATTCTTTATGGCAAGCTTGCAATCGGCTCCAGACCAGCAGGAAGACCTGTCCTATACTACAAGGATGTCTGCAAGCGAGACATGAGGGCAGGTGACATCGACCCAACATGTTGGGAGTCTGTTGCTGAAGATCGCAGCCACTGGATAAAGATCTGTAAAGGCATGCTGCAAGAGGAGTGTGGAGAGGAGAGACCAGCAGTGGAGGGAGAGGAGAGAGCATATACAGCAGAGGGATGCAACAGAGCTCCTGCAGCCAGACACCACCTACATCTGTGGCAACTGCAACAGAGCCTGCTGATCCAGGATAGGCTTGTACAGTCACAGCAGATGTTGCAATTCGGCAACAGACACATTTGAGGTGCAGAACTCCATTGTCTCCTGAAACAGACAGATGCCAACAAGTGTATAAGAATTTTGCTCATTTAAGATATCTTCAAGTACAGACGGACAAACTTTCGTGCCGACCTTGTTTATGACTCGGCACTCCTAACAAAAGCGGATGTTTGATGCTTGAACACCTTAGCCCTCTTAACAGAACAGAATATTTAATCCTTTAACACTTTCACCTGTGTGACAGAAACATACACAGTTTTTTTTTCTGTTCATATCATCACGTGAGGAAACTAATCAGATCTCATCAACGTGTCGTATCAGGAGCAGCCTACAAAACAATATAAAATGGGTGTGTTCCTTCACTTAGCAGCTCATTCAGGGGTTTTACACCCCTGGCCTCGGTGCCCGGCTGTCTCCTGTCTCTGCTGATCACATCTTGCTCCACATATCTTTGCTAGCCATTACGGCGCCATTTCACCACTGCGACAATGACATCCAGCAGCAGCCACTTTATAGAATCTATGCTGGATGGAACGATACTTTTAATATCACAACGAATACAACATGTCAATACTGACTGCCAGTATCATCACTATCGTCACAGCAACTACAGCAGCTATAAACAAATCCACACATCATCAACATCTGCAGCTTATTCTCCTGCAACGTCTTCCTCTACCTGCTGTCGTTCTCCTTCATCTCCGGTCCCTGAGCCCTGTTTCTTTTGACGTCATCCTGCGTCTCCTGTTTCTGCTGACGTTCTCCTGCAGCTTCTGCTCCTGCTGACGTCCTCTAGCTCCTGCACTTGGCAATGCCCTGCCTTTTCCAATTCCTTTTCCAATTCCCATCAACGTTCTGACTTTTTCCAGTTCTGAGCGACGTCCTCCTGCTGATCCAGCTCTTGGCCACATCTATATGGATCAGACCTGCCTGAGGCACCATAATATAACCCAGGGATGTCCACATTAATCTCAGTGTGACGTCATCCTGCCAGATAAAATTCTACAGCAGCTACGTCTAAAGCAACAGCTCCCAGTGAAAAGACTAGAATTTATCTTCAAAGCAGCCATCAACCAATTCATGCACCAGCATTACCACCCAAAGGACTTTTCGGCCAGGATAACGATCGTCATCATCTTCCTATGGTAACGATCCATCGTTTCCTGTCGACTAATTGAATCATGAACTCTTTGACCAACGGTCACATATTTGTTTCAAAGAAATGAATACCACCTTAATATTTTCCTGCACACCCGAGTTTGTTATTTTTTCTTTACCTTTCTTAGTTGTAAGACCTGTCATTAGCGATCGGTCCCTGTAATAAAACAATGCTCAATGTAATTTATATTATACTAGCTGTAGCTATCCGAAATAGAAATAATTTTAGCTTAATTTTTATTTGTTTGCACATTTTTAAAACTTATGTGGCACAAGGCAGGAAGAGGCATCTTTTCTGTACGGCTTTGGACCAATCTTGGAGCATAGAGAGATAACACGATTTTCTCAACGTCACAAATATCGTCTTATACCCGATTTATTTCGAACTTAAGTCTGACAGACTGACAGACTGCTAATAAACGTCTCTTATAGAGATATGTGATCGCATAAAATAATGCTATTTTAAAATTTAAGCATGATATACTGACAAATATTCTCTTTCAAACTTAAGTGTAACAGACCAACGTACTGATCTACAGACAAAGAAAGGCTTTGATAGAGATATGTGGAGGCATCTAAAAATGCTACTTCGAAATTAAACGTAACAGACCGCCGAAAATGCTATTTCAAACTAAAGCATAACAAACCAACGAAAATGTTATTTCAAACTAAAGTGTGACAAACCAACGAAAATGTTATTTCAAACTAAAGCGGGAAAGACCAACGAAATAGTATTTCAAAGTAAAACGTGACAAACTGACAAAAATGGTATTTCAAACTAAAGTGTGACAGACTAACGAAATGCGATTTCAAACTCAAGCTTGACAGACCGATAAAAATGCTATCCACGCTAAAGTGTGACAGACCGATAAAACTGCTATTTCAAGCTTAAGCATGATAGACCAACGAAATTGCTATTTGTAACTAAAGCATAACAGCCAGACGAAAATGCTATTTCACACTAGCCTGTGATAGAGAGTACAAAATCGACTTCACAATCTAGTGGGAGATGATCTCTTCTCTATTTTGCAGCCTCTATTTCATAGAAGAGACATTGCTAGTCTTTCCCTACTCTATCGGTATTTCCATGGTAGGTGCTCGACTGAGCTTCAAGCTTTGGCATTCCTTTGTAAGACTTTCTCAGCAAAACTCGTCTTGCGTCCAACACTGCAAACAATTCTCCTTTCTTCCTTTTTGTACCTTAAGCAAAACGGAACTTCCATGAACAGAGTTTCTTTCTAAAACGTTCTCACCTGTGGAACACATTACTGCAGAAATGTTTCCCTACAGATTACGAAAGAGTCGTTTTCAAGACAAATGTCGACAAATATCTTGTCATGTCATCTAGTGAATTAATCGTAGTTTTCAATTATTTCATAGTACTGTTCCATCACCCAACTAAAAATCTCACTAACACCTATCCTCGAGTAGCTTTTGGCCTTGGTTAGTGGTAAACTATTAGTATTTTATTTACCTCCTCTCCAGGAGGTTAGACACAAGGTCAAGTGTTGGTTTTGATGAAAGTGTTTCTGTGGAACGAACTGGATTCGAACTCGGCACACCACATCCTCAGTCCACGTTGTTAACCACTGAGCCACCATGAGTATAAAAAAGAATAAGAAAGAATAAGAAAGGTGGAGCACGAAAGCATGTTACGAAGATGCATGACGGCATCTAACAAGTGTAAAGGAACCATCTAGAGGTTTGTCTACCATTACTTTTTAACCAGACATCTTTTAAAGCTTGTTTTGATTTTATGTCTTCATTTTAGCGAATATATTCAAATCAACAAACCGCCCCCCCCTCTCCACCTCATCCTCATTATGTTTTGTATATGAAAGGAACAGAAATCTAATCTTTTTTTTCCTCTTTCAAATGAAAATTAGCAATTCAATTCAGCGGGTGATAGTTTCTGTCTCATTCACTCTTTAGTTCAAGACAGAAAACCTAATTTGAATATTCAAATTGATTGTTATATAAACAAAAACATTAGCAGTCA
Source organism: Sepiola atlantica (assembly GCA_963556195.1). NCBI lineage: Eukaryota > Metazoa > Mollusca > Cephalopoda > Sepiida > Sepiolidae > Sepiola > Sepiola atlantica. The sequence continues at coordinate 81,909,654 of OY744522.1, forward strand.
AAACATTCCCGCCTTTTACAAAATAAGATGGCAATATTACTATCTTTTGGCAGGTAAAGTACTGCACAAATATATTCCTGTCAAAAGACATTTATTTTTCTTATACGACATATTACATATGTATCTGCACACACATTGTATATATATATATATATATATATATATATATATATATACACACATATATATATATATATATATATATATATATATATATATATATATACACACATATATATATATATATATATATATATATATTGTTTGCAAATTACTGATATCACCAATACTAAATTATTGATGAAAATTTCCAATACTAGTTTTTATTTTTGTCAAAACACACATTTCTTTCTCATACTGAGACATACAACAAACTGGCAGATTTACCCTGTGTTCTCTGGGTATCAGATTAAACGTCTAATATATAAAATAAAGTCGATCCGATTCTCGAAGTTAAACCTAAATAGCATTGCATCTAGCAAATCGATGTTTGATTCTAAATCGATGTCTTGCTTTTTATCCTTACAGTATATTGTTTCCACTACAAAAATGTAGCAACGCCACTTAAAGTCCAACCCTTTCCTCACCGTGGTAGGGATGGTGACAACGTGGTGGTTTCACAGCTACATCGAAATATACTGGAAGCTATACTGGAACCCCGTTTTCTGGAAGGGACGCATATGGTGAACATGTCTGGCACCCAGCAGTATTAAGGTTGCAACCTGGCTAACAGGACTCTGGTGAAAATCCAGGAAGAGCTGGCATCCTCTAGTTGTCTCTGCCTCTGCCCTGCCTCTGCCTGTGTAAGATGCAGAACTGCAAATCCATGGAGTGAGGATAGCAATGTTGTTTCTGTGCATGCGCAACCGTCACTACTTTGTATGTTCTGCGCCAAAATTTCATCGACTCCGTATGCAACTGCTGAATCTTGCTGCTCTTGGTTTCGAGGTGAACTCGCAACCTTGCAGATATAACGACTAACAAGGAGAACATCATGCAGACCACGATCCTGAGGCAAAATCTATGGGCTCTGTACAGAAATAAACAAACAGCATCAATAGCGACAGACAGTACAATTATAGATGATTATGTTTAAACATACAAAAGAAACGAACAAGTATAGATAAAATTTAGAACCTCAGAATGAACATAGAAGTTGGGCCTCAGAATTAACATTAACCGAACTGGTAATACCTGGTGTGGTATTAGTCCTGGGTGGGCTATGCCAGCTTCCTCGTTTGGAGGAAGTTTACAGGGAATATCAAATTCACAAGCAGTCCTCAGCTGCATGTATATCCCAGTCATGGACAGGTGACATACAGCACCTAGCATTCCCAAATGGTCTCCCATCTGGTACTGGGCAGGCTCCACATCACTTAACTTTGGTTATCTAACGAGAACTGGTGTATCAACACGATTATGCCGTATATCATTGATAAATTGTTTCCAATGAAACAACCAGATCAGGTATTTCGTTTCACAATCTTGCTATGATTACAACAGAAATAATTATAGTTCCACAACAACTTGGTTACGTTAGTAATTGAGCAAAACACAATACTGTAATAAAATGATTTAACTTTTACAAAAACAAGCAAATATAAAATTATTTAGGAAAATAAGCAACACTGAGCCAGGACAGCTAGTAAATTATAAAACGTGGGAAAGTATTAATTAAAAAACCTTGGAAATGTTCTGAATCCCCTCAGTTTGCTCATTTATCGGTTAAATAGTACAACTAATCTTCTTCTAACAATACATTTACAAAAGTAAAACATCTGTTTAGAAAAAATGGTTCCCCCAAAAAATGTTACATCAGAATTTCACCCTATAAATTTAAACTCTTATTTTTTAAATATTTATTTATCAATTTTAATCATCAAGAAATAATATATTACTAGCGGGACCCGTGGAAATTCCACAGTTGTATCCGTCATATGATGGGTATTGCTGCCGTGCGTTAACATATTTCCATTCTATGGGCATCCAGCGGGAACGCAGACCAAACGATATTATTTGTTTAAACTGAAACATACTTATTTAATCACTCTGGTATTTGTAGTTTCAGAATGTATCTGGTTATGAAGATCCATCTCCAAAATCCTTTTAGGAGTTTGTGTCATATTTCCTTTTTAAGGACCTCCAGCGCAAACTCAGACCCCACTATATTATTGTACGATTTTTGGACAGAACACATACTACACTTTGATGCGAGCCCAAAAGCCAAGAACGTGTATTTTAGTTCGAGATTCACATTAGATGCAACAGTGGCATCAGATTATTTTTTTTATTTACTTTTTCTACATTACATCAGCGATCGAGCGATCCCATCTTTAAAAAGAAGTGAAGAGTGATAACGTACTTACAAACATGAAAATGCCTTAGCATATCATTATATAGATTTACACCGTTGATTTATCTACTTCACTTCATTTATAATTCAATTTATATATCCAACAAAACCCTGCTTCACACAAACATATTGATTTTGTTAAACTGGTTTTAATAAATAAGTCATGAGTATTTATGATTTCGATTTGTTTGTTTCCATTTTATTCCTGTCATAAAACGTCCCCTAAAGTAATTGTTGTAGACCCGTGCTAGGGGTCACAAAGATAACAACCACAAATTGTGACAGGTTAAAATATACAATGTATTTATTCATAGCAATACAGTAACGCCACTATATGTGGTAGGAGATGACTGGATTCCTACCATGCGGTAAAACATGAATAGGAATGTCCTTTATTTAACACCTACCCACTATAGGAGTATGTGACACAAGGTCGGAAAGTGGGATTTGAAAAGCCAGCGCCCGAGAAGGTGAGCGCTTTAGCCATTAAAAATTGCCTGGGCAGCCCCGTCGACATTCCCCGGTAGGGGCGCCTCAGGCAGTAAGCTATAAACTTACTCCTCCCCAAATAGGAGAGGCAAAGCCTGGGAGGGTGGACCTCCTAGAACTGCACAGGACAGACCCATAGACCGGCGGAATCATGCCTCGAAGGCCAAGACAACACCAGTCTATAGGGTGTAGTATCCATCGGAACAGATACCACACGTGGTACGAGGACTCTCACATGATAGGAATGTCCTCTGTTTGAGTCTTTGCAACCATGGTATTTATTATAGATGGTTGCTTCCATTAGTTCTTCAATAGGGGTGATTTGTACCCCACAACAGTAATCAAACTTATTCCATGCCATTAATCATCCTCAATCCTCTCATGGGGTTCTTCATCTTTCAACTGACAATCATCCTACCTCATTAACCCGTACACTCTTCAGCCTTGACCCATCAGTAAAAAGAAATATAAATAATTACTTGGATAAATCTTAAAGGAATACAATAAAACAAAACTGTATTCTATTTTATCTAGCATTTTAGTTAAAAAGTTAGATTCAGTTTGTATCAAAATAAATCGAAGAACTAGAGTCTGTATTCTATCATTTGCGTATACTGGATTAAAGTTACCATCTGGTTTCGAAAAATGGAAGTTACCGAGTATTAATAGAGTACGTCAAATGATGTATTCTGTTACAAACAACAATAAACTAACATTTTTGAAACGTTATTACCACTCTGAAAGTCGCGGTCGTCATCATCATTGGTTTAACAACAGTTTTACATGCTGGCATGTGTTTGACAGCTTTTAAAAATTGACTTCCAAACTAACCTATCGCTGGTCAGGTCTTTATTTATCCCTCTTTCTCTCAAATCCATCGTTATCACTTACTCCCATGTTTTCCTTGGCCTTTCCCTGCCAACTGACCCTGTTACCTCAACTGTTCTACTAACGCAAGAACTCTCATCCATTATTTCAATGTGATCATACATCTGCATACATCTTCCTATACTGTTTGAGATTTAATCTTCTTCTGGGGTCATCTGATCTAAGCCTGTCTTTAAGACCCACATTACACATCCATCGTATCATTCTCATATCATTTCTCCCCATGTAGTACATATCCATTGGCCAGGTTTCACTTCCATACATTATCACACTGTGTACACATGCCTGATAGACTATTCCCTTAGTCGACAGTGGTATTATTTTTATTTATCAAATTGCTTAATTAAAAAATAATATTTTGTAGATTATTTTTTCGGTATTTGCATTTGACCTTTTTACAGAGAAATCATTTTTAGCCTGAATAAAAAATTCTTTAAATTGACATTAAAATAAATCTTATATTAGTGGTGGGACGTAATGGGTGAAGATTTCAGATTCATTAGAGTAGTATTTTTTGTGTTCATTTATACATAAATAACACTAAACAATCAAACATTTTGAAAATTTTACATTCATGAAAACCCTTTCACAGCCTGAAAATGGTCCTAAATTAAAGTACTATATCAAATTTAACCATCTATATCCATTCATAGCTTTTGAGAATGTTTTAGGATCTGCAATGTCGCATGAAACCACTTTTTCACCGAAAAATGATGGATTTTGAGTCCCGTGGAGCCCTAACGGCTATTTTTGGCCTGCACCTTCTGAATTTTACAAAACTTTCAAAATGTTTGATTGTTTAGTGTTATTTATGTATAAATGAACACAAAAAAATACTACTCGCATGAATCTGAAATTTTCACCCATTACGTCTCACCCCTACTTATATCATGCCTTTTAAATTTGTTTTCATAGAATTTTAATAATTTAGAATACTATCGATTAAAGCAACGTTTAAAATTGTTATTAGTGATTGTTTTTAATTTTTCTGAAAACAAATTTTCAGATTATATTTTTTTGAAAAACATTATATTTATTTAATCAAATTGCTTTATTAAAAAAATAATATATCATGTAGATTATTTTCCGGTATATAAATTTAATTTCTTTTAAGTGAAATAATTTTTCAGTGTAAAGAAAAAAAAAATCTATTCAATTAACACGTGTACAACTGTGTAGGCGGCGAAGAAGTAAAAAATCGGCCTCTGACAAATCTTATATCCTTCCTTCTGAATTTATTTTATTGATTTTTTAATACTTTAGAATATGATCGATTAAAACGTTGTCTAACATTTTTATTAGTGATTGTTTTTCATTTTTCAGAATTAAGAAAAAATGATTTTGCAATTTTTATCTGACGGTTCAGTTTGTTATGTAAGTTAAACATAAAATGCGCCCCCCCCCCCGAGTTTATATTTCACCAGCGTCTAATTTTGTCTGTTATTCATTTTCTTTATTATTAGTATATCCATGGAAGATAGTCTGAAGATTATTAAAAACAACGACTTCTAGGGCTAGCAAATGTTGAAGTAGCAGATTCAGTTCACAGGGATAGGTCAGAGAAAACATCGGAGTAAGTGATAAGAATGGACTTGAGAGAAAGACGGATAAATAAAGACCTGGCAGAGATAGGTTAGTTTGGAAGACAATTTCTAAAAGCCGTCCAACACATGCCAGCATGAAAAACGGACGTTAAACTGAATATGATGATATAAAAAATGGCATTTGTAAAAGCGGATCGAAAACTCAAGATCTTTGCAGAAATTATAAAATTTTAATTTCATTATTTTCTAATATTTTGCAATTCATTTTACTTAAAAAAAAAACTGGGTTTGTCTAAAAACAATAGTTGGCTAACATTTACGATGCATATCCTTTCCCCTCTAAAAATATTAAATAACAATCTAGAAGGCAGTGACAAAATACTCAGGAAATATCAAAACACGATCAGTTTAAGTTAAGCTTACATAGCATGGAACTCCCCAACCAAGAGGAAATGAGGGCGCTAGGTGAACAGGTTGCTACAAATATCTTGGAGTTCTGGAAGCAGACACCATCAAATCTACAGAAATGAAAGAGAAGATTGGAAAAGAATATTCACGAAGAACAAGAAAACTCCTAGAAACGAAATTATATAGCAGGAATCTAGTAACAGGAATAAACACCTGGGCAGTAGCATTAATAAGATACTCTGGACAATTCATAGTCTGGACTAAAGAGGAACTCAGGCATCTTGACCAGAAGACTAGAAAATTAATGACCATGCACACCGCAGTACATCCAAAAGACGATACGGACAGACTCTACATGAAAAGAAACGAAGCGGGAAGAGGACTGGTAAGTATAGAAGATTGTGTGGAAGGCTAAAAAAAAGCTGAAGAAATACATAACTCAACACATGGAAATCCTTATCACTGCAGAAAGAGACACCGTTCCAATGAACAACTTGGGAAGCACCAAAATCAGAAACAAAACGACAAGAAAAGAAAAGTGAGAAGAAAAACAACTACATGGACGCTTCAGAAGACTGACAAGAGAAGAAACCAATGAAAATAGCTGGGCATGGCTAAGAAAAGGACACTTGAACAAAGAAACGGAATATTTACTGATGGCTGCACAGAACAATGCAATTAGGACAAACTACATTTAAGCTAAAATAGATAAAACCTAGGAAAACAGTAAATACAGACTGTGTGGACAAAGAGACGAAACAGTAAATCATATAATAAGTGAATGTAGCAAACTAGCCCAAAAAGAATACAAGAACAGACATGGCTGTGTGGGGAAAGCAGTACACCGGGAACTGTGCAAACAATTAAATTTCGAATACGCAGACAAATGATACAAACATAAACCAGAAACAGTACTGGAAAACGAAAAACACAAAATCATCTGGGATATGGATATACAAACACACAAACTCACACAAGCAAGGAGACCGGATGTTATAATAATCAACAAGAAGGAAAAATTTTGCAAAATCATAGACTTCGCCGTTCCAGCAAACCACAGAGTGAAGATCAAAGAAACAAGCAAATACACGGAACTAGCCAGAGAACTGAAAGGAATATGGAGCATGAAGAAAGTCAGTATAATACCAATAATCGTAGAAGCACTAGGAACAATCCCAAAATACCTGGAAAAAAGACTGGGAGAAATTGGAATCAAAAGGATCATTGGAACTATACAAAGGACGGCAATGATTAAAAAACCAACAATCTTAAGAAAAATCCTCGAATGCGGAAACCAATCCGCATAAGCTACGAAGGGTCACATGGAATCTACTACAGGAAGAAAAGAAAACCACAGAAAGAACACATCACAAACAAAGGAACAGAAAATGCAAGAAACAGCACTTTATAAGCTCCCCCCCCCCCAAATAAATTACACTGTCCTCAACTGACACGACACAAAAATTAACCTATGAACAGAAATAGCAAGAAACACCATCAGCTCCCCGCCAAAAAAAAATTTTTTAAATAAAAAAAAATAAAATAAATTTAAAAAATAAATAAATAAAAAAAAATGGTACCAGCCCAGGCTGACACCACACAAAATATTTGCATAGGGTCAAAGAGGATGAGAAGACCGAGGAGGGACAGCACAAACCAGACCTCCACTGGAAGTGCAGAGACTGCTGGACCTTGGGGAGGCTTAGTGCCACCCAAATCCCAGAGAAGACCAATAGTCCTTATCTGAGAGAGAAATCAATGGTAAATGGCTGTTGTAATACTGCAAGTTTATTTGTAGTGGCTATCGAAAAGAGGTGGAGAATACTGGAAATCTGGGGATAGTTGTTGTCACTCAGACTCCAGGGAATACCACTGGTTGTCGGTGAGCAATCACTGATGACCTGTGTGAGAACTCCTAGTGAGTACATAATAATAATAATAATAATAATAATAATAATAATAATAATAATAATAATAATAATAATAATATCTATTGCATGTATATAACAAAGTAGGAGAATCAAATTACAAATGAATCGTACAGAATATTAATTTATTAGAAACTGTTTAAAAAATAAATATGCAAATGAAGTATAGCATCGACTGTATTTTATAAGTTTTACAATCAATATATATAGAATGTATTTGAAAGATTTTGTTGTATCATTGAATTGAATAAGCCTAAAGGGTTTTGATATAAATATAGTTCAGATAAATGGGAAAAAAACTTCCTCATTTATTCATTTAAGTAAGATTATGTAGCGCCATGTGGAAATAGACAGCATCCATTATTAAAGGTCAACACTATTCATTTGCATTGTTTCTGCTGTCTTCTTTATCGTTCCTGTTCGTTTATGAAGATCTAAAAGTGCGTGCCTGAAACTTTGTGTATCTCAACCATTGATGTGACGAAATCAAACGTATCAAATTTCAGTTATAGGGTACCCCCCCCCCCTCTTTCAGAAAATAAAATATACCACCACCCATGGAATTGTTAATTAAATTCAAAATCCTTTCTGCAATCTAACCATATTTGGTACAAACAAACTTCACTTCAGGGTGTGACTTGTCTACCAAGTTTCAGTCATGAATGTTCAAAAGTTTTTGTTTTATCACCGTTCAATCATATGCATGGACACTTTGGTGATTATTTCATCAGTAACCCGGATTTTCATTTCACAGAAGAGTGATTTACAATATATATTCAGTATAAATTTTATTTCATTTAATGTCTAATTGTGTCTAATTGTGTGTGAATATTGTGTCATTTATATAATTCTATATATTGCCTAATTTACGCAATTCCAAATATTGTGTAGGTTACACAGGTTGAGTTTGTTTTCATTTAAAACTTTTAATTTTTGAGACATTTTTCTTTGTGATTTCTGTACGTATTGTGATGTGTACACCATATGAATCATATGTACATCATGTGAACACTAACGCCCTTATATTTCTTCTAAAAAGAGTATTACTGTATTCTTTAGGTCGACTATAAGAGAGGGGGTTTTCCTGAGTTTAAAAAAAAAGTTCATAGTCATTCATTTCCTAAAATTCTATCCTTACAAAATGTACACAAAAGAAAGAGTCACACAAAACACGACAAAAGTAATTTTAATTATAAAACTAACAATAATTTGTTATGGGACTAACAAACAAAAAGCATCGGTCTTTTCGTCCTTTTTACTGTTTTGTTGTCTGAGACGGCCATGTTCTTGTTTTTTTTTTTTTACTAATATCAAAAAACAAGTGAGAGACACAAATACTCAACATGATGTTTTTTTTTATGATACCGTCCCACACTCGGAATAATTTCTTGTTTATCTAGCAAATGCCAAACAGTTTGCACTGCAGGAGCTTTTTTTTCTTCCACAGAGTTCGTCTTGTTACAGAGACTAATTATAACTTAGTGGTTTGATGATCGGTACAACTGTAGGGATACTAACATCACAGCTGGGTGCTTTATTGTGTATTTCGAAAGACATACAGACGAATGTTGGTGTATCAGTTTTAGAATTGGAACAATAGAAAATCTTCTAAAAAGTGTTTTCTAAAATTGATTCAGATTCATGACTGTCAAAATTACCTGGTATTGTCCGGGATTGAAGCTTCTACAATCCTTGCTATAATGGAGTCTTTGTGTCTGTAACCCAAACTTAGAATATTGTTCTATTACTACTGTGCTTAAAAGAATGACGACAAACACTGATATATAAAAATGTAATAGTATATTTTATTGCTCGGTTTCGGTGAATGAGTGGAGTGAGAGAGCACAGGAATTGACAGAAGTTGATCTCCCGATCTCACTAGGCAGCCGATTCTGGTCGATCTCAATTTAGGCTTGTTTATATAACATTTTTGGACACCCATGCATCCACCTGTAAAAGCCCATTCTGGGATTTCGTCTTAGGGGAAGTGGTTTCATTTTAATTTATTGTTTATTTAGCAAGGGGTGTATTCGCATCTGCAGATAACCTTTGCAAATAACCTTTGCAATTGCCTCTGCATCAATCACCAAATATTTATATTCCAATCAGCTGTATTTCCATGTCAATCAATTGGGTTTTGTTTCTTCTGACCAGATGGGTGCCTGTGTCAAGTAAGTTTTATTTATTTTTGCCATGTGCTATTTCCGATACACCAGACCCGATATTCAACAATATTATTTAAAACGAACATGGTATTAAATGTAAGATATTTGATGGCCTTATGTAAGATTAGGCACATCAGAATATCAAATGTTTTAACGTAATCACAATTTGTCGCCTTTGAATTAAAGAACGAATGGTTGATTTTTGGATGAGTAATTATCACTCCATATAGGAGGAATCTTCAGTGGATTTTAGAAAATGATGAATGTTGTGACGCTCCAGAACAATACAATATAATAGGAAGATAACAGAAGAGACGACACATGTGTCAGCTGATGAAGAACGTATAATTTAAAATGAAAGCTCTACTTATTTAAAATGGAAATGTTGTCACTTATTTTAGTCAACAAAAATAAGAGACAAAGTTACGTTGAACAAGTAAAGTTCCCGAGAGAAACAACCAAAGTTCTGGAGAGATGGAATCAACAGCCCAACACAGGAAAGACACTGAAGCATCCGGACCCCACCCATACCTTCCCATATTCTCTACATATCAATTACCTGGTGACAAGTTTGTAGAATCTATATAATAATATGCTAAGGCAATTTCATGTCTGTACATACGTTACCACCCTCCACCATTTTTAAAAGATGGGATCGCTCGATCAGCAAAGAAGGGGTTTTCGTTGATTAATCTGATGTCGCTAAGGTAAACAATTCCAAGTTTACTAATTTTAAAATGAATTGTTCCAAAATCAAAGTATATCTTTCTGTTGACTAAAACAATTTTAAATAAATACTTTTCAAAACGTGGCATTCATTTTATAGATTTGAAGAATATTTAGCTGATAATTATTTTTATGGTAACAAGACAGAGAATATGTATTGTTTTAAAAAGAATTAAATTGCTACAATTTTAAATACATACCTAGCAGAGACATATTCGTTTTATTTATTTAACGACTTTTAGCTTACAATGACAATTATTTTTATGGAAAAATAGTATTGACCCTGACAGACAGTTATTATTTCAAGAGGAATATTATTTTTAACAGTAAATTATACAGATTTATGTAGAAAGCACCGTGAAATTTCTGTGAGGTCCTGCTCTTTCTTACTATTACGGTTAATTCTTGTATGTATGTATGTATGTATGTATGTATGTATTTAACCAAAATAGTATTATTGAAATGGAAAATAGTGTGATATAGAGTAGATCAATGAGGATACAGAATTCGATCGATTGAAATCGAACTAAAATTTTAGATCCTTTTTATTCTAAATAAATTCAGATTTAGAAGTTCAATGCATACAAGCTTATTAAATCGAATTCTGTTTAGAACAGAAATGGGTGTTTACTTTTTAGAATATGGTATTGTGTGAATTCTTGCGTTAGACAGCTTGTTAGGTTAATAACACTTATTTAATTGAATTGTGTTGAGAACAGAAAGTTTGTGTAATCCCATCGGGTGATATTGTGTGACCTCTTGGGTCGGACAGCTTGTTATGCAGAATTGGCATCGTTGTCTGACCAAAGATAACTGAACACAAGAGGATAGGAAAAGAAGCAAGACAAGAAGGAGATAAAGATAAATATAAGAAAGTGACGATCAGAACCAGATCGCCACGTTTCGATAGAAAGTGTTATTATAGAAAGAAACAAAACAAAACCGGTGAGAAAGAAAAGTAGTTAAACTTAATGACAAATACAATGCAAAGCCAGATTGCCATTGACGAGTGAAAGTTAAGGGAACAAAATTCCTGGCTCTAAAATTTAAAAAATAATTAACAAGGTTTTAGAGAGAGTGGGAAAAGAGAATTCATTGCAGAGCGAATTAAGAGAGATTTTCTGTCTATCTGCCGGTCTTTGCGCTAAGGACTTCTGAGCTTAAGCCTTGTGAAGTTAGATCCTTATTCAGAATTAATAGTGTCATTTTTTAAACAAATGAAGACCCTTATTCAGAAGTAATAGTGTCATTTTTGGAACAAATTTAGACCCTTATTCAGAATTAATAGTGTCATTTTTGGAACAAATTTAGACCCTTATTCAGAATTAATAGTGTCATTTTTTAAACAAATTTAGACCCTTATTCAGAAGTAATAGTGTCATTTTTGGAACAAATTGTTTTCTCTAAAAGTATTTTCAATATATGTAATTGTATATATTGTTATATATTCTAGTTAAATAAATCTTTTACATTTATTTAGGGAAAGAAACGACTCCGTGCTTTTTTTAAATACCTTCGTGTGGACAATGTTGGCAACGGCGAAAAATCCCTCTTCTTTTTACATACACTCATTAATTACCCCGGCTCCACTCACACTATTTTCGGGGTGAAGAATCATAACATCTTGGAGATTGGGGCTGAATTCGAGTTGTTCTTATGAAGAGGTATCATGCTTTGTAACTGCGACAGACTAATGGTCATCAGATTTGTGATTGGTTAACCGTAGCAGAGACGCGTTTGTTTTACGGACCAAAGTACTAAGAGTTTTGTTGTCATAACTGGCGAGAGGAACTGAGGATTGTTCCTGTTATATTTTGCTACAAGTGATCGCGAAGAATTTCAACATCAAAGAGATACAATTGATTGCCAGTTATCAGGATTGACTAACATCGAAAGGATTATAATTATATTTACTTACACCATTAAATAAATATGATGACCAGTGTTATTTGGCAACATGCTCTTTTTAAATAATATTCTGAGTTTTTGTTAAAAAACATAAAAGAAATCTCCACAACGAATTTCTTTTTAAATGGGGTGCATGGGGGGGTGGGGGGGTGACCGTGATGACGTAGATACCAACGTTGACTGGCGACCTGGAGTATCAAGTGTTTAAGTTGTCTTTGAGTTATCTCCCTTTAAGGTGTCTCTGATCACTTCCTTTATATAGAGTAAAGCATTGAGAGTGACTTACCTTACTTAGTTGTTGTTGAAAGACAAGATGGCAACGTGTACAAATGGTCAAGGGTTTCCAGTTGGAAAGAAGAAGTGACACAGATCAACATTGGTAGCAGAAGCTGTCTTCTTTGTGTGATAAGAAGTTATCTTGTTCAGAAAACGTTGAAACACAATTAAAAGAAAGATGGCTTCGTGTAGTAAAAGCCCACCCATTTTAATAAATCAAGATTCTTATGTAGAATGAAAGCAAGATATCGGCGTATGGTCTTTATTTACGGATTTGTCTAAAGAGAAAGAGGATCCAGCAGTATTTTTGTGACTGCCACAAAATATATGAGAATGTGTTCGGCATTTGGCAACAATGGATATCGGTGGAACAAACGGACTGACTATAATTATGGACAAATTAGACAAAATTTACTTACTGGATGAGAACACGATGACATATATGTCATATAAGGAATTTTATTCATACAAAAAGGCAGCCAGAGTTAATATAAATGAATGTCTGGCACGATATGAATATTTATATAAAAAATTAAGGACATTTGGAATTATTTTGTCAGAAGGAGTCTAAGCCTTTTTTTGTTTTGAATGCAGCAAATGTATCGGAGGAAAATGAAAAATTAGCAAGGACCACATGTTCTAGCTTGACATATGCAACGATGAAAGATACATTGAAGAAAGTGTTTTCTGATATTTCATCAATGGAATGTAAAACCGTCCCTGCTATCAAAGAAGAAATTGAAACAGTCAATTACAACAGATACATAAGTATCAAAGAAAAAAAATTACTGGGATTATAATACAAATTCAACGGACAGACAAGGTAAAATAATGCGTTGTTTTAAATGTAATTCGACTAAGCATTTTGCCCGAGATTGTACGAGCTTCAATTCTAGAAACAATATCAACACTCTCATGGATTCAGACCAGGTGAACTTTACTTTGTTTAATGTTGATTCATGTTATCGAACATTGATAAATGATTCTTATTCTCATGTAAAAATGTCCAATCTTGTGAAAGAGACATTGGCTATAGCAATGTTGGACTCTGCTTGTTCACGAACTGTTGCTGGAGAACTTTTGTTTAACATATTCCTTGATACATTAAATGACCGAGATAAGCAGTTAGTGGAAACTGTTAGGTCTAACAGAATATTTTGTTTTTGAGGATGGAGTGGAAGTGAAAGCCATTAAAACAGTTAAATTTCCTGCAACAATAGGCTGTATAAAAGGTGTCAAAGGTTATATTGAGGCTGACATCGTCAAAAATGATTTACCCTTGTTATTAAGTCATAAATCAATGAAAACCGCATGGAATACTCTTAAATCTTTTAAATGACAGCTGTCGAATTGATGGCAGATATATAAAATTGCAGATGACTAATTCTGGGCATTATAGTCTTCTGCTAACTAATATGCTTTTGGAGGTTAAAAATGCGCCACACATAGTGTTGCATTGTGAGATATTAAGAGGATGCTCTAGAGTGGAAAAAAGGAGAAAGGCTGAGAAATTACATAAACAGTTTGCTCATACATCTAAAGAGAAATTAATAGCTTTGGTTAAAGGCAGTAAGGCATTTCATGATAAGGAATTTCTGAATCAGATCAAAGATGTTTGTGATTCTTGTTCAGTTTTCAGAGGTTTAGAAGACCCCCTCCTCGACTAGTTGTAGGATTGGCTCTTAGTAACAAGTTTAATGACAATGTATGTTTGGATTTAAAGGAACATCAACATAACTAATGCTGGATTCTGCACTTAATTGATACATCCACTAGGTACTCTGTTGCCAGATTAATTAAAACCAAAAAGATTAAAGAAATTATTTGCAATATATTTTTAATGTGGATATCTTATTTTGGAGCTCCTAAGCGATTTTTGAGTGACAATGGAGGAGAGTTTAATAATGAGGGCTACCGACTGATGAACTAAAAGCTGAATGTTGAAAAATGCACGATAGCTGCAGAAAGTCCATTCAGCAATGGTACTGTGGAACGTCACAATCTAATAATTGCGGAAGCAATTAAAAAAACATTAGATGATGAAAAATGTGAACCAGAAATAACTCTGGCTTGAGATGTTTATGCCAAAAATGCACTTCAGAATCATTCTGGATATAGTCCAAATGAGCTAGTATTTGGGTCAAACATTAACACCCCCTCAGTTTTGAATTATCGATTACCTGCATTGGAGACGGCAACAACCAGTGACATGGTTAGAATAAATTTAAATGCCCTACATGCAGCGAGGAAAAGCTTCATGGAAGCTGAATCAAGCGAAAGAATTTGGAGAGCTTTGAAATCCAATATCAGGACTTACGCAGATTAAGGTTTTGTGACAGGTGACCGTGTCTACTATAGAAAACAAAACTATAAAGGATGGCGTGGTCCTGCTAAAGTTTTGGGTAAAGAAGGTCAATGTGTATTGATCAGACATGGAGGAACATTTTTTAGGATGCATCCATGTCACTTGATGAAAGGAGACAAGGAATTGTGAAGTCCAAGGAATGAAGAAAATACAAATTCTTCAAGTGAGATGAATGAAGTCTTGGAGGAGGAAGATGAAGGAAAATATAATAACAATTCAAATAGCGATAGAAGGGAAGTGAAAAATAACAGTATAAAACCAAGTAGAAACGAAGTTGTAGAGTATAAATTGAAAGGAAGTGATGAACGGAAAAAAGGAATGGTTATGAACACACAACCAAAGTCAATGGGAAAATATAGCCATTGGCTAAATATAAAACCTGAAGCCGAAGATGAAAATCCTCTAATGTATCAATTGGGATCATGTTGATCAATGGAGAGAATTCCCATCAAGCAATAGAGGGAATAAGTTATCAGGAACATGCAGTTTTGCTTTCTTCTGAACAAGAACAAGGAGATGTGATTGATGCAAAGAAAAGAGAATTGGAAAATATGCAAATTCATGAAGTATATGGATGTGTGTCTGATATGGGACAAAAATGTATATCAACAAAATTTGCACATGGTTATGAAGAAGTTTCCCATAACCTAAAAACAGATTCACCAACGTGCAGCTGTGAGGCTATGCGTTTTGTATTGTTAACAGCCTCGGTTATGATAGGTATTTCTTAGACCGCCATCTGATGTGTGTCCAGAATCACAGGTGTGGAAGCTGAAAAGATGTATTTATGGATTAAACGATGCACCTTGTTCATGTTATAAGCAAGTTAATCATGAGTTAACACACTTAAAAGGAATGGTGAGTGCATATGACAATGTACTGTTTCTTTGGCATGATGCCACTAGTGACTTGATAGGCATTCTGGCAATTCATGTTGATGATTTCATATTCTGTGGAAATGATTTATTTAAGAAAAATGTGATCGCAGAATTGGAAAAGATATTCAAAATTGGAAAGCATGAAAGTGGAACATTCAAATTTTGGGGATTGAATGTTAAGCAAACAGAAAATGTGATTATTTTAGATAAAAATCTATGTTTTAGCCTTATCCCATAAGGAAAAGAAGATAATTAAGAAAAAATGATGAATTGAGTCAAGAGGAGAAGACAGAGTTAAAAAGATTGACAGGTCAAATGATGTGGGTATCCACCCAGATGCGACCAGATGTATCATTTGATGTGTGTAGAATGAGTAATATTGGAATATCTCCAATGGTGAAGTTACACTTTGAAGCAAACAAATCGCTAATAAAGTTAAAATCAAGGACAGGATCCGCATCTTTTCCCTAGCTTGAAAAACCTTCAGATCTGAATATTGTTTGTTATTCAGATGCCACGTATGCCAGTCTGGAAGATGGATTTTCACAGGGTGGTTTTATCAGCTTTGTTTGTGGCAAGATCAACAGAATGTCTCCTATATGCTGGTCATCAAAAAAACTTGACCGTGTAACAAAAAGACCATTAGCTTCAGAGACTCACGTTGATCTCAATAGTGGAAATCTGTGAGGTGATTTCTGTTAAAATATGAAATTGTTTTGACTTTGATTGCTTGTAAATTAGCGAAAATACACTTAGAGTTTGCAGAAACCATTTGAGAGAGATAGACAAAATTTCTTTTACAAATAACCATTTCTATCCTCCGCTCTTATTGTATTATTTGTCTTCCACAAAGACCAATGTTTATTTATTTGTCTATAAATAAATATAAATCTGTCCCTTCACATAATGAGTAAAAAAACATGCCCTTTTCTAGTTGCCGTAAGAAAACATTTCAAGTGATAAGGGAAAGCGGGAAAGCAAATAGTAAGTCTGACAACACCCGGAAAGAAATCATCCACTCTAAATAAAAAGTCAACGGTTGATGTTTTTTAGGTCATCAGAAATGATAATAATTCATATATGAAAAATTAAATTACTGATGTAATTCTATGATTTTATATGAATATAAGTGCGAACACTGGCGAAGCATACATATTTTCTGTTATTTTTGACGGTGTGTATACATTAGTATGTGCATAAGTTCGAAGTAAATGCAGTAGCCTTTTTATTTCATTTTTTTTTGCTAGTTTAAATTAAAACTTTGGTATTTGAATGGACATTTTATTTTATTGTTATTGGAGACATTCCAAGAAAATAATGAACGCTCATTTTTAAAAAAAATGCTATCTCCTGCCCACTCCAAAAACACAACTTTAAAAAATGATTATTTTAAATGGATGACCCAAATATTTTTTAAAAGTATTTTCTAATATGTTGTTATTTATTTGACAAGATGAAGCACAATAAATCGTTCCAGAAAGTGTATTTAAAAAAAAAAAGAGAATAAAAATGTTCGGGCCTCCTTATTCTATGAATATCACTTTATATGAGACCGAATTTGAGATTTGAATCTGTGTCCATTTCGTCGTAAGTTAATTTAACATGTGATAAACTTAAGTTTTCATAATCAGTCAGAAGTCCAAGGCAAAACAAGGAGAGGAGAGAGAGGGATAACTGAAGTAGTTAGAAGGGAACATTAAGTGATAGTGGCATGTAAAACACGTGGTTAAAATATGTGGTTGCATTCAACATATATATATATATATATATATATATATATATATATATATATATATATATATATACAGACACGAAAGAAGTAAATTGATATCCCACAGAAATAATTCATACATGTTTACAGTTTCTGATTCCTTCGCCAACGGCAAGCACTTGAAGCGATACAAAACAGCAGTAAAAGTTTTAAATATCGATATTTAATACTAATTGATATTTTTTGCATTTCAGATATAAATATAACTATCGTATACCACTATTTATTACTACGGACAAAGAGACATAAGAATTTTCAGAGTTTCAGAGGAGCCTTAGTATAGATTAAGTGGACTTAATCAGCATAAAATCGACACAAACTTCAGAATTCCACTTTCGGTGTTAACCATGTGATCGTTCAATTCATGAGCGAGAGAAATAATCAATAGTATCTTGCCTAGATCCATCAGGACCCTCTTACAGCAGTCTACATTATTAATTATAATAATTTAATATAATAAATAATTTACTTCTTTCATGTCTATGTGCACATACACACACGCATTTGAATTACCTTCTAGACACTATCCTCGAGTGTCTTCAGTCTCTCTGTACAAGGGTTTGTCAGGACAACCTGACATGAGGATACTTCACCCTACAAGTAAACCCTGACCAAAAAACAGTAACTTTGATCATAAATTTGAATTAACAATGCTTTTTTATATTATTTTTCATATAATCAAAATTTTATTACAATTTCTGTTCTCTTATCTTAGTTGAATGTTTGATTATTATCTTAAAATTCATAAAGATTTTAACAATGAAATATATTGTTTACTTTTACAAGTTGTCTGCCTTATAGAATAAAATAATACAGGTAGACCACAGCTAAAGTGAATGCACGCAGATAGATCACCTACTAAAGTAGAAACATGCAGGTAGACAACCCGCCGGAAGGATTCTTCTAGGTTACCCCATCAGTATTTATTTACTCCTCTCCAGGAGTTAGGCACAAGGCCAGTTTTATCTTACTCCAACAAGTAAGATGTGACCCAAGGTCGGGTCGGGAAAGTGGGGTTTGAAAAGCCAGCGCCCGAGAGGTGAGCACTCTGGCCATTAAAAATTTCCTGGGCAGCCCCGTCGGCATTCCCCAGTATGGGCGCCTCAGGCAGTAAGCAATAAACTTACTCCTCCCCAAAGAGGGGAGGCGAAGCCTGTGAGGGTGGACCTCCTAGAACTGCACAGGACCGACCCATAGACCGGCGTAAATCAAGCCCCGAAGGCCAAGACAATACCAGTCTATGGGGTGCAGTATCCATCGGAACAGATACTACACTTTCATCTTAGCCAAAAGGCTCTGTATGCTTCAAAATCATTTCATTACGCATAGTGAAGAAACAAAATCACACGGAACAAAATCCGATGAATAGGGCGGTCGTTTAACTATGGTGATATTCATTTTATTCGTTGTTCAGTGTTGATATAATATTTATAGTGTAAATGTTCTGTTCAATTTTAAAAAAGAGTTGAATTTATTTTAACAATACAACATCCTGTTTTCTTTTCCAAGTAAAATGCCTAATAGAATAGAATAATAGAGCTAAAGTAAATACACGTGGGTAAACCACGTACTAAATTAGCCACCCCAATCAACTATTTATCTTTTATTTATACCGGAGACGTTTCTTTTCAGTAGCTAGATAAGAACATAGGAAAAACAATTGACTCGTAAAAATGTATAAAAAGTACCGTTTTATCTTTGTTTTCTGAAAAATAAAAGTTTTATTTTTGTTAAAAAATAAATAATTAATTTGTCTATCTTTTATCTGACTGGTTAAAACTAAATAACTAAATAACAATGATGAGATGTGTGACTCTGCTCCTCTATATTCGTGTGACAAGAAGGGAAATAGAGAAGCTGTTAGAAGAGGGAATAGGAGGGAGGTGTAATATAGACAACGATCTTATGATTTCATCATAATAAGTTGTGAGTTCAATTCTTGTAAGAAGCAGTATATTTTCATTTTCTCTTCACTGACACTTAAAAATAAATTTCACTAAACTATATGTGAGAAGAAACCGGTGACGTAAAAAGCCCATTGTTTGAGTGTAATTTAAAAAAAAATTCTATGGAAATCGCTCCAGACAAGACGTGAAGCCACTTGATGTAAGGAGCTAACAAGAACAAAAGATGATTATCGCAAAGACAGGAGATACCTACTGGCTTTAGTCTTGAAAAGACCAAGGCTATAGGTAGGAAGCAAACAGTCAGCAGGAAGAGAGTTCCATAAGCCTGCAGTTCTTGGAAATAGTTTACTTGAATAGGTAGCTGTATTACAATGAGGTATCAAAACAGCGAATTGATGGAGACAACGAGTCAAAGAGCTGAAACAAAGTAAGCAGGGAATAAATCACACAATTCTGAAGAACAAATGTCATAATAGTATCAATAGAAAAGACTGAGACTAGCAACATCACGTCTGTGACGGAGAGGGCGCAGATGTTGCCTATTTTTTCAATGCTTGATTGATTTGTTCAAAAAATATAACATTTGCATTTCTCTTCATCATTGACAGCAGTAGTACACAAGTTTTTACAATCAACTCACAATTCTTCACTGATTTGTTTTTTTATTCTATGAAATAAAAACGATTAAGCAGTAAATATTTAATTTGTATGTAGATTTAGTGTAAAATGGTGCTTCAACCGGATTTGATTTTTAGACCGGTCTTCGGCTAAAATATCCCCTCCTCTAACAATTGAAAAGTAAAAATGTATCTTCGTATTGTGAAAAACAGATGCACTTATGATGTAAACGCTTGAATTATACCGTTTTATACGATGAGTTTACATTTTCCATCACCAATATCAATAAAATACAACGTTTGTATGCGTGTTTGTATGCGTGTTTGTATGTACCGCCATAACTTTCTCACCTATGCAGCTACACAGATGAAATTTGGTTTGACAGATAAACCTCCATAAGGTGCAAAAAATGCTGAAAGTCGTGACATCAGCCATCATAAGTGTACAGCCAAAGAAGAGCATGCAGTTCACTCTGCCTAGTTTTATTCAAATTATGGGGACTAAATTCAAATAAAATACAATACGCTTATATGTGTGTTTTGTATGTATATTCATAACTTTCTAAACTGAGTTGGGGTTTGTTTGCAGATATATTTCGATGAGACACACATACTGATGAACAGGGTGGTCCGTAAGTTTTTCACTTCTACTAAACAATACAGAGTGGCCCAAACGTTTATTCTACTCCCACCAAAAAGTAACAACAATGGAAGAGCACAGCGTTGCATCATTTTGTGCCATGAACATGATGTTCATACAGACCTTCTAAATGTGTGACAATGTCATCGAAAGTGAATAAACTGAATTCATTAAATGTTTCCATTTCTACTACCGTATTACTTTTTCTTCCATCGTTATAATGCTCTTATTTTGTTTTATTGTTCTTGAATTGAATCTAGGATATATGTTTTGTATAACTGTATTACTTGTTTCTATATTGATCTTACTTTCTGGGCAGAGTAACAAGCAGTGGTCGAGATGCAGTCTGAGAAGAGCATGCTGTGTACTCTGCTCAGTTCTATTAAAGTGATTAAGACCAACTTCGTAGAATTCAAATTTTATATATATATATATATATATCTTTTGCTTCATTTTTTATTCAATCGAAGTTCTCAGAAATCAAGCGCCTCTTTCTTAGGGCGAACACTTGATCTCTATATGAGATACATAGATATTCGAATATTCCATTATTCTCTTGACCTGTCAAACGTTGAGTAAGTAAAGTTAAGAACATCAACTTTCTTCTCCCCGATTAACCAGTTAACTATGTTATAGTATATCTTTCTTGTGGTCTCTTGGTCTTACCGGATTCCAGGATAAGAATTCATCTGGTCTAGTTGAATATCCAGCTTAGTGCTGTTACTAGAGGAAAAATCACGGAGAAGGTGCACCATTCCTCGTATGAGCCAGTGTATAGCCGTGTAGAGGGGATGTTATTTGAGCTTCGAATACTATGTTATTTTGAATATTTGGTCAAGGTTTACTTGTAGGGGGAAGTATCCTCATGTACGGTCTGCCTGACAAACCCTTGTACAGAGAGACCGAAGACACACGAGACTTGTGTCTAGTAAGTAATTCAAACTCTCCGAAATATATATTCTTAAATGTGTAGCTATGCTATGTTTGTATGAATAAAACATTATACTATAAAAATAGCTCTATTTATTATTGAGAACTATTGAGAACTGTTATATAAAAATAGTAATGATTCTCCGGATTTTAACCCTGTGGCTACGAATCGTACCGAGATTATTATTATTATATGCATATATATATATATATATATATATATATATATATATATATATTGAAATGATGAAAAAAATTAAGTTACATACTTTACAAGTTTATTATAATCATCAGGTGTTTAAACAAGTAATATAATAAAATTACCTTTAATCTATGGATTTCCAAAGAATTATTCTTATTCTCAGAATGATAAAAAACAATAAATTGCTAATTATTGATAAGTATTAATTTAAAAATTTACGACAAAGTTTTAAGATATGCATAAAGCAAAAATAGTCTAAAGAGAGTCTTAATAATGAGCAGAAGGAATATATATATACTAGCAGGGCTATCCAGCGTTGTTCGGGTCATAAAAACACAAAATAGAAGAAAAATAGTGCTCACCTCTCGAGCGCTGGCTTTTCAAACCCCACTTTCTCGACCCGATCTTGGGTCACATCTTACTTGTGAGAGTAAGATAAAACTGGCCTTGTGCCTAACTCCTGGGGAGGAGTTAATAAAACCTTTATATTCAAACTTCTATTTCTCTCCCTCTTTCTATAGCCGTCTCTTTATCTTTCTCCCTTTCTCTTCCCTAGTCGCCTCATTTCACCGCCCCCCCTCCCTGTTACAACCTTATCCCTGTTGCCCTTGGCAAAAGCTGTCTCTTCTCCACTACTCCTCTTCCATTGCCCAGGACAAAAGTATGACATATTTCTATGAAAAGTACAACCTCTGTCTGCGCCTTCTATATACGTACTTATCCTCGCCCTGGTGCACATAATATATACATACTTATCTCTGCCCCGGCGCGCATACTATATACAAACCTATCTCTGCCCCGGTGCACATACTATATACATACCTATCTCTGCCCCGGTGTGCATACTATATACATACCTATCTCTGCCCTGGTGTGCATACTATATACATACTATCTTTGCCCTGGTGCGCATACTATATACATACCTATCTCCGACCCGGTGCGCCTACTCTATAGATACTTGTCTCCACCCTTGTGCACATACATAAGAACTCATATTAATGTGCCCCTGTCGTATCAAAGAACAAAAATCAAGTTCATTCATATAGCATCATTATCATAAAAAAGAACTCATATTAATGCGACCCCATTGTATCAAAGAACCCATATGGTGCCTTTGTGGGTCTGTTCATGAAGAAGAAGAAGAAGAAGAAGTAAACGTATTCGATAAGGGTGCAATACTGCACAAGCCACCTAAAACAAATTCTATAGGTGCTGTATACTGCACAAGATTCCGGTCGCATATTTTTGCTAGTTGGAAGTAGGACAGATGCTACATTACTTCCACACATCTCAAAAAGGAAGAGGTAATGCCTAGGAAGATGGTATCATGATAACAGAACAGATACTACACTAAATCCACACCTCTCAAAAGAGGAGGGAGTAATGCCTCGAAGAATGCTATCATAACAATAGAACAGATACTACACTACCTCTACACTTCGACAGATAATCGTCTGACGCGTCCAGATATGGCTGTATCTCGATCCGGCGCCCTGTTAAAAATGACAAAAAAACGCCCACAAAAAAAATTGTCCAAAAACATGAAAAAAAAAAACAGATAAAAAACAAAAAAAAGATAAAACACAAAAATTGGCACCAAAGAGCAAAAAGAAAAAAGTTAACAAAAAACATTAAACAACATTTCTAAAAACATATAAATCTAAAAGAGGTATAAAAAAACATCAAAATTAGCGCAAAAAGGCAAAACAAAAATTTGACAAAAAACATTAAAATCAGATGAAAAACAAAAAAAACATCAGAAAACATCAAAATTGGCGCAAAAACAAAAACAGAAACAAAAAATTGACAAAAAACATAAAAATATAAAAGAAGCAAAAGAACAAAAAACATCAAAAAACATCAAAATGGCGCCAAGGAGAGAAAAAAATAATATTGAAAAAACATTAAAAAAAAAGCAAAAAGAAACAAATAAAAACAAAAAAAAACATCACAATACATCCAAATTTGCGAAAAAAGCAAAATGAAAAAAAATTGACATAAAACAGAATAAATTAAAAATTTTTACCCCCATCCAAAAAAAAATTGTTTCACCTACACCAACCATCCTAAAAATATTTATTTTTTCTAAGAAAAAAATTTTTTTTTTATCCACCCCCAACCAATAAAAAAAATGTTATTCTCCCCACCCCAAAAAATATTTTTAGTTAAAAAAAAAAATCCCCCCCTCTCAAAAAATTTTTTTACTCTCCGCGCCCCCTCCAAAATTTTACTTTTCCCCACGAAAGAAATATTTTTAATTCAAACAAAAAAAATCCCCCCCAATTTTTTTACTCTCCACCCCTACCCCTCCCCCAAAAAATTTTACTCTCCCCCACCCAAAGAAATATTTTTGGTTAAAAAAAAAACAAAATAACCCACCCCCCAAAATTTTTTACTCTCCTCCACCCAAAAAAATAATTTTAGTTAAAAAAAAGTTTCCCCCATCCCCCCCAAAAATATTATTTACTCTCCCCCATCCAAAGAAATATTTTGAGTTAAAAAAAAAAAAAATTGGAAGCAGAACAGAAACAACACTACCTCTACACCTCTTAAAAGAGGAGGAGGTAATGCCTGGGAGGATGGCATCATGACAACAGAACAGATACTACACTATCTCCACAGCTCTAAAAAAAGGAGGTGGTAATGCCTGGGAGGATGGTATCATGACAACAGTACAGATACTACACGAATGCCACACTTCTCAAAAGAAGAGGGGATAATGACTGGGAGGATGGTATCATGACAACAGAACAGATACTACACTATCTCTATACCTCTCAAAAAAAGAAAGAGGGAATGCCTAGGAGGATGGTATCATGACAACAGAACAGAACAGTTCAATTTTTTTTTTTAACATAGTTCACCCCAAACAAGGCAGGCCGCCACTGTAGATGTAAGGGGCTACTGAGAAAAAGGGTGAAAGTTTGGGGAGGTCAACCTAAATTGGGAGCAGCGCAGCGAGATGTCTGTTTACATTAGTTTTAAATTTCTGCATGGCATTACCGTCAGGAAAACAGGGAGCAGGGAGGGAGTTCCAGAGTCCAGCAGCACGAGGAAAGAAGCTTTTGGAGTAGAAAGCTCTTTTGCATCTGGGGACCTCCACAGTGAATGGATGGGATTTGACAGATTGTCGGGTGGTCTAGTGAATTTACGTCGTGGGGGTACCAGAGCAGCAAGCTCATCAGAGCACAATCCATTGAAGTACTTGTGAAACAGGCACAAGGAAGCAATATTGTGGCGATGGGACAGGGGCTGGAGCTTGGTGGATAGTGAGGGACCTATCAAGTTGGTGACTCTTTTTTGGACCTTGTCTAAGAGAGAGAGACTAGTGGATGATGCCCAAGCCCAGATGTGGCAACAATACTCCATGCATAGGCAGATGGTGGCTTTGTAGAGATATAGGATAATGTCAGGTGTGAGAAGTTTACTGGCACGGTAGAAGGAGCCCACCTTCTTTGCAGCAGCCCAGGCAATGTTTTCAATGTATCTATTCCAATTTATTTTATTAGTGAAAGTTAGGCCGACGAGTTTGAATGATGAACTCTGAGGTAGGGTGTTATTTGCCATGACAATCAATGGTTGAAGAGGTTTCTTGTAGTTATTGAAGAAAAGTAGCTTTGTCCTTGTGGCATTAAAAGTTACCATCCATTTATGACCCCAATCCACTACAGACTGGAGGTCATTTTCTAAGGATTAAGCCATTGATTTGGATATGTGAGCGTCGGTTTTGCCCACATGATGAGAGTAAAGCATGGTGTCGTCAGCAAATATTCCCATCTCAGTCTCAATGATATCAGGGAGGTCATTTATGAAAATCAGGAACAGTAGAGGTCCAAGGATGGATCCGTGGGGTACACCAGCATTTATGCCATGTTGCTTAGAAGAACGGCCATCGATGACAACCTGGATCTTTCTTTTTGTTAGGAAGGATTTAATTATGTTAAATATTTGTCCAGTAATACCATATGAGTGCAGTTTTAGGAAGAAGCCCTTCATGCCAGATCTTGTCAAAGGCCTTCGATATATCGAGCGCTACCGCTCTAGCTTTACCTGCCTTGTCCAGTGTATGGTATATGTGTTCAGAGATGACCGTTAGGATATCTGCAGTAGATTGTGCTTGTCTAAATCCGTATTGACGATCAGAAAGAAGTTTAGCATTAACTAGGTGCCGGACTATCGCTAGATTGATTACAATTTGTTTTTAAAAAAGACTACATGATATAATTGTTTTTTATTTAAATTAAACGCCCCCAGATGAAATCTGCCCCATAGCCCCCTTAGGCATGAATTTAGAGGTTCGGGAATACGCCCATTAACTTTCTCTGTGAATTTTACATTAGAATACACTTTTAGATTTTATCTGAACTCGCTAACTTTTTTTCTATAGGGCACACACACACATACATACAGACATTGGGTTTTATATATATATATATATATATATATATATATATATATATATATATATATATATATATATATATATATACTAGCAGGGCTACCCGGTGTTACCTGTGGCGATAAAAAGACAAAGTAGTAGAAATGAAATAGTGTGTGCAACATCTTTATATAAAAACTCCAATCTCTCTTCCTCTCTCTAGCCGTCTCTCTTTTCCTCGTCCCAATAATTCCCCTCCCTCCATCAACCCTCTCTTTCCCCTCTTGTATTAATGTGTTAAAAGCTAATCATTATGTAATTCATTTCCCCGGAGCCATCTGTTTTAAACGTAATAGTGTAATCTTACATGTATTGCCACGGGACATTAAATAAATAGATGTTAAATAGCATGCGCATCATTTTTATGTCAACGCTTTCTCTCTCTCTCTCTCTCCGTCTCTTCATCTTTCTCCTTTTCTCTTTTAATACTGTAATGTTTGTAAGGAGGCCTTCACAGAACTGTCAAAAGTACCGTTAAAATCAAAGTATGAAGAGAAATTATGTTGATAATGATTATTGATCCCGGACAACGCTGAGTAGAACAAATAGTCCCGCTATATACCTAATTTCTTGCCCCCGCACTCCCATTTCAGAATAATATAGATATAAATGATTTTGATAAAGACAATAGTCCGAAGAGATGTAATATATACCAGTTACCAAAAGTAATACTGTAATCTTACATTTTTTTATCCCGGACATCACCAAGTAGACCAAATGATCCTGTCAATACCTAATGTTGTACCCCACTCCATTGTAACATATTAAGAAAATACGTAATGTTGATTTTTTTATATGTGACCTAATCTGCAGAAGCAACTGAAAAGTGTTTTTCATAGGTGATGTAAACTGCAGAAGCCCCGAAAAGCGTTTTCCATAAAGGGGCTAAATTGCACAAGCCCCCGAAAAGCGTTTTCCATAAAGGGGCTAAATTGCACAAGCCCCCGAAAAGCGTTTTCCATAAAGAGGCTAAATTGCACAAGCCCCCGAAAAGAATCAAAAGTTTACGGCCGTGCCTTTGTTGTACAAAAGAATCAAAAGTTTAGAGACGCGCCTCTGTTGTACAAAAGAATCAAAAGTCCAGAGCCGCGGCTCTGTTGTACAAAAGAAACGAAAGGGTACGGACTGCAGAAGTACCCTGTATATCAATCGGATTTTGAATGTCTTTCTCCCCCCTCCACCCCCATATGACGTCATTTCCGGATTAGTTGTAGGAATGACACGGGTATCAAGGTAAAACCTGTGAGAGTGGACCTCCTCCTTCCTAGAACTCAACTCAGACAGACAGAATCAAGGACGGTACCGGAATTCCCCAAAATTAACGTCTATTAATTTTGAATACCCCCTCACTGCAGTCTCCCTCTGATGTCATTTCCGGTTGAATATTAGGGAATGACTTCCAGTTTTTTTTACAAATTACTACATAATATTATTGTTTTCTTTTTAAATTAATACATAAATAAATTGAAATTAAACTGAAAATAGCTGAAATAATCGCCCCCGGACGAAATCTGCCCCATAGCCCCCTTAGGTGTGCATTTAGAGATTCAGGAATACTCTAATTATCTTTCCTGGTTAATTTTACATACGAATACACTTTTAGATTTTATCTAGATTCTTTAACTTTTTTCTATGGGGCACACATACACATACAGACATTGAGTTATATATATATACATATATATATATATATATATATATATATATATATACCAGGTGAAGTACCTGTCAACGATGGGCTTCTGAACCCTTTCACTTCTACACATGAGTTTAAATTTTTTTATAGTTACGTTTTTGTTTTTTACTTCAAATCGTGATAAAATAATTAAAAGATATTATTCAGGTTTGTGATGGTGATCGATATCGACTAAGAAATAACTGGGATACTATAGTAAAAAATACAAAAAAAAACAATTGTCTAGTGTGAGATTCGAACACTGAAAGATTGGCAGAAAACTGATTTGAAGATGAACTCTTATCCACACGGCCATCGAACAAACGAAAATATTCTGTCTTTTTAACCTACTTATAGTGTTTATGCTCTAAAATATTTCGATTGTCATAAAGAATAGTTCCAATAAAATAAATAATGAAAAAAGGATGTGAAATACATACTATAATTTGACTAAGAAAACACAATCTTGACTTATGTTTATATGTTTACTTATTTATATTTTTTTCTGGTAGTGAAAAGGTTCGGCTGGAAAAAGGACGCAAAAATGGCAGAATATTTGTTTGTAATGTTACTTTTACATACATTAATTTTGAATCATAGGTTTTTAAAAAAGTTGTAAGAACTCTTGACACCGATAAGGATACTGAATCGAAAGTGCTGATTCAAAATCTGCGGTTTATTTGGCTCTTAGATTAACTGTTTGACTGTGATGCCGCAACACAAATACATACACACATACACACAACTTTGTTATATATATATATATATATATATATATATATATATATACTAAAACTTCTTTCTTTTTACCCCTCTCTATAACTCTATCTCTCTCACTATCCTCCTCCGATTCTGCCCCCCTTTATCCTCTATTTTCCCACGTCCTATCCCATCTCCCCTCTCTAGCATGCACCACTTACCAAGTGTAATATTGTATAATTACACACAGTTGTTCTATCTAGAGTATTCAGCACTTTTGGGTTCAGCATATATCCCTTACAAAGTGTAGTACTACAACATAAACCTTCTCAATCTAGGGTATTGAGTACTTTCGGGTTCAGTATGTACATTTTACCAAGTGTAATATTGTATCATTACACACACCTGCTCTATCTAGGGTATTGAGTACTTTCGGATTTAGCATATATCATTTACCAAGTGTAATACTTTATTATTACACACACACACATACATTCTATCTAGGGTATTGAGCACTTTCCTTTCACCATTATCCCTTACTGAGTGCAATACTGTATTATTACACATACCTGCTCTATATAGGCTATCATCACTTTAAGATTCAGCATTTATCACTCACCAAGTGTAATATTGTATTATTACACACATACCTGCTCTATCTAATGTATTGAGCACTTTCGGATTCAGCATGTACCATTTACCAAGTGTAATACCGTACTATTACACACACCTGTTCTATCTAGGGAATTGAGAACTTTTGCATTAGCATATACCATTTAGCAAATGTAATACTGTGTAATTACTATCATTCCTCCCAGGCAATGCCGAGTTTCTTGTCTAGTATAAAACATTATAATGAATAACTTTTGTTTTAATCTATTAAAAATGATAGTCTTTCAATCGTAGACATGCCCCTTTTCTTCCTGAGATTCTCATGGATGGCTCTGCTCTTGAGGAGAAATTGACCCTGAAACTTGTTGATCTTTCTCTCTCATCAAATATTTCTTGAAGTTCCTACATTTTCTCTCTATCGTTCCAAACACTTTCTCACACCTTAGGCTATTCTCTACAGCTACAAATCTACCATCAGACCATGTATGGAATACTGTTGTTATATTTGGGCTGGTGAATCTGTCTCATTTGAGGCTTCTTGATAAGGTGCAGAAACGTATCTATAACTTGATTGTCCCCATCCCTCTTCTCTACACTCTCTCTCTCACAGATGTGATGTTGCTAGCCTTTTCTATAAGTACTATTATGACATGTGTTCTTCGGAATTATGTGATCTATTCACTGCTTCTTTTGTTCCAGCTCGTTTGACTCGTTGGTCTATTGATCTTCATCAATTCGCTGTTTTGATACCTCATTGTAATACAGCTTCCTATTCAAGTAGCTTCTTTCCAAGAAATGCAGGCTTGTGGAACTCTCTTCCTGTTGACTGTTTTCCTCCTACTTATAGCCTTGGTCTTTTCAAGACTAAGGCCAATAGGCATCTCCTGTCTTTACGATAATCATATTTCGTTCATGTTAGCTCCTTAC
This sequence comes from Sepiola atlantica, assembly GCA_963556195.1. Lineage (NCBI taxonomy): Eukaryota > Metazoa > Mollusca > Cephalopoda > Sepiida > Sepiolidae > Sepiola > Sepiola atlantica. Next base: position 81,940,003 of record OY744522.1, read on the forward strand.
ATCAAGTGATTTCATGCCTTGTCTGGAGCGATTTCCATAAAAAAAAAAAAATAAATAAAAGTGTCTTGTCTGACCACTCTCTCTCTCTAACAATAGTAGTTGGAAAAGTAATAAGGTTGATGAGGCCAATAGTCCTAAGAGAATGTTATTGCCAAGACTTAAAAAACACTGTATAACCCCACGAGTAATTAACGTTTCCCAAAGCTCGACAATTTCTATCGATATTATTACATAATTGCATTATAAAGTCGTGTTAAATGTAGACCCCCTGACTAATTCTGTTCAAGTTCACCCCAAAACTGAATATAAAAAAAGTGACTATATTTTGTCCGGGGTAATATTGAAAGAGAATATATCAGCTGGACACACAACTCTTCTTTATATAATAGATATAAGCAAAACCCAAAATTGGCAGTGAGGACAGTGCATCACTCAAGACCACCCTTGATGCATCCAAAAATGTATTTTATAACTATATATGTGTATATATAAAAATAATACATGATAACACTTGTGTTAAGATAAGCCAATTTTAATTATTCATTATTATTATAAAGATCTATATGAAAGGATATCGAGCCCTTTGTATATACAAAATCTGCTGCAATTCCGAGTTGATTTTTCATGTTATGAATAATCGAAATGTACAGTGAACTTAATTTCTTATGAATAAACCTATGTGTAGCTGTTTTTGTTATTGTTTGATCATAAAAAATGTATCAGGTTGGAAAGAAAGTAATGTCGTATTTTTTACTTCATCACTTTACAGCCTCCTAAGTTGTACACAGTTCTAGATTTATCAGTGAATTGGTGTCTTTATATCTTGCCTTGCCTTTCAGTTATAGTAATTAGTTGAGAAAAATTAAGTTTAACGGTCTCTGCCGTCAAAAAATGGATATTAGTGAGGAGCATCTGAGACATTGCATAATCTATGAATTAAAAAATGGAAACTCAGCTGCAGAAGCTGCAAGGAATATTGGAACTGTTTATGGGATAAATCTTTTGAATGATCGAAAATGTCAACGGTGGTTTGCAAAATTTTCTCCTGGAGACTTTAACCTGTCAGATCGGCGACGTTCGGGAAGGTCAAAATCAATTGATAAAGACGCCATTAAAGACGCTGTGGAGGTCAATCCAAAGTTAATCAGCAGAGAATTAGCTCAACAATTCAATACAACCCATACCACAATTATTTCATGTCTTCACAAGTTAGGAAAAGTTTCAAAACTTGGACTCTGGGTTCCTCACTATTTGACCGACGCTCAACGAAATCAAAGATTGACTGTTTACACATCTTTGCTTTCCAGGAATCATCGAGAACTATTTTTGCAAAGAATTGTGACTGGATATGAAAAATGAGTTCTTTACAAGAATACCCAACGCAAGAGACAATGGTTAGACTGAAGTCCACAGCCTGTTCCAAAACAAGGACTACACCCAAAGAAGGTTATGCTCTCTTTATGGTGGGACATGAGAGGACTGATTCATTATGAGTTACTAGAGCCTAATCAAACAATCACAGCAGTAAAATATTGTTCGCAGCTAGATGATCTAAGAATTGCTCTATCAAAAAAACGACCAGCATTACTCAATAGGAAGGGTTTAGTGCTTCAGCATGATAACGCGAAACCTCAGACAGCAAAACTCACTCAAGAAAAGGTCATGAGTTTCAATTGGGAAGTTTTACCTCATCCGCCTTATTCACCTGACATTGCTCTATCCGACTACCATCTTTTCCGGTCGTTGCAGCATCACTTAAACAATAAAATTTATGAAAATTACGACCAACTCAAAAATGACCTAAATTTGTTTTTCTCTACAAAATCAGAGAATTCTTTTGAAGAAGGCATCAAGAAGCTAGTTAATCGTTGCACAGAAGTCATAGAAAACGAGGGAAATTATTGTAAAGATTAAAAATCCCCTAATGTGAATGTTTCAGATGAAATAAATGTGTTGGACAAAAACGAAATTACTTTCTTTCCAACCTGATATATTCAACATGTTGGTCGGTTAGTTTTTTTATATTTTTTATTATTATAAATTTACTTTTTATTTCAAGAAAATCATTCAGTTATTGGAGTTTGGCAGCCATTTTGCATTTTTATATAAACGCATATGTACAGGTAAACTAAAAGTGCCTGTGGTAGCAAAATCAAAAAACTTAGAAATAAAGTATTTTTTTCTTTCTAAACGGACGGTGACAAATCTATTGTTAAGTTCTTTCATTCTTCAGAATTTTTTTAATGGCCGTTATATTAAAAAAAAAAAAAAAAAAAAAAAGTATGTGAGTCACCGGAAGTTGCTGTTCCTGTGTTGACATGTTCAGGACTAATCTTCAAGAAGGAGGAATAGAAATAAAACTGGAGGATGGTCTTCCTTTCACGTTCACGTGTAGAAAGACCGGAAGTTACTTCGAGAGTTAGGGTGGACAGCCGTTCTAGTTACCCGAGTAGAATTTATTGTCATTATTTATTTATTCATTTACTCAAAGACCACAAAAGGCTCACTCTATTTCCAGTGTATACCGGGTGCACTTTCTGGAAAATCAGCATTGGCCTTCGTTTTCTTTAATTGCGTCTGGCGCCCCCGGTACGACTACGGAGGGATTTAATGGCGAAAATTGACAGCTCAGTAAGTGCATTTTCTTTTTTGGCCAAGGTTTACAGAAGAAACAAACAGATGGCGCCTCCATCATCGAGCGGAAGTGGAGAGAAGAGGTGTGCTGGTTTTGGAACGATAGTCAGAGTGAAGAAGACGTTTGCGAAAAATACTCGGCAAGACCAGGTATTTTATTTATGTTATCATTTGTTATAACTTTTTCTTCTCTGTTTTTTATTTGTTTATTGCATCATTATATTGATTTACACGGTGTTTCTAATGTCTTGTTACTCATTGAAGACAACCCCAAAACATAATATTCTCGCTTTTCTGGTGAAACCAAGCTGGTTCCAACAAGGACAAAATGGTGTTTCTGTTCAAGATAAGTGGATCAGAATTGGGAGAGGATTCGTTCTCAGGCCAGCTCCTCCCATACGGTCTTCCAAAAGCCAATATATCGGTAAAACTGCACTTAATAGGCACCGATAAACCACATACTTTTAAAGCGCCAATTATTTCCTAGGTACGTATCTCATCATAAAAAGGTAGTAATTTACTACTTTAAGGGCTTAAATTATTTACAGTTAAATGGGTTTCAACATTGATTCCAAACAACTTACTATGGTAAAAGTCTATTCTCACGGACCAAGGACGATAACTCGATTCAATAAGGCAAGTGCATATGTGAAAAGTTATCTTTGTATTTATTTATTCGTATTGCATCCCCGGACTTAGGGTTAGTATTTGGATTAATGAAGGGCATGATTTTTTTTTTGCTATTTTTTGGGAGTGAATACTTATGCAGTTTAGTAAACAGCAGAATTTATTTCTCAATTTTGAAGACAGCAGCAGACAATCCATTAAAGTACATTTTTGACCAATCGATTAAAAAATTTTAAGAAAAATATAGTTTCTGAAAGAAAAACATTGTAATAAAATAAAGTTTCTGAAATTACTTTTCAACAATGAATGTTTTTGGTGCTTGTGCATATCAACCGTGACATGTTAGACCGCTCTTAAAAATAAAATAGCTAAAGAAATGTATAAACTTTGTTATGTAGTTACGTGGTAGATGAAAAAAAGACTGTACACCAAAAATTATGCAAATTCATCCAGTATTTATTTAATTATAAATAAAAAGCGATTTTATCACTCGGTAGATATTTCCACCATTTTCCAGTGGTCAAGGACGATAACTCATAATTTCTACGATTTTGGGGTTTGGGTCTCCATTGTTTACAAAAATGTCAATGTACGTAAAATCATTTTTTTTCTTTTTCTTATAATTTAATAACTACTGGATGAATTTGCGTAATTTTTTCTGCACAATCTTATTTTCAGCTAACCCGTAAGTACATGATAAAGTTTATATATTCTTTAAATATTTCAATGTCAGGGTTGATATGCACAAGCACCATGTTTTTTTATTAATTTAAAATGTTATAACATTTTATTTCGAACTTTTGGGAATGTTTTAGAATAGCCCTACAGCTCGCGAGTCGGGTTGAAAATAAGTTGTAGAACGTAGTCAAAAAAATGATAATGTAACAAATAAATGCAACGTACGTCGAGACCGGAGATTTTCCTAGTTTTCTATTCCATTTGTTTGTATGTTTACGTATGGTAAATGGGTTTTTATTAGACATGAAAAAAAAAAAAATGTTAATGTCATTTATTTAAAAAAACAAAATGACGTCATTAGTTTTGGCTGACGGTGTCACGTGTGTGGTTTTTTTTTTACCGGGACTCATAAGCAAATCGGCGTTTTTTTTTTGTTATTTTTTTTTGGGGGGGGGGGTTGCATTTTTGAAATTTAATTTTATGAAACGAACATTTTAACGATCATTTTGATCACCGAATGAGCGCGCATGTCGTTACGTCATTGGGGGTGGGTGGGGGGACATTTCCCCGTATTTCTTGTTACTGCAAAGACGTGGGAAAATGACGCAAGCTCAAATTATACATCGTGCTTTCAGCGAATTGACCCTAATATCTATAGGAGTACGTTTCAGTAATAACATCGACGAGACAATTACATTTGCCAGAAGTGTGGGCATTATAGGTCAGAAGATGAAATGCTGCAAATGTGCACGTCTGATGACGACCATGAAATACCCTAGAGGGCTGGACGACTACATGTGGTTCTGTGCTAAATGCTGGGTTTTGGTTAGGGTTAGGGCTGGGTTTTGGTTAGGGCTGGGTTTTGGTTAGATTTAGGGCTGGGTTAGGGTTAGGGCTGGGTTTAGATTAGGGGTTAGGGTATGGGTTAGGGCTGGGTTTAGGTTAGGGTTAGGTTTTAGGGTTAGGAATTTTTTAAAGAAACAGGAAAAAAAAACATTACGGTGTGACGAATGAAAATAATATGTAAATAAAAGCACACTGACATGTAAATAAAATAAAAATTATTTTAATCCTTTTGCTTAAAATGTAGTTTTGTTTTGTTCTTCTGCTTGGCTAAAAATGCAAAAATTGCGCTTTGACTATGAGTCCCAGTAAAAAACCAACCAAATCCAGAACGAGGCTGCAGTCTCGTTCTGGATTCGGTGTTTCCTATCGAAGCGGCCATTACTATTTTTTTTTTCACTTCACGTACGCTAAAACTATTAACTTATAGAAAATAGCACTTTTAACGGATTATAATCATTAATAACTGTCACAGTTAACTTGGAAATTCAGTTTTATCGGCTACGATAACTTTTATTTGTTGTATATTTGTCTTTTCAGCGTTTTCGTTGTAGAGCTATTCGTAAAGATACCCAAAAAATTTTAAACTTTAGACGATTAAGTAAGATGTTATTTGAAACCAAAAAAAAACAACTGCGAAACTTCAAGGTTTAGTTTGGAAGAAGGCTTAATTGGCTAAATTTTGTATGACTTTCGCTTATTATGAATCGTTGAAGAATTCCTTTTAGTTTTAGGGTTAAGTATTATCACAATTAAGCAATCTCTTTGAATGTTTATTATACACATTGTTTACGTGTAAGTATAAAAACTTTGCGTTATCTTGAACATTTCAACTCTGCAATGGCTGACAAATGTTTCGTCTCACATTTCGATTGGTGTAAAGGTAGAAACAATACGTCGTATTATTTTGGCTTGTCTTTTTTTTCTTTAAATTTTTTTGGCAAAAAATAATTTTTTTTTTTTTGTGGTGACAAATAAAATAAAAGGTGGTTTATTACAAAAATGAATTGAAATATATTACAAATTACCAAGTTATTCGGATACACTATTTCTATTTAGCTTAACGTAAGGTGCGAATATTGAAAAAAGGATCCAAGCCGTGTATTCTTTTTACGGCCACATTTTGTACAAGGCAAGCAATAATCATCAATGTAACATTTTTTCTGGCTTGGAATAATATTGCCCGTTGACATTTATCATAAACATAATGAGTGACGATTAAGCCATGCCGTGTCAATCATCTAATAGTGTCGGGATTATAAATCCCTATGTAAGAAAAGATCCACTTCAAAGTCAATACCCTGAAAGGGGCCGAGGCAGCAATTGGGGGTGGGTCTTTTCTTACATAGGGATTTATAATCCCGACATATTGCAAAAGGAATTGCTCCCTTAGCGACCCAACCAATAGGTCCGGTAACAATATGTAATGGGGCAGAGAACGGATTTCTCTGCAGGAGTAACGATCCAGTGTCTGGTCTATAGTGAGTCGAATTCTGGTCTCCTCCAAGCTCTGGAACACAATAACAGTTCTCATGAACTGAACTGAACACCACAACAGAACACTCAACTGAGAGGTAGAACCTCTATTTATAGGTTTCTAACAACCTGCCACCCCCATCTTAACACATAAGTATCACCTCTTATTTTCTGCTCTTGTTGGTGTTTCCCCACCCCACTTGAAGGTCGGCAACAGCCACGGTATGTAGCACTTTCTTTTTTTTTCTTACAATAGTGCTAATGTTAGTTACCTGCAAGAATGACCGTCGATTGTACTGACTATAGTTCTTAAAAGTGTCTTTGCTTAATTTTTTTTAAGTAGTAGATTGTGTTTGAAGCATTAAGTTAATATTTAAAAGGAAACATGTATATACGCGTGAAAAAAAAATTTAGAATGAAAAATGTTATCAAAACAACGAAAAATCAGTTTAAACTGCAGATTCAATAAAATATGTTTCTAATTCGCTGGAAAAGTAAATATCAGTTTTCTGGAACTGTTAAAGATAATTAAGTCTTAAGAGAGTGAATTACAAATTAATGTACCCCCCCACACACACTTTTTTTTTTTTACTAAAAATTGCTGAATTATCTCAAAGTGAAAGTTAGGTTCCAGACATCTTTTCGCATTGTTGTAATTGTAACCAGAAAATACGGCTACAAAATCTCAAAGTATGGAAGGGTCAAACTGCCGTAAAAGTTTTTTTAATTTTTACGTTACGAACTACGTCAATTTTATTTATTTTTACATGATGATTGATTAAAATCTTGAATAATTACATTACTCGATTTATTCTTTAAGAATTAATGCAATTTTAAATTACATTAATTCTTAAGGAATAAATAACTAATTTATTGTTACGACACAGGTAAGAATTTCTTAAAAGTGTCGTAACGATAAATTACATCAATTCTTTTAAAATAAAGCTAAAAGAGTATTTTTTAAATTTTGAAGTGTGACAATATTCATTGAAAAAAGTTAAAATACTAAAAAATATTTATTAATAAATAAATAGAATTCAATTTTGAAAAAATGTAATATTTGAATTCTATTTATTTATTAGGTTGTTTTAAACTTTAAATAATATTTATTAATGAAAAAATGACAAAACAAATACAAAATTACGTTTTATCTTTCAAAGTAACTGACGATGAATTGTGAAATTAACGAAATTGTTGAATTTCTGAAAATAAAATTTTGAGGATGGGGTGGAGGGAGTGAGTGGTGGTTGGTGAGCTGACCCCGCATATTTATTACAGAACAGGGCTACCATACTTCCCCCAAGTCAATCGTTAGTAGAAATTATCTAATTTTTAAAATTATTTTTTTCGTTATGATCCTGATTCTCAAATTTTTAATTTTTTGTTCATTTTCAAGATTATAAAAAAAAAATTCTTACGCTGATGATGACACGTTCATGTGCGAAAGAGAAATATAATTACATCGCATTTTATATTTTCCTAAAAATTCTTATTAAAATCACATGAAATATTTTTTGCAATTATATATTTTTTGTGCATGAAAATATTGATTAAACAATGCTTTATTCAATGATAACATTGCCAATTCAATAAATTAAATTTTCTTCGAGTTATAGTGATTTTATTAACACGGAATTTAGGGTTTTTTTCGTAATATATAAGAAATAATTTTTAAAATATATATTTTAAACATCTTTATTTTCATTAAAAATTTTTTTAAATTCATACATTTTTTTTATCAATATATAAAAATATAACTTTAGTAAAGGTGTATTTTGTTTTAAAAAAACAAAAACATTTTCGCTAAGATTTAAAAAAAATAATGGTTTCATTATATTACGTGATTGTTGATTAATACATATTGAAAATTTGATTAAAATTGGTTGATTTCCTAAATTTTAAGGTGAAGGGTTAAAATGTTTTTACATTATCGGGCATTCATTTTTGCACGTACCTAGCTAATGTTATCGGAAGTTTGTACGGCTATATCTGTTATAGGATGATTTTTTAAAAAAGTTCTAAGACTTGTACTTATTCCGAAATATAACACATGGTTAATTATCACGTGGGCATCAAACAAAGTAAAAAAAATTAAAATTCTGCAAAAATCGAACAGGGCAGAATAATATGACGCATTATTTTTTTGCCTTTACACCAGTCGAAATATGAGAGGAAATATTTGGCAGCCATTACAGAGTTGAAATGCTCAAGAAAAATAAACTTTGACATTTAATATAAAATGAAAAATTTACTCTTTATTTTTATCTGAGTAACAGTTTACCGGTTCATATTAACATCAAGAGAATCATGAGAAATGCCGTTCGTCATTATTTCAAATAACTTAATTAATAAAACAATTAGATTTGTCTGTTCTGGAGAGAGAGAGAGAGAGAGAGAGAGTGTGTGTGTGTGTAATATTATTTAATAAAAACATTCGATTCATGTTTATCACGCATAATGGTTGCTATTTTCAAAATGGATTTGCATTGTTTAATTTTTGGACCAATGCATTATGGTTTGGTTTTGCTTTTTATTTTAATATTTGAAAAGAATTGATTTTAAAAATATTTGACCCTATACGTGAAGGTATTAAGACTAAAAATTAATGTGTAAAGTTTTTCTTAAAATGTCTTTATGTTAGGATCAAAATGTAGTATATGTTCTGTCCTCCAAAGTAAATAAAATATATTAAAAAAACAAAAAAAACAAGCCCATAATGCATGAGTCAGCAGGTAAACAAGACGCCTTCATTTTGAAAATTATTTCCATTATGCGTAACAAACATAAGTCATATTTTTAAAAATTAGATTACATACAGTAATAGTCTAATAAAACATTAAATATAATAGTTTTATGCAATTCTTTAGGATGCCGTTTACATTTTTGACTAAATAAGTGTATACGAGGAAGTAAAAAAAATATTGAAAATGCATAACGTGCCCCAACTGTAATTGTACCCAGGTCTCAACTCTGTATTTGTGTCGACTATTATCAATGGACTATTTCGGATAAATTAGGGATATTAACGGAAAAAACTGAACGGCTGCAGAAAATTTGCATTTCACCTTGCTGCCTATCGAAATGGCAACATTAGAAAAATACATTGATTAAAAAAAAATTATACGAAAAAAAATGGAAATTTTTACATTTTAGTTAGTAAATAGGAGTACGTGTAAAAGACTTGTTTTTAATTATTGTAAAGCCAATAGGACCGCGATTTCAGAACTTATTCAACACTAGTTATCTTCTACCCGATCACTATCGCTTCACGATTTAATTCCTATTCACTACTTGAAATCATTGAAACAAAACTAATCGATAAGAATAAGTTTACATGTGTCTGTTCGTTTTTCAATTTGTCTTTTCTTATCGATTAATTTTGTGTTGATTTTTCTTGAAATCAGCTATATTAATGGACCTGGCAAAACTTACTCTGACGGGGAATTGAAGGCAACGAAATTCAAAATGTAAGTCTGGAGCGATGAGTAGAATTCTTTGAATTGGGACAGTTTTTTTCTGCCTTGACTAGTAATAATTTCAGTTTCCAAAACAATGCATTATCTTCTGGACCGAGTGCCATTACACAATTTTGTTGGTGCAAATTTCTCAGAAACATAATTTGAGCATCTACCTTCAATGTGAGTTTGTGAAAAGTCATACCGAGCATACGCAACTGTCATGACGAAAACTATGAATATCGCAGAATTTTATATTTGGTTTAAATAGTTTTGTTTTTATTTTTAATTGTTAGTTGAAATGTGTGCTTCCGTTTTGCAGCATTTTACTTTCTCTTTCATAAAACGCTTTATTCATTTGCCAAAAGTACTATTGAAATCGCATTATTTAGTCTATTTATTTTAAAAAATTTTGAACATAAGTGTACGATATATTCCATCAAAGATTACAAATGTAATTCGTAATTACTTTAAATATCTTGTATTTTGGGTTGAAATTTCTAACAAAATAAAATAGAATTTTTTTAAAAAACCTGATTCTCAGGAAACATTTTGCGTCCGTTTCCGAAAAAAATCATCCAGTAACAGTAATTTCTCGTGAATTTCCGTAAATATTTAAGAAAACTAAAAATCGGACGATAACTGAGACTAAGTTTTCATATTTAAAACAAATTTCTTTCTCTCTCCCCGTTCATACAAAACTTAAGTTGAGATGGCGTTCCATTTTTGTTTAAATTTCAATGAACTAAGGGAATGATTATTTATTTTTTTTACTGTTGATTGACATTTGAGTTCCCGTTTTACAGCGTTTCCTCCCCCTCCCCAGCCTACTCCCTTCCTTCTATTTTACACTTAATTCTTTTCACCTTTTTATTCGTTCTCTCTCCTTTTACACCCTCTGCTTCATACCGCGAAGTGCGCCGAACACACATACATTCACTTTTATATAGATTATTTATTGCTTGCTTTTTTTGTGATTAGATTCTTCAAAATTCTATAATAAAAAAGGAAATATATTTTCTCGTTAAAGACGCACACTTAATTTGAAACAAAGATTTTAAAGTCTAAAATGTTTTAATTTCTAAGAAAAATAATCAAAGATTAACTTTTATATAAACAAACTTAAATAAAAAAAATAAAAAAAATAAAAAAGCAACGCGTGTGCCAGCATTAAGATAATGTTATTTGTTATAGTTTTTTTGGGGAAAAAATCTTGGAATAATTCTTTATGGCTAAATAAGATTACTTGCAAAGTTATTATATTTAAAACAATTAAAACATTTTACCGTATTTTTTCCAGCTGCTCGAAATGGTAAAATAATGTTTTTCTTTGTTTTTGCATTTATCTTGTCCTTAACTAGAAAATTATGAACTTGAGTTATCACACTTAACCTCGATTGGGACTTGTTTATAAAGATACCAGTCAAGGATATGTCCTCAACAATCAATCAGATAGGGAGGGGCTACGACACCTGCTGGCAGGCTGAGGTATGGTTCTGTGTAGTCCTAGGAGGTTCACACTTTCAGGCTTTACCTTCTCTATGAAAGGGGTTGGTTTATTACTAATCACTTGAGGCGCCGCTACTAGAAAGGGCTGCTCAGGCATTTTTTGTGTAGCCAGAGTGCACTACCTCTGGTGGTAGAAGGTAGTTTAATACCATGAAACTTGCTATAACTAAACTGTTGTTAAATGTTATTTGTTGTTGGGGGAAAAATATAAATATATGTGAAATATTTCAAACTTAAAGTATCTTTTCCTGGCTGTACCCTGAAGGGGGCCCAGGCAGCAGTTGAGAGGGGAAAAGGTTGCAAAAAAGAAATGCTCTTTAGCGACCCACCCAACAAGGTCTGGTAATATGTTCTATGTCGAGAACAGAGTTCTAAGCTGGAGCAAAGATGTATGGTCCGCCATCCACTGAGCCGAAGGACCTGTATTTAATTGCTTCCCACTGCAGCAATATATGGCACAAGGCCGGAAAGTGGGGAAGAGTCAAGCCAGCGCCCCTAAAGGGAGAGCACTCTGGCCTAGCAAAAATAGCCTGGGCAGCCCTGTCGGCATTCCCTGGTCAGGGCGTCTCAGGCAGTAAGCAATAAACTTACTCCACCCCAAAGAGGGGAGGCAAGGCCTGGGAGTGTGCACCTCCTAGGACTACCCAGGACAATATACCTTAGCCCGGCAGATAAAAGGCCACTGAAATGGCCTAGTTCCTGCCGGACTGATTGTCAACAACAAATTCTCGACTGGTATAACCCCATCCCGACGTCCTCAATCAACCAAAGTTAATGAAAGACTGAACGGGATGAAACTGAAGGTCCTCTGCAAGAGAATGGCAGAACCTAAATGTATAGGGTAGTAACTACCTGTGCCACCCTATTTCAGACTCATCCACTTCGCTCCTGGCGGTAACATTCCACCCTCACCCGAATGCATCAACTCCCATCAGTTGGCACAACCATTAACTTTTTTTTTCAGTTTACTAAAATGTTTTTTTACGTCATGAGTGAGCTGCTTGAATCTGATAAATCGTCACCCACCTCTGAAAAAAACAATCTACTTAGTAACAAGCAATACAGATTTTGTCCTGCAAGATCCACTGTTGATATGCTAACTGTATTATCGCATAGGATAAGTGAATCTCGCGACAGGGACTTTGTTTCTAGAGCAATGGCCCCCAACATATCAAAGGCCTTCAATAGGGCTTAGTACAAAAAATTGCTTCACAAGCTTGCTAGCTATGGAATATTTGGCAACGTCTTTGCAACCATTGAATCCTTTTCTCTTGGGTAGGTTTGAAAACGGAGTTGTTGATTGGCAGAGATCAGAAGCACAGAATTTATGCCGACAAGCCTCAAGGATGTATTCGGGGGGGGTCAACTCTCTTCTTGATCTTCATTAATGATCTGTTAAATGTTATCCTTAGATCACTCATTGACATTTATGCAGACGACACAACTGTCTATGGCTGTATCTTAAAGAGCAATAGTGATCAAGATCTAGCTGATTCTCTCTTTTCAGGCTTAGAGCACTTGGTGCATTGAAGAGGGATTCTTACTTCTAAAACAAGCTTTTTTTCCTTTCACCACCAACATTCGAATCCCTGTTTTGCCCAAGTCGAAATGAATGGTTCCCCCCTTGAAGAAGCTTGTTGTTTGATAAGCTCTTAGGACTGACTTTCACTCCAGATCTAAAATGAAAGACGTACCAGTCTGTTTTTAAGGCCGCTGGAAAAGATCGTATCATTCTATTGCTCCAGAAAATACCTCACTCCAGATGAAATCCTCTACCTATATGATTCAGATACGTCCAACGATGGAATACATCTGGGGATTGTCGCACAGAGCATTCTTTTCTGCGTTGGCAAAATACAAAATTGACTCGGAGATCTAGTTGGAGGTGATCTCATTTCTTTCTTACAACCCTTTTCTTATCAAAAACTTTGCTAGTCGCTGTTGGCACTAACCGTTATTTCCATGGAAGATGCTCGACTGAGCTCCAATCTTTTGTTCCTCCTGCTAAGATATTCACAGCAAGAACTCATTTTCTTACCGCAACAAAAGACTTTCCTTTCTCCCTCTGTCTAGCATCTGCCTGATTTTCCATTTACAGAACTTCTTTGCAAGAACTCCCAGTCTGTTGAACACATTACTGCAAAACTTGATCGTCCTCAAATCTAATATCAACAAATTCATAAACCACCCTAGAAGTAATCAAATGGAGTTCATACCATTAACAATATTAGTACTCTTATAGTATTCCTCATCTTTCGATTGCCCTGTTGAAAGAGCTTAGAATTTGCGAACTACAACCCCACCACCGAAAACGGGGCCACCTGTTGGCCGTGGGTTGCGACCAGCAATGTATTCTGGTCATCTAAGAGCAATGTATTATAGGAATATAAATAATTACCCTACTTATGGAATTCTATTTGACAACTATATTTAAAACACAAAACTAGTAGTATAGGTCTGTCACTTGCAGTATTGTCGGAGTCTTTTCCAGCTTGGCTGAGGTTATTCCCAAAGAGTCGTGTCTTCAAATAGTAAGGACTTCAAAGAGTAATGTATTCTAGGAATATAAATAATTTTCCTACCTAATAGAATGATATTTGACAACTTATTCGGCATTAAATAACCCACAGGTAGTTGATATGCCTGAAACGAAACGAAACCAAACCTCATCTTTCGACTGACAATAAGTCAATCTCATTATCTTTCATACTCGAGTGTATTTTGGTCTTGGTAAGTGATGATCCAAATAGCAAAATAGACAAAAATATCGGAAAAGGCAAAAAGGGTGGTTCAATGAACGAAACAAAAATGAAAGTAAAGACTCCAACACAAGGTAGATGCAACTAGTATATATGTATAAAATTGAAAAAACAATAAAGATGAATATATATAAATATATACGATAGCTGTAACTATCCGGTGTTGCCCGGGATGCATTTAATTTTAAATTTGTTTGCACATTTTAAAACACAAGTTAAAAAGTTATTAGATTCTTTAATTTAAAATGAGTCATCTCCCTTGATGACTTTTAATTTTATTATTTCAAAATGTTTCATTAACAGTTGCTTGGGCCGAACTGAACTATTTAAAAAAAAAAATTTTGAAAAGAATTGTAGCTAAGTACGTTTTTAAATTGCTAATAACATGGTACGACAATAACAAAAGAGAATTAGCTAGTGAAAAGCAAAGTTTGATGTGTTAGCTTAAATGCTATTAGGGTTTGAATTTGAAAATTCAACAAGATAACTTTATATGTTCGATATAATTGTAAGAACGGCCCAAAAACGAACATTAAAAAAATATTCCGGTCTTTCCACTGATGAATTAGTCGATGAAGTTGCTAAAAGGGTAGACAAATAAAATTTTATTAAAATATCACCTTCTTTGCAATTACCAAGCAATGTTTTTTCTTCATCTTGCTTTCTACAGGCTTCTGCAAATAAAAAGATACACATTTTGAATATCGCCGAAGGCTTATCATTAATTCCCTATCCACTCTGCTGACTCAGGGACACAGAATAATGAAGTCTGATAAGTTGCAACAGAAATAGAATTGAATAAAATACTAGTGAATTATTCATCATGTGATTATATACATCTATTAAACTCGTGGACACATCTTTTCATGTGTAAAACATTGGCAACCGTATACGCTGTGGGGAGAGGTTGAAGATAGCGGAGAGTGACTGGGAAATCTTAATGTAACGACGTGGCCCTTAGAGGGGGCCAGAGGGGGAAATAAATTGTAACACTAAAAACAAAAGAAAACAATAACAAAAATAGTGAGAGATAAATGAGTGTTTCTCTAGTGACCTGATTACTAGACAGACATATGTCTGATTGATTTCCACTGGGTAACAATGACGCCATGCAGTCAGTTACACTACAGCAGACAGTTACCAAACATCCTGAAAAAGTGGCGATCTTTCAGGATATTTTGTAACTGTCACCCCAATATTTTTCAATTGAACATAATTGTACTAGTGTTCAATTTATGGAGTTATGAATTTCTCAGATGGAAATCCAATAGTCACAGCCAGGAATAATACTTACAAAATTATGTACTTCATGTGAAGATTATTTTCAATTTGGTATTATCTGTTAAATACTCTAGCTGATTTTATTTGCCATTACTAACCAGCAGAGCGTTACCACTGTCGACCAAGGGAAGAGTCTACCAGGCATATCTATGCAGTGTTATGATATATGAAAGTGAAACTTGGTCATTTCGGGTTGAGAACATACGTTGCATGGAGAGATATATGATGGATGTGTAATGTAAGTCTTAAAGGCATGCTTAGATCTGATGACCACAGTGGAAGATTAAATCGACAGTATAGGTAGATGTGTGCAGAACAGGAGATCTCATTTGTATGGTCACGTTGAAAGAATGGATGAGTTCTTGAGTTAGATGTTAGAACAGTTAAAGTAACAAAGTCCGTTGGTAGGGGAAGGCCAAAGAAAACCTAGGAGGAAGTGATAAAGATGGATTTGAGAGAAAGAGGAATAAATAAAGAGGTGGCATTTGTTAGACGGCTTTAACAAATTGGAATTCAATTTCTTAATGCTGTCCAACACATGCCAGCATATAAAACGGACTTTCAACCAAACATGATGATGATGATGATGATTATTAGTTGTGATGGGACGATTCTGTTCTAAATTGCTGATTCCGATTCTTTTTAAATTTCTAAATATTTACTTATAAAGTTCTTGGCTTTTGTTAATTTTCGGATTACCGTAAACTCTGTATACGTTGACAAAATATTTGAATTTTTTCATAAACATAAGTGACCAGGACTTTAAAAAAAATTTTTTTTTTTTATAATAGACTAATAAGTAACCGCAGATTACAAAGTATACCGCTTTGATGTTCATTTCTAACAAACAACTTGTGGAGATGATTCGATGATTGATTTACCAACACATCTAACCCTCGTATATACGGTGTTATACCTTCTAAGAAAATATTAAAATGCATGTCTCACAAAATTAAATTGAACTGTTGCATTTACAGGATTAATGGAAATGTAATCATAAGTTTGTTATATAGTGAAATAATGCTAAATACAACAAAAATGAAAACGACTTGCTTCCGCCTGGCAATTCTGAAATGTTTAGCATGTGATTTTACATTAAACATATTTCATGCTGAAAATCACCTACGAATATTACACATTATACCACCTGGGGACAATTTAAGCAAAAATTACATAGCGAACTGACCTCTCCTCTTCATCTAAATATAAAACAGGTAAGTTTTTCAAATTTTTTAAATAATCTTAACATTTGCGGTGTCCAGAAAATTCGGTAATTTTTACAAGGTAGAATAATTATGAAGTCGATAAATGATTTCCAGTGAAACTGTAAGCACAATTCTAATTTTACGTTATAAATTAATAAAGAAATAACATACGTCTAAAAATACACCAAATCACTCGCTGGGAAGCTATACAAATACTTGCTTTAAAATTCTAGCTAAAGTGGTTTAAGTATCCACGACAGAAAGGTGTTCGAACATCATTCTCTCTAGAAATACGTTTGTAAAATAAAATACACCATATATGCTGTGGCATTCGTAAAGAGAAGGCCATTGCATTGAGTCGTTTTTTTCTGCTGACGTCAGTGGTTGGTGCTAAGCAGATTAGCAAGAGGCTTCTAAGGGAACAGTCACACACTACATATGGACATATGACAGTAGTCATTTCTGTCTGAAATAATTTCATCTTTGATCTAGTAATTGTTGGAACACTGATGGTTTTGTTTATGTTGTTTTCAAGGTGGAAATCTGAAAATGATGTGATGGTAAAACTATAAAAAAATATCATTCAGACTAGAATTTGAGATGGATTCCTTAATGAAGCCTTAATAAAAAAACAAATACTTGCTTATTTTTCCTAAAACTTGAAAAACATATTTTTACGCAATAACTAGTCTGCATAAAATAAAACGTTTAAAAATTATAATTTTGAGCGTATATGAAATGTAACTGTTATGCCTACTCATCAACCAGTGAAGGAGAAATTCTTCTAGATTGATAAAATTAAAATTGTTGTACCAATTCAGTGACACTTTTGAGGTAGGAGGATTTTCCCCCACATTAAAAACCATCAGATTATCTATTGGGTTACAGATGCGTTACCTCGGTGAAGAATCTGAACTTAACTTATCCTATACCACAGTCCGTCTCATCATGTACAAAGTTAAGTTATACTCACCATCTGGTTAGAATGAATGGGAGCCTTATTGAGTTTTTTTCTTTTTCACAAAGTGAGCGGAATTATTGAGATAGATGAATATTTGCCTGTTACTAGGATGATTATATCTACGTAGAATTGACTTAATGAATGGCATACTGAACCTGTGACATTGCCTATGGCTGACAAAATGAGAGCAACTTTCCCCCAAGGATTAAAAGAAAAAAGAAGGGTTCAGTTCGAAATTGTGTACAGATTCCCGAGTTCGACAAGACGCACCTGGAGGTTACATCAGCCGAAACGTAAGAATAACATCCAAGATGAGAGCAATAGTCTGAACAAATAAAATAATACAAGTATGTAGTCTGTTTTTAAGCAAATAAAATCGACTTTTCTAAATTTTTCATGGTGTGGAGAGGGGCAACCTCACATATAAATAGGCGCTAAGCCTCTCCCATATTTTAAAGTAAATATTTACTGTTTTCAAGCAAATAGCATCGATTTGTCTAAGTTTTTTAGAGGGTGGGTGGGGGTGTCAGGTTATAGTTTTAAATAGGAGATAAACATCCCATACTCAATATTAAACTCTGAACATTGCAGTATCATTTTTGTTGTGTTAAATCTTAGATGTAACATGTCTTTGTTGTGTGTCGGGGGGGGGGGGGTCTGTTTCTACCTGGATTTAAATTTAGTGCTAGGGTTGAGATTTTTTGTTTTGTTTTTACGAGGGGGCTGTTGCCACCTGCGATTAGGGTTAATGGTAGGGTTAAGAGATTGTTTTTATCCACTTCTCTCAATAAACACACAATATTTATCTCCCTTAACCAAAAAAAGAAATTCCGGTTATATACCCTTAAAACACTATTTGGTTAGACACTGGTTCGGAAATGGGTGACCATTTTACATTAATTTTTGGGGTAAAAATGGTCCCTCATTCTAGATAAGATTAAATAATTGTTTTTTTTTCCCCAGGTTTTTTCAGGTAAAAAAAAATCTCATTTCTTAGGAGGGGCCTGGATAGCTGAGGGTTGTCATCCACTTTAAAATGTATATAAAATTTTCTTTTTAATCTGACAAACCCCTTAATGTTTTCCCTTAATGTATTGTGTCAAAGATTTTGATCAAATCATTGTGAGGTTTTCATCTATATTTTTCACTTGTGCAATTTTTCATATCGACTCTAATACCATTGCCATTTTTACCATGCCATTTTTTATGGAGTCACTTTTACCTAAATTCATTATTATGATATATAGATTTTAGTTTTACGGGTAGTTTAAAATCAATGAATATTTATAATTTCGTCGTTAAGCAATAGAAAATTAAATTAAAAACAACAAAACTAAAAGAATCGTTTTTAGAATCGGAAATTAGGCTAAAATGTTTCCGATTCATCATCCCAACACTAATGATTGCACATATTTCTGATTTTCAATTTAATCGCTATTTCTAAAATTATTAGCCAACAGATTTCAGTATCTGCTCCAAGAAACTAAAATTTTATATAATCTATTTAAGTAAACTAATCTATTACTAATTGAGATTTTGTATGTGTAGAGCAGAAACTATAATATATATATTAATTGTACGATTGTGCAATCTTTCAATGCTCGATTCGGGGGGGGGGGTAGTGTAGTATTTGTTCTATTGTTATGAGACCATCCTCCCAGGCATTACCCCCTTTTTGGGTGGAGTGTAGCATGTTTTGTGGGCATGATACAATCCTCCCAGGGATTACCTTCTCCTTTGGGAGGTACGGATAATGGTATGCTAGCAATAATAATATAGATTAATTAGAGACATTTTCCATTTCATGAGACTTTTAATGTTATCTCTAAACAGTCATGGCAGATAGCCGACAATGTCTTTGCATGTAGTAATAAGACATTTCTTAATCTGTACTCCCTCCTCCTCCCTGGGAGAGAGATCCATGAATCCGACCCTGGATAGATATAGTTTAAAAAATGATATTCATAATATAAGAATATAATTTTCCTATCGTTGTTACTGCATCACTTTTACTAAAACTCTTGGGAAAAGTATGAGCTATGGATGAAATAGACGAGATGCTGAGGTCTTGCTTGCACAGCTAATATAGAAGAAAACTTCTGAAATAACTAGTCTTTCTCTGCTTATCCCGGCATCGTTTCCAGTTGTCCTGGACATCTCCTTGCCACTGAACTCTAGCAATTCCGATTGGAGATTTTGCAATCTTTGCTTCACTAGAGATTCTCTTAGGGGTATTAATTGTCTGTCAAGACTGAAAAAGAGGCATTGATTTTTTTCTAAATAAAGGTGGGGGTGTATCGAGGTAGGTCAATAGTCAGAAGGAAAATAGGTTTGGCAAAAGTAATTACAAAATAAGTTTAGGAAAAAAAATGTTTCATTAGTTTAAAAATTGTGACAAGATGGAGAGGACAAAAAAAATGTTATACCAAGCCATGATCGGTTAAATAGTTTATTTGAGGGATTAGAAAATGGGAATGTTAAAATAGTTAAGTCAGTCGATGTGACACGGAGCTAAGTAACAAGTGGCAGTGTGGGGCTTCATTCCCGATGTCCCCCTGAATAGTAAATGATAAAAAAAGTCCTAGGAAGTCACAACCTGGCTGATCATAATTTGCAGTTAATCAATATTCCCAAAAAGCGTCCGTCGTTCGTACCTTTCTGCCATAAAGTGGATATTATGACAATGACATGTGCCACACATGGTAGACTATATAGGTCACGTGATGATTGTTAACATTTTAAAAACGTTCGCCCTGGCTACATATAAAATACTCAACACACTTTAATTTTTTTTACAAATTAGTGACTCCCATCGTTTTATTTTCAAAAGTAAGCATGTATTGTTCAGGACTTCAGATTAAAGAAATGATTGTTTTTAACAAATAACTCATAGGCCAAGACTAATTTGGGCCACTAGAGCAATTATCCTCTGCTCTATAATAAATACCAATGTGTATTTATTTGTATAAAAATATATATTTCCGGTCATTTGAGAAACATGTGCCGGGCGAAACCATTTTAAGCGTTTAGGGGAAGGGATAAAGCAAATAGCAAGTCAAATAACCTTCACACTTAGGCGTTTTCTTTTCTTTCTATAGCGATTGATATATTTTTTTCTTTTTATAAACTTTGCCGTTTGAGACGTTTCCTTTTTAATCTTATTTTTTAACTTCACCGATTTAGATGTTATTTTATATGAATATTAGTGTGAACAGTAACACTGGCAAAGCATAATTTTTTACCGGAGGGTGTACACTAGTTTTTTTTTTAATATCACCTGATATGCTATATTCTAGTTAAATATCCTATTTTTATTTTGAAATATTTCAAAATTCATATTCCTTTAAATCCTCTTTCAAATCTAAATTTCTTAATTCATTATGCTACATCTTGTTCATAAATCAGTAACGTCACCATATGGGAACATGTCCTTATCTCAAGAAGGGTCTATACGATAAGAATGACATTTTCAGGAATTCTATTCTAGCACACAGTCTAACATTTTAAAATATCACATTTTATTTTTCTTTAATTCGCCCTAAACAAGACATATGGCCACTAAGATGTAAGGGGCTACTGTAGTTAGGGGCAAGATTTATAGGGGGCGATAACACAATATATTAAATGGTAGTCGTGTGGTAAGGAAAATTATACATGAACACGTGATCGCTAAAACAGTAAAAACTAGGGTATAAAATATTCGTAAACGTTTAGTTGCCATCATTAAATACCATTACCATCGCTGCAATGTTGAATCCATGTGCTCGTTTTGCAAGTACTTCCACAGAATGTGCTCCAACGAACTTATTGCACTTGTATCTCCTCAACGTAAATACCAACCCAACAACAAAATCCCACACCTTCACTGTAGAGATCCCCAGATTCCAGAAACTTTCTACTATAATAGCTTCTTTCCTCAAACTACTTTCCTTTGGGATACCTCTCTGCTTCCTATTTACCCGACTGTACCAACGTGCAGAAATGTAATGTGAACAAAGATCTTGCTGCACAATTTCTCACTAAAAATGCCCCCTATAAATCTGGCCCCAAATCACAATAGTCCCGTACGTCTCAGTGGCAATATACTGTGTTTGAGGTGAATAAAATATTTAACAAATCTTGATTGACTTTTACATATTTATTTTCTGTTCTCTTAAAATCATGAGTGTAACTTGGCCTTCAGACTGGGATCAAAGCGTACTATTTGTTCCTTACTCGTCAGTGAAGGAGAAATCCTTCTAGACTGAGGCAATTTTAATTTTTGTCCCATTTTAGAGTGCCCCTTTTTTGAAAGATGGACTTTCCTCACATTAAAAACCGACCTTGCGTCTAACTCTGCCCTCGTGGGGAGGTAAGTAAATGCAAACTTAGCCACTTTGTATTTAAATTGATGTTCGTTGTTTGAGAAAGAAGTCATCACGTATCAGTCTAACGAAATGAATATTCTTAATATATATTTAACGATGAAAATTTTCATTTCAAACTAAAGTGTGACAAACTGACGGACCAACCGATGGATGTAAACAGTCTCTTATATGTAGGCGTGGACGTCTCTACAAATGCTATTACAAAATTATGGGTGAAAGTGTAAGATATTAAACAGGTAGATCCTCTAATATATAATCTAGTTAAGAATAAGAGGAAATGGTACAGCTGAGAGGTCAGCATATGTGAGCTCTCTGTACCGGGTGGAAAACTACTTTGGTTGTGGGAATGTATTAAAAACGGATATGACGTCACATGACTCAAAGGGTGAGTGATAGCAAGAGGTAGTCTGTTTGTAAACACATAAGGCCTCGTATGTATAATGACATAGGCTGACAAGATATAACTAATTTGTGATTTTGATTTCTGTCTACTTTTCCACCAGTCAGTGATTTGGAACGAAGATCACATAGAATAAATGACTCGCTTTCTTCCATCAGATTTGTGTCGAGTTAATCTTTTTAAAGGTATAAATAAGAAACTTTAATTACAGAACAGACATTTCCTAGGTCTGGGAGGATCACGGCAAAGGCACGTGCAAGAATAACCAGCAACCAAGGTATGAATAACCATTGATGCAACAAAAAGTCGTAAACAGAGATGCTTAGACACATCCACAAGCTGCATCCATTGAATCTGTTTGATGATACAAATACTATTTCACACTGACGGATTAACAGAGGAAGCCTTTGACAAGGATGCTTGGATGCGTCAAAAATTTGTCTACATGCTAAGCAATGAAAATGCTATTTCAAACACAAGTGTCACTTAGAGGACTCTCTGCTGCCTTAACAGCATACACAACCAACTTCAAAATCTACTGGAGGATGATTTCTTCTCTTCCTTGCAGTCGCTTTATCACAGAAGAGCCGTTGCTAGTCTCTCTCTACTCTATCGTTTTGTTTTTTTCATGGAAGGTGCTTGACTGATCTCCAATCTCTTATTCCTCTTTGTAAGATATTCACAGCAAAAACCTGTCTTCAACCATAACGGAAAAAGGCTTTCCTTTCATGCAGAATTTTCCATGCACAGAACTTCTTTGCAAGGGCTTCCTGTCTTCAAATCAAACGTCAACAGATATGTTTTAAACTATCCCATAAGTAATGAAACTTACTTCATTCTACTAACCGATTTTAGTACTACCATAGTGTTCTTCATCTTTTGACTGACAATCATTCCATTTCATTAACTCTTATCTTTGAGTGGCTCTTTGCCTTGATAAGTGGTGATCCAATAGCAAATTTAAAAAGAAAATGAAGGACAGATGAACCGATCAATGAACAAAATGCAAAAAATTAAAATCAATAATTTTACACAAAAGATAGCCCAGTTGCACTACATTAAAAATCATTCAAAATCGTCTTAAATGTTATAGTTTCGAATGATATAAGAATTGTTACACTGAGATAAATTCATTCAACTTTTTATGGTTTAAATGCCCTATTTTTGTGTGTGTATCAGTGCATATTTCTCGCTGTAATATCTATTGTTATGAAGTGTTGTGTAGAGTTGTTTGATGACAGACATGTCCTGCTCTTTAAATAAGGTTTCTCAAAGGGGGTCATATGATATTTTCAGAAGTCATAAAGCCAAATTTCAAAAATAGGGTCCGCCAGAGTCTACATAAAATTTAAGACCCACAACATATAGATATTATATAAAGGATTTTAAAATCTGACTTGTAAGCCATTCAGGTGGGATATTATTGGACATCGAAGAGAAGGATTCTTCTATTCTTATTATTTCCAGGAATAGAAGATCCACATTTAAATATCGCCAGAGGCTTATCATTTCCAAGCGCTGGTGCTTATTCAGGGACTGTGCAGAATGTGATGTCTGATAGCAAATATAAAATTAAAATATTTGTGAATAATTCATTATGGCGGATATCTATTTGATTCAATACATCTTTGAAACTTATGGACATGTTTATCTGTTCATGTGTGAAAGCTAGACGCCAGTCCACGCTATATCGAAGGATCTTAATGCAATATACAAAAGTGAGATATTTAGCTTTGCGACCAGTAGAATCTGTTAATGATTAGGAAAAAAATATTGCTAGTTATTGCTTATTAGTTTCCAAATCTATAGCATATTGAATCTCTGAATCTGAGTATGGACAGTACTATAATTTGGTACCCCTAGATTTACCCGCGAATGAGGTTTTCAGTTGATAAGCCAATTTAAAGAGTATAGTAATATTTAGTTGCGGGTGTGAAATGATAGTATGATAAATTTCTATGTATGGCAAAAGAAATTAGGTAGTGGAATTTTCCAAGTAGAAGTCACTAAGCTGATTTGGTAAATATGGAGAGGATCTTTCTCTTTTGAATGAACCGACAGAAAGAGAGCAGTGGATTTGGATAGCTGGATTTGGAGGAGAGGGTTGGGTATTTTATAAGTGTACATGTATACTATGAAGAACGAATAAAACTTCAAATAGTTTTAAAACTCAATTTCATTTTTTGCTTCGGGAACTCTTGAGCTGATGTTAGTCTTTACCACTCTCCATCCCAAATCCACTTTTCCTACTCCTTTCTGCTGACTCTATTTACCAACCCTATCAACTACTCCTGCTCCTTAACCCTCCTGGGTATGATACAATATTGCATCCAATGGTGAGGCCCTAATTTGGAAGCTTTTGGAAGTGTGATGTCACCCTTTAGTCACAATTACTACCAGGCCCACTCTGACTCTTAGGATCTACCATGGCCCCATAATGTGTTGAATAGAAACTATCGTTTATTCACTATTTTTTTGACAAAACAAATTAATCTACAAGGTATACAAAACATGTACGGTTTGGGCATAAAATAACGATGGTTGATATGCCGTAAAAGGAGAGTAGAAAGTGGGCCTTTGGTTTACTTTCAGCAGCCTCGTAACTCTCGCTTTCATTTTGTCTTTTAATCCTTACATTACATGAGCTGTTTCTGACAAAGGGGGAATAATTGCTGTTTTCTGGGTCTGAATCTAACACTTATTGTTGGCTAGTTTTTGACTTTGAAGTAGTATTTTTTTAGCTCCTTACATCAAGTGGCTTCATGCATTGTTTGAAGCGATTTCCATTAAAAAAACACAAAAATTAACCAATCATTGCAAAGAAATCCATGAAAATCAAATAACGAATTAATAGAGTGGATTAATTTGCCTTATCACCAGTTGAAAAATCAGATAAACCCAGGCAATAAAATGTGGCAGTTATTTTCAGAGCTAATCGCTTGGTTAAAACTCTGCTTCTAATAACTGAATTCCAACCAATTACGAAATTGTTGATTCGACATAATTATTGCATAGATTTGGGGAACTTGGCCTTGTTCTCTGTATTGCAAATTGCCCTACTTGGAGTTACGAGCCAAGGATCCAAAACTTATGGATGCCCTGCTTACTAAGAAAAGGAACCGATGTGTTAGATAATGCAAAGAAAGAATTAAACAAAATTTGTACTATTTTCATTATTTGCACAACAATTCTCATCTTGCCTGTTATATTCACAATGGGTCAGCCAACATGACTTTTGATCTTCTTTGTATTTTATTCTGTTGAAATAAATACCGAAATCTCTTATGCAGTAATATAAATATATAATATATACAGGGTGGTGCAAAGAAAGGGAAAACACCGCATTAATTATACTAACAAACGAATGTTGCATAAACATGTAAAAAGAAGCCTTAATCCCTCAGGTACTCAGATTAAATTGCAAATTTTACTGAAAGAATAAAAGGAAATGATTAAAAGTACATGAATTTTTATTTTGTCGCTTTCACTTAAATATAGTATGTCACTAATTTCACTAATGTCACACTACTGTATACCTACTTTTGCAATCCCATCCCCCTGTATATAATGGTATAGAAATATACTTGCTCACTTGCCATGAGTATATATTTTTCACTTGGGAACTTGGTGGTCTCATAATTCAGACTAGAATTGTCGACATGGTATAACAGGGAAAACATTAGTCAAAAATCGGTTATAAGTGACAATCTTCCAGATTCAGTAATTAGCACAGTTAATAATGACTAGTAATAATATTAAAAATTATTACTTCTACCCGGTCATGGCTGACGAAGTGAGAACAATCTACACCAGTGAATTAAATAAAGGATTCAGTTGGAAATTTTGATTAGAAGTAATTGTTGTGATCGTCGTCATAATTTATTACCCTGTGTAAACAGTTACTTCAGCTAGTATAAAAAATGGTATGAAATATTTGAATTTTAAACCCATGGCGTTATGCCCTGAGGATGTCAGCAAAAATCTCAAGAATTCAGTGCATGCATTTTTTTTTTCATTTGCTGTTAATGGGAAAACAAAATTGAGAACCACAATCGAACAAACCACAAGATTTGAATAAATACATAAACGTTTCTTAATACCTTTTTATTTTAGTTTAATTTTTTGGATTTAAATTTACTTAATTTAAATATTTAATTGATTTTATTCATAGATGGAAAAATATTGAATTCATTATTATTTGTCTTGAAATTGAAAAAAAAAATATATCAGTAAAAGAAAATCTCTTTTTTTTTTTTTTTCTTTTTTTTTTGCAAGCTGGTATTGGAAGGTTACAAGATAATACATTAATTGATCACTTTTTCTAAATACATGGAGTTCTAAATCACGTGACTATGAAATGGTCAACTGTTGGTTGATTTATCAATGTGGTCACTGAAATAAAGGGCATGACTAATAATAAATCCACTTCTTTTCCCCCGTTTTGGGCTGAACACAAGATGGCAACATGCTTGCCAACACCTTTGCTTTTTTTCTTCCTCTTTCTGATTTAATCACCAAAGCAACTACATTTGTTTGTCTACTGCTCCTATTTTTGTCCAGACAAGCTCTGTGACATGTGGTACTACACTCGTTGGAAAGTCCACTTTTTCCATCTCCACATAGGAAGCTTTGACATGTGTTTGTGTTTTTCATATATTGCTTGTAAGTCTAATAAACCCTGGTATATTTTTATAAGTACGGTTTTTAGTTCTATTTTTGTTTACCTCTTTTGGACTGATGTTACATTACGTTCATGTCTTTTTTGTCTCAACAGATCTGTGTTGTTGATACGTTGTCAACAGCTCAATTATTTGTTATGTCTGGTCCTCGTAATCATCCTTATGGGGTGTGATACAATGAAGGCCGCGAGGATAGGAAGTGACTCATCGACAGAGACAAAAAAAAATGCGGGAGTGGTCAGTTTCCATTGTTTAGGACAGGTGACTCAGACAAGAATACCGGACACGACATTTAGGAGTGACAACGTTTTACGACAGTTTGACGACAGTAAGGTTTATGGCAAAAAGTTAACGAGTTTGGGTTTCGGAGAGAAGCCGAGCAGTTAGGGATCGAACCTTCACAGAGAGCGGATCGGACCGGAAAACGATGAGATGAGCTGACGACTTGAGCAACGACAATGGGGGTTTCGACATTCCGCTATGGTGTCACACACACTCATAGTTCCAACTAAATTATACACAACGTATATGTGTTTGTGTTCTTTCTCGAGAGTTGTGTTTCTTTTATTTAACTTGTGGACCAGTGCTGTGTCCTCGACGATTCGTCAATGGATAGATGACTCGGCTAGATGATGAAGACAAGAAGGCCACGGACATACAACGTTGGGGTTGATGGTCGTCGAGTGGGGCAACATGGTTCTACAGGGTTGTTGACTTGATTTCTTCAACAATTGTAATAGATGATCTTTCTTTTTCTCTGCAGTGTCTGTAGTTGTAATTAACGTATGGAGTTGGACAAAATACAACCCTACACAATTCTGCGTTTTAATATTAAAAAAAAATGTTTTTTCTTTCAGTTATTCTTAACTTACAATAATATTACTCTGTGTTAGATGATCTACAAGATTATTCAACGTTGTGCTGGAATAATCTTTGGAATAGAGATTAGCTGGCATTTGTATGTTCTCCGAAAAAGCTAGATTAGCAGTGACGAAAGGTGTAGTACTATCTCTGGCGAAAAGTATTGACTAATTACTCTTGAAAATTTATCAACAAAAAAAGCCATATACAAAATATCCAAATATCTCCACCTTACAAAAAACCCCCCAAAAAACAGAATCAGCTCCCGGTTATCGTAAAATTAAAATTAAAATTTGTTTATTTTACACTGGCAAAAGCTACAAAGTCGCCGCACTCTTAGGAAACAGTTCTTCAGTTATTTATAATTCATACAAGATAAATCACGCACAAATTCCTATAGGCAAAACTTGTCAATATGTAAAAAGTCTGATAGTGTAATATCTGGTGTGATAAGCACTCTTAAAAGGGCACATAACTCTAATATCATTTCCAGAATTATCTTTTCTTGATTAATTGGATAATTGGAGAGACTTTACCAGCATATGTGGGCCATTTAAAATCCGGATAGCAGTAGCAATGTTAAACAAGCAAAGAAATATCTATATGTCTGGACATTTAGAAATATATTATAAATAATTATTTAAAGTTCCTTTCAAAGAGAACTCTGTAAGGGAAATATGAAATGCTTCTTACATTAAATCTGTTGCTAATGTTGCTGAAATAATGGTTGGATCATTCTACTGCTCCAGAAAATACCTCACTTCTGATGCAGTCCTCTACCTGTATACGAACCAGATACGTCCTAAGATGGAGTACTGCCGTCATATCTGGGACGGTGCCACTCGGTGCACTCTTTCCTGTCTAAGAGTACAAAATCGACTTCACAATCTAGTAAGAGAAGATCTCTTCTCGGCGCTACACCCTCTTTCACACAGAAGAGATGTTGCTAGCCTCTCTACTGTATCGTTATGTCTATAGTAGGTGCTCGACTGAGCTCCAATCCTTTGCCCCCATGTAAAACATTCACAGTAAGAACTCATCTAGTTATAACCACAGCAAATAACTTTCCTTTCTCTTTCTTTACCAGAACCAAACAGAACTTACATGAACAAAGTTTTTTTCCTAGAACATCCCATTTATAGAACAAGATACCACGAGTCTGCTTCCCAACCGACTACAGCATGGTTGTCTTCAAGTCTAATGTAAACTAATACTTGTTGAGTCGTCTACTTGGATAATCAATTCCTCTTAAGTAATTTTCTGGCAATTCCATCCATTGTCTCTGGTCCTGACGATTTCTGTAACCCTTATCCTCGAGTGGCCCCGAGCCTTGATAAATGGTGACCTATCAGTAAAAAGAAAATAACTAAATAAAACATATTGCAAAGTTCCTTCCCCTAGGCTGAATACTTTATGGAGGCTTACGATGTTCGTTAAAAAAATATATCCCTTTCTTCGTCATATATCTGGCCACGCTGACGAGTCTTTAGGGTGAAACATATATGTATGTGGATATTAAAATATTTATTAAGGGTCATTCAATAGATAGGTGAATTTTGCAATAAAACGTCTCCTATTATAACGAGTAAAACTTATCTCTTCATTCTTTAACTAGCTGTACTACTCCGACGTTGCCCGGTAGTTTTTTACTTTCATTTTTGTTTCACTCATTGAACCCACCTTATTAAAATATTTATATATTTTGAAGGATTCTATGTATTAAAGACAATTTTCTTTTGTAAAAAAATCGAATTGACATCTTATGAAAGATTTAAGATTTAAGAGTTTTTTAAGTGAAATGAAACGATTTTTTTATTTTCATTTCGCATGTATTTGTATGTACACACTGACACATCATCGTCTAATAATTTAAACTAATTTAACAAGACTGTTGGACGTTTTTGTATAAAATCTGTTTCATTTTTAATCTGATTACCAAGAATGCAGTCGTCTGTTTTGCATTTATGTTAATATTCTCCTCTCTTTTTGATAAGCGATTCGTTACTTCCGGGTTTTAACTCCGTTTTATTGTTTTAAATAGTTTTGTGAAGGCAGAAGAAAAAGAATCATAGCAGTATTATTTAACATGCAACTTCAGTTGCATTTTTCAGAGGACTTTTTTTTCTGCTTTTACCAGTTCAGTTTTATCAACAAAGTGAAACATCCATTTATAGAAAATCGTGTGTGTACATACGAATTACTTTCATTTGTGTTATTAAAATATTTATCTATTATAAATGTAATTTTACAAATACGAGTATTCGTGCGCATACATACACGATTGTCTACTCATTAAAAATAAATTAACAACGGTTGCACATTTTTATTTTGTTTTATAGAAAATTATTAAAATTGATCTGATGAATACAAGAAAAGTGTCCCCCTCTGAAAATATTATATTTTCAAAATAAATGTAACTGAAATTGAATGTTAAATCAAAATTTTATAAATGAAATGTAGTCAAAAACTAATGGTGTCCAGTGTTCACGTTTGTAAAAGATTGGTGTGCACTTTACTTTGTACATATATTTAAATAAAGTAAAATATCATTCTGCAATTAGTCAATCGTGAATTCTGGTAATCGCGATTAGTCGAACGATTCTAATAAAATAATTATTTTATTTAATGTAAGGTTAAATATTTGATTTGTAGATTTAAAATTCCATTACAGTGGTTGATAAAACAAGATGTATATCTAATAATTAACAGATTAAGTGTAATTCTGTTATTCTTGTATTCTGGTAATTAGGATTACCAAACGCAGTGAATTATGTGGAGTGTCCAATCAAAGTAGTCTAGAAAAAACCTGTAGGTAGAAGGATCATAGCTTTAAAATATAGAGTATTTAATTTTGATTATTCTGACTACTGTTCTACTCTTGAATGTTATTCTCACAAAGTTTCGGCCGATGTAACCCCTTGACCTTCGTCAGATGCGTCTTGTCGAACTTGAGAATCTGTACAGAATTTTAAATGGAACACTTTATTTAATAAACGAGATAGTTTGCTTTCATTCCATCAACTCTAACCAGGTAAAAGTCTCAGGTAATTCGTAATTGTATTCTTGTACTGAGGATTGAACATCCACCATCCATAAAACTAACTTAGAACTAGTTATTACTTTACTCTTATATCCGTTGCACCATGGGGCCTTGCTTTAAAAAAAAAATAGAAGAGGCCTCAATGGAGCTCACAAAAATGCAGCCGCCCCTATGTTAGAGTTTCGGGGGTAAGACGCTTGAGTGGAATATTTTGCATCACTTTAATATTCCCACATCTAACCAAGCTTAACGTTGTTTAACTTTGTTGCTAGGATGAGAATGACTATTTATCGTTAAAAAGATAAGAGGTGGGTGTGTAAATATATAAATAAATATAAGGTTTGTATGGTAAATTTCCACATAAGGTTAAAAATAAGGTAGTGGAATTTTCCACTTAGAATTCGAGTAAGGCTACGTGTACCGGCAGTGACGTCACATAGACAAGAAGCTGCCAATTTTACATTGCGAATTAGCAGGGAAAATCTTTCCTTTTTCTACTTACCTACCAAGAAGAAAGCAGTGGATTTGGATAGCTGCTGCCCCCCCCCCCCCCAATGGGACAAAGTGTTGTGGGATTTATGTGTATACATGCATGCTACAAAGAAAGAAGAAACCCCAAAGAGATTTTTAAATCCAATTACAATTTTCAAGGCTTCTTTATTAGTAACGTTTCTGAAACCTGTTATTGAGACGACAGCGAGAAGAGAAGATGGGGATCTCACCACTGCAACTACATTCGACCAGCTGATTGTGGAGATTGATGAACACTTTAGCTATGTTACACACCTATTAGAATTATCACCAATGTGCTTTACTATTATAGATCAAAGTTTGATGTGCGCTATAGAAACACAACTCTACCAGTGAAAGGATGGAAGAATAATTGAGTTTGTTTTTGTTCTTTCAAAAACAAACAATATTGTTATCTAAAAAAAGTATGACATTTAAGCTTGATCAGAAATAAACTGGTGATCAGAAATAAGTTTATTTTCAGAATGTTTTTAATGTGTTTTGCCGACCATGATTAATAGGATGAATGTATTGTTTTTATAAGTTTTATAATTTATTTCAAAAGTTTAAACGGGTTTTAAAGAATAATGAATTTTAGATAAATTGTTTCAAATAGAAAAGGAGGGAAAACGCATATTTATCTCGGTTCCAATAGATACTTATATTTGTGTGTGTATGCATCACTCCGTCGCTGAGATTTGACTTGCAATTTAGGAAAACTAATATATATATATATATATATATATATATATATGTATGGCCTGACGAAGCTTTAGTCGTTCTAGACTCTAGCCGAAGCATGTACACATATGTAGCCAAAAATGTTTCATTAATATACGGCTAAACCCATTATTGAGCACCTATATATGAACACATATGATTGTTTACCCAATCTCTATGGAGAAAAATACACCTTAAATGATATATACATATATTAGAAAACATTTAGCTTGGTGGAAATTGTTTTTGAATCGGGGGGGGGAGAGTAAGTGGGCCAAGCCAGTTAAAATGAAGACAAAATTTATTTTCTCTTTTTCTCTCTCTATTTGCCCCTTGACTACGGGTTAAATAGTTTTACTACTTGTGGTGTTATTCCCTATTGCTTATAATGGACTATTCTAATCTTTTTTAACATTTTTTCCTTTCTTTATTACATTCGGCTGTTAATAAATAGAGATAAAGAAACAGACAGAAGCGAATAAACACTGTATAAAATAAGACTGGGGACAGGGGTAAAACAACATACAGTGAGGAGAAAAGAATGATCGCCGGTGACTTAGAAAGATGTGTCACGTGGTGCGTTAGTTGCAACTTACCGCTAATTAGAACAATTAAAATGGATTATTTTCAAATATAACTCAATCCCAAAATTTACAAAGATTTTAGTGTGTATTTTGTGTGATTAAAATAGGAAAAAAGCATTAGCGAAAGGTTTTGTTCGATTAATTCAGATAATAATTTAATGACTACACGACAAGTAATACTTAAATTTAAGTTTCAATTAAAAAGATAAAAAGGCTCGTGAACTATTATTTAATTATTTTTATTTACTATTTGAATATTAATTGAAACCACAAAAGCTATATCATAAAATAAATTTTAAATTCAATATTAAAAACAATTTAATTTAATAAATATCAACAGCACTACGATAGCAATGAATGTAGTCATATCTTCTAATATATAAATAAAAATCATTCGGATTATCGACGCTAGACCTATATAGCATTGGTTCTAAAAAATCGATATTTGATTCTGAATAGCATTTTCTTCTCCTGGTTTGTGGTACCATGTTCCTCAGAACACTAAAATTAAATTTTTAGCTAATTCTTTCAGAATTTTTTTATCCTGCTCTGAATATATCATAAATTAGTCATCTTCGTCAGCAGCAAATGTCAATTAAAATAGTCGCCATCTTTGTTATCAGCATCACTGCATTATAAAACTGATGAAACATTTTTGCAGCATGTGCAAACATGCACTTTCACAATTCATTTAACATTCAAGAAAGAAAAAGTGATAGAGAGGGGAGACAGAAAATAATTAAAAATATTCTTAAAAAACAACAAATGAACAATTCTTAAGAAATCAGGTTTTCTTTAATAAATAACATTACAGAAAAAATTAATTGTGGTACTTGTAAGCATTGGGTACAAAAGAAGTGCAGTGAAATCACAGGTAGATTGAGATAATCAGTGTGTGTAAGTGTAAGACAATGGAGACGAATGAGAACTCTGGATGTGAATAAAGTATATTTGGATGATGAGGTTGTTCAAAAGTTTAGTTACTTTGGTGATACTATTGGAGCGCAGAGAGAAGCTGGAGCTGCTGCTGGTGTGGTGTTAAGAGTGAATGATAGCAGTTCAGATAACTCCTACCATTACTAACCAGCAGAGTGTTACTGCTGTCAACCAAGAGAAGAATCTATCAGGCATGTGTACGCAGTATGATGATATATGGAAGTGAAGGTTGAGAATGTGTGGCATGGAGAGAAATTATATGAGAATGATACAATGGATGTATAATGTAAGTCTTAAAGACTGGCTTAGATCTGATGACCTTAGCAGAAGATTAAATGTGAAAAATATATGGAGATTATACAAGACAGCAGACTTCGTTGGTTTGGTCACATTGAAAGAATGAATGAAAGTTCTTGGGTTAGTTTATGCAGAACAGTTGAGGTAGTGGAGTCAGTTAGCAGGGGAAAGCCAAGACAAATATGGGAGGAAGTGATAAAGATGGATTTGAGAGAAAGAGGGATAAAGTAAATGGTTTTACGGCAATTTTAGCACTGTTCAATGGAGATCAGGACTCGCTGGTGTCGATTAGAGGCAACTTTCATGCAGAGCATATTGTAAGGGCAAAGATGTTTGCCAGGCCAGAACAACTCCCTCCAACTGCCTCTGCCTGTAGATTTCATTCTCTGTGGACTTACTACCAGGTTATGCAGTGGATGGGATGTAGTGATGAAATGGTACTGAGTGGGGGTGGAAGATAGAAAGGAGACACACTTGTTAATTCCTAATTTGTGTCCAGGTATGAGTCAAGTTAATCGTATAAAATTTTTATTATGCTTAGTCAGACTAAAACCGAAGTTTGAAGTGGATTATTTTCACTTCAAAAATGCAGGCTAATTTTTTTCTATGTCGGCACAAAATCTGCACAGCTGATATTTTAGTCGAACTTTTGCTGCAGAAATGGTCGTCTGGTTCAAATGTGAGCAACATTGTCTGTTGTAATTTACATTATTCATGAACCTCATTTTGTTCTACAAACATGAGAAACACCTGAAGAAGGCCTAAAGGGAGAGCAGCTGAAACATTGTAGCGATAATCACCAAAATGAGGACAAGTTGAAAATAATGTAAATCGCATTACGTCTTCGAAAAATATGTGGACATATTTTCTTTTGTGATTAAAATTTCTTTTTTTTTTCTCTTTCATTTTTAAGCGTGTCCTCGAATCTCCATCAAACGATCTTTCTTCACTTTCAAGTTACTGAACCTTAAATTAGATGTGTCCAAGAATCTCTATATGGGGCTCTGTTCATGGCTCGGTCTGTCAGGCTTAACTTTAAAATATTATTTACTTTAGCCAGTCATATTAAGGCCTTTCTTCTAAAAGGCAAATAGGTTTTCAGTTTAAACCCATTTTTATGATAGGCTCTTTCTGTTGATCTGTCACGCTTAACTTTTCAATAACAGTCTGCATTGTCTTACACTTCTTTAACACAAACTGAAATATAAGACAATGGCGATTGATGAGAATTGATGTGGAGAAAATGTATTTGGATGGTAGGGATATTGAGGTTGTCCATAAGTTTGATATAACTTAGTAAGTAGTTATAAATGATAAAATAACCCAGAGTGTAATGGTCTTGTACAAACAATAGTAACTACAGGTAATCGAATAGGATTTAGCAGAATACAATCGAATCCCCCATACTACTGTTCGTAGTCGTATTTATTGTCCAGACTAGTTCACTTGTTTAGTGACTGAGGGGAGTCTGGTATCCCATCACAACAGTTACGTTGCTGATACAGTTAGAGCACAAGGAGGAACTGGTGCTTGTGTTATAGTAAGAGTTAGAAATGGATGGCGTAAGTTCAGGGAACTTTTGTCATTACTGTTATGGCGTGATGTTCATCAATCCTATTTCGGGTATAGGTGGACTCTTCCAGACACACTATATATATATATATAGAGAGAGAGAGAGAGTTACTACGAAGTATAATGGCAGTCATAGCCACAGTATCGGACGCGGTTTCTGTAACATACCATTCCGTACTTCTATAAATATACTCTTGTAAATATACCACCGTTTTGTCTTAATTATTATCGACCCTTCAAGGTCACAACAATTACTCACTAGCAGAGCGTTAACGCTGTCGACAAAGGAAAGAGTTTATCAGGCATGTGTACGAAGTGTGATGATGTATTGAAGTGAAACCTGGCCAGTGAGAGTTGAGGATATGTGTTGCATGGAGAGATATGATATGATAGTGATACGATGGATGCGTAATGTGAGTGTCAAAGACTGGCTATGATCTAATGACCTTAGAGGAAGATTAAATCTGGACAGTATAGGGAGATGTGTGTAGAATAGAAGACTTCGTTTATTTGGCCACATGGAAAGAATGGATGGAAATGATTGGATTAGCTGTATAACACTTAAGGTGGCAAGGGAAGGCCAAGGAAAACCTGGGAGGAAATAATAGATTTGAGAAAAGAGGAATAAATAAAAACCTGGACAGAGAACGGTTAGTTTAAAAGTGAATTTGTAAAAGTCGTCCAACATCTGCCGGCATGTAAAACAGATGTTAAACCGAATATTGTGATAATGTCATGCTTAACTTCTCAGATTTTCCCAAAATGTCTTATTTATTTATTTTTTTTTTTTCAGAAAAGACACAATATCTCTAAAGTACTTGTTTACAAAATTTATTTGTAACATAATATAGTGTGGTTTTTCTAGCTTGTTGCATAATTCTGATGCACATAGGCTGCATTGAGAATTGTGTAGTGAAGGGAGACAGCCTTTTTTGTCGATGGAGAATTTTTACTTTTAATTTAAGAAATTTGATTAAAAATAAAACATTCTTCCAGAAATAATTCACGTGAGAGTTGGGTTAAGTTTGAAATATAATTTTTTTTGGACTGCTATGCTGAAGTTTGAATTATCATATTTAAATGCATCAACCACATATGAGGCTGTCAGTCAGTATGTCAGTGAAATAGCTTTTTAATCACTAAATGTGTGTGAACACTAAGAGAAATTAACAAAGAAAAAATGAGCATATTTTGTACAAAAATCTGCTCTGAATATATATTTTTCAGCCAATAAGAGCTAAAAATATTTCCACTAAAATTATAAAAAGAATCCATTAAAAATTGGTACCAAACTCTGGGAGCCTATTCTAACACTAAAAGAAATCAACATAGCTTCTATGCAGGCCACTATTCATTCGTCAGTACAGTAATATACAACAACATTTAGCAGTTTGAACAACACACACTCATTTCTCATGTAAAATAAGCACTATTTAAAACAACTCGTAGGAGAAAAATACACACAAACTGCACTGTTGATACTTAATCAGCAGGAGCCTGCCACTTACTGAGCTTATTTCAACCAGAATATTCTGAACTCCTCTATCGTTGTACGAACTTTTAAATCTTTTACTATGCCTTGTGATATTTGTAAATATGGAAATTAATTTGTACAAATTGTGTTATTAA
Source organism: Sepiola atlantica (assembly GCA_963556195.1). Lineage (NCBI taxonomy): Eukaryota > Metazoa > Mollusca > Cephalopoda > Sepiida > Sepiolidae > Sepiola > Sepiola atlantica. Next base: position 81,977,026 of record OY744522.1, read on the forward strand.
TTTATTTTATGTCTGTTTATTCTTCTAAAAACGTCGATTGAATGGACACATTTTAAGAATAACTGTTTTTTTATTTCTATTTATTTCTTCGTGCACTCAATGAATCGGCATTAATTTTATTTACCTCCTCTCCAGGAGGTTAGACACAAGGTGGATTTTGATGAAAGTGTTTCTGTGGAACGAATGGAATTCAAACCCGGCACACCCAGGTCCGCGGTGTTAACCACTGAGCCACTGTGCCATCCTCTGAATGAATCGGCATTAATATTATGATGAATATGTGGTGTTAAATTTCTGGAAGATATTGAAAGTATTGTCCTATTTTGATATTAACAATGCTGTCACTACCTCAACCACTTCAAGATTGCTTCCATTATTACCACAACATTTCTTCCAATTTTTTGGATATTATGCGTGTGAAAGCTGTAGGATTCATAAAACGTCAACTTTATAGACCCTGTCGAGTATCTTGTCGAATAGTGATTTAATTAGAAAGTCGAGTAGCTGAAGAAATTGTAGTCGCCGTGTTGAATAATGAAACACTATAAGAACTACGTTTGCAAATTAAATTGTTTTAAATGCTTTTCTTACTTGTGAGTCATCGCTTATCAAGGTCCAGAGACCACTCGAGGATAAGGGTTAATGAGTCTGTCAGGTGAACGGTTAGACAATACCGTGGTTGGTAACGATGGCTAAAACTGGGTAGAATTTTATTTTAAAGGACAGCTCAACAAAAGTTTGTTTACATTGGACTTGAATACAACCATGTTGTAGTTAGCTGGGAAGCAGGCTCGTTGTGTTGTGCAGACAGGTGGTTCTAGGAAAGAAACTTTGCTCATGGAAGCTCTGTTTAGTTTTAGGCACACAAAGAATGGAAAACTTTTGACAGTTGTTGTAACTAGACTAGTTTTTGATGTGAATGTTTTACAAGGGGAGAAACTATAGATTGGAGCTCAGTCGAGCACGTACCATGAAAATAACGATACAGCAGAGAAACACTGGCAACCTCTCTTCCGTGAGAAAGTAGCTGCAGTGAAAAAAAGAGGGCATTCCCCACTAAATTTCGAAGTCGGTTTTATATTTTGTAAACAAATAGTCTCTATTGAACCCATAGATAGGACCCGGGTAGGTACTGCCATTCTGGGTCATAGTGGACCTAGGAGTAATGAAAACTAAGTAACTCTACAAAGCTCCCAAATTGGGACTTCACTGTTGGATACAGTTTTGTGTTATACTCATTGCGGTTGATGGTAGAGAGAGCTTGAGTAGTTGAGTGTTGGGAAATTAGGTAGGTAGAAAGAAAATGTAGAAAGGCTGAAAAATATAGTTTAGGGTTGTAGAGACAAACACCTTGCCTAAGGGTGGCCGAGACATCATGTCTTACCCAGAACAGATTCGATTTATCCCATAGATGGGACTGATAGATATAACCATTCTGGGTCAGTTTAAAGAATGTAAAGGTTAAAAATTAAGACCAAACAAAACCCTATCGCTAACCCTAAAAGTGGAAGGAAATACGAAAAAAGAAAATGGAAACGGTGCAAGCACAGTTGGCATAACGAAACCGTTAAAAGTTAATTTATAGTCTAAGGGGCCGCTAAAAATCAATTCCATTATAAAAATACACCCCAAAATCTCCTTGTCTGTCACGTCGGCCGTTACCTTTTGAAAGTTGTGCCAATTGGAAATAGCACAAATGCGCTGTTTCTTTGTATCCTAACAGTGTTAACTGCAAATCAAAGTGGTAAGGCCCCCAAAATTGGAAGAATGAAAATAAAAAAAAAGGTTCAAAATTAAGACCAAACAAAATGTGAATGAATAAATGAAAGATTAAAATATTGAATGAAAAAGAATTAAAAAATATTTGAAGGAAAAGCAAAAAAGCAGTTTAAAGAAAGAAAAATGGCTATGAAGACAAAATGGAAATTAAAATGGAGTGAAAAAGAAAATATTTAAAGATAAAATATTCTTTTAAAGTAATCAAAAAAGAAAAAAGTAAACCCCAAAAAGGGGTGTAAACAACTTGAAAAGACATGAAAGCAAAAAGATTAAGAAGATAATACGGAAGATAAGTCAGATAAACAAAATGCGAATGAGTAAATGAAATAATAAAGTAATTATTGAAAAAGAAAGGAATGAATGTCAATTATTTCAGTTCTGCTCAAAGAAAATTTGATTGGTTGATTTGGAATTTTATCTTTGGAATTCATTACAATTTAATGGCTTCACCATTCTTTCTTTAGAAAAGGCTATGCCATTGGAAGACAGTAATCTCATTTTGTGAATTGTGAACGAGCTATAATCCTAATCTGTTAATCCATCGTACTATGTCCTCCTCGTGTATACACATAAAAGTTCTTAGTGCCGATGCTCTTTACATTAATATGTATTGCTTGATTAATTAGGTTAAGCAATGTTGCATCTTTTCTTGAAAGAATGAGATAAAGAATGGGGAAGTTGTTTGATGAGATGATTTATAAGTTTGTATCAAATTCCAGGTTTGGATGCAGTTGACTTTATTAAAAAAAAAAAACAATTCTAGCCCATAACACCCTTTTTTTTGTCTTAAAAAATTTTTTTTTTTATGTTTTACATTTTATATATTCAATTTTTAAAGTGGGGATCAAGAATGTACTCAGCATAGACTGGGTAAGAAGAGTCACATTAAAATATCTTTTGACTGGGTAAGAAGAGTCACATTGAAATATCTTTTTTTTAGAGGGAGTCAAACACTATAAGTGTTTGACTCCCTCTAAGCACACCCAGCATTTCTTCGTAATGAGTGAGGACAGATGTGTACTCTAGCTCTCAGCTCTGAACCCCATATTACCATTTCTATTATTTCTTTCCTTTCTATAATTTTTAAGTTATGAATCAAATGAATTATTTTCTTTTTTATGGATGTCTGGTGCGTATGCATACCACAAAATTGTTTCACTCCATTAGATCAAAATGAAATATACTTATCCAAGTACCTTGGGTAATATGGTGATAGGATCTATTTTTAAAACCCGAGGATGAATTTGTGAACAGACAGAAACTACAATTTTTTATAACACTTCAAACCCATTCACTGCAATTTGTACATGCAGAAATTGAAACTTTTCTATTGGATTTAATTTTGTTTCAAACTATATCGTTTGTTTCCTCTCCAAATGATAATTTATCAGATTATAAAAATTGTCATACAGAAAATCTGGCAACCATCTTAATCCATACAATAAAGATTCTCAACTAAAAAGATGCATTTTCATTTAATTTTGCATATTTTATATTTCTAATTTTTTGTATTTCTATATAATTATAATAATTATTAATGCATAGTCCGATTACGAATTGCCCTTGGAATGCACGATCCGACTATGTATTACAACATGGTAATTTATAGTGGGTCTATGCATACAGATGAATTACATTTCTGATACATAGTCCCACTATTAATTTCCGTTGGTACAATATATTCACCTTATTTTTAGGTCTGAAATCAAATTCACACTTTAGGATTCTTTCTGATAAACTATTAAACATAGTCTAAAGGACAGAAAAGTGCATTTGTGAGCTTTTAAAAAATATTTTGGTAGTAAGTGTTCATTGTGGCTATGGATAATGTTTGCCTGTCACTCGACCAGAATTGACTGTGCTTACCAGATCCTATTCTCTCGTATGTTAGCTGGAACATATTCATACAGGAAATAGACTATGGCTATTGAATCTTTATTCTCCATCTATTCTGAACACTCGCCCACTCCAATAATATTAAACCAGCCTTGTGATCAGATAGTGGTTTTATCTAGACTCCACATGTGACTGCATAGCTATCTTGGATTTAATTCTTACGGACTAGAAACTGACTTCAGATAAATGAATGAACACAGATACTCATGGAATTAATTTATTTAATTCTGCAAATTAATCTCATTAGACGCTGGTTAGTGGTGTATACATTTCCAAAAACTTTGTATTACTTCCTTCCTATCCTAGGCAGCTTTGAGAGCAGAAACCCCGGATCGATTTCAGTATACTATCACTGCAAAGCACCATCTGCCTATTTCAAATATGCACTCTCTATCCTAACACTTGACCCAGCTCAACCAACCAGAATCTTTTTGTATCTCTCACCCCCCCTCTCTCACTAGCAGTGACGATGAGAGTAAGCATAGAATATAAAACAGATTTAAATAAGTACACTAAGACGGATGGCCATAAATGTATTAGATGGGAAAACCGGGAAGAACTGTAACAGAAAATATTAGAAACGGAAATATATTATATATTATTTAAATTTCATGTAAATCAGAAATTGTAAATTTTATGGCTTCAAAAAACATCAAACTATGACTGAAACAGCATTAATAATCTTCTGATTAAAAATATGTCATTTGTTTTGTTAAGAGATCCACCATTGCAAACTGATGCCTGGACGCACACATTCACAAAACGGAAGAGAACATCATTGTGAAAAGGAACAAGTGGAAAAACTAGGATGTATGCTGGTGTCACTGTTGGTTTAGTATTATTAGACTGGGTTAGTGTTTAGGAGAGCTGGAGAAAGTATACGATTGTAAGATATTTAGGTCTTCTGTAATGAAAAAATCTCATTTTCATTAAATGTTTCAGGGAATGGCTTGTTTTGTATGTTTTAGCATTTGTTTTAGCAAAATGCTTATGCCTCCTTCACAATATTTGCGAGACCATACAACAAACAAAACGATGTATGGTTGCCTTTCTCACATATCTTCAGTGGTTTAACAGCGACTTTTGGCACTGACTGGACATATGCGCTAACACAACAAACCTACTGGAAAAGTGCATCTGTGATACCAAGAGGTGAAGGGATGGAAAGCCTCAGATTACAATCAAGCCTCTTCTGGAGAAAGACACTGGCCTATCAGGATTGGAGTTTCTGGCTGCAATTATGTTTTTTTTTTTTGCTTTTATTCACCCCAAGCAAGGCACACTGCCACTGAGATGTAAGGGGCTACTGTGAATTAGGGGTCATACCTATAAAGGCATTCTAAGTTGAGAGTTGTACTGTGAGATGTCTTTTCACATTACATTTAAATCTCTGCATGTCAGTAGAGTTAAAGAAAGAGAGAGCATAGAGGGAATTCCAAAAGAGAGCAGTTCAAGGAAAGAAGCTTTCAGGCATCTGGGGGCCTCTACACTGAAGGTGTAGGATTTTGATGATTGTCGGTGAGTGAGCAAACATCGTGGCACACTAACTTGGTGAATATTTCCTCCTCAATTGACGGATGACATAAGACAAGATATTTTATCTTTAGCTGAGGTGAGGACATAGGGTACATACCTTTTTCTAAAAATATCAGTGTTAACAATAGATCCGATGCGATTTGAACTTGGCAAATCTGATTCCACAGAATACGACAGTATTCATTAAGCCAGTGAAGCACACTTTTCTAGAGAATGAAAACAGCTTTTTCAGTCAAGCATTGGTTGAAAGCATCATTCAACCTTACATAAAGCCTGAATCATTCATGCACTAATGTGGGGAAAGGGTTAAACCTGCAATTTTCCCCCCAGTCATTGGTAAAATAGCAACTAGTGTTCAATTAATCGTATACAATGATTCAGTTACAAATATTGTTTTTGAACTAAATAACCTCAAATAGGTTGATATGCCATAGAATAGAAAACCCAAATAAACCGATGAATTTGTTCCAATATGTATTGTTCAGCATGATTAAGAACAAAATTCCACCACCCACCATAGTCTTGGAACTAGAGATTGATTGCTTTCTTGTGTTATCACATGTGTGGAATAGTAAAGTATACTGAAGTACTTGCTAAAGGCAACTTCAGTTGGATAAGTATATGGCTTGCCAAACCTGTACACTTGACATTACTCCGCTCACTGGAGCTGTGCACTTTCTTATTGTCAAAACTGCAATATTCTCTTTGCTGAAGCATCCATTTTCTGATAGTCGTAATATGATCGTATAGAATACCAGGGTTTGGAGCTGAGCTACATCCTCAACCGTTACAAAGGAAGGGTGAGGCGCTAAACCACAGCAACTATCGTGGCCTTAAGCTTAATGAAACTGCTCGAGCATATCTTGGACACTCAAATATGTGGGATGGTGAGCATCAACGAGATGCAGTTCGGTTTTGTGTCAGGCAGAAGCACCTTCGATGCCATTTCCATTGCATGCCAACTGCAGGAAAGCATTCTACTTTGCATTTATTGATCTCGAGAAGGCATTTGACCATGTGCCTTAGAAAGTGCTTTTGTGAGCGATGAGGAGCCTTGGTGTGAAGGAGTGTGCTGTCCGTGTCGTCCAGGGCATGTACACATGTTCGTAGTCGTGTTTGTATCAACGGCCACAACAGCGAGGAGTTTGGAGTGGGCGGAGGAGTCCATCGTGGCTCTGAACTCAGCCCACTTTTTTTCATCATGGTTCTGGAGGCATTGTTGAGTGAATTCCGTGTAGGTATCTCGTGGCAGCTCCTTTATGCTGACGATCTTGTGATTATCACAGATTCCCCATAGGAGTGCAACTCCAGGGTACTGACATGGAATACAGGTATGGAAAGAAACGGTCTAAAGGTCAACATGAAAAAGACAAAATTTCTTATTCATGCTGTTGGTCTCAACCTCTTGCAGGATGCTGGCATGTGTTGCCTGCACTTATGGATGTAGATGGTACCCCACTTAATACTACCTTCTGCTACCTTTGCAGCATGTTAAATGCTAGTGGTGGTTGCGAACGTGCTATCACTGCTGGCTGCTGTGTTGCTTTGGGAAGGTTCAAGAAGCTGCTGGCAATCCCTAGATCTAGGCACATTTTTTTCAGGACTCAAGAAATGTTTTTTCGGCCTGTGTTTGCTCCACCATTTTGTATGGCAGTGAATCATGTGCCCCAGACGCTTCTGATAGGCAACAGCTTCAACGTCATGACTGTGCCATGACCAGGTGGATGTGTGGCAGAAAACGAGAGGCGAGAACCGCTTCAGCCATACTCTATCAGAAGCTTGGTATTGGTGAAATTTTGGATGCCTTACGCACTCAACGTCTCAGGTGGTTTAACCATGTACAGCGTGCAACCTCCTGCATCAACTCAATAACATGCATGAATACTCCAGGAACAAAGGTTTCTGGAAGAGCAAGGAAAACCTGGCTTGTATGTGTATAAAGTGACTTGAGTGTGTAATAATTAATTCGACTGTTTGACTGATATAAACCATTGAAGTCAGACCACATGGAGAGCAGGTGTGAGATGTTGCCTGGTGTTGTCCACCCTGGAACCCAAGACACTCACAGCACCTTAAATACCGAAACTGGATGTTGATGCTTATTCCTCTAGATCCCTGTATTCTGTATATGCCCACACATATTAAGAGGCTAAACTTGTGAAGGATGTGGTTCTTCACCACGCATTTTGCAAATCACTTACTGCTGGTATGCATAGACAAGTTGAGGATGCCACAAATAGGTCATCTCGGAAAGGTACTACAATTCTACAAACCCTTCAACCTGTTATATTGTTCTTAGACAATTAAAAAGGGTTGGCATGCTGTAAAATAAACAACTCATTCCAAACATATAGTTTAATTACTTTCAAGAAGCAGTCCCCAATCTTATACACTGCCACCATCTATCAATGCTAACCCTGCCTGATATTGTATCAAGTCTGTAAGCAGGCCAACTTCTGTTTATACAGAACACAGTCGTCAATAATATCTTCATTGATGACCGGATTTTGAACTTTTGAAGAGGTCAGTGATCATTGACTCCCCCCTCCCCCCCAGTTCTCGGAATCAACATTTGCTGCCAAGGTAACATAAATTCCAGACAATTTATGTTCATCTGTAAATGGCTTTTGTGATAATTGGAGTGAATGCAAGTAAATTTACTATGGAAATTCTGATCTTGTTTGACTTCTTGCATGAGCTGTTAGTTTACTGCTAGGCCACTACTTATAATTACATATAATAATTAAAGGGAATTTTAGTAAATGGACAATGGAAATTATAACTTGTATATCTATCTCATATATGTATATCTAGGCAGCATCTTCTCTTGCAGGCAAGTATTATTGAATATAAGAGAGAAACTCATGTCTAGACATCCTTTATTAGAATTGGATTTATTATTATTATCCTGCCCCCGATCGGAATTCAGAAAACTCTTAGTAGAAAATAGGAAAATCTTAGAATATAGTACTAATAAACAAAAACTCAATATATTAGAAGCCCTATATATATAAACCCTAATTAATAGAATTAACTTTAATATCAGTAATAATATACTAAAATGTCTATAATTCTAAATATAGTTTCGTACTTATTACATAATTCCCACCAAAACCTTCTATTATACTAATACATGGTCTGTACCTGATTAATCTCATTCTCCTGAAGATGGACCCGGATGGGTCTGAAAATACTTGGGAGACAAATCTAAACTATGGCAAATTCATCAGCCAATTCTCCTCCGAAACTGAGATCCTGATTCGGACTATGTAAAGGATCTACCAAATGGTATCTAGACATGAGTTGTCTCTTATATTCAATAATATATATATATATATATATATAAAATAAATATATATATATATATATATATATTACTAGTGTACTAGTATACACCCTCCGTCAAAAATTATGCGACACCAGTGTTCACACTCACTATTTATCTAGGTATTTTACTAAAAAATTATAGAATTATGTAAGTAATTTACTTTTTCATGTTTAAATTATCATTTCCGATGATGAAAAAAGCATCCACCGTTGACTTTTTATTATAGAGTGAAGGAGTTTTTTCCGCATTCATTTCAGGTGGCGGGGTAAGTGTGAGGTGGTTGTCTGACTTGCTATTTGCTTTCTCGCTTCACCTCACTGTGCAAAATGGCTTCGTTCAGGGAATAGAAAAACGGCACATGTTTTACACACTAAATTTCACATAAAGGGGTGAAAGTACATATATTTATTTACATACATATAAATACACATTGGTCTTCATTATAGAGTTGAGGATTGTGTAGTTGAATAGGATTAGTTCTTTCAAACATGTTTCATTAAATATATGTTCTGTTTTTATATCAACTTCTATTTGATCACTTGATTAGGATTAAAATCTTAGTCAATGGTCAACTGGTCAAATAGACACAGAATATATAACTTAAACAATGTGAACGAATGTTATCTTATATATATATATATATATGTATAACTAGTAGAATACCCGTCCCAATAAATATAGCATTAGTTTGAAATTTTTATGTTTCTTTCTTTGGAGGATATAGGACGGTTTCGATCCCCCCCTCTAAATGGTAAAGTTTACAAAAGAAATACTGTGCCCATGTTACTCACCGAGTTGCCGAGAATATATATTCCAAAATTCATAATCGGGTAATAAGCATTTTGTTTTTACAAAAGCAACTGTATATGCATCCTCGTAACATTAACATTTACAAAAAAAGTAATGTGTCCATGTTATTCAACATGTTGCCTAGAATACATATTCAAAAGTTCATAATTATCCATTTAGTTTAGGAGATTACGCTCTACATACATATAAATATATACACATAGCTAACTTTATATATAAAGATATATATATATATATACTAGTGCACATCCAGTCAAAAATTATACTCTGCTAGTTTTCGCACTTGTTATTTATCTAGATATGACTAAAATATTCATATAAAATCATAGAAAAAAGTATGTTTTACTTGCTAAATTTCAAATGGCTGGGTAAAAATACATATTTATTTACATACAAATAAATACACATTGGTCTTTATTATACAGTGGAGGATTGTGTAGTTGAATAAGATGTTCTGTTTCTATCAATTGATTAGAATTTTTTAAAAATAGTCACCTGATCAAGTACACAGTATATTTAACTTATTCAATGAAATATACTTGAATGAACGATTGTTTCCTAGAATATACTGTATATATGTATTATGCATATTTATATATATATATGGAAGTCTTTCAACCTGAAAACTATTCAACATGTTATCAAAATAACAAAACAAACTTTAGCCCCAAGCCTTTCGTTGGAAAATATTCTTGTTTTGTAAGTCAGTAAATTCCTGGCAATTGCCATAATAGTTTTCTCCCAAGAATTTATGCCAGTCTTCACACAGAACTATAATATTAATATTCTTTTAAGGATAATCAGTTGTTTACCATGAAAAACTGTTTTGGGGATTCAAAAATAAAACAGTAATTATTTTATGGCTCTCCAGCAGTGTTTATCAGACGCTACCTCCCTCAAAACAAAACCGCCAATGGTCCGGATACAAGATATAGGTTTTTGCTGTAGATTGATAATTACCTACTTTATTTTGTTATTAAAAAATATTTTCCTTACTTGTATTGTTCGTCCTTGCTCTATGCTATAAGAAAAATGTATTAATTATTTCCAAAACTAATATTTTATAGCGTTTAGACGAATCTATTTATATTATGTATATTACTTATCAACCTCCCTTGGTTATTTTTATATATATATTTTTTTAATTTTTTATTTTTATATTATACTATGTTTAGTATTTAGATAACATATAACATTTATACTAAATGTCTTATATGATTTTGGATTTGATCTACTAGTTTACCTTGATTTAACTTAAAAGCTCAAAGATGGCGCATTATTGCCTTTAACTGTCTAAATATTTTATTCCGATCCCCACCTTGTTTTATCAGTATTACTACTAAAGCAGCAATATATATATATATATATATATATATATATATATTTGTTGAATATAAGAGACAACTCGTGTCTAGATATCCTTTGGTAGATCCTTTCAATAGTCCGAATTAGGATCTTAGTTTCGGAGGGGAATTGGCTGATGAATTTGCAATAATTTGCATTTGTCTCCCAAGTACTTTCGGACCCATCTGGGTCCATCTTCGGGGGCACAAATGCAAATTATGGCAAATTCATCAGCCAATTCCCCTCCGAAACTAAGATCCGAATTCGGACTATTGAATGGATCTACCAAAGGATATCTAGACACGAGTTATCTCTTATATTTAACAATACTTGCCTGCAAGAGAAGATGCTGCCTATATATATATATATATATTTATATATATCTATATCATTCGATGGGTAAAATTAATTCTCTGAACAGAACAGCTTTGAACCACTTTCATGTCCACTTATGCAGATTAAAACCAAGATATAATGATGCATAGAAAAAATGGTTATTCTAATTTTGATCAAAAGCAAATATATGATTTTGATACTAAAAAATGTTTCAGATGTAAGGCTTAAGCTTAAGAATAAATTCAGAATCATGGAATCCTGCTTATATGGTATCTAGTGACTTTGAATCAAATTCAGTGAGTATCTGATATATTTGAATTTTCGAATGTGAGATTATGCCCCCTAAAAACTCTTTGAAATACTCCAAAGAAACTGAAATTTGGGGACTATTTATTAATCGGAGGTATCTGAATTTTCAGGAAGGACTTAAAGGAGATCCTTTTACCCCTTTTGTATAAAACTAAATTAAACTAAATATAGCCCACATTACGACCTCTTAGGCCTAGCAACTGTGTTCCAAAATTGATAATGATCGGTTAGTTTAGGAGTGAATCCTGTACATACAAATACATAAATATATACACATACCTAATGTTATCTAGATAGATTTGATGATTCTTTACATTTTCATATATGATTGCTGTTACTCAGCTAGTATTCTTTCCTCGTCTTTGACTTTGTAGATGGCTTTTCAGACTAGCTGTAGATCTGCAAGACATGAAACACAGGTGGCAGATCAAAATTGTACTTTCCATGATAATTGGTGTGATCGCTTTTCTGTGTACCACCACATGCCTTTTTAGTTATTCCCCCATCTTTTTGGGGAAAATATTTTGAGTGTTTTTGTTTTTTTACGTGCATCTTCAGATGATTTACGTAATCAGCCTTCGAGAGAAGCACATGCTGACAGATTTCACACATCCAACTTTTGTTATTTACACCTTCATTTTCATTATCACCCTTCCGAAGTTGACACTTGAGCTGATCATGTTCCAGACGATTTTCGTCAAAATCTCTACAAATGTACTTTACAAAGTGTTCGAGACAAATCTGACACCTTAGAAAGGAAAGAAAAAAACTTCATAATGAAGATTCAATGTGCATCTCTTAAAGAATCTATTGCTGAATACAGCTTAATCGAGGAAGCCACCCTGAGTCTCCACCACGTGGAACATGAACCTTAACCTGGAGCACATGGTCTTCATGGTGTCTTTTGGAGACACCTGAACACCAATTTAATCCGGGCAATCAGCTCGTCGTTCGTGTTGCAGACTGTACGGTTGGTGTCTTTCTCAACTGAATCGCACATAATAGTCCATGGGGTTGCAATCAGGTGAGTTGGGAGGGGGCATATGTCGGGATTGAAGTTTTCAGACAGCCACTTCTGGGGTTTTCAGGTGTAAGTCATGCTGCCACACATCTGGTCTTCCCACAGCCACCATCATTTCCACCTAGCACTTAACAGTGAATAGCAACTAAATAGCCATCTGAATTTAGTCTGAGTATCTTTTCGAAGATATGTGACGGCATGACCTGGCCGCTAGATACGGACCCAAAGATCATCACAGTTTGAAGACACTGTCTTCATGACAAACAGGACTTCATATGGACTGTTGGCTAGATATCTGTTCTGTGCATTGTGTAACCGGTCCTGAGAAGCACCAGAGCATTCCGGCCTGATTGAGTGTTTGACCTTGGTGAAGAGTGTATTAGCTTTTGTAAGGCAGTACTCTTAGTCCTTGGTGTTAAGTAGTTGGCTCTTGTATAAAGAGGTGCGAAGATCCTTTTGTAACACTTTCTTTATAGTCACCATGCTGATGTCCATCTCTCTTGTCAAAGTCTGCATTTCCTTGCCTGGATCTTGCTACACTTTTTTTTCTCAACTTCTTGGGGACTAACCTTGTGCAGACGCAGTCAGAATGCTTGCTGATTCTTCTTGCTAGTAATTCCATCAATCTTAAAATCTTTAGTGATGAAAGCATGCTGGATATAATAAGATATGTTCTGCAGCCACTCATTCGTTTTTCCTGCAAAATTCGCATTGCAGACTTATAGTGTGATCTTTATATGCTTTTTCATCAAGTGCCTTTGCTACATGATTCTGACTCTGTGGTTTTTCATGTAGAGTGTGCTTTGGTTTAAGTGGCTGATATAGGGATCATTATCATCAAACCACTTGATTCCTAAAATTCTTCCACGTGCTGTCGAAGTTGCAACTATCTTGTGGTTTTAATTATGGTTGCACACGCACACATTTGACTGTACTTTTGCTTCATTCATATGAATCATTTTATTGACACACATCTTGAACTTTCCCTGCCGTAACTTGTGGTTATTGCTACGTTTTGCACTGTGCAACACACTCACTCTGCACATGTGGCTCAAGTTTATCATGTAGCCATGCTTGGGTATTGGGTGATACAAAGTAGCTTTGTGTTTGAGCTTTTGATGTAGAAACGTGTTGCAAATGGTCAAGTTAACTTCCAAGCTAAGTTCAAGCAACCTCAGGACACTTGCATTCATTCTACTGATGCTAAAAGTACAGACTACATCGCACGTCTCGTAATCCCTACCCACACTCGCATTACACGTGCCGAGAAGCAACAACTTGTCATCAGAAAGCATGGACGCTACGGCAGTAGGAAGAGACTCTTAGAAAGAATAAAGGACCTCTTCACTTGCATGTAGATTCGGAGCAGAGATATAAAATATAGATATTTAGACATGCACATGAAGGATTACTTGTGAATTTGAATGCATTTAAAATTATACCGAAATTGAAACTGAATAAATTTAATGACAAATTTATTATCCATTACTTTTTCTTGCAAGAACAGATATAAAAATTTATACAAAATTTTCCCAAAGAAAAAAATGGCAAATTCTTAATTAAAATCTAAAATCTTCTTTTCCTATTGAATTAACAAATCTGAACGATGTTCATTGGATTTCAATGAACATTTCAATTAATGATCAAATAGTTTTGTTGCTAAAAGAAAAACGAAAATCAATTAATTTTTTTGTACGCTCCTATCAATCTATTAAAAATGATCAGACTGGAATATTTGAGGACTTTGTGAAATTCTTCAAATAGATTTATGTAATTCTATTTTCAGTGTGATTATCAATCTTGCTTCAAAAAAACTAATTTACAATTCCGAAGTATTTGGTTGAGGAAAAATGTTGTAAAAATAAATGATTTATTAAGCATGAATTTATTCAACAACAATTATTCTTCGGAATAAAGACCCTCATTTTCTACGACCTTCTGCCAAAGACCTGCAAGCTTGAGAATTTGGTCAAAGTACTAATCGTTCAGCTTTGAATCTAAAAAATGATCGGACTTTAACTTAATTGAAAAACTCGAATCAGTGACCCTACAAAGAGTGGTGTGTTTATCAGAATAGACTGTCGTCGGCTGGAGCAACGGCAGAACTTCCAAACCATCCGATTCTTCAATCTTGTTACTGATCTTTCTAGTGGTATGCTTCTTTGCATTGTTTTCTTGAAACAAAGCACGTTTTTGACAAATAAAACTTGCGCACTTTACAACCAACTTTTCATGTACTCGATCAACTTTCTCACAGTAAAGTTCAGCATTGATTGTGCGACTATTCAGTGCAACATCAAAATGCAAGATTCACTCGAAGTTCCACAAAAATCATGATCTTCCTTCCAAATTATTTTAACACGTTGCACAAACTTTTCCCTCAACCTAGCAGATTTTGGAAAATTTATGAAAAAACTTTGTTAAAATTGAAATATAAAAGATAAATAAATGGATCGATCATAGTCGAGGGCAACCTAATATTTAATTGGCTATTACACTGAGATGTAGGGGAGGGTGCCACTAGTTTCCATGGATTACCTCACTTACCCTTGATTCTCATATAATGCTGAGCGTTTAGCAAGAAGGAATCAAGTACCATTTTTAAAAGTCTTTGGTATAACTCGACCAGAGATTTAACTACGTTCTCCCGGCCCATTAGCGAACACGCTAACCATTGTGCCAAGTTTAAGATGAAAATCAATTCTTTAGTTTAAAAATTTAATCTGAGGTTATTTCTTCGAAAAGCTGTTGAATGAGAATAGAATAGCTATTTAGAAATTTTCTTTTTTCTAATAAAAATTCTTAAGCCTTTAGTTCAGGAATAGTTAAGGGATAGTTTCGATAGATACTATATTTAGGATAACGCCACAAATAAAAATCTGGGGGTTCATGATTCAGTGAGTGAAGCCCATTAAATATCACCACTTCCTACTGATGAGACCAAAGTCTCTCCACATATTATTGAATGCCAATAAAACAGACTGTTGGAGATTCATGACTGAAACTTGGTGGACAATCAGCCATAAAATGAAGTTTATTTGAATAAAATATGGTTGGATTGCAGAAAGGATTGTGAATTTTATTACCGATTCCATGGGTGACACTTGTTTTTTTAGGGGGGGGGGCACCCTATATTGTGATAACTTGTTGATGTCTGTAATTAGAAATCCATGATGTCTCAAAATCTTCAATGTAAATATTCTTTTCCATTAAACATTAAAAACAATCTCTTCTCATTTATGTCATATTCGATTAGACTTCATCTGTTTTGCTTCAAGGTAAGTCGAAAGTTCGAAAACAAAGAAAGGCGTCACCGATGTGGGGAATATGATAGTCATTTATCTATTCAGAATGTGTGGAGATGAAAGACAGCCATCTTCTTACTTTATGAAATGCGATAATATTTGAGATTGTGGAGAGAGACACTGAAAGGAATTAACTTTCTCAAGTATGAAAATGGAAGTGAAAATATGAAAAATGGAAACCATGAAGCATGTTTAACATTAACAAAATAATATTTACTACTGGTATGTAAATGTCCATCTTTATATAGCTTATACTGCATTGGAGCTAGTACGAAGAAAGATATTTAAAATTTTGTGGAAAAAAATACACTGAGTATTTGGATGACAGAGTATGAATGTATTTACATATTGTTTTTATTGATAAAAAAAAAACATTAGAAATTATGCAAGTAAAAATAAGTCGCTTCGAACTAATGCTGAATACTCTTTATGTATACTTTTTTGCAGATTATCAAAAGGAGAGGTCACTTAGTTTTAAAAAATATTAATGTAATGTTTTTTTTTAGGTTGTTAATTTCTTAAAACTATTAAAAACGTATCCAGTTAAAAAAAATACTTTAGATTCGAACTCAATATTGACATCATTAAAAAAAACTACCTTAGTAATGTGTACTCTGCCGATTCCTTTGTGTCAACCAATCGCATGTTTCTATTTGCATACGAATAGACAAACTCTCAAAACACCACAACTTTTTAATATTCTATATAAAGTAAAGACGATTTTTCCCCTCCCAAATCAGTTCGAAATAGACTATTAAACCAATGCATCGCACACATCGACACGTATCACTTCAGTCGTGTAGTACCTTCGTCCGTGCTTCCAAAAAATGAAAAATATTTTTACACCTTAAACAAAAAACATTAGCTTTTGACCCCTCTCAAAGTCTCTGTCAAATAAGCTAGCCAAAGATATGGTATCAAAGTGTATTCCCACTAAAAAAAAAGTCCTCCCACCAACCTCATGAACACCGGCTAGCGTAGCAGTCCTATTATTTCGCAAGAAACTAAAAAGAAAAAAAAACACACCAGTGTCAGTATTCGGTAACCAGCCAATAATATGACTAAGCAACATCCATTACTCTTACAATGCTTCGTGACCTAAATAATATTTTACGGACTACTAATAATCAACAGATACGCATAATTGCGCTTTTCATTTATTTATAATTAAAAAAATGCTCTTTGTATTTCTATATACTTTTAACTAACTCCAAACATTAAAATACTTCTGCGGTTCATTTTTTCGTCATCGAAAGTTATTCTTCGATTTGGAACATAGCTATTCCTTTCTTGTTTTTGTTATCACAATTTTATAGCCTTAAATAAATTCAGAGCGGTTTCCAAAAACATAATTTCGTATTTTAGCAATGAAGTTTTAATTGGTTGGAAATACAACCATTTTATATTGATTATTCTTACCGGATGTTCTACGTCGATCCATATGAGCAGAAACAATTGTACACACTTTCTATTTAGATGTCGCAGGATGAACATCCGGTTCTCTGTACGTCACCAGACAACTATTTTACTTTTGCAATGTTTGTATTTACCTTACATTCTGACTTGCAAAAATGTGAGAATTTTGGAAAAAATGATCCAACAGCTCTAATAGACAGAGAATGTATATCTTATTTACCGAAATATCTAGGAAAGAACGAATCTTGCTTAAGTAAACATATAGTATAGTGATTATTTAAATTCCAATGACCAAAAAATTCAGTCTTTACTCATATCCTTTATTTTTTGCAATGGCGAATACAATTGTTTTGAAACAAGCAAAAAGTGGCCATTAAACGCAAATTACTCGCTGTTCTTCAGAAACTACAATGAGAGGCTTTCATAAGATGATCTGTCGAGCACAGAATCCGTGAAGAAAACAAACAAGCAGGAAAGCAGGTAATACTCAGATGTAATCCACTTTCTCCCCTGCCACTAGGATGATATTAGTGTATGTATATATATATAGCACTAGATAAAGTGAAAGAATAAAATAAGGTGCGACTCAAATTTTATTTGCATTCAATGTTCAAGCAAAGTCCTTTAAAGTCCTTAACTCATGAGTTTTCAAAGAAAATCTATCTATCTATCTATATATATATATTACTAATAGAGATTTGGTATCTGTCTGTCTGAAGGCAAAACTATACTATTAATTCTATATATGAAACCTATATTGTACTATCTTTGAATGCTCCAAGGTGATAGTATAGTATCTGTTCTGTTATAAGACAATCTTCAGAGATTACCGTCTCTTTTGGGAAGTAATGTAGTATCTGTTCTCTTGTCATGATACACTCCTCCATGGCATTACCTCCTCCTTTTGTAGGGGGGTAGCATACGTCAACAAGAAATTGTTATGATCATCTTTTCATTAGTAAACTCACCACTTACATTATTATGAGGGTGTATATTATTGCTAGTATATATATTATATATAAATAAGATATCTTTGAATGCGATAGACATTCTGTGTCTACCTGACACGTTGACTTGTGAAAATATTTTAGCATTTTGCAAAGAATAATCAACAGATGTAATAGACACAGAATATGCTAAAAATAACAAGTGTGGCTTAACTACACAATAACGAAGGAGTATTATATACATAAATAATTCATGCAGTTTCCTTTTAAATGTATGCAGACAGTGACACTGGAACGTCTTAATATTCAGTCTAATCAAATTTCATATGACTATTTTATTTCTGTTTTATCATTCAGTTTTTTTTTATTATTCATGATTTATTTATTTTTTATAAAGGATGAAGCAGAAGCACTTGTTTCCAGATAAGATGGATTCTGCCACCTCGGGGGCTTTTAGTGTCGCGGGAACCTGTCGCTTGCAAATAATGGCATCGACCATACGCACCTTCGCCCCCCTCCTTCCCAATCATTTCTTCCTTTCTTGTTCGCAGGAAGTAAAAACTTGCAAACACGAAAATCGAAAAAAGGAAAAACAAGGATAAGACAAGTCTTAGATCCTTCACATATTGTGCAACCAATCACTTCTTTCCATTTTTATGAGAATTTACACCCACATATATGTATTTTCATATATATATATATGTATATATATATATACATACATACATACATATATAGATGTTTTAGATTTCTATTTTTTCAAAAAATACTCTATGGCATTATATTTTGCCGTTTATTTTTTTAGTGACAGAATGGCGCCAGCGCGATTCTTTAACTGAAATAATCTGTCTTCGATCAAAAGATGGACAAAAGTAAAAAAAAAAAAATTAAAAAAATGCAACAATATAGTTAGCCTGAAGACACCATCGTATAAAAAAATCTTTGTTGTACAGATTAATAAATATGTTGAATAGTTCTCAGAAATACACCATACTGAATATACATCCTCCATTCTATAATAAAGACCAATATATATATATATATATATATAAATAATGTATTCCATCCCGTCACTTAAAAGTTAGCAAGTAAAATGTTTTTTCTAGTCCCTGAACAAAACCATTTCAACTGAAGAATGGAAGCGAGAAAGCAAATAGCAAGTCAGACAACCACCTCATACTTACCCTGCCACCTGAAATGAATGCAGAAAAAACTCCTTCACTCAGTGTTTTGTTTTCTTTAGGTTATAAAAAATTGAATTACTAACGCAATTCTATGATTTCATATGAATAATTTAGTAATATATCTAGAAATAGCATCATTTTTTATGGAAGGTGCATATTAATATTTGTTTGTATCCTTTGTATATTTATGCAGCATCAGTTCGTTTAGGCATGTTTGGTTTAACTATTATGGACAATACTTACGTTGATCTTACAACAAGGATTTTGTTTGCGCAAATAAAAAAAAAAAATCTAAATTTCGAAAATCCTCGTCGATATCACAACATTAATTGAATATAAAAAAACGACTACAAATTCTTGAGCCTTAAATATAAAACCTAAAAAATCGACTATCAATAAAAAATATTTTGAATCGATTATAAATATACTAAAATGTCTTTTACTACTACTAATTGTAATCATCAAAGTTACATAATTTTCCTGCCAAGCTTACTCAAATAAGTATTTAAATTGTTGATTATCATAGCAATTCACATAACACCCAAAGCATTGACTGCGATGAGCCCGAAAGTAACCATGATGAATGTATCAAGCAATTTCTACCTGAAATAAAGACTCTCGTCAGGAAACATGAAGGGATCTCTATCAAGATATCTAGACAAAAATTGTGTTTAATATTTAATTAAACATGCGAATATGTTGTATGTGTGTGTATATGTATATATGCTCAAATATGTAGTAACATGACTTATTATTTGACTTTAAAGAGACACCAAATATTTATAAATCGTAATTTCTTACTTTATTACCTTAATAATTACTAAAGTAATACATCACATACACGATACATAACATATATTCATAAAAACAATGAGGATTTTATTTTACTTACAAGCCCCCAGGAATTTCATTGTGTTTTCAAGTATTGGACATTTTCCGAGCCTATTATAAATAACTTTCATTCTTTTAAAACTCCTCTTTCATATAAAATTGGAAAATTCAAACTTTTCCAAAACACAAACGCTGGATTGCGCTTATTAATTGTGCTCACCATATTACATAACTTCAATTTCTTCAGATAAAATTTTGTCTCTCACTGGCATATAATAAAAGAAAAAAAACTGTTTCACTAACTTTAAGCTTTATTAAACCCTTATTTTATTTATTTTTAACTTTATACTTTTACAATAAACAAATACTATGCTGATTATAGTTGCTGACCCCCATAAATGTTAAATTCATCTACATATAGATGCTACATATAGTCATTTCCAATTTTATATAACTACACCAATATGTAATGGTTCGATTACTTTCCAGGATTAGTTTGTTCGTTTTCTTTTTTCAGCTTCATTTTAGGGATAAGTTTTTTTCGGGTGGGTAGGGTTTTAAAGCATTTATTTTCTCTTTTTTTCATTGTTACTAAAAACAATTACATCAACACTCACTGTTTATCCGACAAGTATAACGTTAACACTAACGCCTACGTGACTATTAACAAAAATATAGCATAATATAAGGTTCAGGAGTGGGAACAGAATTTCCTTGGTTTCCGCAACTTTTCCGGGAAACGCCGAGGCACAGGTCCTGCTAGTTTAATGTAATTTCATGTGTTACTAACTCTATTGATTGGCTATGTTCATTAGATGAATTGCGTCAATGTGCACTCTATTGGATAGGGGTGATTAGATTCAAGATGTAGATAGGGTTAGCATTATTCTATATAAATTGTTCATAGGTCGTATTTCTAAAATCAAAGTAACCTCTAGAAAATGTACTGCTTTAGTATTAGAATTTCTCAACCGTTACACACATATTTATCATTTTCACAAATGTTCTTATATCATCACATTTTGGCCTGATGTGTACAACCATCAAGCCGTCATCACAATATAATCCTATGTTATATAATATCAAAGTGTGTTTTCATATTATACGGGGTAATCAACCAATAAAGTTGGACATTTCAGTCGTCCAACACTCGAAAGGGAACATCAAATGATTCTGTCAGGCTGCACTTAATTCATTTTTCACAGCAAATAAAATTGTGTCTTAGTTTTCTTCTGTAAATTTCCTCCAGAAATATCCATACATTACTGGGCAAATCCATGGCATCAGTGAATAATCCCTCCGTTATCTATGAATGACATAAAACTAGATTAATGAAGCTTGGTCCGTGATAGCAATATCCTTAAACCTGGTAATGGCATCATCAGTGTTGATCCATTGATTTAATTGCAAGGTAGTTTTGATCTTGAAATGAACTCATTCAAAGATCTGTTTGCTAATCCTTCCGATTTCAGATTTTGTTAGACTAATAAACCGGAAGGTTAGTTTACAGCTAAAATCCTGTTTGTGGTCTTTAAGAAGAAAGTAATCCCTTGTACTTACATTGACAGTTTCTTTGGAAAATTATCTGTCTCCCCACATTTCTTATTTTGGCTTTGTGCCATCGTCCTCCCTCTCAATACTCTTATCTCTCCCATCTCTGAACTGCGGTCTTAACAAATCAGCAAAATGCACGAAATAACATCTAAATTGAAATTAAGATATCCAACTTAGTTTAGAAAACAGCTCTTAACATTTAATGTAAGTCTTAATAATATTATATACTAGCAGGGATACTCAGCATTGCCTGTGATTGACTGAGGAACCCTATGTGCTTTTGCGTCTAGCCAATGAGACTGTAAAATATGAATATTTTGTAGTTTAGCTGACCATGTGTTCTGCAATAATTCATTCTTCACTCAGGTGGTTGCCATTACTCGTGTGGTGTTTTCGTTGATAACACCACACGGATGTTGGAAAGAGAAAAGATAATGGAGAAGAAACAATTGGATTTAATAACATAGACGTTTATTGCAGTTTGTCATAGACGAACATAAAAGAAAGTGATGGTACATGTAATACGTAAACATAAAAGAAAGTTATGGTACATGTAATACGTAAACAGTAGACAAAGAAATAATTTCAGAAACAAGTACTAAACAAAGAATGCAATCGTTCCCATTACAATAAAAAAACACGTGTTCAGAGGCAAAACAACGGAGCAAATATATATCTAACATCTTATTTATTCCATGATAAATGCCAGTATACTGAAATCATATGCCCTTAATAGGGTTATGATGAAAATTCATATACACTAAATGTACAAAAGCAAGGAAATTCCCAAATTTTTACACTTTTATTGTCATTAAGGGCATGACTACATATCAACCAAACCATTTCATCATCACATCACTACAGTATAAATCTCTATGCATGAGTGGATGAAGTGTGTGAGGTGTGCTGAAGAAAAATTCCTACCAGTAAAATACATAGCCCTGTTGTGCTCGCATACCCTTAATGACAATAAAAGTGTAAAAAATTGGGAATTTCCTTGCTTTTGTACATTTAGTGTATATGAATTTTCATCTTAACCCTATTAAGGGCATATGATTTCAGTATACTGACATTTACATGGAATATCACTACTTTTGTAAAGGCTATGCCTCAAGACAATGGTAATTTTTAAGGTTTTTAGGAATTTTCTAGAAAAACTAAGGTCTATGGTAAACTGAAATTAAAATGCCATCAACTAGACCCTAGAACCTCTATCTCTGCCAAAAATCAGCTGAATCCATCAAATAGTTGATGAGATACAGGGTGGCGTACGTACGTACACACAGATAACACAAAATCACTCCTGACCTTTCTGGATCTCTGGGTTGCCTTGACTAATGATGCTGAAATTCTACACACTTATAGAACCTATCAAATGAAAATTTTGTGCGAAGTTTTAAATAATTTGGTTTATTGGTTTTTGAGTTATGACTGATCAAAGAAATGAGATTTCTAGCATAGGTCGGTTTTGAAGTCTATTAAGGGATAGAGCGCTATCGCGCCTCCCTTGATTTATTTTTTGTATATTTTATGATATTTAATTTACGCGGATGGGATCCAAGAATGCACACATTGGATCGGAAGTGGTGTAAGTAAGTTTGCATTAATTGAAATAGATTTTGGTAATTTTATAGTCTTTAACCCCTTGGCATTGCTCGGGAACTGATGTGAACGCTTGTGTACTTCTGCTCCAAGCCCTGAACCCCCACACCCCGCATTAAAATTTCTATTATATTTTACTTTCTATATTTTCAAGTAAATAATATAAACGCTGTATTTCTTTTTAATAGATGTTAAGCACAAACGCAGACTGCACGATAATGTTCTGCTCCCTTTGAACCAAAAATTAAATATACTTGCCCAAGTACTTTGAGTAACGTAGTTTCATCTTAGAGATTTTGTCTGTTCATCAGTCAGAATTTGTTTAAGCCTAATAAACACATTGTGGAATTTGTCTCATTTCGAAATATCAGACATCTTAACTTTTAAAAATGGAGAATATTGCATTAATAGTAAATAATAAATTCCCAATAAATAAAGCAGATGGCATGACTGGAAATCGAAACCGAAACCTTGAAATCTTCAGTCTGGGGTTCTACCAACTGGCATATTTGGACTTTCTTATAGAGCTTTAAACAGCTTAACAAAATAATTATAGCTTTAGCGTGACGTCATAGAATTATGATTACGTCATGTTTCAATACATGAATTCAAATATAAGCGATAATAAAAATAAATAAATAAATAAATAAATGGGTAAACATTATCAAAAGCGTTGGAAATTATTTTAATAGTACAAAACTATTTAGTTTGCTTTAACTATGTATTGTGTTTAGTTCTTTCACAATTATATAATCCTCCCAGTCTAACAAAAACATGCGACCAGAGGGAGCATATTTTTGCTAGTTTTATAAATACAATAAAAAAAAAGTTGTCAGCTGCAAATGCAGACTCAATGAGAAAGGCAGGTGGAAAAGATCCATTGCTCTCATTAAGGCTATCTCGCATCAACTCATTTTTATGTTATTTGATTCCTATTTTCTACATCTTATGGTGGGTAAAACAACGTTGAACCTGGTTAGTACTTAGATGGGTAAAGTAAATTCGTATGAATCAGAATGATACAACTTTGAGAGAAATTATGTTTATAATATTTGTTTAGATTACTGAATGCCAAGAGTTCAATTCTTTTTACAAAGAGCAATGTTTTATGCTAAGTGGCAACAATTACATCCCTTACTAGAGAGTTCATCCCACAAGTGGAGGCAAGTGTATATTGGGAGGAAAAATAAATATGCCTACCCTACATGTATCTGTACTTGCATGACATTTTTTTCTCTATATTATCATCCTGATGAAGTCTTATAAATAAAGACGAAACGTTGATGTACACATAAAAAACATCCATTTTTTGGTTTTCCTTTTTCATTTTCCCATATATATATATATATATATACATACATACACACACATATTCACACATACATACACACGGCTATACGTACATATACACATACATCTACATATGTATATACATATAAACACATCTATCTCCATAAAGACAATAATTAAACCCAAATATGAATACAAACCACATTAATTCACATTTACACATATATAGACAGACAATCAAATAAATACGTTAGCCTAGAATCATTGTCGAGCACTCTTCAACATGGATTATTATATACAATCATAGAAAAGATAAACCTGGAAATATTCCTACCACAAACAAAAAGATTACCTTCCTAGGTTTATTATGAAGACAGAGGAACTAATAAGACGAATGAGATGGAAGGCATACTTCTTTTTACAAAATCAGGAAAATACCGACACTAAGGAAAATTACGGTTTCGAAAGTCTTAACCCGGCTTCTCCCATTAAGCAACTAAAACAGTTTCAAAGTGATATTCAGGACCTAGCAAAAACATCACATTCCACCAATACAAGAACCCATTTCAAAGACATAAATCAATCTAAAAACATCCTAGTAAAAGCAGATAAAATAAGGAACTTTTATAAAGACTACAAGAAGCCTAATAAACAAGAACCTTACGAAGAACTATCGAAAAGCAAACAACACAAACCTAATTGAAGTTATCAACACAGAAAGTAAAAGGATTACCGATGAGTTACAAATTAGCAAAAGGGAAACGGAACGTGCATTTTACTTAAAGCTCACAAACCAGACTTTAACACAAAACCATCAGCTAGACTTATCAACCCAACCTGACCAGAAATTGGAAGGATAAGCAAAATAATTCCGGAAAGCATTAATCTGAAAATCAAGGATAAAGATAGGCTAAACCAATGGATTAATATCATGGATAAGGTAAATTGGTTTTTAGGAGTCAATGGCAAAGGTAGATGTGCTTTTATTCAATTTGACATCATCAAATACTACCCATCTATTACTAAAGTCCTCTTCGAGCAAGCAATTGAATTTGCTAAATATTCCACAGATATCTCTGAAAAAGATATCAATATTATAAAAAGCTGTCATACAACGGTTCTCATTAGTAACAGTGAACAATGGACAAAAAAGGCAATACGGATCTTTCAATGTGTCTATGGAATCGCTAGACTCTGCAGAGGGATCTAATCTAGTAGGTTTTTATATAGTAAGAAATATTATCAGAAATAATATAGACGTAAAGGATATAGGATTACATAGGGATGACGGTCTAATGATAGTTAGAAAATCTACTAGCTTAAAATGTGACGAGATTAGAAAGATAATTCACAAAAAATGAATAAATTAGAGCTTAAAGTTGAAATTACTGGCAACACTAAACAGGTTGACTTCCTTGATGTTACATTTAATCTAACAAGGAACAATTATAAATCTTTCATGAAGGAAAACTCAACCCCATATACGTGCATTCACAATCAAACCACCCACCTTCCATAATTAAACACATACCTAAGTCCATAGAAAGTAGAATTAGTAACAATTCATTGGACAAAACAACATTTAACGACTATAGAAACATTTATAACACGACCCTATCGGGTACATAAACGCTGATATAAAGTATAAGAATATAGAAGCAAATGCAAACAGTTCTAGAAATTGAGGCCAGGAAATCATCTGGTTTACGTCCCCTTCAATCTAATGTTGAAAACAAAAATTGGTTGTAAATTCTTGCAACTTATAAACAAACACATTCCACCAGGTAATGCATTACATAGGTTATTTAATAGAAATACATTAAAAATAAATTATAGTTACACAGACAATCTTGAACGAATCATTCCAAAACACAACAAAAACATACGTAAAAGAAATGACACAAATAACGATATTAAAGGTAATGGAACCACTAATAAATGTAATTGGAAAAGACAGAATAAATGTCCCTTACAGAGCAACTGCCTTACTACCTCAGTAATATATTGCGTAAAAATATACACAGCAGAAAATCCAGAAGAAAAGACGTTCTGTATAGGAAGCATGTTAAAGTGTTTTAATGCTAGGTTTTACCTACATACATTATCATTCAGAAACAAAAAATACATGAACACTTCGCTGTCCCGATATTTCTAGAAAATAAATCAAGGATGAAAAAAAAAACAATTATGAGATGGAATAATATCAGAAAAAACGGGACTTGTGGATCATTTAACTGACTCTGTTTTTGTGCCTTGGTGAGAAAATGGAAATTATGAGGTTTAAAGACAGGGAAAAATTACTTAATATTAGACATTTCAAAGAGCATGCATTGAGCAGATTTCGAATTATAAACATTGCTGTCCACTAATAGCTAAAGTTACGCTGTCCCAACCCTACTAATATACTACCTTGGTTTCATTTTTATTTTAAATTTTATTTTATTTTTATTTTATGTTATTCTATGTAACTATATCTCACCTTAGTGTAGGTATTGATTTTATCTATTTTTATATTGATTTTTTTCTTTGTTTCCTATGTTAAACTTAACCTTTGTTTATATTGAACTTGTATTTTAGTTGTGTTTATTTACGCTAGACTTAGTCATTATATAGTATGCTCAGATGTTGGGTTTTATTGTATTTTGTTTGTTTGCCTGGGTAATGTTTGCTTTGTGTTTGTTCCTTGAATTAATGCTAGCACCAGTCCAAATGTAAACACACTGAATTAGGATAATGTGGGATACTGAGGCAGGCAATGTTATCATTTTGTGCCTATAGGCTGTATGCATAAGATTATGGAATCACAGCACAGGGAGAGCTATACAAGTAGAATGACATGTATGACCGTGTGTATAAAAAAATTTATAGGATAAATATCGGTAGATGTATTCCTTAATTCGTAGCCCCTGTATTTCGTAAGAACGGTGTGTATTTCGTAAGAAAGTTGAGAAAGTTGAGTAGATGTATGCGCTTGAGGAGGGTATAAGTATGTTGGGTGTATGGTATATGTGGTGATATGTGTATGTATGTATGTATGTATGTATGTATGTATAGGAATATGGAAACTCAGAGATGCCTTTTTCGATAGAAATATGTAAATATTGACCAGTATGTATGTATGTATGTGTATATATATATATATATATATATATATATTGTACGAATGGATGTGTATAAAGTTGCAGGTTTTATTTAGTAACCTAATTCTAGGCTAACATATTTATTTGTCTGTCTATATACATTTAAATGTGAATAAATGTGGTTTGTATTCGTATTTGGGTTTAAGTGATGTGTTTACAGAGATAGAAGTGTTTATATATATATATATGTGTGTGTGTGTGCCTGTGTGTATGTACGTATAGCCGTGTGGGTCTGTGTATATATGTATATGTACGTATAGCCGTGTGTGGATCTGTGTATATATGTATATGTACGTATAGCCGTGTGTGGATCTGTGTATATATGTATATGTACGTATAGCCGTGTGTGGATCTGTGTATATGTGTATATGTACGTATAGCCGTGTGTGGATCTGTGTATATGTGTATATGTACGTATAGCCGTGTGTGGATCTGTGTATATGTGTATATGTACGTATAGCCGTGTGTGGATCTGTGTATATGTGTATATGTACGTATAGCCGTGTGTGGATCTGTGTATATATGTATATGTACGTATAGCCGTGTGTGGATCTGTGTATATATGTATATGTACGTATAGCCGTGTGTGGATCTGTGTATATATGTATATGTACGTATAGCCGTGTGTGGAGCTTTAGAAGTGTCAAGGTTTTTTATGATGTCTCTGACCTGGGATGGGGTGATGACCAGGTTATCAAGTGTGGATTCGGTCAGCAAAGGGAATTTGGGGAGGGGGTGGTTATCTGAGTCCAAAGTAGTTAGAAGCGAAGCGTTGGGCAAGTAGTTCAGCCTTATCAGTGGCCGTGCAAACGACATCATTGTGGTTTGATAGTGGGGGAATCGTTGATTGACCATTATTCACTACACTATTGTAGATTTTCCAGAAATCACGAGTATCTAGTTTTTGTGACTGGATGCGTTTTTTGTTAACTCATTATACCTTCTCTTTGCTTCACCTATCACGGCCTTGCAATTATTTCTTGACTCTATGAATTTATGTCTATTAGTAGCTGACTTATGGCGGCCGAATTTACGGAATGCTTGTTGTCTCTCAGAAATGGCAGCTGCACATTCCGAGGTTAACCATTGAGGAGAGTGAGGCTTGCTAAAGAATTTTCGCATGGGGACATAGGCTTCAATGCCTGCTTTGATCCATTCAGTTAGTTCGTTTGCACACTGGTTGGCAGAGAGTGAGAAGGTTTCCCTCCATGGGGCGTCGCTGATGTGATCTCTGATTGACTCAAAATCAGCCTGCTCGTAGTATCTCGTTGTTTTGAGCAACGGTTCATCAGCTTTTGATGTGTGTCTTGTGTGGTATTTTACTTATTGCTGTAAACACACACACACACAATGCCGTTTATATAATAGATTATATTTTCTATCATACTTGATTAAATTACAGAATTGTATAATTTTCTTCTGAAAATTAAGATTTTAATTTAATTGACTTAACGATGACATGCACAAAGACCGTAAAAACCGATTTCACGAATGGAGGTGATAATTACTTTGTTGGTCAGCCATGTTTTCATTATTAGGCAATGAAAACCAATCAAAAGAAAATCTAAACAAGCTTCTCAAAAATGATGAGCAGATAAATTTAGGAGAAAATGTTTATAGCTCATTTTTATTATATAATAATAACAACGAATAATCAATTCTCCTCAAACAGAAGATGGTAATAATACATTTCCAAATCATTAAAAATCATTTTAAAAATTAATGTCGATATTTTCATATTTTACGGCGAATTAGAGGCGAATATGAGTTACAAATTGAAAAAGTGCAATATCATTTTTATATCCACGTTCAAAATGTTTATAAAAGATCCGATGGCTATGGAAATCTGCCATTATTTTTTTCCAAAAAAAATGATTTTCTTTATCCATTAAATCCTATTCAGAAATGTGCAAACTGCAATAATAGCCAATCATTTACTCAAAAAACGGGAAAATTTTAAAAGGCGGGAAGCAGGGCTCCTAAATAAATTTGTCAACAAAACCTTTTACTGCATTAAAACTTCTTCCTCTATTAAATAAACTTCGAACAAATTATGAAGATCAAGTAAAAAAAAAAATATATAACAGAGATTGCTCAGTCTTATAAAAGAATCTAAAAAATTAGCCAAGAAAAATGTAGTAAAAATTGAAAAGTGAAATAATTTACCATCATAAGAAATGTATCATGCTGTGTTAAAAACGTGGATCGCAACCTCCGAAACCATAAGTTGGGGGACATTCAGGATACTAAAGGAACAATAATTCGTCTCAATATGAAGATGTAAAAAACTATAAAATGTTTTCTTGCAAATAAAAGTGTAATTTGATCCAAAGTAGAAGCTATGTGCTTAGGTTTATCAGTTTTCTAATCTCAAATCTGAAATCAACCCGGGGGAAACATAAAGAAGCATAAGTCTATCGATTGCTGATCTTGGCAAAGATGTTTTCCTGCAGACAAAGAACGAGATATCTAACTAGATGTCACAATAAATGACATTGGCCGTTGTTAAAGACACAAAACTATAAGATATAAAATTACCAAAGCAGAATCTACGAAACAAGTAACAAAAAACAGTCTAGAAGAAATGAAGTCAATATTAAAAGGTTGAATAATTTAGTACACCCAGAAATGTACAATGCTGTGTAAGAAGGTTAAACACAAAACGCAAAATCATGAGTTTAGGCATTCAGGATACTAATGGAACAACAATTTCAAATCAACACATTCTCCAAGACTGGGCGAATTTTTATGAAAGATTTATGAGGCTGATAATAGAAATGTTTGAAGAATAGACAATTCCACATCTGAAGAATTCATCTAATATTAACAGGTGAAATAACAAACGCAATAAGAAAGCTTTAAATCGTTAAAAGCCCACTGACTGCCAATATTTATTCCAGACATTTGAGAATGGGCGGTGAGCCTCTAACCAAGGCAATACAATACACCATCTTTTCAACATAATTCTACAAACTGAACAAATTCTTCATACGAGAGTAGAAAGTTAACCTTGAGTCTACTTTCGGCAGCCTCGTAACTCTCGCTTCCCTTAATTTGTCCTTTAGTCCTCACATTTCATGAACGATGTTTCTGACAAAGGGGAAATAATTGCTGTTTTCTATGTCGGAATTTATCCATGTAACACGTATCGTTGGCTAGTTTTTGACCTTGAAGTAGTATTTTTTAAATTTTTTAGCTCCTTACATCAATTGGCTTCATGCCTTGTCTGGAGTGATTTTCATTAAAAAATATACGTTTAAAGAGACAATACACCAAATGAAAAGTCTGATTTGGAATTTTTATTCCAAACATAGTTGTTGAATATATTTAAAGTGAAAATAGTTGATGTCTCTTCTTTCATGAGTATACCAGCTACTCTATGAGAAAGGTATTCAAACAACAGCTTTTAATCCCAGCCCACAAGTAAGGCAGGTGGACAAGATCAATTTCCTCCATCAAGGGCTATATGACCTCCCATTCATTTTTCCCTTATCCAATTCCTATTTTTCTACATTCTAAGTTGGCTTAAACAACGTTGAGCCTGATCAGTACTTAGATGGGTGACCATTATACAATACCAACTGTTGTAAGTTTAAAAGTGGTTGTAGAATCACTTCCTCTAATATTCTTGGGAAAGGTATGAACCCCCCTCCACCCCACCAGATAATGGATTTATTGTATTTAATTACACACTAGTACAATTGGAAAAGATATGAACCAATTTTCCCCCAGCTATATGTAAGAGTGACTTGTGTTCAAATAATCGTATACAATTAATCACTGACAATGGGCATTGTGTATCAGCATTAAATGACCCCAAACTGTTGAAATGCCATAAAACAGACCCAACAAAACCAATTACCGTAGTGAATCATTCTGTTTCATATATAATCGTTTATTCTAAAATCTGATTTTTTATTATTATTTAGATGCAATTCTTAATATACTTCATCTGAATGTATACAAATTGCTTCTAACATCGCATCAATTCTTTCCTTATCCAATTTTGTTACTCCTAGGGTTATATCACACTGAAACGCTGGTTAAGCAACGTTGAACTTGGTCAGTACTTAGCTGGGTTACTATTTGAAAATAACAAGTGCTGTGAAGTCACGTTTCTTCCATAGAGTAATGAGTGCAATAGTAGAGTACACTATACTCTAACACCTTGATAAAACAACTCCTCCAGAAAGAAAACTGAAATAACACCACTTCTTCTTTACTTGTATCCAGTATTGCTTTCAGTTGTTTGTGATTTATCCTTGTAATGCCAACTCTAGAGTAGTGCTGGTGAGGATTGTGGAACACTTGCTTCACTCTGAACTCCTCATTGATATCCATTGTCTCTTAGATAAGCTAGACCTGTGTATGACCTTACACTATATCTGGTTGTAAAACTCGAATTTAAGAGCTTTTGGAGAGTGAGGAGTCCCACCCCCCTTAGTTGGCATTACTCTCAGGTCCACTCTGACTCAGTGTGTCAGCATCTGCCAGCGTCCCACCTATGGATTAAATAGAATCTATCGCTTGCAGAATATGTATTTGCAAAATATATCCCTATAAAACAAATTACTCTATAAATATTTGAAGATATCAAGTACTTAAAGCATGAAAACTTTACCAAAACGACTGAATTTAATATTAAATGATGATATAAAAGGTTGATATGCGTAAAACAAAACAACCAAATAAAGCGATTATAAGAAGATAACGAGGTTAATCAAGAAATTATTCTTTCATTTTATTTTACAAGAGATTTGGAATGTCTACAACCGAAACAATGTCACATTTATGAAAAATATAACATCATATTCCCAAATGTTAGATATTGGGTGAGTAGACCCATTAGTATATAAAATAGTCATTTGAAAATAACAGAAAATGAAAGATCAACGGGGGTCAATCTGATGACCTCGAGCTGAGGATTTCTAAACTGTGGAAATTAATAGAAACGGATAAGACGTTACATGGCTCAAAGAGAGTGTGAGAGAGTAAAGGACAGTCTGTGAGCACGTAGCACGTGGCTGTGTAAAATGAGGGGCTAACAAAATAAAATTGATTAGTGATGTCGATCGCTCTCTCTTTTTCTTTGCCCCCCCCCCTCCTCTCACTGGTCAGTGATTTTGAACCAAGATTAAGTTGAATAAATGGCTGCTGTCTTCCATCAGTCGTTGTCTTGAGTTTGTCCTTTTCGAGGCATGAAAGAAGTTATTTGCAAACGGCGTTTCCTCGGTCCAGAAGGATCATGCTGACGCGCGTGCAAGAAAAATATGGTAGGAATACAATTTGTGGACTTTAATATTTTCGTAATAATTATGACAACTTGGTTGAAAACGCAAAGAATAATTATGCTTCTAAAATCGCTTTTATTCTTCGCTTGCCCAATTCTTAATTTTGTTCACCCTCCGGTGGTGTTCAGTTTCAACAGTGTTGGAAACTTTTGCACATATCTCATAGTATTTTTTTGCTTGTTAAGAAAAAAAAAGAAGATATCGAAAGCTGATGGAAGTAACTGTGTTTTAAATCTAACATGACGCTGGATTAAAATTTGCAAAGCTCTCAAATCTTATAGCGTCTTTTTTTGTTATTATTATTCCTTGGTGCATCTTATCCGTTTTTCCGCAAAGAGTGTCACTTCCTCTTTCTCATTAGCTTCAGCTTCTTTGGCCTCGGGTGAAAACATTGTAGGTTGCGAGATTACTTTCATGAGCTTTTTGCTCTGCCGCCAGACACAAAATCACGCAAGTAAATTCTCTTGGCTGCCACTGTTTTCACGAATAAACAAAGCTATGAATATAAAGGCTCGTCGTCGTTTCTTATCGTTATTAAACCTGTTATTTGCAGAAGAGCTACCCTGGAGTCACCTGCATAATCACTTGCTCGTAATAATCAAAACGATTTCGTTTCATACTGAGAAGAAAAGAAGCTTAGTCTTCTAAAAAAAAAAAAAACCAAAGATTGTGCAGATTTGTTAAAAACGACCAAACAAGGGAAAAAAATATATTTTTCATTTTTCTTTTTTTAATGCATGCGTCCACGCATGTCCTGAGAGGCTCCGTCTGTTGGTTCGCCATGCTTCAGTTCGAAATAAAAATTTTATTACTAAACTCTTAAAATAAATAAACGCATCTTAGAAATATGAGACTTTGGCTTATCTTTTGTAAAAATTTAATCCAGCATTCATGTTTAATTTTCCGAAGAAAATAACGAGTTGGAATTTGACAAAAGACTTTAATTGAAATTATTTCAAAGATATCTGATTTATCAAAATGTAAGAGAAAACGTTTTTTTTTGTTTTATTTATCAAGAAAGAGAAATTCCAGCTTCTTTTCTTGTGTTAAAGCTTCTTTTTGCATCCTTTTTTTAGCTATGCAGAAGCAATAATGATGCTAAATCTGCAAGAAATCCTTTTTATGGTTTCAAATCTTTGTATTCTGTTACTTGAATATGAAGACCACTGGCAATCACACATACAAATATGCGAATATAGCGACTTCTACACACACTGGTTGCACGTCTTAGAGTGTAGGCCATGAGTTACATTATTTTTTGTTCCCATTCCTTAACAACCTATCTTATTACAATGGAGTTGTGGTGTCCGTTTACCGTTAACGGATTACTTCCTTTCTATGTATAAAACAAAACTAGAAGAATACCCGTCTCGAACAGGTGCAATGCCCTGAACAGAACAGTTTGGGACCACTTCTATGTCTCCTTACCGACATTACAATCAAGAAATAATGATACTAAAGCTTATGTTTACAATCCTTATTCCAATTTGGATTAAAATACATTAGATGATTTTGATTGTAGAACATGTCTATAATCTAAGGCTTAAGGGGTCTTAAGAAGAAATTAAAATTAAGAGAATATTTTTAATTGGTGTATAAGGATTATTATCATCATCATCATCATCTAGTCGCGGTGGTGTCACGGATCCTCCTGTCTCTCTCACGCCATCTCGCTCTATCCTCCATCACACCTGGTAGGTCTTCATAGGTGCATTGTGAGTCTTCTGCTAGTTGTTTGATGTAGCTTCTGTGCGATCTACCCACTGAACCACATCCCTGTTTTGCCATCCACGGAAAAACATCGTTGAACTATGGATCAAATTAAATGCAAATCTGATATATTTAAATTTTCATATTCTGCCCCTAAAAAACTTTAAACTACTCTTAAAGAAACTGAAATTTGGGGAATATTTATTAATTAATGTCTAATACTTATTGTTAAAATTTCACAAAAATCGGAGGTATCTGAATTTTCACAAAGGGTTTCCACACCCTATTTACTATTCTTAACATAAAACTAAATTAAACTAAATATAGCCCACATTACGACCCCGTGTGTTTAGCAGCTGTGTTCCAAAATTGAAAATGTTCTGTTAATTAGTTTAGGAGTGAATCATGTACATATAAATATATACACATACCTAACTTTATATGAATAGATATATGTACTTTCATCCTGTCAGGCAAAAGTTTGCAAGTAAAACATGTGCTTTACTTCAGCCACATGGACGAAACCATTTTGAGTGATGAGGGATAGCAAGAAAGCAAATAGAAAATCGGACAACCATCTCAGACTTACCCCACCGAGAGAAATCCTCCACTCTATTTTGGCCTACAATTTCCCCAATGGTCATTACGATATACCTTAGGACCTATTATTCACTCCTGCATTAGAAAGAGGTCTACGCAGACACCACAAGAAACTCTTTCACCGCCGATTTTGATTAAACCGAAGGAGAGCCGTCTTAAGCGGGAATAGTCTCCCAAGAGAGGTAATGAATGTGTAAAAAAATGCAACAATTCAAAGTGAAATAGGACAGGTGCTTGGCTACTGTATCATCTTCTGTGTAAATTTCTACCATCTTTTCCCTACATGGCAACTGAAACATGCTTGTTTTATTTTTTGCCAAATTAATTGAACTGAATTGAAAGTGAGTGATTTTTTTCTTTAGATCAGCAGAAATGATAATAATAATTTATAAATGAAAAATTAAATTACTGACGTAATTCTGTGATTTTTATATGAATATTCTAGTAATATATCTAGATAAATAGCGAGTGTGAACACTGTCGGAGCATAATTTTTTTCCATGTCATTTTTGACGGAAAGTGTACACTAAAAAAAAGTGGTCGACCATAATCGAAGGCAACCTAAAGGTTTCATTAGCTACTTTTTTGTTTACTTTAAAAAAACATAACTTGTATTCACTCCTAACAAGGCATATTGCCACTGAGACATAAGGCGCTAGTGTGAATTAGGGTCCATACCTGCAGGGATACCATAAGTAGGGAGTTGAGTAGCAAGATGTCTGTTCACATTACATTTAAATTTCTGCATGTTAGTACAGTTAGGGAAGCAGGGAACAGGGAGGAAATTCCAAAGGCTAGCAGTTAGATGGGAGAAACAATTGAATAGAAAGCAATTCAACTTGAAAGAAAATTATAAATGGTCCGAAAGTAAGGGTACAGTATTTATATGAAAAATCGATCAATGCCATAATGTCAGTTTCATTTTAATATTTTCTATGAATTATCAGAAGACTACTGTGATTTAGAATTGATATGAGGTTTAAAGTCTGCATTTGATTATGAAAGTCTGAAAAGCCGAGATGAACAGGCACAAATTTATCGTTTATACATATATATATATATATATATATATATATATATATATATATATATATATTTATTTATTTATTAAATAAATAATTTCCATAAAAAAAGTAAATTCTATAGTAATATAAACCTATTTTGGGTGGTAAATAATTCAGATCTAGTAAAAGAAAAATTAGATCGTATAAATTCTCGTAAAAAGGCTAAATCAATCTCAACATATGATTTCAGTACTTTATATACAAAAATACTACATAAGGAACTTATTAAAGAATTAGATAATACTATAGATTAAGCTTTTGCAGGAGGGAAAGGTAAATAGACTTTCCAAAATCTAAAGCCTTTTGGCGTAAAACTAAAAATGGTAAGACTAGTGTTTCCAAAACTGGTCTGACAATGCTTATAAGTTATCTTATAAAAGAGTTACTTTCAAATAAGAAATAAAGTACTACTCCAAAGAATAGGCATTCCAATGGGTTTGGATCCTGCACCTTTTGGGACTAATATTTATCTACATAGACTTGAATATATATATATATATATATATATGTCATCATTAATGAAAAATGATATATCTAGAGCGTATAGTTATCATGGATGTAGGCGATATATTGACGATCTTGTATGCATTAATTTAATATATCCTAAGGAGTTAAAATTAAACTGTGAACACACGGGAACAAAAGCTACATTTCTTGATTTGGATATCAAAATTGAAGATAAAATATTTATCTATAAAATGTTTGATAAAAGAAAGTCTTTCCCTTTTCATATCGTGTGTATGCCACATAAAAATAGTACCTGCTCTGTGTATATTTTTTACGGAAACATTATGTCCGAATTTCTGAGAATTGCTCGTGTTACCTTAAAATTAGTAGATTTTATGCCCCCAATTTCTGACCTAACAATAAGAATGATTAAACAAGGTGGCGATCAAAATAAAATATGTAGACAATTAAATAAGGCAATTAATCTTCATCCTGACGCCTTTAAGTCATATCAAATTAATCAAAGTAGATTGATAGAGCAAACCCAAACTATCCAAAACTATCTAAAAAATAATGTAGAATATGCATAAATGTATATATATAACACATAGTTTATATTTATTAAAAAAACAAACACACACACACATATATATATATGTTTAGATATTTTTAATATTAAACTAAATAGAATAATACAAATACATAAACCTATAAATCACCCAAAAAGTAGTTTAACGGATTCGTCCAAACACTTTAAAATACAGCAAATTTTTGTAAATAGCGGATACATTTTTTTTTAGACAGACGAACAACACAGGTAAAAAGGAAAGTTTTTAATAACAAAATAAGTTACCAAAATATTAATCTTGAACAAAACTTAGATCTAGTATATGGAACGTTTTTGTTCTTGTTTTTTTAAGGGAAGTGAAGTCTGATCAACTCTGCTGGGAAGCCATGAGATAAAATACTGTTTTGTTTTTAAATTACTAAAACAGTTTTTCATGGTAAAAAACTGATGATCCCTTAAATAATGTTAAAACTAGCGTAAATTCTTGGAAGCAAACTAATATAGTGACTAAAAAAAGTAAATTGACTTACAAGAAATGTAGTTTTCCACCGAAGGACTTGGGACAAAAGTGTTTTTTTTTTGTATTTTTTAAATTTTTTATATAGTTTTAATGGTTGAAAAACTTCCGTGACTATATATATATAATTTAATTTCAAAGAACATTATACATTAGTTCAGTCGCTCATCGATTTCGTGGAAACACTGGAAACTCACCCTGTAGGGTCAAAGATACCGAGTGTACCAGTTCTTCAGTTGATGTTATGGTAACTCAACACATCTTTTATGTAACACCTAGGAGTTAAACAGAAGACTGAAGATCTGGTACATTCGGTATCTTTAACCCTGCAGGCTGAGTTACTAGTGTTTCTATGAAACAGAAGGCATTAATTGGTGACCAAACTAATGTATTGTGTTCTTTGAAAGTAAAATATATGCGTTTACATTACAATTACTTATCCCGGACAACGCAGAGTAGAAGAAATAGCTCCGGTCAATTCGGAACTTCTTAACCCCATTCTCTCTTCACAATAATAAATGATTTTGATACAGAAAATAGTCTAAAGATATTTAATATATATCACTTACCCACAAGTAATACTTACAATAATTAATCTCGGACAATGCCGAGTAGGACCAATGGTCCCGGTAAATTCCTACTTTCTTGCACCCTCCCCCATTTAACAATAATATGGAGGTAAATGATGTTAAGACCATAGTCCGAAGATAATTTATAGATACCAGTTACAAAAAGAAATACTGTAATCTTACAATTTTTGATCCCGGACATTTACCAAGTGTAATACTGTAATATTAATGAAAAAAGAAAATGAATGAAAAATTGAATGAAACAACTAATGAAAAATGAATTTAAAAACAATGAATGAAAATAGATGAATGACAAAATGAATGAAAAATAAATAAAAAAGTGAATGAACAATGAACGAAAGTGAATGAAAAAATGAATAAAAAGGAAAGAAAACGTGAATGAAAAAGAAATGAATGAAAATTTATTGAAAAAAAAACCAACTAAATTAAACATGAAAGAAAAACTGAATGATATGAGAGATACTTATAACCAAACAAATGCTTTATTTTGTGGATTCTAATATGGCACAAGTTCTTTATTTGGGAAGGGGGTAGTATTTTTATTCCATAATTAATTTGTAGGTGACTCACATAAAGCTGCAGGTTGTTTGACAAAATGATGAGTTTCTTTTAAAATTCAAATTCACAATTTTACCATTTTGGTTGCCTCTGGAGAAAATCTTGTTAATTTTTTATGTTTGCTGCATATGCCATTTCCAAAAAACGTATGATAAAAAGAAAAACTACACCTTACTATAATGGATTGTGCATGTGCATGTAGTATTTAAGAGGCGTGTTAAACCAGACCTGTCACTATGTTTATGTACTTGTGTCGTTAAATATGATTTTCCTGGGTATGACTCAAAGTTGTAATCCGGTGGTGAGGCCCCAATTTGGGAGCTTTGAGGAGTGTGGGATAGCCCTTTAGTTGCCATTACTCCCAGGTCCATTCTGACTCGGAGTTGTAGTACCTGTCAGGGTTTCATCTCTGGATTAAATAAAATCTATCGTTGTTAGAATATTTACAAACTATATGCCTACAAAACAAATGAATCTATAAAATATTTGTGAAACAAAAGAGAAATTTACACCAAGAATAAACATTTTTAGATATTAAGAATTTGAAGCATAAAAATGTTTACCAAAGTGATTGGATTCTGCATTATTACATATTCAATTATTGTGTTATTCGTAGTAGTAATATTAATTGCAACGATTTTACGAAAAACGTTTAACATTCGAAATGATTATTTTGACATCTGAATGATAACTTCCCATCACGTTTTAGCATGCGTATGTTTACACGAACCAACAACGTAGATTACCTGGAATTATTTTTTTTTAAATAAATTCCGCATTGAACGCAATAACTAACAAAGTTTTTCTTTAGCTGTATACTTTATATTTAAAACTAAGTTTGTTGTTTTCGACGACGCCTATTGAATATGATTATATTTGCCATAATAAAGAATAAAGAAAGTCCCACCCCTATCAGATTTTTAAATTAAAAAAATAGATTAATATTTTGTTTTCTAAAGGAATAAATGCGAAAGTTGCTTTTTTCATTCATCCAAACTATGTTTATATCAAAACACCATTTAATGGGAGAGGGGGGGGGATATAGTTAAAACAATGTTTTTACTCAGACGTCCATAATTTTAAGAAACTTTGGTAAATTTGTAGATTAACACCCTCATGTACTCCGCTTCCTTAGAAATGTGATTCTACTTTTTAGGGCCATTCTAACTTATTAGGACAGTTGATTAATATATTTTTTACACTAACCCAAAGTTTGACTGGCAAGCTTGTAAAACCACACGTAATCACCTAAAAGATGAACCTCGGCCTCCCCCCTCCCTTCTAAAAAAATAACGCACAATATTAAACTCCAATAGAGAAAAAAAGGGTTAATGCCATAAAACGCTAGAATGACCCGGATATGGAGGATCATTTAACGTTAAATTTATATGCGACACTGATGCCCCATTCTAAATTAATTTGGTTATTATTATATAGAATTTCAGGGTATTCACACGTAATCGCCTACAAAAGTAGAATCTCATTTTTTGGGGTGGGGGGAGTTAGCGAAGTGTGTTGATCTGCAAGTTTACCCATATTTTATTTTTTTAATCTTATATATTTTTAAATATACGTTCCTTTTTTATTTTATGCAATTGAGTTTAGTTGTTTACTTTTCCTGTGGAAATTAAATAAATATAATCTTTAAAATTATCTAAATAATTAAATACCCTATTTTTAATGTATAAATAAAAGCTTTAGTATTATTGTAGATTAAGACCCTCAGCTCCTCCGAAAAAAAATGAGATTCTACTTTTTTAGGCGATTACGTGTGGATACCCTGAAAATCCTGGCGGCAATAGAAAACAAAATTATTTTAGAATTTAGAGTGGGGCATCAGTGTCCTATATAAATTTAACATAAAATGATCCTTCATATTTAGTCTATTCTAGGGTTTCATGGCAGTTAACCATTTTTCATTTATTGGGATAAATTCTGTACATTATTTTTTGGGGAGGCAGGGATCCACTCTTTAAGGCGATTACATGTTTTGCAACCTTGCCAGTTGGACTTAGGGTTAGTGTTTAAAATATATTAGTTAACTATACCCTCCACTCACAATCAATTGCTGCCCGGAGGGCAGGTAGGTTTTGTGTGTGTGTGTATGTATATATATATATATATATATATATATATATATATTCTTCTATCTATATAAATTGCACTATTTTTCCCTGTAGATTTGACGAGAGTAAGAAAATAACCACATGCATCATAGGCTACTAAACTCACCACTCTATACACCTTATTTACTCTAGCATGTTTTATAAAAATTATGACTATTTTCACCATCTAACAATAAATGTTACTTTTAGACTGCCATCACAGACTCTCACAAAAACATACTACATACAGATGATAGCAAAAACTTTTCCCTATAATATTTTTCTACTGCCATTTAGCACCGGTAAATATATTACATCGGATAATTTATACAATTATCACCGCAATTATTTAATTTAATTGTTCTAATAATTTCATACAACATATACAACATTCCTAAATCAATTAGTAACCACTCCCTAATATTTCTTGATAATTCCAGAATATCGGATTACGTATACGATTTCTTGGCGTCTTTACTTATAACTATTAGCCAGAGACTTCAACTCATTCCGGAATTTAAGAGTAACATTAACGAACAATATCATTTCTATTGTACACTGATTAAAAATGGCGTCACTTACCTATCAATCTCATCGAGTACATACATTTCAGTAACGAATCTTCGATTGTTACATGTATAATTTCTTTCTTCGACTTATACATTTATGCCATAAACACTTAGCTAATTTCATAACACTTTCAAGACTTATAACTCAATTTAAAACAAATCACAACATATAACGAACAGAGGTCTTCATTTAAAAAACATCCACTTGCTTAATAAAATCTTATGGAGGCCCATACTGCATTCTTTACACAACGCTACCAGTATTAATTCACACACAAAGCAGGTAAATTGTTTCAATTTTGACCATCCCTACGTATCGAACATTATTCAAACAATCGCAAAACCTCAGAATATAATTATTTTCAGTATTATTCTCTGTATTTTTTATTATTATATTTTTACTTATGCTTTCTTTTCCTTTACTATTATCGATATTTTGGTATTTTAATTTTAAGTGATACGTCTTCCAGATTGAAAAATTAATATCTTTTAGATGTATTTTTAATTTTTAATAAGTGTTATGATAATATACTTATTCTTTTCTCTCCTCGATCAGTGAAGAAGAAACCCTCTTAAACTGCGCACATTTTTATTTCTTCCCCAGGAGATGAATTTGGCCCCCCCCACCTATCTCTTTCTATCTTTACTTCTTACTTATTACAATAAAAAAAGGTTAATTTAATTAGTTTTCTTTTTCTGTACAATTATCGAAAACATCGATATCTTGGGATTTTAATTTAATGTGATACGTCTTCAAGGTTTTACAATTCATTTCTTTTTAGTTTATTTTTATTTTATACTAAGTGTTATGATACTTATTCTTTTCTCTCCTTGCTCAGTGAACAAGAAATCCTTTTAGACTGCTGCAATTTTATTTGGATTTGAGAACTCTCATCGGTCTCTCCCTCTCTCTCTCCCTCTCTCTCTCCCTCTCTCTCTCTCTCTCTCTCTCTTCATTTACTTATTACACTAAAAAAAGGTTTATTTACTTCGGTTTATTTTTATTTATTCGTCCAAAAGCTGATGAACCGTTGCTCAAAACAACAAGATACTACGAGCAAGCTGATTTTGAGTCAATCAGAGACCACATCAGTGACGCCCCATGGCGGGAAACCTTCTTACTCCCTGCCAACCAGTGTGCAAACGAATTAACTGAATGGGTCAAAGCAGGCATTGAAGCCTATGTCCCCATGCGAAAATTCTTTAGCAAGCCCCACTCTCCTCAATGGTTCACTTCGGAATGTGCAGCTGCCATTTCTGAGAGGCAACAAGCATTCCGTAAATTCGGCCGCAATAAGTCAGCTACTAATAGGCATAAATTTATAGAGTCAAGAAACAATTGCAAGGCTGTGATAGGCGAAGCGAAGAGAAGGTATAATGAGTTAACAAAAAAACGCATTCAGTCACAGAAACTAGGTACTCGCGATTTCTGGAAAATCTACAATAGTGTAGTGAATAATGGTCAATCTACGATTCCCCCACTTTCAAACCACAATGATGTCGTTTGCACGGCCACTGATAAGGCTGAACTACTCGCACAGCGTTTCGCTTCTAACTCTACTTTAGACTCGGGTAACCACCCTCTCCCTGAATTACCATTGCGGACTGAAGCCACACTTGATAACCTGGTCATCACCCCATCCCAGGTCAGAGACATTATAAAAAGCCTTGACACCTCTAAAGCTTGTGGGCCTGATCTTATACCTGTAATAGCAATAAAGAAATGCTCTGCTGAACTGGCCCCTGTTCTCTCCAAACTCTACAACAAATGCCTAGCTGAATCTTGCTTCCCCGATAGCTGGAAAATTGCCTCTGTGGTACCAGTCTACAAGAATACTGGGAATAGAACCGACCCTCAGAACTACCGCCCAATCAGTCTACTGCCGATCTTTGCCAAAATCTTTGAGTCCTTAATCAATCTA
This sequence comes from Sepiola atlantica, assembly GCA_963556195.1. Lineage (NCBI taxonomy): Eukaryota > Metazoa > Mollusca > Cephalopoda > Sepiida > Sepiolidae > Sepiola > Sepiola atlantica. The sequence continues at coordinate 82,020,595 of OY744522.1, forward strand.
GCGATAGTACGTCACTTAGTTAATGCTAAACTTCTATCCGACCGCCAGTATGGGTTTAGACAAGCACGATCTACTGCAGACATCCTAACGGTCATCTCTGAACGCATGTATCATACTCTCGACAAGGCAGGTGAAGCTAGGGCAGTAGCGCTTGATATATCCAAGGCCTTTGACAAGGTATGGCATAAAGGGCTTCTCCTGAAAATACGCTCATACGGTATTACTGGGCAACTACTTAATATAATTAGATCCTTCCTAAACAAAAGAAAAATCCAGGTTGTCCTCGATGGCCGTTCATCTAAACAACATGACATAAATGCTGGTGTGCCCCAGGGATCTATTCTTGGACCTTTGTTGTTCCTGATCTATATAAACGATCTCCCTGATGACATATTGTCTGAGATCGGTTTATTTGCTGACGACACCACGCTTTACTCTCGCCATGTTGGCAAAACGGACGCGATCATATCTGAGGCAATGGCTGCATCCTTAGAAAATGACCTCCAGGCTGTAGTGGATTGGGGCCATAAATGGTTGGTGACTTTTAATGCCGCAAAGACAAAGCTCCTTTCCTTCAACAACTACAAGAAGCCTCTCCAACCACCGATTGCCATGGCAAATAACACCCTACCTGAGAGTTCATCATTCAAACTCCTTGGCCTAACCTTCACAGGTAACATGAATTGGAACACATACATTGAAGACATTGCCAAGGCTGCCGCAAAGAAGGTTGGCTCCCTCTACCGTGCTAGTGGACTCCTTACACCTGACATTATCCTGTATCTCTACAAAGCCACCATTCGCCCATGCATGGAGTATTGTTGCCACATCTGGGCTGGTGCATCATCTACTAGTCTCTCCCTCCTTGACAAAGTCCAAAAAAGAGTAGTCAACCTAATAGGTCCCTCACTGTCAGCTAAGCTCCAGCCCCTGTCCCATCGCCGCAATGTAGCATCCTTGTGTTTGTTTTACAAATACTTCAATGGATTATGCTCCGATGAGTGTGCTGCTCTGGTACCCCCTCGACGTAAATTCACTAGACTAACTCGACATTCTACTAAATCTCACTCATTCACTGTGGAGGTCCCCAGATGCCGGAGAGCATTCTACTCAAATAGCTTCTTTCCTCGTGCTGCTGGCCTCTGGAACTCCCTCCCTGCCCCCTGTTTCCCCGACAGTACTGACATGCAGAAATTTAAAACTAATGTAAACAGACACCTCGCTGCTCAGATCCCAATTTAAGCTGAACCACCAATCCTTCCCCCCCTTTTCCTTTTTTCTCAGTAGCCCCTTACGTTTACAGTGGCGTCCTGCCTTGTTTGGGGTGAACCATGTAAAAAAAAAAAAAAAAAAAAAAAAATTACTTTTCAAAATATACTTAACCTTAAAGTGTTGTATCTGTTAGTGTTACTTTATCTCTTCTCTTCTCGGTCACTGAAGGAGAAATCTTTCTAGACTGCAGCAATTTTTTTTTTTGGATTACTTTTCCTCTATTCAACTATTTGTCGATTTTACAATTTATTTCTTTTTGATTTCATTTTTGTTTTCTCTAAGTGTTATCTCCAACTAAAATAGGTACTACGGATTGGGATAATAATCGCCTCAGTCTAGAAGAATTTTTCTTTACTGATCTTGCAAAGCTTCACTCATATTTTTGGATAACTTTTACTTTTTTTTTGGGGGGGGGGGGAGGGGGTATTTTTACCAATAACCCTCTACCTACAATCGTAGGCGGTTCTTTTCAACGAATTAATACTCTAATACTTACATATCTCTTCTGTGCAACGCCTGGGCACGGGTCCTGCTAGTATATATATATATTATATATTAAGAATTGCATAAAGGTTAATGATAATTTTTTTTAAGTAATTTAATTTTTTGCTATGTTTTCACTTAACCCAAGTGATATATTTATATTTGAACTAGATTTTACAGCTTCTCACCTAAGCAACCTTCTATTAATTTAACATCAAATTTTCCTTGTCCAGGAGTCAGACGTTTTTGCAAGCTCACTCTCCAGTCGTCATGGTTCAGTGGTTCAACTGTCTCCAAATTCCACTCTGTACAGTCTTGTCTAATCACCTGCTTCCAAAGTTTCCATGGCCGACTAACTTTCTTGTGATTTAAAACATCCATGCTTCTACAACGGTTTATCTAGGATACAACACATGACAACATCAGCATAATCGATTCGTCATTAGGATACCTTCTATGCAGAGCAAATGTAGTGCTTTCAGCAAATCCTCTGACCCAATGTGTTGTGTTTGGTCACATTTTACATTGCAGATACATCTAATCATGGATCTATCATTGCTCTGCAATTGGACAAAAGAGGACTGGGTGGGGTCCAGCATTTACTGCCATAAAACACGACACTCCAGACACAGTTACTATACAACTTACCCAAAGTGTATTTCACCCATACTGCCTTTTACCTTTGTAGTTGTACACATCCACCATCTGCACTCAGCATATATCCTCGATAGCAATAAATCACTACCTCTAGGTTATTGTCATCTAGTACAATCTCCGATGACGAGCTTCAATAGGGAATGCATCTCCTACACTTGAAGTGGGATTCGAGGTAAACTTACCCTGTACCAGTAGTAGTTACAACGGCAACAACAGCAGCAGAAACGATGTTTCAAATATCTGCTTTACTTGTGAGCTTGGCACTGATTGGAGTAAACATTTAATTTCGATTCTGGTTTATCCAATCAGAAATAGTCTCTTATGTGAGCAGAGCACTGGTTCCCGCAGCTTATTTAAGGGAGAAAATGGTAACTGTTCTCTCTTTTAACTGCGAGAAGGCACAGCTGCTTAACTCGCCCACATCGCTTAGTTCGACGACCAAACTCCTTTCTTGGGATGCAAACCAAACTCGCTGTTAGCCATGAGTTATTGGCATCGACAAGAAGACTTCACTATCCAAGATGGTGACCTGCCACATGTGAACCTACTTCCTGTTCGATTCGACACACAAGCTTACTTCCAGACAATAACTATATGAACTCTTCTTCGTTCCTTACAAGCAGGACATTAATTCTACATATCATAGACTCTCAAACCTTTTTCCTCTATTACTAACACCTTGTCTATCATTACATGTTTAACGAAGATGGCCAATAAAATTGATATAAATGTTAAAATGGGACTTTAATTCTACAATTCTTCAGGTCACTGCAATTTTTGTGCATCCACAATAGGCACAGGTTACATTGTATTGCATTGCATTCAAACTCTTCCACCATACAGAACAAGAGTCCCTTAGGAATATATAAAATATATTACTAGAAATGAAATGTTGTGTCTGCATGTTGCAATTAAAACTCAGAATATTATTTCAAAGGTGTTAAATCACACTGGTTCTTATATTTATTACATAGCCTTCCATTCGGTACGTTGCTTTCTGCTACTTTTTATCATGGGTGAAAGTTTAAAATCTTCTGATTCTTTTCTTGGGACGAGTAGCTGGAACATTTTTTTTTGAAGAACGACGACAATTTTACTTAATATATTTTATTTTACTTTATGGATATCAATTTTCCATTTGAGTTGCTTCTGGCTAGATCATCCCGACAGCATTCAAAAGCTGCTATCTAATAAAATTCTGAATTATGTTTCTCCACTAAAACTCTGGCTGCGATTGATTATTGAACTAACTTCTATGTCACATGAGTATATCAACCAATCAGATCTACTTTCAATATATTAGATTGTCAGTATATTTTTGAATTCTCCATGAAGTTAACGTCTTATGGGATGAGATTAATGTGTAGTATTTGTGTAATTTGTTGGGAGGGTTTTCGATTTTAAACTGTGTAGTATTTTGTTTTCAGACAAATTATTTTTTTGTTTCAAAAAGGGAAGTAATTATGTATGGAAAATAGATAATGAAGTCCCTTAAAAATGGCTGTCATTTGAAATAAAATCTGAGTCGGTTCAATTATTTTCTTGAAGGAATTTAATTAGATTTTATTGTTCTGAAAAACATGAAGTCACGATCCACAAAAAGCACTCAATATTTAGAATTAAACCTTGAGTTTGTAGGATGGAATCTATCGATGGCCAAATATGAAATTAAACTCACTCTTTATATTAGATATTCTAAGTTTCAGTTACAAATAGTAACCATGCATAAAACGCTTAAGAACCATTATTAAAAATATTTGATCACTTTCTTGTTAATTTGAATTGGTAGAGATTTACTATAAAATGTTCAAAGTGCAAGCAGTGTTCAAGGAGAATATTTGAGAATAATTGCCGACATAGTTTTTAAAAATCTAGTTATACTAGACATACACGTGACCAATTGGTTCATAATTATTTATTGGTCTCCCGATTTATAAACCTATGTTTTGAGGCATTTCCGTCCGTCCGTCCGTCCGTCCGGATGTTTCTCCGCAACCATGCATCGAATTTCTCTGAAATTTTGCATGAAGTTGTAACTTTTGTCAGGTTAGAAAGTGACATTCTCCGATTTTTGAAAAGAAATCTGGTTATCCCCCCAGGGGGTCAAAAGGTCCCAAAATGGCAAAAAATGACATTTTTTGCCCCATAACTTTTCATCCATCCATTCAATTTCTCTGAAACTTGGCCAAAATATGGAGGCAATTGTTCCTAATAGAAAATAAGTATCGCTGACCTTGGAAAAAATCTGGTTCGCGCCCCCAGGGGGTCAAAAGCCCCCAAAATGGCAAAAAATGACTCTTTTTCTCCTATAACGTTTGATCCATCCATTCAGTTTTTCTGAAACTTGGCCAAAATGTAGAGGCAATTGTTCTGGATCTAAAATGAGCATCCTTGACCTCAGAAAAATTCTGGTTCGCGCCTCCAGGAGGTACAATGGTGGTCAAAAATTCCCCAAGTTGCTCAAATTTATTGCATTTTAGTCACATACAGAGGGGGACCACTCATGCGCGTCTTGTTCACTTTGATTTCGTTCAAAAAATTCATAAACCATAACATATCTGCCAAGACATTCTTTTTGCATAACTAAAAATAACAAGTCTATTTACTTCTACATTATTCTTCTAGCCTTGTTTAAATGACTACCTTTTACTGTTATAACTTACTTGATTAGTCAAAATACTTTTCTGCATATTTGACTTTTACTTTGTCTTGTATACTTTCAATTGTATTGCATTGCTATATTAATTGTAAGCATGTCTGCTATTTCAACTTTAACACCATGAATTTTCTAAGAAAATAAAAACAGGTGTTTTTTTTGGGGGGGGGGGGAGGTCTGATGATACAAAACTGATTGGCTGTGCAAGGTTACATGAAATTAGAGAGTGGGTATTATTTTTTTAAATAGTCAAAGTGTAAGATAGTATACATATTGCCATATATGGAGACTATTTCTCACAGCCGTCTGTCTGGGTAAAGAAATGAGTAAATTTCTTACGAATATATGAAGCAAACTTTTCAATGTTCTGGTAGTTTTGTTTTACGGCATATCAACCCTTTTTGGGTTATTTAATGCCGAATCTGGTCATTATAGTAAAAGTTTTTATGCTTCAAGTTCTTTATATCTTCAAATGTTTAATCATCGTTTTTGGTTTGGTAGTTTTGTTTTACGGCATATCAACCCTTTTTGGGTTATTTAATGCCGAATCTGGTCATTATAGTAAAAGTTTTTATGCTTCAAGTTCTTTATATCTTCAAATGTTTAATCATCGTTTTTGGTTTGGTAGTTTTGTTTTACGGCATATCAACCCTTTTCGGGCCATCTAATGCCGAATCCGGTCATTATAGTAAAAGATTTATGCTTCAAGTTCTAAAAGTAAAATAAAAAAGGGGAGGGAGAAAGGGAGAGGGGCTGTTGTTTTTGTTTTTGGTTTTGTAGAACATAATTAAGTTTTACAAAAAAAAAAAAAAAAAAAAACGTCAATGTAGGTGAATTTCGTCTCAGGGAGCCACAGGGCAGCCTGATCTGGTATCACCAGTTCAATGTTCTGTCATCTGTAGGCATCATTTCATCCAAGACAACAAATCATTATTACACCAGTTGTTATGTAATGGGAAGAGATATAAAGTTGTGTTTAGTCGAATGAGACTACATGTTATGTGAGACAGGCGGCCAGAGGGGGATATTCTACTCTCTGGTCATCTGGAAAAGAGCAATGAAGAATATAAAGTCCGATCAACTTATCGCATAACCAGACCATGCATTTCAACCGCTCTGGAGAACAAAATTCAATGTAACAACCCAGGCATGGTTTACACATGTGGTTCAGATATAATCCCTAAAACGATCCCAAAGATTTATCCAACATACGAACATTATCTTCACAGAAGTCTTATATGTGAATATATATATATATATATATATATATATATATATATATTGTTAAACATTAAATGCAATTTTTATTTTCAAGAGAAAATTATTGGTAATTTAATTGTAAATAAAATGTATTATAAATTCATCAATTTAAATATTGCAGTTATTATTATTATTATTATTAGCAAATATGTGTCCACTGAAAGACAAATATTCAGTATTTTGTAAATACATATAAAGATTTTTTAATACTTTTATTATATAATATAAACACAAAGCTGTTGCTTATATATATATATATATATATATATATATATATATATATATATATATAATAGAATTCAATTAAAAACAATAATACTGGGCATTTATTTACAGCAGCTTTTCAAAATCCTTATGTAACTTAGATATCCAATTTACTATTTTAAATATTGTGAATACACTTATGAAATCTTTATGAAAGAGATACAAAAAACGTGTTTCTTTCGAGCAAATATCCAACATCATAATGACGATGGTAGCTGTTTTACCAACTTAATAAGGAAACCATTTATCACTATTCAGAATGGATTGAATAGATTACAAAACTTAAATCTATTTGTAGCATTGGATATCAACATAGAAAAATGACAGAACACATTGCTACAACATAGTAGTGAATAATTTCTTTGAGGGTCTACTTTCTGTAATAAAAAAAGAAAAATAAGTATTCTTCTATTCGACTGAATGCAGCAGAATTTTCTATTGAAGAAAAGTAAAAATAATCTGTTCATTTTTAAAGGAAACTGAATTGATTGGCCAGTAGTAGGGTTAGGCTTGACACACTTAAAGACAGAAACACTAGCAGATTGTCACACTTCACATGATGATTTTGAGAAATGAAAAAAATGATGTTCAGATATGATAGTTCGTATTGTACGAGAATCTGCTTTCTGTTTACTAGAATTCTTGTGTTGTATGAGAATTTATCTCCTCTGATCAAGCATTTATTCTCTTGTGAACCGTTGTTCTGGCATTTCTATGTTATATGAGAATATGTTGCCTATGGACCGGTGTTCCAGCATTTCATATACATTAGGAGAAACAGAGGAGACATATGTGTCTGCTGAAAATAAGTTAACAGTATATTAGAGTTTGAATGCTAAACGCGATAAATACTATGTTGAAAATTGTTAAATTACCACAAAAAAGTGTTATATTTGCTCACCTTAACACACTTAAAAATATCTTATTAAAATAATGTGATATTTGTCCTATATTCTTGCTTTTAATTGAAATAATCTTATACAGTCGAATTTAAAAATTGAAATAGTCGTCTTTGTAAATTCTAATTTCACAATTTGAAGAATTGGATTTATCGCGTTTTGCATTCGAACTCTTCATTTCCAACCAAAAAAAGCTTACATTTGATACTTGCAACTTTAACCAATTAAAGGAGAATATACTGACAATTTATTCTGCAACTTTGAGAGATTTGTATGCGCTGCAAATTTTATAATGGATAGAGATAAAATATCAGATTGTTCTGACTTTATCAATTTGATTTTCTAGATGATACCAATGTAGATAACCACTTGAAAGCTACTCACTCTATGGACATTTCTTCTGAAGGCACCTTGGGGCTCATCAAAGGCTTTTTGATGATCTCAGATCAAAATCCATTAGGAATCCTTCTGAAAGACTTAACATAACTCCAGTTTGTTAAGAAAAATCCCTTATGAAAGGGATGATAAAGTGTATCATTCCCATGAAGTAATGCATTTCCATACAGATTTTAAGCTGTTTCAACTGTCGTAAAGTCTCTGACTAACTCCATGTTTCACACACCGTCCATTGCTAATATGTTAAAGTGAAACTCATGTTAACCCTTTCATGCATATTATTGTTCCATAATGACAAATAGAAAAGTTGTCATAAATTATCATAAATTTTGATTGACCAATTATATTTCTTTTTGTAAGTCGAGGACATCGAGGAATACATTTTGACTCCATTATTAGTCATTATGGGCATTTTCGGAAATCAGCTCACTTTTAAGGTGCGTAGTTAAAGAACAAGTTCGAACAGGTATGTGGAATGTCTGTAAAAACTCATGCATGAAAGGGTTACGATTATTTTGACTGATTTACACAGAACGGCTACTCTTGAAGATGTCCAGTCAGCACTACAGGAATTGTTACTTCTGGGCAAGTGTTCAATCCTTCTCCTCTTTAATAAGAAGCAATGTGTATTTGTATATATATATATATTCGTCCTGTCACAGAAAAGTTAGTAAAAAGATAAACGCCAACCGAATCCCTATCAAGTATGTAGGGGAATTGAGAAAGTAAATGGCAAGTACCCCTGCCTTCAAGCTATTTCCATAACGTTTTTTTGTTCTGCTAGAAAGCAGAACAATACGTCTAAAACGTATTAATCGGTATAGAAATACCGATTAATACGTTTTCTTTCTTTCTTTCTTATTTCTTTAACTTCATCAATTCAGACATTATTTTATATGATTATGAATATTAGTGCAAACACTGGCAAAGAATAATTTCTATCATCATCTTTGATGGAGGGTGTATACTTGTATCAAATAAACACCATTTCTACCTACATATATAATAAACATTACACATTCACAGTGCTGTATATACCTATAGGCTTCACAGGCTGAAGTCTAGGGCCGCAAAATCGAGAGGAGGACGAGGGGGGGGTGAGAGTCACATAACTAGGAAAACCTGATTTTCATAAATAAATGCTTTTCAGGTTTATATTTTTTTTTTCGGTCACGACAGTATTTAATGATAACATGTTATGCCCTTTAGAGATGGAATTGTGGAATATTGCACATCCATTATGCTCAGTTTTACTCAATTTTGTTTGAAGCACTTCTCGTGGGGGTGATTGGGAGGGGCTTCGCATGTAGAATAGCCTACAGTTACACTTCTGAATCCACGACTGCATATTCATATGTATTAATGTGTTTCAAATTAAATCTATCTCCAGATTGTATGTAGATAGTAACAGTATTAATATTAAAATAGTCAACTGTTCTTCATGTTTTAGTTTGAATTAAATCTTTACAAATATGACCTAGTTTGTGAAATGTGATGTAGTTTTGGTTACTAAAAGATATAAATTCTCTATAATAAGATTTCGTAACTTGCACTGTTTCGTTTAGAATAATCTTTAAGACTATGGTTCAATCTATGTACAACTACAAGTCTGTGGATCTTGTTTATTTGCTATCTTATTTGCTTGTTTGTCTCCATCCACACTGGATGACGTCACAAGTGGATGATGTCATCCACTGAAGCATGTTTAAGAAATCAGGAAGTACTCCTGTATGACATCATAAATAATGAAGCAACAAAAGGATAGCATCATCCATTAAAACAAGCGACCCATGACCCAAAGAATCACGGTTCGTCTATGTAGACAATGTTTCTTTCTCGTGCAAGATCGTCTAGTATTTTTTAAATGTGACGTAGTTTCGGTTATAGACACACTAAATCTCCTTTATAATAAGATTATCTTTTCATAATTAGTTTTGTTTACTTTTTTGTTAAGAGGAATAATAATGATTATAAAATGATTTTGTCGATAACGGATTCCTTTACTATAATTACTTCAATTTTTATGAACGCTTCCACTTTCTTGGAATTGAGACAATTTTACCAATTCCTATAATCAGTGTTTTTATTTTTTTTTACCTCCGAGTGAAAATGGTCAGAGCTTTATTTCGAATAAGCTGTGACATTGTTAGCATAAAAATTTTATTCTTTGCAGCATTCCGTTTCCAAAATGGTGCCATTCGGGCAGAAATAATCCATTTTTCATTTCTGCACATACAATTACCATTTCTTATTTTTATTTAATGTTTTTCTGTTTTTAAAGAAAAAAATAATGTATTTGGACATCTAATGTTGACTAGGATCTTCGCCTCTGGATACATTTTAGTTCCTTAAAAAATAAAATAATGTTCACTTCTTTGCAAATTGCATTTAATATCTAATACCAACCAAGCCTTCATTTTATTTTTTTATTATTATTGAATAAAAAGCAGCCGCAGGCTCGCTGATATTAATGTAGTTTTAAAAATAGTTTCAGCCACTGACAATTAAATGATGAACAATACCCCAGCCTCTTCCAACCAGTGGGAGCTTTCAATTCCGGTCTTCGGAATCGGTCCTCATATATTTTAGAGCCACCATTTTTTTTTTGTTAATGGAGTCGATAAAGAGAAATAAAATGAATAATTATGAAGTCATAGGAAAAATGCAATTTTCTTGCTGAGAAATTCTTACCAAGTTTATTACACGTGCAATAAAAAAACGTTTGACATTCGGGCTTTCTTCTTTTGAACAAAGTTAGTTTCAAGAGCCCGTTTAAAATAATCTCTACATTAATATTCCAATTTTGAGTGTACTGATAATAGCACTTGATTACAATTATGTAGACTGCATACAGGTGGGGTTGACAGTGAGAAGAAGTGGACATCAGTGTAGACTGAATTATTTGAGCCCTGCTGATTTCATAGCACTACTTTCATTATAGATGTCGACAACCTTCATGTGCCCCCCCTCCCATGAGTACCCACTTCTGAAAAAGAATCCGAAAACCAATGCCGACTAAACCGTCGAACAGGTCAAAGTTTTGTAACATGATAATTCTTGCCAATTACATTTTTACTCAAATAATAAAAAGATATTTATTACATTTAGATCAGACTCGGCATGATCAAATTTCAAGTTTGGATGGTTTAATAATAAATGGCATTTAAGTTATGTCAAAGACACCTCTTTCACATAATTTAATTTTGTATTTGTATTATTCGAACTACTTTTAATCTTGGAGGTTATTCTCACAACGTTTCAGCCGATGTAACCTCCGACCTTCTACGGGAATCAATATGGAATGCCGAACTGAACCCTTTATTTAATCTACGGTTCTGTCAGCCATAACCGGGTAGAAGTGTTAAATGGTAGAAGTAATTTTTATTTTATCTTTAGTTAGTATCTCCTGTAGTGACTTCAACTTCCAGAAGACCATCACGAAAGAACAGAACGCAACGCCTTTATCCGTTGCGCCACAGGACCATGTGAACAATTCTAGTATGAAATTTGGGAGCCTATTCTTGTTTTAGATGTATAGTATTACTACGTATTACTATATTTTCTTTTCTCTTACAGGTGCTATTATCTACTATCTAAATTATTGGTTTCAATATTGTATTTAATTCTATACTACGTCTACTTAGGAGGCCATTGTAGCTCAACATATGCACGGCTTATTTGAAATGACTTACTCTATCTTTTTGTGTCTCTAATTCTATGTAAGTGTGGAAAAATATACTAAAAGTAGGGCTTGAAGAACATCAGAGAGTCATAATCCATAGAAATATTGAAGATGTAAGAACAGGCAAACATAGATACTAAAAGACGGACACATACGGTTGTAGTGAGAAATATATGGACACACCAACATAGTTAGATCTAAGCAGGTTTGGTAGATGGCTTTATATAGACAGATCGAGATGGAGGGACAAATACGGGCATGCTGATGTAGACTGCTGAATATATAATAACCGATGTCTAAATAGGGATAGAAACAGACTAAGGTAGATAAATATAAGCATTGAGTTAAAGGGATTTGACCAGATTGAGGCCTGAGTAAATTACAGTAGATAGCCGGAGACAGACCGACTACCAAAGGTAGCCGGAGACAGACGTCCAAAGGTAGCCGGAGACGGACTGACGAAGGTAGACGGAGACGGACGGACGAAAGTAGACGGAGACGGACGGACGAACGAAGGTAGCCGGAGACGAACGGACGGACGAACGAAGGTAGCCGGAGACGGACGGACGGACGGACGGACGAACGAAGGTAGCCGGAGACGGACGAACGAAGGTAGACGGACGGACGGACGAACGAAGGTAGCCGGAGACGGACGGACGGACGGACGGACGGACGAACGAAGGTAGCCGGAGACGGACGAACGAAGGTAGACGGACGGACGGACGAACGAAGGTAGCCGGAGACGGACGGACGAACGAAGGTAGCCGGAGACGGATGGACGAACGAAGGTAGCCGGAGACGGAATGACGAATGAAGGTAGGCGGACGGACGGACGGACGGACGAAGGTAGCCGGGGACGGACGGACGGACGGACGAACGAAGGTAGCCGGAGACGGACGGACGGACGGACGAACGAAGGTAGCCGGAGACGGACGGACGGACGGACGAAGGTAGCCGGAGACGGACGGACGGACGGACGGACGAACGAACGAAGGTAACCGGAGACGGACGGACGGACGAACGAAGGTAGCCGGAGACGGACGGACGAACGAAGGTACAAAGAAGTACAAAGAAGGATACAGAGGATTTATCTTAGTAAAAATATTTTAATTTTAGTAAAATTTAAAAGTTGTAATAAATTCTATCTTAGTCTTCAGAAGGAAGAACATTTCCTTTTAACAAAGTTAATTTTGACAAATCTGTGTTCAAGATTCCAGTCAAGTTTTCAACTTCATTTTAATCATCATTTCATACTCCATCTGAATGAATTGAGAAAAATTTAATCATATTTTCATTCCGATTTTGTTATCCTGCAAAACTATAAAACTAAACAATTACTGGCTATTGTCACCATAGTTACTTCCTTTTATTTACTTAAAACAATTCTTAGTTGCTATTCTTCTAAATTAAGCAACTTTATTACAAAAATGTCAAAAAATAATTTGAATTGTTTCAGTGAAACATTTGCAAGGTACATTACGACCCAATGAGTTGTAGAGAGTTCACAGGTCCGTCTTTATACAAAGGCCTAATGAAAATAAGAATATTGGGAGCAGCAAAGAGTAAGACAATGCAAGACCTTGTTGAATCAATGGAAACAGCTTCTACATGGATTTGGTTCAACAGAGTGGATTTATGGAACAACGGATTACCATAAAATGTTTAGGCATCTAGGAATCTCTACGGTAAAGAGATGGGTCGGGGGCATTTATGTTGCGGGGATATAAGTGCAATAAGTTCATTGGAGTACATTCCGTGGAAGTACTTGTAATCCAAGCAGAAGGATGCAACATTGTGGCAATCCGACAGCGGCTGGAGCTATCCAGACGGTGCAGGACCTATTAGGTTATATAAGAACTATGCATGTGTTGCTGGTGAAGTAGTGGGTCTGATGTCTCAAACTCCAGGGCATCACTGATGAATGTCATCAATGCATCTACAGAATGTATTTCTTGACTGAATAATTTAGATACAACGATTTGGGACTAAAATGTTTGGACTACAATTTGTAGATCCTCCTGTGATCGTTGTTGCCTTAGACACCTACTCTTCAACTAGGAAAGGGGCAAACCTGTTGAGTATTCAGAATGGTCGGTTTCGGTAGCACTTTCGCGTCCTCCTTAATTATATTTTTGCTATATAGAGTCGATGTTAGCAGTAACAGGTATTTAAAAACTGTTTAAATGTTGATTGGCAATTTTGTGTTATTCTGTTCCAAACTAAAGTTCCATCAAACTTCTATTCTTTTCAAAATTCCTATGATGTTAAATTTGAGAACTTGTATTCCTTATGAAATATATAATTTACTAAATGCTGAAAATTTCATTAAACTTTGATAATTGTCTGATTTTTTTACACATTTGTTTGTTACAAAATGTGGTCTATTTGTGCCCCCCCCCATATCTCTAGATAGAGGGGAAGCATGCTCCCATAGCCGACACGGTCTGCACTCAACTTGTTGAACAGTACCTGGGTCGTTATTTCATTATTTGTATTGGCTTAACTGCATGAATGAATTAATGACAACAAATGTTTAATTGATGACAGAATTCTGTTTATGATATTATGTTCGATTTTTTGGGAAGAATTCATTATGAAATGGATAAAATATTCATTTTTGACTCTCAACAATCCTAAATAAATTTTCATCTTTGACATTCAGGCAATCTCATTTTTTTGTGTGTTTGGAAGGTGACAACATACGTCAATCGAAGGAGCAGGCATAATATTTAATTAATTTACGATCACTATCATCGGATTGGTTTAGTGGCATCATAAGTTCCCAGGACTTTTAACTGTTTATTGTCTTATTCCGAGGGGGTGGGGTAGTTACTCTCATGGACACATGTTTTGTTCTTCTACCATTTGCCTTAATTGACTATTTAAAAATCCTCCTAACCTCACAGGTTATTCTGTTTGAACAGTCCTAGCTGCATATGTCTCACCTGGTGCTACAAGATACGGCTGTTTGAAGATACCGGCTCCCTGACCTAAAATGCACCAAACATTGATGTTATTGTTTTATTCCTTTCCCTTTGAAAAACTCAATCATGTTCTGCAAAGCCAAAAACAACAATTTTCTGTCTATAAAACAACCAAACCAAACACCATGAATAAATATTTGAAGATATAAAGAATTGAAGCATAAAAACTCTTACCAAAATAACTGGATGCGTCATTACATAACTTGGAAAAGGGTTGATATGCCGTAAAACAAACCAACCATATATCTGAGCACACTCCTCCATATTTTATATCGAACAAATGGAATGGAAATTCCAGTTTCTTAACTACTGTCTCCTTTTTTACCGTACAAATATTTGTATCTATTATACAAAGGGAAGCCATGTGTGTGTCCGGTTAGAAGTTTGAAACTACACAACATACACTTAAAAACCTTAAATCATCGGATTCGGGGTAAACTAGAGCTGGTTATGTTAAAAAAAATAGTTAATTACTTCTCAGCATATGAATATTAGTGACCGTATTCGTGCATGGTCAGAAATTGTTATTGCAATAAACAGTGTCTTTTAAAAAAAAGTTACTAAGCATTCAAGAACGTTCGAAAATAATTTTCGAAGTCAAATTTACCGACCGAGAGAGAGAGAAAGCAGTCGGTTGGTTAAACATTTTTTTTTCTTACTTGCTAATTTCTCGTTTGCTTAAATCTAAACTGAGTTTTTACTTTCCTTTTGCAAAATTGCTCATGCATGCATGGAAGGAAGAAGTGTGTGACCAAAAATAGTGAAGAGAGAGGTTAAGGGTTCAAAAGAAATAAAATTGTCAATACTTACTTGCATAAGTTCTGTTTTTAATGTGTGAAAAATTCATCTCACTAAAAACTGGCACTCTAGATGGGAACAACAAGATCTGTATAGACCCGTCGATACGCCCTCAAAAATTAGGGAGCCTTATTAAACACTTGTTCCCAGGAAGGGAGAGGTCATGCCCGATGGGGTACAGTCATATCATGGGGTTTGTGTTTGCACAGGGCGTTCATAAAAAGCAAATATAAAAGAGGATTTGGGCTAATTTTGGCTATTTTTCACAAGTTTTTGGCTATTCTCCATTCATGAAAACCCTTTTACAGCCTGAAAATGGTCCTAAATTACAGTACTATATCAGATTTAACCATCTATATCCATTAATAGCTTTTGAGGATGTTTTAGGACCTGCAATGTTGCATGAAACCACTTTTTCACCGAAAAATGATGGATTTTGAGTCCTGTGGAGCCCTAACGGCCATTTTTGGCCTGCACCTTCTGAATTTTGCAAAATTTTCAAAATGTTTGATTGTTTAGTGTTATTTATGTATAAATGAACACAAAAAAATACTACTCGCATGAATCTGAAATTTTCACCCATTACGTCCCAACCCTAATGTTACATATTCCTAATAAGGTTTTGAGGTAGACTTCCATAATCATATATATAGAGAACTGAGTTCGATCCCAAATTCGTTTCATCTCTCATGCTCTCTTGTCCCTTTTTCATAGTAATAAAAAGGAGTGATGGCCTTTAAAATGTATTACTACCAAGTGAATAATTATGACAGACATTTCTCTTTTAGTAATCAGCTGAAACCAGAGGAAAACCATCATCTTGAATGCATGAACATTTATTAAAAAAAATCAGACATTTACATTCAAGAGGTCCTAATAACCTATTATCTTGTAAATTTCTCCGGCTTTTCCTAGTCTTTTGCTCTCTTTCTATTACATATTTGAAGATATTATAAACTTGAAGCGTAAGAACTTTTTACCCAAATAACTGGATTCGGCATGAAATCATTCGAAAAGGGTTGACATGCCGTAAAACAAAAACAGCCAACCAACAATTAAAAGTTATTTAGTAATAAACAAATAAAATGATGAATGACTAGGACAAAAGTAAGATTCACATTCATGGATGCTATTAAAAATATGGCAATGCAGACAATACATTTTAATGTACTACATTACATGGCTATAAACATAAAAAAGTACAGAAACCATTATTCTATGTCACTATAAAAACAGATCTCCAAGGAGAAAGGCGACACAAAGTCCAGTTTCTTGGACACGGCATGATACATGTCCAGATTTTAAAATGTCATTAACTTCATGCCTAAGAATAAATTATTTTCATACTCACTTTTTCTTTCTTTTTAATAGAAAGCAATAACTATGCAAAACAGACATTTTGCATATCTATTACTAATTTAAGGCACAAACAATTCAGAAAAACATGGAGAAAAACAAGTCAAAGCATTAAGATGAAAATTATGTTCAACCACATCCAAAAAAGATATAGTTACGATCGTGAAGGTGTTCAAAGATGTTTTAATTAATCTGAAGAGAAGGTAAAGGAATGCATGCAACTGGAGAAATACCTCCATTGATTTTGAGTCATCAAATATTTCCAACAAGGGGAGATAACTTCAACCTAATCAAATATTAAAAACAAAAATCTATGTTAATGGACAGGAGACAATCTTGGATGAATTATAATCAGCATTAGGTTATCCATATTAAAGAAAAAAAACTAAAATATATTTTAATTATATTGATAAGGTTGGTAGGTTAAAACTGTATTAAATGTGTTTTCTAATTTAATTAAATTCATGGATGTATTATCCAAAGCCAAATCACATTAATATTTTTAAATTATAACACTATTCATGTTTATAATTTTAATAGTTAAGTCTTTATTGAGTGAGGGAAATACACTTTTCTAGAATAGATTCAAAAACTTTATTATAGAGCCTTTAGTTCACATCCCTCAAATTCGTTAATGGATTTTTGAATTAATATACAGTATGGAAAAATGTAAATGAAGGGAAAGACATATATATAATGCTATATATATATATATATATATATATATATATATATATATATATATATCCAATAATATTCTTATAAATAAATATTAATTATTTAAATACCTACAGACATCGATGTTTCATGCTAACGCAATCTTCAGTGTAGGAACTAATTCTCAACGGTCGGTAGGTGCGAACCTCGATCACAAATCACCACTGATTCATAGTCGGGGATCTTACCCATCGGCCATAGCCAATTAGTTAGTAAATATAGAAGAACTTTTAAAATGTAAATAGCGAAATCGGCGGCTATGTACCAGGCAGTATAGAGTGATCTACGAAACGGCGTTCGGATCGTGCATATAGCTATTTGTACTGCTTGTTATTAAAGCTACTCGAAGTGTTTAAGGTTCATATTTTTTTTTAAAGCATCTATTGTTAAATTTAAGAAGGAATAGGTAAAATAAATACCTTTTGAAGCATTAAGATGCGATATCAATTTTTTTTATAAAAAAGAAAAATAATAAATCGAAACCGATTTTTTTTCTTTTTTTTTATTAAAACTAGCATTTTTTTTTGTTAGTTTAAAGTGATACAGATATTTCGCCTAAACCTGGCATCCTCGGTGTGTAATATATCCTGATGTCATCGGATTTGTATTTTTTGATTTTTTTTATTAAAACTAGCATTTTTCTTTTTTGTTAGTTTAAAGTGATACAGATATTTCGGCAAAACCTGGCATCCTCGGTGTGTAATATATCCTGATGTCATCGGATTTGTATTTTTTTTATTCATCTCTTTACCGGCTTGTTGAGGATGCCAGGTTTTGGCGAAATATCTGTATCACTTTAAACTAACAAAAAAAAAATGCTAGTTTTAATAAAAAAAAGAAGAAAAAAATCGGTTTCGATTTATTATTTTTCTTTTTTATAAAAAAAATTGATATCGCATCTTAATGCTTCAAAAGGTATTTATTTTACCTATTCCTTCTTAAATTTAACAATAGATGCTTTTAAAAAAAATATGAACCTTAAACACTTATACAAATCACGTGCTGCATTCACGTTCTTCATATTTGGTGATGGGAAACAACATCTTGCCCATTTGGCCCGGTTGTATAACAACAAGCCGGTAAAGAGATTAAAAAAAATATATACAAATCCGATTGCCTTCAGGATATATTACACACCGAGGATGCCAGGTTTTGGTGAAATATCTGTATCACTTTAAACTAACAAAAAGAAATGCTAGTTTTAATAAAAAAAGAAAAGAAAAAAAAATCGGTTTCGATTTATTATTTTTCTTTTTTATAAAAAAATTGATATCGCATCTTAATGCTTCAAAAGGTATTTATTTTACCTATTCCTTCTTAAATTTAACAATAGATGCTTTTTTTTTTTAAATATGAACCTTAAACACTTATACAAATCACGTGCTGCATTCACGTTCTTCATATTTGATGATGGGAAACAACATCTTGCCCATTTGGCCCGGCTGTATAACAACAAGCCGGTAGAGAGATAAAAAAAAAAATACAAATCCGATGACATCAGGATATATTACACACCGAGGATGCCAGGTTTTGCCGAAATATCTGTATCACTTTAAACTAACAAAAAAGAAAAATGCTAGTTTTAATAAAAAAAAGAAGAAAAAAATCGGTTTCGATTTATTATTTTTCTTTTTTATAAAAAAAATTGATATCGCATCTTAATGATTCAAAAGGTATTTATTTTACCTATTCCTTTTTAAATTTAACAATAGATGCTTTAAAAAAAAATATGAACCTTAAACACTTATACAAATCACGTGCTGCATTCACGTTCTTCATATTTGATGATGGGAAACAACATCTTGCCCATTTGGCCCGGCTGTATAACAACAAGCCGGTAAAGAGATAAAAAAAATACAAATCCGATGACATCAGGATATATTACACACCGAGGATGCCAGGTTTTGGCGAAATATCTGTAGCACTTTAAATAACAAAAAAAAAATGCTAGTTTTAATAAAAAAAATCAAAAAAAATCGGTACGATTTATTATTTTTCTTTTTTATAAAAAAAAATTATATCGCATCTTAATGCTTCAAAAGGTATTTATTTTACCTATTCCTTCTTAAATTTAACAATAGATGCTTTTAAAAAAAATATGAACCTTAAACACTTATACAAATCACGTGCTGCATTCACGTTCTTCATATTTGATGATGGGAAACAACATCTTGCCCATTTGGCCCGGCTGTATAACAACAAGCCGGTAAAGAGATAAAAAAAAAATACAAATCCGATGACATCAGGATATATAACACACCGAGGATGCCAGGTTTTGGCGAAATATCTGTATCACTTTAAACTAACAAAAAAGAAAAATGCTAGTTTTAATAAAAAAAAAAAAAATCGGTTTCGATTTATTATTTTGTTTTTTTATAAAAAAAATTGATATCGCATCTTAATGCTTCAAAAGGTATTTATTTTACCTATTCCTTCTTATATATATATATATATAATAAAAAAAAATGATTCGTTGTTTACAACTCATCAGTGTGGCTAAACCTAGCGAGATTTGAAACCATGATCCCAATGTGTGAAGCCTGAAGCTCTACCACTAAGCCAATTCCCACTAGTGCTGGAATATATCGCTTTTTTATAAATGTCATGCATTTGTTTATTTTGTTTGCGATATTTTTGAATGCATTCAATTATTCATATGGATGAGTATTTTACCTTAATGTTAGATTAGAATAATTTTCCCTTCGCTGTGATGACCCCATGAAGAACGACATATATATTTTTTAAATTGAATTATCCACGAACATGTGTTTCGTCATTTATATAAGTCAAGGTCGAAGATTATAACTTTAGTTGTATCGTAAGGAGACAAAAAACATCGATTCAATCATATAAATAGGAAATAAATTCAACATTCTAAGTCTATGATACTGTACGTGAAATTTACTTCAATGATTAGGACATTTAGTCCAACAGAACTTATATATTGTAAAAGAGTAGAAGAAAAAATAGTGTTTCTGGATTGTGTTGGTTATTTTTGTTTTATGTGTTTGTGATAATTTAACAGTTTCATTATTAGTTTTTGTAAAAGAGTAGGAGAAAAAATAGTGTTTCTGGATTGTGTTGGTTATTTTTGTTTTATGTGTTTGTGATCATTTAACAGTTTCATTATTAGTTTTTGTAAAAGAGTAGAAGAAAAAATAGTGTTTCTGGATTGTGTTGGTTATTTTTGTTTTATGTGTTTATGATCATTTAACAGTTTCATTATTAGTTTTTGTAAAAGAGTAGGAGAAAAAATAGTGTTTCTGGATTGTGTTGGTTATTTTTGTTTTATGTGTTTGTGATCATTTAACAGTTTCATTATTAGTTTTTGTAAAAGAGTAGAAGAAAAAATAGTGTTTCTGGATTGTGTTGGTTATTTTTGTTTTATGTGTTTGTGATCATTTAACAGTTTCATTATTAGTTTTTGTAAAAGAGTAGGAGAAAAAATAGTGTTTCTGGATTGTGTTGGTTATTTTTGTTTTATGTGTTTGTGATCATTTAACAGTTTCATTATTAGTTTTTGTAAAAGAGTAGAAGAAAAAATAGTGTTTCTGGATTGTGTTGGTTATTTTTGTTTTATGTGTTTGTGATAATTTAACAGTTTCATTATTAGTTTTTGTAAAAGAGTAGAAGAAAAAATAGTGTTTCTGGATTGTGTTGGTTATTTTTGTTTTATGTGTTTATGATCATTTAACAGTTTCATTATTAGTTTTTGTAAAAGAGTAGGAGAAAAAATAGTGTTTCTGGATTGTGTTGGTTATTTTTGTTTTATGTGTTTGTGATCATTTAACAGTTTCATTATTAGTTTTTGTAAAAGAGTAGAAGAAAAAATAGTGTTTCTGGATTGTGTTGGTTATTTTTGTTTTATGTGTTTGTGATCATTTAACAGTTTCATTATTAGTTTTTGTAAAAGAGTAGGAGAAAAAATAGTGTTTCTGGATTGTGTTGGTTATTTTTGTTTTATGTGTTTGTGATCATTTAACAGTTTCATTATTAGTTTTTGTAAAAGAGTAGAAGAAAAAATAGTGTTTCTGGATTGTGTTGGTTATTTTTGTTTTATGTGTTTGTGATAATTTAACAGTTTCATTATTAGTTTTTGTAAAAGAGTAGAAGAAAAAATAGTGTTTCTGGATTGTGTTGGTTATTTTTGTTTTATGTGTTTGTGATCATTTAACAGTTTCATTATTAGTTTTTGTAAAAGAGTAGGAGAAAAAATAGTGTTTCTGGATTGTGTTGGTTATTTTTGTTTTATGTGTTTGTGATCATTTAACAGTTTCATTATTAGTTTTTGTAAAAGAGTAGAAGAAAAAATAGTGTTTCTGGATTGTGTTGGTTATTTTTGTTTTATGTGTTTGTGATCATTTAACAGTTTCATTATTAGTTTTTGTAAAAGAGTAGAAGAAAAAATAGTGTTTCTGGATTGTGTTGGTTATTTTTGTTTTATGTGTTTGTGATCATTTAACAGTTTCATTATTAGTTTTTGTAAAAGAGTAGGAGAAAAAATAGTGTTTCTGGATTGTGTTGGTTATTTTTGTTTTATGTTTTTGTGATCATTTAACAGTTTCATTATTAGTTTTTGTAAAAGAGTAGAAGAAAAAATAGTGTTTCTGGATTGTGTTGGTTATTTTTGTTTTATGTGTTTATGATCATTTAACAGTTTCATTATTAGTTTTTGTAAAAGAGTAGAAGAAAAAATAGTGTTTCTGGATTGTGTTGGTTATTTTTGTTTTATGTGTTTGTGATCATTTAACAGTTTCATTATTAGTTTTTGTAAAAGAGTAGAAGAAAAAATAGTGTTTCTGGATTGTGTTGGTTATTTTTGTTTGATGTGTTTGTGATCATTTAACAGTTTCATTATTAGTTTTTGTAAAAGAGTAGAAGAAAAAATAGTGTTTCTGGATTGTGTTGGTTATTTTTATTTGATGTGTTTGTGATCATTTAACAGTTTCATTATTAGTTTTTGCCTGTAGCGAATTGATAAAAAGTATTTTGTGCTAAAGATGAGATTAGTAAAAACATTTACTGAAACATATGTACTCAATAATATTAGTTGATTTTAAATTTTTGGAGCATGATAACAATATATTGATCTCATAAATTCTGTATTCTACTGAGTTATATATATATATATATATATATATATATATATATTTGTTATGATACTATACTTATGGAAATCATCTGGCTAAATTTATAAATATCTATTTATCTCAGTCTTTTCATAATCATCTATCTGCTCGACAAATCTCAATGCCAAATTCAAAGTCTTATTACTTCCCTTCTATTCCCAAATAACAACTTCTGCCGAATGTCCTTGAAATCCTTTGATGTTTTCATAAACTACTGTTCCAACAGTTAATATTTATCTTGCAGACATAAACTGACTTTTGCATTTTTTTTCCTCAGACAAATTTAATTGGGTTCTGTCATGAAAAGAACTAAAGTTCCATAAAAACTCAAAATGCAATTCAGATACTTTGATATCATTTTTGCTAGAGAAACATTTAATGTTTAAGGTAAACACAATTTTGATGATATTAAGTCATTTTCTTAACCTTTTCCAAATAAACGCAGAAGATTTAGTCATTAAAAAAACATCGAGGAACAAAATCTAAGAGGACCTCACACATTTTTTGCAGCAAGTCAAAAATCTAATTAAATTGAGTTACAGTTTATACATATAAGCGTTATCTATCTGCCTTCTTTATATGCTTGTGTACATCAAATCTCAATCGATTGCAGATTTTACACAAGAGCAGCAAGGTTCAGCGGTTGCATGCGAAGTCGGCAGGTTTTGCCAAAAACACACAAAAGGAATGGTGCAGAAGCAACGTTGCGACTCTCATTCCATTAATTTGCGGTTCCATGACTGACATATCTTTGCTTGGCACATGTAGAGGCAGAAACGACCAGAAGATGACTGATCTTGATGCCAACTCCTGGATTTTCACAAGAGTCCTGATTCAGCCCTATACCACTTGGTTCCAAAGCTGTCAGCCATGGATGGTCCTGCCAGGAACCGAGGTTCCAGATGGCAAAGCTCTCACACTACAACCATGTTGACATCGATCTAACCACATAGAGGAAGGGTTGGACTTTAAGAGGGACTATTTCAGGTAGAGAGAGAGATAGCTTGAGTCGTTGATAGGGTTGGTAAATAGTATAGGTAGAAGGGATCAAGAGAACAATAGGGACCCCAGATCATTAACACAAGATGCGGGACATATTTTGGAATCACCGGTTGACCTCGCAATACACGTGGTCTCTATTTACAAAACACTTGTAAATAAATCTTTTATTTATTTTACTAAATGCAGTATATTTCGGAATTTTTTTTTCTTTTAACATGTTAATATTTATTTTAAGGCAGAGAGTCCATAAATAAAACAAATAAAATATTAACATGTTTTCTTTTAAAACATGTTTTTGTGTCACTATTTACTTGCCTCCCCACGAGGGCAGAAATGGGGGGGGGTATGAAATATTTATCACCGTACTTAAGTAATCTTTCGTTTTGTAGGGAAAAATCAAGCTTCCCAAAAAGGGGCACTCTGGATCTTACCTCAGTTTAGAAGGATTTTTCCATACTACACATTGCTCCTAGCCCGAGGAGGCAAAACGGATGATTACGCAAGTTATTTTAATAAATAAACGAAATATATACGCTTTTTAAAAAATCGGCTGACTTGTAATCTTTCGTTTTGCCTCCCCACGAGGGCGGAGTTAGACTTCAAAAATCAGTTTCCAAACGGAAGCAATTTAAAATTTGTGAAGTTTTTTCCTTTTTTTTCTGTAAGCAACAATTATAAACAAATAAATAAAACTTGGCTAGTTACTCGCCTCCCTACGAAAAGAAAAAAAAGTATCCACTTTTTCTTAAAATACACAACACGAAATATAGAATTGCGTTTAAAATTTGTTTTTTATTTAGTAAATAAAAGTAAAAAAAAAAATGATAAATTGTTTTGTTTATTGCAAAACGACAGATTACAAGTCAGCCGATTTTTAAAAAAGCGTATACATGTTAAAAGAAAAAAACCCGAGTTGTTTTGTAAATAGTGACACAAAAACATGTTTTAAAAGAAAACATGTTAATATTTTATTTGTTTTATTTATGAACTCTCTGCCTTAAAATAAATATTAACATGTTAAAAGAAAAAAAAAATTCCGAAATATACTGCATTTATTAACATAAATAAAAGATCTATTTACAAGTGTTTTGTAAATAGAGACCACGTGTATTGCGAGGTCAACCGGTGATTCCAAAATATGTCCCGCGTCTTGTGTTAATGATCTGGGGTCCCTATTGTTGTCTTGGTCCGGTAGAAGACAGATAGAATGGGCTGCAAAAGATTAATTTTGGTGTGGTAGAGTAGGATGGAGGAAAGCACTTTGTCCAAGGATGTTTAAGACAATTATATGTTGTGCCTTGAAGTATATAAAAAAATGAAAGGATCAATACAAATATATATATAGTATAATACTAAACAATAAAACTTATACAATTCAATTGCAATAATAGAAATCAAAGTAAAACAGTCAAAAAGTAAGTTAAAGCACAAAATAAATCAATCAAAGATTACTATAATTATGTATAGTTATTTTTTAAATTCTGTCTCGTTCTCTGTCAGATGTGCCTGCTTTCTTTTTTAGTTCTATTTTTCTTAAATCACACTTTAGAAAATAAAACATTTTGATCTTTAGTTAATTCTACTTAAGCTATTAGATTTCTATAGCTACTTTGAATATATACAGCTAAAAGTAAATTGAATTACATTAAAAAGTGTTTAAAGACAAAAGTATCAAATTTCGAATAATCTAATAATAATCCAATATGCGTCTAAATTAAGTTCAAATTTTGAAAGACAAATGTCACGTGTCTACATTAAACGAGTCCATACTGGATTAACACAAAAACACATGAATTAAACAACATACTAAAAATTCCTAATTTCTTTCTACTTATTTCTCTATTTAATTCCTATTTTCTGCTATAACTAAATATAATACTCTATTTACTAATTCACTAACATTTCTTATGCAAAATTGTTTCTTTACTCCTTGCCTATTTCAAATTGCCTAGCAGTCCTTGTAGGACTTCTTCCTAGGACGCATCTCCTAAAGGTAGAAGGATAAATATATTGCTTTCCTCCTGAGGTGTTCTAACTTGTGAGAGAATGCTACTTTTGAAAATTGGTGGTCAGTGTATTTTTTAGGCGCTTCATTCCACTACACACTAAAACCCTCATGCGGAGGTAGGTAAATACATACCTAATCTTTCACAAAAAATAGCAAAACAAGCAACTACATAGGAATACTACTATTTTAGTCTTCCCTGCAGACTACAACATGGTCATCTTCAAGTCCAATGTCAACAAATACCTGTCGAGCTGTCATTTTAAGCAATTAAATTTTAGCCATTTCCTCTATCATTTTACATCTTCTCATAGTACTGTTTCATCATCCAATTTAAAATCTTATTCTTATCCTCTAACAACTTTTAGCCTCAAGAAGCTGTGACTCATTAGTATAATATGTACTACTCCAGATGAAGTGCCTAATTTCCGTGACTGCTCGATGGCAATGATCGGGCAGGTCGCGAGAGCTGCCGAGACGAAAACGAGGCTGAAGCAGAACTGAAAGTCATAAAATGGAAGAGTGTTTACATAAAACAAAGAAGTAAATGTTATTTCTTTTACGATATTTAGGCAACTTTTTTTTTGTCTGTTTTTTTTTACATAAAACAAAGTATGTTATTTTTCTTAGGATATTTAGACAAGTTTCTTTTGTATATATATTTTTTTTTGGGGGGGGGGGAGGGTTTCATATATTTTTTCGTCGAGGGTCAGGGTTTACGGATACGTTTGCGGCCGGTTCGAAAGGTCTTCCTACCGCTTGTTTTGTTGTGCTGAGCGCAGATGCCGACATCGATGAAAGACAGGCAGAAGAGGAGGGGGTCATCGAGGCAGTGGAAGGAGGATGGTCGACGGGGGTAAATTTCTGCTATCTGCGTTAATATGGCGTCGAAGGGGTCGTTTCGAAATCTTTGACGCCACATGAATTTGCGCAGATAGCCGTCTACGAGTGCTCTGCTCGTCCCGCACTCCTTATTTCTTTGTTTAGCTTCCTTCCACATCCTCTCTACGTGATTGGTGCAAGTCCTTGTTGTCGGGTCGACAAAGTTCTCACTATGATTCACCATAAGGTGCTGATACTCTTCCTCTCTTAACTTGTTGTACGCCCTCCAACAATCGGATACTACCGTGGTCCCAGGTACAACGAACTGCTTGATTATTGGAAGTAGGGTTTCGGCATTCCTGTTAGGTACTGTCACCAGGAAACCCTCCTTCTCTGTGGGGTCGTATCCCCCGAAGACCCAGAGCGGCTGGAGAACACGGCCAACATTGTTTTTTCTGGCGGTTGAATAGAGACTCGTCTATTTCCACTGTATGCTCTGGGCCTCAGAGTCGCCGAGGGTTGCGTGACAGATGTTCTCTGCAGACCTCTCACAGGAAATTTTTCGGCCTGGCACAAGTGCTGAAAATTCATTATTGTTTTTATTAGCGCTTTCTTCCAATTATTGTCGACTGCTTACTATAACCTGATTGGTCAGCTCTGCTTCAGCCTCGTTTTCGTCTCTGCAGCTCTCAGGCGCTTCCGTGACCTGCCCGATCGTTGCCGCCGAGCAGTCACGGAATTAGGCGCTTCATCTGGCGTAATATATATATATATATATATATATATAAATCCGACGATCTTACTTGAGTAACAGTACTTAATTTTTAATTAAGTTGCCAACCTAAAATATACCTTTTTGATGACAACTTGAAAGATTTGATCCATATATGTAATATGCCATAATAGTGTTACATGTTAGTGGATGTCTAATGTCTTACAAGTCACAAGGCATTAAAATATGTGGACGTTCAAAAACATAGCTCACGTCTTTCACGTTCAACTACAGCAATCCTCTTTGACTGAGGCAGTTATTTCATCATCTCCAGGTTTGAATTCTCACTGAAATTAAAGTTGGACACGACAACACAAAGAAAAGGGGAGTTTTAATAAAAAACGACAACTTATTATTGTCGTCATTGCATTCACTTTGGCCAGCAGCAGCGGTACGTACGTTCCGGCCATGTATCTTTGGGGGTGTTGGCACCCTAATTTATCGTTGATGCTAACATCTCTGCTTGTGATGTTTGCCTCAAAAACTTCCAAACGACTGTCTACTCCTCTTGCCTCTTCCCTCTTTAAACCATGTGACGTCACGTCCACTTCTGGCTATCAGGTTGAGGTGATATTTGAGTTCATACTCACTGACCCCGTGACCCTGTGAATGTGTGAACGCCGTTCTGAGAACCCAAATCATTAGGTATATACTAGCAACGTTCCCATTTCTGTTTAACAATATAAAGCAATGTGTATCTGTCTACACATAATTTTTGAGGAAATCTTGCAGATGTTTTAACCTGGTTATAAATGATGAAAAGTTTTGTTTTTTTCATATTATGATTTAAGAAAAAAAATGTTATATTTTGTTAGAGCATATACAAAACTGAAACTCTTAATCCGAAAGAAGCTCTGTACGTAGTCGCGAAAACAAATTATTTGTGGAATGCCAACTATTGTATTATTTTGTCATAAAAACATACAAAACTGGTATTTCTTTAACTTCTCTTTCATGGTTAGCGATAATAGCACAATTTTATTACTAAATCATCTGAATAAATTATTTATTCAAAATGTGGTTGTTGACTGATATTTTACCTCCCTATGCATCTCCCAGGCAAAGCCGGGTACCTCTGTAAGTATGCCATAATTTTATTAATCTTTTCTTGAAAAAACTGCCGAAGACTCTGTCCACACCTAAAAATAAAAGCAGGTAAAAATGTGCATGATGATTTAATAATTAAGATAAGCTTTAAAAAAGAAAACCGTTTTAAAAATTTGTGTACAAACAATTTGTCTTGAGATGGGTTTGGATTAAAGAAAATCCGTTGTATCCAGTTCTTATCCCGAACGCAACAACTTTGTAAATAGTAAATGTATTGATTTAAGCTCATGCAAAAATGTAATTTAATTTTGTACTTAGCCATTATTACAATTACAGCTGAACGCTGGTTTTGTTCTTCAGATCACTGAAGTAAAGCAATTTTGAGTCTGGTCAGTACTTAAATGAGTAACTGTTTGTGCCATGAAGTAAAAATTTGAAGTAACTGAATTTTTATTTTATTTGAATGTAATGGGAGACAGCATGTCTTGGGCAGGTATATTAGTAGTGTTACTCTGAAAGTTAACATGATTCAGGCTGGACCTTTGAACTCAACTCTGAGTTTATTATCCTTGCCTAGAACCACAATTCGCAAGTATCATTCATACACTGTAAACTAACTTTTTCTAATATCCTTGTGGAAAGATATGAACTCATCTCTCCTCTTTTTCTTTGCTATGGATGAAATACTTAGATAAGTGATACTCTCAAGCCTTGTTTGAGCAATTGATCTAATATAAGAGAACTCTGTAATAACACCAATATCTATACCATTTATACCAGCATTGTATTTCTCCTTGACACTGGATATAAATAATGCTGGGACAGAAGCGCAATTGGGGATTTTGCTGCTTTTCCTTTCAGAGGGCATCCATTGTTTCTCTTGAGAGGGAAGACGGCCAGTAAGCTATTAGTTTATCTTTAATGATCTTCCATGTTCTTTTTTTTTCTTCAATAATCTGGAATTTATTTACCATGCCTCATATTTTGAAGAAAAATTTGTCTACGGTTTATTATACTGAGAAACCATTACATATTTTAATATAAGGTGATCAGACCCTAGACTACTGCTATAATGAAAACTAAATATACTGCTGACATAAATAAAGTTATGGGCTTAGAAAAAGTTATACATTTGTTTAGGTCTCTATTAAAGGGTCGTAAAACAATTGGAATTTGGTAAAATCTTAAATCGCATTACAATTAAGGATAAAAATGTTCAGGGGGATCTGCATGCTCCTTCATGTTACATAGCCTGGCGATCGACACCGAGATGACCCTACATAATCATTTACTTCTTTAATTACTTTAGTCATTTGTATTTTAATCAAGTTAGAATTATACCTTACATTTCTGAATGCCAGGTTCTCATATGTACATGTGTGTTATTCCTCTAAGGACTGAGGTCAAGTCTGTTAGCTTTTGTAAAAGATAACCAACATCTTCTCACATCATCATTCAATTAATTCAACAAAACGATCTTAGAAGATGAATGATTTTTTGGGGCCATGGTCGTCCAGTAAGCTGAAAGATCAAAAGAGGATATGGAAGAGAGATCGACGGTCAATTACTTTTAAGCCTATTATCCTGATTAGATCAGCAGCATAATTAATATTCCTGGTCTCGACTGAGGTTTCTAGCAAGCCTGACTTAAGCATTATCATTTTAAATGCAACTTCTCAGTTTAGTCGTACCAACCGAATTGTGGAGAATATTTTTGTTGTATGTGTTACGTCATATCCGACTAAATTCTCACAATTTTAACTTATACAAAAACGGTCAATCGTTTGAACCCATCGTGCATCCTTGTCAGAAATGTTTCCTATTTTCAACATTAAGCCAGATTCATTCAAGCAAATATATATTAACTAATAAATATTAGCAATCGTACCCACGAATATTTAATCCTTTAAGTACAGCAGGTTAGAACTGCAAATACTTCAAAGTAGTTCAAAAGATAGTTATGGTGAAAACTGTAAAATATACAGCTTACACAACTTAATATGAACTAAATTGGCTCACTTCTTTAGAATTGGTATAATTGTGTATTTGAAATCATATTAACATTAAAGGCAAATAATATTTCTGTGAGTTTCATGATCTTTCAGAGAGTGCTTTAAAAGATTCAAGACGGTAGACTCCAAATACTTTAAATACTGCTATAATGAAAACTGAAACTGTGTCTATGTCCTCGAATTCGGAGACTATATAGATGTTGTTCATATGACAGGATATGTAGGTGTTCTTTTGCATAGGTGTAAGATATAACAATCGATATTGGTGATAAAGTCTGATGTACTTAGATCCAAGGTCACTGGGTGCATTGACCTTACTCTTTGGGGTGAAGAAAGTGACAATCAAGATCGGACACAATGTATGTTTGGTGGGACATGAAGGAGGGGGGTTACAGGAAGTAATATGTATCTTTGCTAGCTTGAAATTATTTAGCTGCTTTCCGCTCACTATCTGAAATGAGGAAATATATAAATGTTGGTATTCTGTCTGATAAATCTACTTGTAAAATATTAGGTTCGAATGGTGGTATGACCTGACCTGACATGACATTTCCTCAATAAACTTATAAGAAGATCTTGAAAGGATCGTGATGTGCTGCTTTCTTTTGATGCTCCTTTTTCAATTTAAATATGGTTTAAAGCACATTACAATTAGAGGTAAAACATGTTCCTGTGGACGTTTACTACTCCCCTAGTGAGAACCCTTTACAAGAAAAAAAATATCACAGTATAATCACGTTGACACACTGGTTCTTGTTAGATCAGATAAGCAACGTTGAGCCTGATCCAGTAGCAAACAGGTGAACGTTTCGGAATACCAGGCACTATGTAGGAGGACGGTGACAACTCCCTGCAAAAATTGCAAAAAGTAACATCATTATCTCCCCTGACCGGAATATACAGGTGACTGGGGACCGCTTGTGAATTTAATGTTCCCTAGAAACTTCCTCCTTCAGAGAGTGAATGCCATATCAAGTTAAGGGAAACTGCACAGATAAGGGTTAATTTCTATTAAATTTCACGCTACTATGTTTAATTGTCTAGAAATAGTTAGGAAATTCAGACATAGATCAACATCCTTCATATTAGTATAGATTTCAACCACTGTTCATTTCTATCTTGATAAATACAACTTCAGTCTGGATACTTTTTGAACACCTAATATTTTGAAGAATATGTAGATTTCATAGATTTATTTCTTAATTAGTAAATACAGCTTTAATCTCAAATCTTTTTTAGTATATTTTAATACATACATCAATAAATCTTTTGGGGATAATCTGAATATAGTTTTAACCTTCTATTTAATAAAAAAATATCTCAATTATTTTAACTCGCACCTCATTTGGAAGAAAATTAATAGTTTGCACATTTTATTATTTGGATTATTCTGACTACTATTCTTGTCTTGGTTGTTATTTTCAAAACGTTTCGACCAAAGTAACCTCCACCTTTCTTCAGATGCATCTTTTCCAACTCGGGAACCTCTATGGAATTTTGAACCGAACACTTTATTTAATTTATGGAAGTTGATGGTTCTCGTAATGTCGGCCATGATCGGATAGAAATGTAAATTTTTACATGTTATTCTTAGTTATTAGTATAATGTAGTAAGAAATAATATAAAAATAACACTGCTAGCAGTCATGGCTGACAGAACGAGAACAAACTACCAACGAAGATGAGAATAGTAGTCCGAATAATCCAAATTGTCACTCATCTCAGAAATTCCATAAGCTTTATAAGTTATTAATTTATTTTATAATATTTTGAACGCACTGCATATTTCGAAGAATGTTTAATTTATTCTGTATTGATAAATACAGGATTTACTCTCAATTTTTTTTTTTTTTTAGGACAATGCATATTTTAAAGAAAATGAATGCTTCATATATTATTCATTTTTGTCTTTGTGTTGTATATTGAAGGAGTAGACGCGGTCTTGTGTGACTGTAACTAAATAGCAAGTAAATACCATGGTCAACAAAATGTTTTTATAGACAGAAAAAAAGGAGTTGAACCATGAAATTGTTGAGTGTTATTCACGATCGATGCGGCTGTCATAGATGGTGGATGAGTAACAATGCTATATTAAATTCATCTTTATATAGTAAAGAAAATAGACAGTTGGAACAAACCTCATATGCAAAAGAAACTAAAGATTGTTTTCCTGGTAAAAAAAACCCACCTCAGTCTGAACAGTTTTTGAACACACTTTATATTTGATAAATATAAATGTTTTATTATTTCTGTTATAGTAAATACAGAATTGGTCACAATGTTTTTATAGAATATTTTTTAAGTTCAAGAAAATGAGCATCGTGTTCATTGTTCATTTCCATCATCATCATCATCATCATCATCATCATCATCATCATCATCATCATCATCATCTTCTTTGGCTTAAAGTCCGTTTTACATGCTGACATACATTCGATGACTTTAAGAAATTGGATTTCAAAATAACCTATCTCTGACCAAGTCTTTATTTATACCTCTTCCCCTCGGGTCCATTTTTATCACTTCCTCCAATGTTTTCCTTGGCCTTTCCCTGTGAACTGAGTGGCCAGGTTTTACTACCATGCATCATCACACTGTGTACACATGTCTGATAGACTCTTCCCTTGGTCGACAGTGGTAACGCTTTGCTGGTTAGTAACAGAAGTTCCCTAAACTAATTTTTTCAACCATACTAGCACCTGCTCCATTCTGTGCTCCAATGGTATCACCAAGTTAACAAAACTTCTAGACAACTTCAATAGCTTTATCATCCAGATATACTTTCTCCACATCTGAGTTCTCATTCATTACTCTCTTACACTTCTTGCACATAAATTGATTATCCTCTCAACTTACCAGTAATTCCACTGCACTTCTTGTGTACCCAATCCTTACAGGTACCACAAAGGATTGACTTGCACCCGACTCAATATATTATTTTTTTAACATACAAGTCTCTTCCGTTCATTATTAATTTCTGTCTTGTATTTCAAGAGAAATAAATGTTCCATTATTTGCTTATTTCTCTTTTATGGAGATTCAGTTTGGCCATCTTTTCATAACATCTGATCCTTATTTACTTGCCTCTTCAAGAAGGCAAAGTTAGACACAAAATCGGTTTTTAATGCAAGTTAAATCCAGCTCCCCAAAAAGGGCACTCTGGATTGGAACTAAAATAAAAATTACCTCAGTCTAGAATGATTTGTACTTCACTGACTGAGGACAGAAAAAGATGTGTAGTATTAGAACAGATACACACTTAGCTCTTCGCCTTGAATATTAGCAGTTCATTCATTGATTATTTTTATTTTTGTAAATATGCTTTCCATCATATTTTTGATCATGTATTTTATCTTGAATAAAAAAAAATAGTATTTTATTCACTTTTTTCCTGTTAAATACAGCTTCAAGTAGATAATTTTAATACAATTCATACATAGAAGAAAAGAAAGGTTTATTTCATTGGTTTTTTCGATGGCATAATAACAGCTGCAGTCTAGTTACTTTTTGATCACAGTACGTATTTTGATGACAATTTTATTCATGCCTTTATACAAACAGCTAATGTCTTGATAGTTTTTGAATACATTAAAAAGAATTTTTCATTTAACTTTTCATTTTGTTTTTGAGTAAATGCAATCTTCAGTTTGAATAGTTTTGGTCTAACACGTGCATCATGTAAAACAGACGTTCAGCAGAATGATGATGATTATGATTGAGCATGCTCTGTATTTTGAAGAAAATGAACATTGTTACTTCTTGCTATAGTGAATACATTTACAATCAGAAGACTTTTTGAACGGATCTAATTTTTTTTTAAGATAATGTAGATTTGATCAATTGTTGATTTATATCTTAATCTCTCCCCGGTGGTTCACTTCGATCTGTGCAGTTGCTATTTTAAATAGGCAGTAAGCATTCTGCCATTTCGTTATACGTCAACTAGGCAAACATTTGTAGCATCAAGAAACTCCTGTAAGTGTATAATAGTCGCAGCTACTGAGATGACTAGAAATCGCATTGCATCTCAATAATTAGAAACTCATGAAAATCTAGAATAGTGGCAATCAACAATTCCCCCACTATGCAACCACCATGAATTTGCTTCCACGGCAATGGATAAAGCGAAGATGCTTGTCCAGCGATTAGTCTTAAACTCCACCCTTGACTCCACAAAACAACCCCTCTTCAATTTTCCACTATGTATGGAAACTTCACTAGATGATCTAACTCATCACTCCTTCCCATCTTCTGGCTATTATAAAAAATCTTGACACTTAAAGATGTTATCCTTACAGAGCTGGCACCTATCCTCTCCAAACTCAATAACAAATGCCTTGCAGAATCTTGCTTCTCTTCTAGCTGAAAAATTGCCTCTGTCCTACCAATCTTCAAGAACTCTGAAAAAACCTACCTCAAAAGTATTGCCCCATAAGTCTGCTCCCGTTTTTTGCTAAAATCTTTGAATCCTTAATCAATCTAGCGATAGTTGACAAACTAGAAAATATTAAACTTCTCTCTGACCAACACTATCTATTTAGGCCAACCTGTTCTACTGCCGATATCCTAATGGTCATCTCTGAAAATATATACCACACTCTGGATAATGCAGGTGAAGCTAGAGCAGTAGCGTTCGATATCTCCAAAGACTTTGACAAAATCTGGTATGAAGGTCTTCGCCCTGAAATCAACTCATATGGTATTACTGGGACAATGTTTAATATAATCAGATCTTTCTTGGCTAAAATGAAGATCCGGGTTGTTTTCGATGGCCGTACAACTAAACAGCATCACATCAATGCATGTGTGTCTCAAGGGTCGATACTTGGACCTATATTATTCCTGATCTTTGTAAACGACCTCCCTGATGCAGTCACATCTGAGATGAGTGTATTTGCTGATGACACCATGCTCTAATTTCGGCATGAGGGCAAATTGAATGTCCACACATCCAAGACAATGGCTGAATTCTTACAAAATTATCTCCAGTCTGTAGTAGAATGGGGCCAGAAATGAATGGTCACATGTAATGCCACCAAAACAAAGTCCCTCATCATATACAACTACAAGAAACCTTTCCAATCACCAATTGTCATTGTCAGTAGTACTCTTCCTGAGAGTCCGACGTTCAAACTCTTCGGACAGGTACATAGTAGATGTTGCCAAGTCTGCTGCAAAGAATTTATGCTCCGTTTACCAGGCTAGGAAACTTCTTAGATCTCTACAGAGCCACCATTTGCCCATGTATGAAGTACTGTTGCCACATCTTGGCTTGCGCACCAGCCATTAGCATCTCTCTCTTAGACAGGGTGCAAAAGTGTTTCTAATCTAATAGGTCCTGCATTGTCTGACAAACTTTAGCCTGTGTTGCATCACTAGTGTTGCATAACTTATTTTACAAGTATTACCACATAATGTGCTCTGATGAACTTAGTGCACTTCTAGCCTCCCAACATAAATACCCCTGATCAACCTGACTAGCAACAAAATGGTATCCCTTCATTGTAGAAGTACTAGCTGCCGGAGGATTTTCTGCTATGATAGCTTCTTTCCTTGGACTGGTTTCCTTTGGAATTCCCTCCCTACTCCCTGCTTCCTCGACTGTACTAACATGCAAAAAATTAAATGTAATGTGAAAAAACATCTTTCTGTCCAGTTCCCCATAAAGATTTATCTATATCAATCTGACTCCTATCACAGTAGCACTTTACACTTAAGTGGCAATATGCCTTGTTTGGATGAATAAAAGTAAAAAAAAAAATACAAATTCAGTCTTGAAATTTTTTGAACAATTAATATTTTAAAGAAAATTTAGATTTAATTGTTTATCTTAGTTACAGCTTTAATTTAGATTGTTTTTGAACATGCTTTGCATTTTGAAAATATAGATTTCTGTCATTTTAGAGGAAACATTATTTTATCAAAAATGAAGAGGGGGGCGGATGTAGAAAAAGAAGAAAATTGATAAAATTTGCCTTAAGGCCTCATCGTCTGACCCTCGAAGAGAAAACGTCAGAATAAATTAAAAAGTAAGAAAATCGGATAAAAAAATGAGTATATGTGTGTAATATATATATATATATATAGAATAAGATGATTATGTGGAATACTTATATTTATATATATATATATATATATATTGAATAAGATGATTATGTGGAAGACTTTTTTTTTTAAATCACCTGAAATTTCGAATAAAATGAATGTTACATTCATTGTGTATTTCATTATACTTATATCAATTTACTATTAAGAGACCTTAATCCAAACTTGACAATGAGCCAGCTATAAATAGACAATCTATTTATTTTGATCTGGATCAAAGATGAGAATGAAAGATCAAAATCTGTTTTTTGTGGGTTTGGAGAGGGAGTGGCTTCAGTTTGGGGGCAGTTAGAGGTGTGAACAATTTCAGTTTGGTGCCAATATTGTCTTTGAAAACAACAGAAAGCAATGTCAGGAAAGATCTGTATCAGGTGCGTAATCCATTCACGAATGGAAGAAGTTGCTTTGGTGGCAAGCCAGAAACGAAAAACCAGGCAAGAAAAGTGGGATGCCACCGGGGAGGGGAAGGGTTTAGTTCAAGGTGATTGTAAAAGGTGAGGAAGATGGAGGGATAACTCACTGCTGAAATACTGAAAGGTTGGTCATTCGTTCGTTAACACCAGACAGTGTTTAGACAGATAATCCGGGATAAGAAGTTAATTGTGATTCTTCTCTTTTCAGAAAACTCGTCTCAATACTTTAGTTCTACCTTACCTATCATGGTGGTTATCTCTTTGCACATAAAATGCTCGAAAAGTCATTTTATCATTATTATTTGCTAAGTAATTTGAATGACACTTTGAAGAGAACATACTTCCACCAATGATCATTAGTCCCTTTTCATTTAGTCAACTACTATTAAAAATTATTCGTAGCTGTGTAACCATATTTACTGAATTTCTAACGGCCAACCGAACTAGAATGGTACTCAAACATTACACAGAAAATTTGCACTGTTAATACAATATTAATATTTAACAGATTAAATTCTGTTAAATATTTCATCTAATATTTTCCCAAAATTGACCATATAATTCTTTTCAGCGTTATTTCTGAATTTATTTAATTCCATCTCAAAATGTTCTATGCTGTTTCTCTTTTATCTGTTAATTGCTGTAATTGACCAATAATTGTTGTAATTGACTGGCTAGTCAGAATCAAATATTTCTTTTGTAGGACGGACGTTATGACCAAAATTGCCAAACGAACGGATTTACTTTATTATATGCTACTATTCTATGCTGTTTCTCTTCTTAATCTGATTTGGTAATTTTTTTTCACAAAATAAATTACTCTATTAGCAAGAAAGAAAATGTTTAATTAGTTAATAGATGTATTTTTTAAATCTGTCTTTATAGTAAATGTCAAATCAACAAGAAATGTTTTTAAAATGCCCAACAGTTAGAAATGCCTTTAATTACTTAAAATTTTTCAATTAAATCATTCTTCTCATTAGTAAATTAATTAATCCTATTTCTTCCAATATCTTCCTGCAACTTTAATATTTTACACTTTTCAGTAGTCTTATTAGTTTACTTTGTATGCTTTCCAATGTCAATATTACATCTCAATTTCCATGTAGAAACACTGAACCGGTGAGGCCTGAGTTCAATGAGGTCTTATTAGAGCTGTATATATATTTAAAACAACGTTTAGATACCTTGAAATAATATTTATAACATCATTCCATGTTCCCTTGATACAGACTAAATATAATTGTTAGCTTAAAATGAATCATAAAAACCAACTCCAAAATCACATTCTTCATTGACTAGTTTTATTTCCCTCCTATTTAATATGAACAGGAAGATCCGACGTTGCTCAAGATTGAATGAGGACCACTACCATGTACTTTTTCACTGTTCATAACACCATATTACTTACCTCGTTTTTACTGCCCCCTCCCAGCTTAGCCCTCTATCATACTTGGAAGAAGCTGGAATGTTGGAAAACTCTCTGACATAGAGTCTTATACATATAGTTTGAATTTAATTGAAATCATATATACGTATTTGAAGTTTATGGTCACTTAGAGGTAGAGGCCCATAGATATTTGGCATATAGAGGGTAACATAGAAATTCAGAACTACTTCCATTGTCTTCCCTGGAGAATTTTATGCATATGATATAAATTTCATCAAAAATAGGATATATTTGAAGTTTTAAGGGGGTTATGTCCTCATAACCTCATTAAGGGTGAACTTAGAGATTCGGAAACACTTCTATTATCTTCCCCGGTAAATTTTACATAAGAATCTGCCTTTTAGATTTTATGTAGATTCTCTAACCTTTCTTTCTATAGAGAACACACATATACACTAAAACATTGAGTGGAAGTAATTAAATACAACTAAAACTTTAAAAAAAAATTATAATTAAAACTAGTGACAAGTTTAGGAGAAAAAAATAAATAAATAAAATAAAAAAATATGGGGAGGAGGGTCACAAGTTGATCACATAAAGTCCTAAAAGCCACTCCTTTTGTTTACAAAGGGAGGGTTTGATTGACTTGATATATATAGCTTCCAGGACTTTGAGGTGGAATAGAGAATGCGATCTACTTATGACAGAAAACCAGTCACTAGTGTACGTCGATGCACATTCGGCGCTATTTATAAGATGGTCAGCAATAGCAGACCCGAATGTGTTGACTAAATTATTTTAATTATTTAGTCGGCCCCGGCTAAATAATTTAAATTATTATATATATATATATATATATATATATATATATATAGCATAAAATTAAGGCATACACCTACAAGCACAGAGGATGCAGAATATGATAATAAAAATAAAAATCAAGACAGATTTCTTTTTTCATTTTATCTTTCATGCATTTTGTTTTTTCGTTTTGCGATCATTTCACTAGAAAAACCTAGCCTTGTCAAGCAGAGATTATATATATATATATATATATATTATATATATATATATTTGTGTTATAATGGGATAATTCCAGGAGGAAATCTGGGTATGAGAGCTGAATGTAGTAAACAGAGCAAGAATAACATAAAATATAATAACACGAAAGCACATAATTGTCGATGCAATAATTTATTTCAACCGTGCGGTTTTTTCAAGCATCAACCAGACAATTACATTTTTGAGACTGATAGAAAATTGAATTTCCCTACAACAATTCAAACGCAACCAGAGAGAGTGGTGGTAGCAACCAATTTGATACATCTATTAGAGAGAGAGAGAGGGGGAATTTAAAACTTATATTTAACTATGGCGGTCGAAGGGGAGGGATCTTTAAGTTAATCAAATAATAACTGCCGTGTCAAAATTATGAAACTTACGACTTGATAATATCATACATATAGACAACTTTACTCACGCGCATACACAAACCTAAATACGCACACATCCTATGAGCACGCACACACGTAACCTCACTCACACATTACCATAACTAAGCATATTCACATAACTTTTATTCATATATTTTTAGCCGAGACAAAATGTGTCCAGCGAAACTCGTGTTCTCAAACTCGGTAGGAGAAAAGAAAGAAAGAAACAAGTAGCCAGGCATAGAGAAGGAGAAGAAATAGATAAATTGCGTGTCATAGATTTTCAATCTGTCTGGATTCCAAGAAAGAGAATCTAATTGAAATAAAATTATACGCACATGCACATATGTATACATACAAATACATACGCACACACACATACATATACACATATACACACATACACACACACATATATACATATATATATATACATATATATATATCCCTGAATCTATTTGAAATATTAACCAAATGCATACACATGTAGTTACATATACTCACACATGTAAACATATACATACATATACATATTATGTAAACATATACATGCATATACATATTATTTGGTGTGCTCATAGGATGTGTGCGTATTTAGGTTTGTGTATGCGCGTGAGTAAAGTTGTCTATATGTATGATATCGTCAAGTCGTAAGTGTCATAATTTTGACACGGCAGTTATATTTGATTAACTTAAAGATCCCTCCCCTTCGACCGCCATAGTTAAATATAAGTTTTAAATTCCCCCTCTCTCTCTGTAATAGATGTATTAAATTGGTTGAGAGTCTCTGGTTGTGTTTGAATTGTCGTAGGGAAATTCAATTTTCTATCAGTCTCAAAAATGTAATTGTCTGGTTGATGCTTGAAAAAACCGCACGGTTGAAATAAATTATTGCATCGACAATTATGTGATTTCGTGTTATTATATTTTATGTTATATATATATATATATAGATATATATATATATATATATTCCACTTCCATATTTTGGGGTCCAGTATGTAGTACATTACATTTTTCTATATTAAATTTTAATTTTCAAGCATCTTCCTAATATGACAACTGTTTTATTTCTTTTGAAAATATTCTAACAAGTAGTTTAACATCATCAGCAAATAGTTGTTAGAGTATTAGTGAAAGCGATGTAGTAACCTCAACAAAACTGTAGTCTGACATGCTGAGTCCGTAGTTCACACCTGTATCCACTACAGCACACCCATATCAATAGAGGTGCTGTTTGCATTGTGCATAAATAAAATGTTAAAATAAAAATATGATATTAAATAAATAAAAATGTTATTGTTTCTGTTTTTTTAATAATAAAAAAGCAAAGTCTCTAAATTATTATTTGTTTGGTCAGAAAGTTAATTTTCTTCCTCACTCGTCAGCCATATTACATTTTTTATTGTCTCCTGTTCCAAAATGTCTTCAAATCTTTCGTATTCAATTCTGGCAATTTTATTTTTTAAGCTGTTTTGAAAACCAAATAGAAATGTGTTAAAATATAATCTGAGATTCGAAAGATTTTAATGAAAATAAAAAAAGACTCCATAACGATATTTTAGTGACGATAATGAATTTTTTAGAATGGAAGAAAAAAAGTAATTCAAAACGAAGACATTAATCATTATTTTCATCATTTCTTCACAGTTGATAAATGGCATCATTATTTTCATTATGAAATTTACTTTTACTATTTGAATATTCTACAATTGACAATGTTGATGCTAGTGTTTTATGAGCTTCTCCAATCTACAGAATGTCCTACAGGAAACTTAGCACAATTGTTGATAACAGACGCATCGTAAAAATAGGAAGCACAAATGTTAAATGGGAGCAGTAGCACAATGACGTAGACGTTTAGACAATTTCTAGTCACCATTTGGATGACTTGAAAAAGATTATTATTCCAAGCTTCCATCAACAGTTTTTAAGGATTTTATGTCTGTGAGCCGTCATGATCGTCATCACCATGATCGTCATGATCGTCATCACCATGATCGTCATGATCGTCACCACCATGATCGTCATGACCATGATCGTCATGAC
This sequence comes from Sepiola atlantica, assembly GCA_963556195.1. Classification (NCBI taxonomy): domain Eukaryota; kingdom Metazoa; phylum Mollusca; class Cephalopoda; order Sepiida; family Sepiolidae; genus Sepiola; species Sepiola atlantica. The sequence goes on from OY744522.1 coordinate 82,062,198, forward strand.
CATGATCGTCATGATCATGATCGTCATCATCGTCATCATCATGATCATGATCACCAAGTCCATTTTTATATGCTGGTATGTGTTGGACGGTTCTTAGGTTAGTCTGAAAGTCAATTTCTATCTCTTTTTTCAGCTTTTTATTTATCCCTCTTTCCCTCGTCCATCTTATCATTTTTATCACTTCCTCTTGTGTTTCCTGAGCCTACATCTTCCAACTGACCCTGCTATCCTCTGTAATTACTGCTGATGTAACTGTAAACATTTAGATCTGGATATTTTAGGGCAATTTGTTTATTTCAATGGTCAGAAGTATTGGTTCTGCTCAAGGTAACAGTGTCCTTGGATGTATGGACCCTTGCTTCATCTTGTTACCATGTCCAGTCATCTCCTCTCATTATTTGGTTAATGTAGTAGAACATTTGGGTGCACATCTCATCTTGACATATAAGCTGATTCACTATTTTGGGCCTAAATTTAAATTTACTTATAGAATAAAGAACACTTAATATATGAATCATTGTAAATATAACTAAGTCTTTATTTATTTACGACAAAAAACTAAAAAATTATTAAATTTTATTGAAATTTGCCAGCAATAAACGTTATATCTATTTATATAAAGCTAGGTATGTGTATATGTTTATATATTTGTATATACAGGATTTATTCCTTAACTAATTAACCCATCATTATGAATTTTGGAACTCAGCTACTAGGTGTAAAAGTAGGTAATGTGGATTATATTTAGTTTAATTTAGTTGTATGTAAAGAATATCGTAACAATTCAGTCAGGGTTTTTTACCCACCTAATAAACCGGTATCGTCCGGGTCTTTGGGTCTGGATTTACGCCAGTCTATTGGGGGTTGTCGGTCCTGTGCAGTTCTAGGAGGTGCACTCTCCCAGGCTTTGCCTCCCCTCTTAGGGGAGGAGTAAGTTTATTGCTTACTGTCTGAGGTGCTCCTAACGAGGAATGCCGACGGGGCTGCCCAAGCAATTTTTAAATGGTTAGAGTGCTCACCTCTCGAGCTCTGGCTTATCTAATCCCACTTTCCCGACCTTGTGTCACATCTTACCTTGTGGGAGGTAGATAAATAAATTTAACAATAGGTATTAGACATCAATGAATAAATATTCCTAAAATTTAAGTTTCTTTGAGGTATTTAAAGGGTTTTAGGGAGCATAATGTGAGCACAACCTTCCATTTGAGAATTCAAGTATTTCAGATTTGCATTAAATTTGATCCAGCAAGTAAGATTCCCTCAATTTTAATTTCTTACGACTCCTGCAGTTTAAGCCATAAATTTTAGACATTTTCCAGAATACAACATGTAATTGATTCTGATCAAAATTGGAATAAGGTTTCTAGACATAAGGTTTAGTATCATTATATCCTCATTTTATTCTTCGTAAGTAGACACAAAAGTGGTGCAAAACTGTTCTGTTTGGGGAATAAATTTTACCCGTCCTAGGACGGGTATTCTTCTAGTGTTTTATAAAGAAGTACACATTTTTAAATTTAACATCATAGCGGTTTAGAAAAGAGTGACAGTTTAACAAAATTTAATTTTTTTTTTTAGTTTTTTTTAGTTTTTTTTATTAGTATGTTGTCACTGTTAAAAGTAACATTTTCTCTATATGTTTTCAACAACATTTTCAATTAGGTGGAGAAAACATAAAACAAAGAGTCATCCATAATGCTACTGAGTCTGTCTCTATGAGGTACCCCAAGCAAGCTTGGATTGCTCCAATCATTCTGCTTCGATCATGATGCCAAATGAAAGACTATAAATATAATCTGAAAAATGATTTTGCTTGAATTTGTTTACATAGCTTTACTAATCAAGATACTAACCTTTATTTTTATTATTATTCTTTTTATTATTCGTACTAGCTGTCTCGTCCCGGCGTTGCTCGGGATCATTTAAAGTTTTTTTAATTTAATCTAGTACTAAACTAATATTAAATAAATAGCTGTACCCAAAGTTGCCTGATAGTTTTTTCATGCACAGTCTGTTGTATAAATAAACGGAAGTGCATTGTGGTGGATTTAATTTTCTAAAAAAATTCATTTTTTTATAAAAATATGATTCATTTGTTTAAAATTCATGTACGACTTTCAATCGTATCTGGAAGTTAAGATTATTTTTACTTATTTCATTCAAATGATGGCATTTGTCTCTGATATTTTTAGTATCAGGTACTCACATGAGAAATCATGTGATGGTGACCAGCTAAACTTGGCTTTTAAAAATTCATAGTCGTCATGGCATCCTAAAAGTGCAGTTTCAATTTATTTCAATTTAAAATATTAAATAGCATTTTTTTTAATTAAAAATTAAAGACAGCTTATCTCTTTTCGGGGAAACATCATTTTGCCAAATATCTCTAAATTCTGCACTGCGATAAATTGCACATTGGGATCGGAAGAAAATGATGCGTTATCTCTCCCAATCGTTGTGCCGGCCTTTCCCCACTCCTTTTGATACAAGATTACGCTCCACGCAGGTGTGAAGGCTTGAAAGATACGGTGACATTTTTTTTATCCTCCATCTTTTCATTTTATTAAATTGCTTTTACCTTCAATTATTAACTTCATATGTGTTTTGTTTTTTTTTGTTTTCCATTAAAATAAACAGAGGTCAGTCGAACTCTTAACATTTGCACAGGATATATGTTATTCATGAATAGTTATGTTCTTCTCATACACACACACCTCTATATTTATATATAAAGTTAGGTATATATATATTTATTATATTGTATACATAGAGAGAGATAGATAATACTTTAAAGATATAAATAATATCTTTAGCCAGTAGACTATCAGGATAAAAACAAAGCTCAATATAGTGTATAGAGCAATTAATTTAATGACATGAGAAATTAATCAGATTTTATTAAAGTTAAAAAACAAGGAGAGATACTGCATCCTTAAGTTATGAGTTTTCAAAGAAAATCTTCTCCTCAGAGGACAATTACCGCAATGGCATTACTGCAGGTAATAAAAATTAAGCTTTGAATATATATATATATATATATATATATATTTAAAAAAAAATTTTTTTTAAATATATATATTTATATTGGTCCGTCGTTAGCCAACATTTTCGTTGGATTTTTGGAAAACCTATTATTTTCCAAAGTGACCAAGCCGGCTTTCTACACACGTTACGTTGATGTCACTTTTGCTTGTTTTCCCTCACGGAGTGATGCTGAACAGTTTTTTCGTCTTCTTTGTGACTTGCATCCATCGTTGCAATTCACTATGGAGGTCGAGGATTGTGGTTCCTTACCATTCCTCGATGTTTTAGTGTCTAAATCTGGTTTATCATTTGAAACCTGTGTGTATAGAAAACCAACATTTACAGGCCTTTATCTAAATTGGTTTTCCTTCGCCCCAAGAGCAAGAAAAATAAATCTTATTGGTACTCTCACTCATCGAGCACTTATGATTTGTTCACCAACACGACTCGATGCAGAACTTGGTGAAATTACTAATATTTTTCTTGCTAATGGATATCCCATCAATACTATAAAAGGCACCATTGCACGTAAAGTTACTTTATTTAATGGTGGTAAATTTATTGGCCCGTCACGTTGCCCTATTTATTTGAAACTCCCATGGTTGGGTTCTGACGGCCTTGACATTGTCAAAAGGATTTCTTCTTCTACTCAACGTTGTTTTCCGGCAACTATGTTGAGAGTAGTTTACACGACTCGAACCTTTTTCTCTTCTTTTCGTAAGGATGTTTTGCAAGCCATTCAAAAGAATTCTGTAGTTTATAAATTCATGTGTCAGTGTGGAGCTGACTACGTTGGCAAGACATCCCAAAGATTAGAATTTAGAATATCCCAACACATTCCACGTGATATTCGCCTACACAAGGTTTCGAGATCATCCGGGAATTTTCAGGCACAGGAATCAGCCATCGGTAATCACCTCGTTAGTACAAATAGTTGTTCTGACAACTATTCCGATGGGTGGTTTTCTGTTTTACACAGTGCCAGGTCGAACTACCATCTCAATATTATTGAGGCGTTAGTTATAAACAACTCTCGACCTAGCCTGTGTAGACAAATGATTTTGAAGCATCAGTTGGAGATCTTTAATGATTCAAAGCCACCATAACGTTGAGAGATTTACCTTTTTTTCTTTTTTTTCTTTTTCCTCTCAATCGTTTCCTCCAACTGAAATAAGTTTTCCCCCTCATATCTCATTCAACTTTTAGTTTTTAATTTACCATTCTGACGTTTCCTCTCAGAGGGTCAGACGATAAGGCCTTACGGTAATTTTAACAATTTTCCTTTTTTTTCCACTCGTCTGTTTCATTGATTAAAATAATGCTTCCTCTAAAATTGATCCTACGATTCTGTTGTACACGAAATTTACTTATATACATACATACATACATACATACATACATACATACATACATACATACATAAATATACATATAAAACGTCAAATATATCGGCCCAAAACACACTTTTTTGTTAACCTTATACAGTTCATCCAAGTAATAAAGTTTAAAACAATTCCGAGAAAAATGTCAGAAGTCGATTAAAAAACAGTCCAAGTGGTGATTGGTAGTCCAAGATGAAAAAGTTATCCAGGCGGGAAATTTGCTTGCTATCGATGCAGTAGATGATAGTGAAGAGTGTATTCAAATTAATAATAAAACCATAGAAAAAGCAAAATCACACAAAAAGTTCAGAAGACTTACTCAGTGTTGAATATTATAATGTCCAATTAAGGGTTCTTAGGAGCTGATAGTAGGAGTGTTGCAAACCATAACTTCCTGGTCTGACGTACATATAGAAAACATGTGATGGGGTAGAAATATGCAGTAAGACCCGATAAAAAAACAATAATTAACAAAATTTAATCATATATATTATATATATGGTATCTCCTAAACCAACGAAGGGATCATTATGAATTTTAGAATATATATTCTAAAAAATACAGTATTGTTCCCTCGCTAAAAACTGGTGGGAAAATACGAACCATTTTTGAAACGAGCTTACCTGTACAGGGGTCACAACTCTTCAATGCCATGCCTAGGTGTATTCGGGACATAAAAAATGCTGCTGTGGAACAATTTAAGCGCTCTCTTGATGCCTACCTCGCTAATATCCCGGACCAACCCCAAATTGTCGGATACACGGCGTGCAGGCAAGCCGACACCAATTCTATCGTGCACATGCAAGCACATGCTGGTGCGGTTCCTTTGTCTCACAGGATCCTCACATCAGCCAGGGCGAGTTGAACAACCAGCAAGCCTGAACACGCCTGTTCGAAGCACCAGACAAAAAAAAAAAAAAAAAAAAAACATGGGCATATTTTATTTTTTGAATATATATAAATTTTTCTTTACTTCTTTTTTCATTAACCGATCACTATGAATTTTGGAATATATATTCTCGGCAACCCGGTGAGTAACATGGACATATTATTGATTTTTGTAAACTTTCCCATTTAGGGAGTGTGCCAACCCAAACTCGCACTCGACCCCCACCCAAATTATTAAAATAAGTTAGATACGAAAAATTAAATAGAGAAAAGAAATACGCTCATTTTTGAATGATATTAAGTAATACATTTTTAAAAGGATCGGTGAGCATCAATAATAAATATATATGTGTGTGCTTTGTGAAATTCTAAACTATTTAACTTTTCATTATGAATTATGGTATGTGTATTCTAGGCAACAGGGTATGTAACGTGGGAACATTATTTTTTTAAAACTATACCATTTAGAAGAGTGCCACCGAAACCGTACCATACCACCCAAAGAAAGAAAGAAAACATTAAAATTTAAAACTAATGCTATATATATATATATATATATATAAATATATATATATGTTTGTCATTCACACGTGTACATACATATATTTGCTTATGTGTGTTTATATATGTGCTTTACATGCATAGTTTTATACATATATATATATAATACTTCAGGTGTTGTTTTGTTGAGAGTAAACAATTATATGAATCTTACTGTAGAGTGGTATATTCATATAGTATAAATTTTTACTTATACATATATTTCTGGCTACATATGTGCATACAGGTTTCGAGTAAAGCTTAGAATATAAATAGTAGAAACTATAAATTATGCTTTGAGGAAAAATATTAAATCATAAACTTTAAAAACCAAAGTAATTAAACAAAAGACAAGAATTTATAGCTAAATGCAGACACATTAACAAACATGCGTTGCTATTTAAGTTAACAAAATTGTAGGATAAAAAAGTTGTTCAAATAATTAACAATGAATATTATATATAAAAAAAGCAATTGTCCATTAGTAAACAAATAATTAAAAATTAATATATACAAAACAAAAATAAATAAAAATTGTAGAATAAACAGTAATTGTCTATTATTGATCCAATAATTAAAACAAGTTAAATAAGATTAAAAATATTAATAAATATATCAATTTAAAAAATATATAAATATGGGTAAATAAGTCTCATCTCTTCCGATCTTATCTTGTTTCATATGACACACTTCTGATAATCGGTGTAAAAGGTGAAACTGTTAAAGTTTTGCATTTTCATGTATTTAGAATATCGAGCCCTTTTATTTGTCAAAAATCTGCTGTCTCAGTTCGGCTTTGACCTGATTTCAATAGATCTATGTACGTATACGTTTCGTCCTTTTTCAATCGGGACTCATCAGCATAGAGATATGACTATTCACTACTGGTCATGCGATTCGAAACCCCGGACCTCAAGTATGTTTCAACTCCAGTCCGACGTCGCTAATCACTGGGCCAATTGTAAACAGCGAATAAACTATGATAATTTTAACACTTTAATGGCGGCTTTGACGTCGAGGCATTCTACTTCTATTAAGGGAAGGAATGATGCATTATAAGCAAGTGACGTCATGCTGTGTTAATACTACCAATTACAGTGCTCTACTTTCAAGGAGCGACAAATAATAAATATTTGTTATTGTTTATTATCTATGTACGTATACGTTTCGTCCTTTTTCAATCGGGACTCATATATATATATATATATATATATATATATATGTGTGTGTGTGTGTACATGTGTTTCTTCTGTATCTATAGGATATTTGAGACAAATTTGACACTTTGACAGATGAAAACGCCATATCTTTATCAATAATTGATGTATTCTCAAAATTCCAAGTGCATTTCTTTGAGGAACTTATGCTGAATACAGCTCATTCGCGTGATCTGACTCTGGAGCACGTGGCAATCATGGTGTCGTTCTAGGGGCAATGTTGAGATTGGTGAAGTCATGAAAGTTCTCAGACAGCCACTTCAGGGTTTTCATGGAGGTGTGACATGGAGCTGAGTCCTGCTGCCACATGTATGGCCTTCCAACAGCCATTCTCTCCACTCATAGCTTGAAAACAGCTACTTAATATAGCTATCTGGATTTCGTTTGTCTTTCCGAACCAGTATAGGGAGATTTAAGATAAATTGATCCTTATGAGGTGCAGGATTTGTGTGGACTGTAGGCTAGCTACCACTGTGCAACTGGTCCTGAGAATATACAAGAGCATGTTTGACTATATTGAGTAGTGTTTTGGCTTTCGTAAGGCGGTTCTTTTGTATGAGGTGTAGCGAACATCCTCGATCAGTACTTTCTCCACTCCAACCACCATCTCTCTTACCAATGTCTGCAATTTCCGCATTTGTTTTTCATCTCTTCAACAAATAGTTATGCCAATACAGTCGCAACGCCTGCTATGATCCTCTCATACTCTGCTTCCATATCTCTGTCCCAATTTTCCAGCTCAATCTCACAGCCTTCAAGGTATTCAAGGAGCGAAAAAATTTCTAAATTTTTTAATCGGGCACAAATCATGATGCAGGTCACTCTTTTTCCCATATTCTGGTGTTTTCCAGTCATCCATCATCTGCAGCTCTCAAATCCACCAATAGTACACAGAAACAACTATCCACTGCTCTCTACCGCCATTAAATGCATCGAATAGTTCTGGAATAAAAGAATATAAAAATGTTATCAAATTCGTCTTGAATACCCTGCATGTGTATAAATATGTGCTTCACATGTGTGCGTGTATATGTAGGTGTGTGTATATATATATATATATATACAGGTGTGTGTGCTTCTTACACATATAATGAATATGTGAATATATATATGTACTCTTCGCATGTGTATACATTTGTTACTCTTTTCATACATGTTACATTCCCATGCACACATACACACATGTATATAACTATGTATATTTAGTGGGTTTTTATATACATATCTATATATATATATATATATATATATATATATATATATATATATGTCTATGAAGCAAGCAAATTGGATAAATATCCAGCAGACTGTAGATATTAATTGGAAAATGAAGATTAAAAAATACATAATTATATCAACATATAAATAAATAAAAATGAAATAAAATATTTTATTTGTTTTCCTAGTTCATTATTTCCATATATAAAATGGCGGCTCCAAACAATAATGCTGAATAATGTGTCTTTTCTATCAAAGTGTTTTATTAAACCAAGAAATGAAATTATCAATCAGGAGGTAACCAGATCTAATATTAGTTTCCGTTTTTATCTCGTTTTTTGTGACTTTTTATAAATATTTCACAAATTGCAGCCTTCTAGCCTTTTGTAGTCTCAAGCCATTATTGTATATATTTATATGCTAGTGTGATTGCAAGAGCTAGGAGTGGATAGACTAAGTTCAGGGAATTTCTGCCATTACTAACCAGCAGAGCGTTACCACTGTCGACCAAGGGAAGAATCTATCAGGCCTGTGTATGCAGTGTGATGATGCATGGAAGTGATGGTCGAGGACACGTGTTGCATGGAGAGAAATGATACGATGGGTGTGTTGTGTGAGTCTTAAAGACAGGCTTATATGTGATGACTCCAGAGGAAGATAAAAACTGGACAGTGTAGGGATATGTGTGTAGAAGAGTAGACTTCGATAGTATGACCATGTTGAAAATATGTATGAGAGTTCTTGGGTTAGTAGATGCATAACAGTTAAGGTAGCAGGGGAAGGCGAGGAAAACATGGGAGGAAGTGATAAAAATAGACCTGAGGAATAAATGTAGAATTGGTCAGGGATATGTTACTTTAGAATTCAATTTCTTAAAGCCGTCCAACGCAGGCCACAATATAAATCGAACGTTATAAAAATATGTGACCAGAAGGAGAATATTTTTGGTAGTATATATAACTAACGAACGAACATATAGTACACTGCCCTGCCCCAAAGGATGAGGTAATCCTTTAGAGGATGGTATCATGTCCATAGAACAGATGCTACACTTTCCTCCCCCTAAAAAAGGGAGGAGTAATGCTATCATGACGAATGAACATATACTACACTGCCCCCCCCCCCCCAATGAGGAGGTAATACCTGGGAGGATAATCGTATGGCAACAGAACAGATACTACACTACCCCACCCCCACCCAACTAAATTGAGCATTGAAGATAGAACATTAGTCTGAAATAGTATATTAAACCGAATTGAGCATTGAGAGATAGTAATCGTATAGTTAGGGTTCAAGCAGACAGATTCCAAATCTCTATTAGCAATAGATATTCAAGAAAAATTGACCGATTGGATCCCCTTTTGAGCTCAAGTTAAATAATTTGAACCAGGAAAAAGTGAGTTTGCAAATCCAGTTAAATAAAAAGATAAAATCCGAAATTTCTCTCTCTCTTTATATGTATATATATATATATATATATATATATATATATATATATATATAGACAGGGCTTTACGGAGCCCTCCAAAAAGGAGCGCGCTCCAAGAGCACGCTCCTTTTTGCTGGAGTGAAGGAGAGGAGGGCTCATTTTATATTCAGCGGGAGTTGAGCGGGAGCAACTCCATTTGGGACTAAAGAGCAGTGGTTTTATCGCTCCACGCTCCTCGCTCCAAAATATTTTGATTTTTTTTTAAACATTAGTTTTTTATTCAGCAATATAAAGGAAAAGTAAAGAAAGTCTTAGAGTTTACTCTGAATTATTTTTTAAACTTATATCTCTGGTAGAGAGAGGGAGGGGGCTCAGGCGGAAGACGATTTAATTGTAATGTTTTTAACAATCTTTTTTTATTGTTTTATTCGCCCCCCCCCCCAACCCCGTCGACTTGCTATCAAGCGATGAGACAGATCAAAGGCGTCATTGACTTGATCGTTCTATTTCTTTGGAAAGATTAAACATTTGAGTTAGGGGTACGAACGATTTTGACACCATCTGAGTGCAGGTCGGGAGGGGGCGAGAGAGAGAATTCAAAATGTTTACTAGCTGACCTGAGATAATTACTAAGGCCCTTTTAAAAAGTACACTGCTATCTTTCTGTTGAATAAAAACTCCGAAAATTAGCACTCTATATAGGGGAGGTAAGTTGCCCAATCAAGGTTTCAGAGTACAGTCTACCCTACTATTTAATTGATATAACTTTGGGGGGGGGGATATATGTGGATTTATACCGTTCCTAAGTGTATTAGTGAAAGTTATGTTGTTTTTCTTCTCTCAGACTAGATAGTCTGCTTGACTGGATAGAAGTATGTATGTATAATACACAATTTAGGAAAACTCGTCAAAGGAAAACTCGGCAACGGAAAATTCGTCAATGGAAAATTCGGCAACGGAAAACTCTGCAATTTTGGCCAATTAGGAAAATTCGGCAATTATCGAATAAATATCGATTGAAAATAGATTTTAGAACCGTTTTTACAGGAGATATACTTGTAAATACGGGGCTACCTCCTCCCCAGTGAAGAATATTTTTATATTATTTTTTTGGTACTTGTGCAGTTTACGAACCGGGCTATTTTTTAGATAAGATTTTCAAGTTGAATTAAATTTTTACGATATCTTTTGTTTATTAAATTGTTAGGTGAAAGTACAGAATAGTTAACAACAACCCCCCCTCACTCCATGTTAAGAATGGCTTTCTAAATAATGTTATTTCAATCCGGTTCGTAATTACGTTACGAAATTAAAGGTTTGGACCGGGTTATTTTTTACATAAAATTTTCAAGTTAAATTCAATTTTTACGATATCTTCTGTTTATTAAATTGTTACGTGAAAGTACAGAATAGTTAACAAAGCCCCCCCCCATTCTCCCCATGTAAAAAATCGTTGTCTAAATAATGTTATTATTTCAAGTCGGTTCGTAATCAAGTTACGAGATTAAATCCATCATAATTCATTTAGATTTCTTCGTAAACAAGTCAGCCATTTTAATTGACAAAACATCAATTACTTCGTGTGTGTGCAAAACTTGAAAGGAATTTATAAACTATCGAGTAGAAAGTCATTTAAACTGGCTTTAAATTCTTAGAAAATGTCCATGTATTTAAAAAAGCAAAATTGTTTTCTTGTTCTCAGGAAACGAAAATTTACGTATAATCCTATACTTCGTCCGACATGTTCTCTTATAACTCTCAAAATATTAGCGAGATTTTGTCAAATATTATCTTACGGTCTTACACTTAAAGTGACATCTCAACCCATATTGACGAGATCCTTTGACGCCCACCCCTATCCTTCGACCACTCATTGGCAGAATAGAACGTTTATGAAAGAAGGTACATTTTTATTATGGAGCGCTCAAAAAGAGCCGCTCCTTTTTTATAGGAGTTGGAGCAGGAGCGGCTCCTTTTTGAAAATGGGGAGCGTAAGAGGAGCCAGCTCCAATTTTGGGCGTTGGAGCAGGAGCGGGAGCAGCTCCAAAAGTAGTAGAGCGCGTAAAGCCTGGATATATATATATATATATATATATATATGCAAACATTGTTAAAAATAACAGAATTCGTGTGTTAAATTATACCTTTTTTATTTTTTCAATTTTTCTGATGGTATTTTTTGTATAAAAATTAAAAAAATTAATAAATATTCAATTGGTTTCACGAACGTTTTCGATTCTTCGTCGAATCATCCTCAGGTGTCAAAAGCAAATGAACAATGCTGGAGAAAGAAGAGAATTTTTTAAAAGACAGTGGAGAAACGTGCAGAGAACGTTTTCGCATTGTTCCAGGAAGTAGTTGACGACTTAAATTCAGCAACGCTGGATGGCATCACAGAACAAAATCGCATTACGTTAAGCATATATATATATATATACATATATATGTGTGTGTGTATATGTATACATATATATGTGTGTGTATATATGTATACATATATATGTGTGTATATATGTATACATATATATTTGTGTGTGTATATATATGTATACATGTATATGTGTGTGTATATATATGTATACATGTATATGTGTGTGTATATATATGTATACATGTATATGTGTGTGTATATATATGTATACATGTATATGTGTGTGTATATATATGTATACATGTATATGTGTGTGTGTATATATATGTATAAATGTATATGTGTGTGTATATATATGTATAAATGTATGTGTGTGTGTATATATATGTATACATGTATATGTGTGTGTGTATATATATGTATACATGTGTAAATATATGTATACATGTATATATATATGTATACATGTATATGTGTGTGTGTATATATGTATACATATATGAGTTAAACAGTATTACTCACCTGTGTGATATTTCCCTTTACTTGTAATGGACTATTCCAATTTTGTATTCTTAACCTTTCTTTATTATCTTCAGTTATTAATAAAGAGAGAGAGAGAGAGAGAGAGAGAGAGAGAGATAGCATATAAAATAAGAGAGGGGGTTCAAACAACATAGTGAGAGTGATAAATAGAAGCTTAGTAAGAAATGAGTTATTTGATGATTAGGTACTTATGCAGTTTACAAACCGAGTTTTCATCAGCAGGTTACATAAACTGCAGAAAGGTGACGAAACATCCCTTCGTCTCCATATTAGAGCACATTGCTGAAGTGTACCCTGTCAAACAGCTTCCTTCCACGTCCTCTCACCCTTTATCTTCTATTTGTCCATCGTCTGTGCTTAAGTCCACAGAACATTTGCTAAAAGAAACAGTACCTAACCCTAGTCTAACCCTAACCTAGTCGATAGAGTAGAAAAAGAATTGACAAGAAAAAAATTTAAAAAGATAAAAGAACATTAAAAAATGTCTGCTATTAGTTAACCCCAACCTAATCGGTAGGGTTTAAAAAGAATTAGCAAAAAAAAAAAAAAATTTGTTTGCTTTCAGTTGTTGCACCATATTTTCTTCACCAAATAAAAATAAATATTTATTCATGAAACTTACCACATACGATGAGTGTTTTCTTCCTTGATTTGAATTTTTTTCCTACATTTTGAAAGTTTCTTACAAATTTAAATTTTTTTTTCCATTGAATTTTTTTCATTAAAATTTCTAGCGTTTTAACATTGGCCAGCGTTTTCGACACAAAAAAGTTTTCGTTCAGCACCTTCTGGCGGTTTACGTAACCTGCCGGAATGTGCTGATGAAAATCCAGTTCGTGAACTGCATAAGTACGATGATTAAATTGCAAATTACGGATAATTCGAACAATTCTTTTGGCTAGGGATCAAAGTGTAGTATCTATTCTGATGGATACTACACCCTATAGGCCAGTATCGTCTTGGCCTTTATGGCTTGATTCTGCCGGTCTGTGGGTTTGTCCTTTAAAATTCTAGGAGGTTCACCCTCCCAGGCTTTGCCTCCCCTCCTTAAGGTGGAGTAAGTTTATTGCTTACTGCCTGAGGCGCCCCTACCGGGGAATGCTGATATGGCTGCCCAGGCATTTTTTGTAGGCCAGTGCTCACCTTCTCAGGCGCTGGCTTTTCAAATCCCACTTTCTCGACCTGCGTCATATCTTACCGCTGTGGGAGGAAGATATATATATATATATATTTTTTTTTTAACATAACTCTATCTCAAGACCAATGGGAAAAAGCCTTAGGGAAAAAAACGTTTATTAACTCAGCTTTTCGTATGATAATAGAAGATATATTTTGAATGCAACTTTGTTTGGAGAGGGTATGAAAAATTCCAAGGAACTTTCTAGTGTTTATTTAATAGTGCTCAATATCAAGTAGAACTCTATATTCTTTTTATTTTTTTCTTACGCAAACATTATTTCGCCACATAATTAGTTTTTATTCTTAGCTAAAGATGCACAGTTTTAGTAGTTGAAACGTGATTGCATTTATCTAGTGAAATAAAAGTTACGTACCAAATATATATATTAGAAAGAAATTTTACCCGTTGGGTCCCGCATTGAGTTCGAGTTAGATTGTTTGAATCAGAAAAAAGGCAGCCAGCAATAAGCAAACTCCACTTCCGAAGGAAATTGTAATGCCTAGGACGATGGCCTCGTAGAACTGAACCAAATCATATCTCATTCGGTTAAGAGTGATGCCATTGCAAACTATAATCAGAATGTGCAAACGATTCACTGGTTGGTATGAAAAGCTGACAAAAGACGCTTTATTTACGTACCTCTCACGGCAGTAAGATGTGATAAAAGATCATTTTAATGTAGGAAAAAAAACGGCTCCACCGAAGCCGCATTCTGGAATACCAAAATAGTCATAAATGAAACGGTGGCATTCTTCGGTAAGGGTGTCTCAGGCGACAGATAATGAAACGACCCCTTCCCTAAAGGATCAGGTAATGCCTAGAATGGATGGCCTCCTAGGTCCAAACTGAATCGTACCTCATCCCAACAAAGAAAGATCTACCAAGCGACAAGAAAGTCCTTAGGTTGACAGAATTATGCCAAGAATTCCTTCCGCTGGTAAAAGTGAATTTGCAAAGCCAGTTAAATTGCAAAGGAAAATATCCTAAATCAGTTTATTTCTGTTCACTATATTTCTCCCCTTTCTCTCTCTTCTTACTTTCTCTCACGGCTATGGCTTAACTAGTTTTACTACTCGTGGTGCTATTTCCTTTTCTTTATAATAGACTATTGCAATTTTTATTATTTTCTTTCTTTCTTTCTTATATTCGACTGTTAATAAACAGAGATAAATAAACAAAAAGGATGGTATACAGAAACTTAGTAAGAGATGGGTACCATAATGAGTCAATTGCAAATTACGGCTAATTAGAACAATTATGATGGATTTTTTTTCAAACATAAAATACCATGGAATTTTTACCATGCATTTTGTGCACTTAAAATATAAAGGAAATGATTAACTCAGCTTTAGTATAATATGTACATGTGTGTGTGTGTATATATATGTATATGTATATATATATATATATATATATATATATATATATATATATACATACATGTGTGTGCAAGTAATTTTTT
The DNA here is from genome assembly GCA_963556195.1 of Sepiola atlantica. Classification (NCBI taxonomy): domain Eukaryota; kingdom Metazoa; phylum Mollusca; class Cephalopoda; order Sepiida; family Sepiolidae; genus Sepiola; species Sepiola atlantica. The sequence goes on from OY744522.1 coordinate 82,077,452, forward strand.
TCTCAGTTTGGAAGGCTCTTAGATCCGGTGATGTTTATCCCTGGCCGTAAGCAAAATAGATGGCTTGAACCATCTCTGTGACAGGACGCTAGTCTGTCGGCGATTATACTTCCCAGAAAGGCTGGTACCCATTTATACACCTTGGTAGAGTATTTTTGTTACAGAACCTGGTATTCTCAAAGGTCACCGATTTGACTACTAACCAGCCTCCAAGTTTCTTAGTTACAGCGATCTGATGTGAATGTTATTTAGCTAACATAGTACTTACATACGCATTATCAGTTGCCTAGAGTGGTCTATCATCGCTGGTGTCAGCTAGTGTGATATATATTGTGTATTATTTCATAAAGCAGATTTCAGCAATCTTGATTTTTGAGCACATTGGAACTTTCTCATCGCACAAGATATACATATCTTGAAAATCAGCATTTCAAATCCTCGATGTTATCCAAATTGAACACTGATTCCTGATATTAGTGGCAAAACGTAATCTCCCACAAATAGCAGGATATTTGTCTGTCTCTCTCTCTCTTACATATACAATACCAACAACAGGGGTTCACACTCCCCATTCTGACTAGAATATTACTTTTGGTATATAAACAAATGTGTTAATTTTGTTTCATCATCAAAAATCAGAATCCTTCAATTTTAATGAAATTTTCACATTTTATATGAAATACAAGTTTTCAAATTTAACATCAGTAATTTTAAAAAGAATAGCAGTTTGACGGAATTTAAATTTGGGCCAGATTAACACGCATGTGTAGTAACGTTTTTTTATTTCAATGTTGTTACTAGTAAAACGATTCTATATATTTTTTACAACAAAATTTTAAGTAAGGAGGTCATAATATAAAACTTAGGCCTTCAGAGCGCTTCTGAAACATCTGTTCCATTCTTCCAGCATCCCTCTCTGCACAGTATTTTTTGGATTTATGTTTTGAGGCATGTCCGTCCGTCCGTCCGTCCGGATTTTTCTCCGCAACCATCGATTGAATTTCTCTGAAATTTTGCATGAAGTTGTAACTATGGTCAGGTTAGAAAGTGACATTCTCCGATTTTTTAAAAAAAATCTGGTTAGCCCTCCAGGGGATCGAAAGCCCCGAAATGGCAAAAAATGACATTTTTTGCCCCATAACTTTTCATCCATCCATTTTCTCTGAAACTTGGCCAAAATGTGGAGGCAATGGTTCCTAATAGACAATAAGTATCGCTGACCTTGGAAAAAATCTGGTTCGCGCCCCCAGGGTGTCAAAAGCCCCCTAAAATGGCAAAAAAATGACCTTTTTCTCCCATAACGTTTGATTTATTCATTACATTTTTCTGAAACTTGGCCAAAATGTAGAGGCAATTGTTCTGGATATAAAATGAGCATCCTTGACCTCAGAAAAATTCTGGTTCCCGCCCCCAGGGGGTTAAAGGGGGGTCAAAAATGCCCCAAATTGCCCAAATGTATTGCATTTTACACTCGCCACATCGAGTCACATACAGAGGGGGACCACGCATCGCGGCTTGTTTGTTTTGTCTTTCCAAAAAAATATTTGCATGTATGTGTTATAAAAATAAGTAAGTATCAAAATAATATATTTACGAATAGACAATATCCAACTAACTTGGATATTTAAACAGTAATTGAAAAGATTAATATATTTAAATTACATACAATATTGAACATTGTAAGTCAGCAGTGTAAAGGGATTAAGATTATTAGACATGATTTATTAATGCTTATGTTGGACATCGTCCAGTCAAAACAATTGTCGGCTCAACAAACTTCAAATTGAATCTCTCATTAAAAAAAAGAAGAAAATTGACTTATTTCCAAGATTAGGTTTTAGTATAAATACTTGAGAAGATTTGTATTATCTGTAACATGTTTTGTGATTGTTTGTTTACGAATATATGGGAGGATAGAAGGAATAAAAATAAAGAAAAAATCATGTTGTCTAGGTAAAAATATTCAGCATTTTATTTGATGACATCATAAGCAGATATTCATTTTCTTAGGTTTTGTTTATCGGTTTAAAGTCATATCAACACCTTTTGGATCATTTAATACCGAAACACAATTCTTATTTTCAATGATTCATTGTATACGAACACAAGTCGCTATTTTAGCCATAGCTGGTGGGGAGAAATTGTGTGTTCATACCTATTCAAATAGAATATGGTCTTTGGTGGTTTCGCCCATTCATGCATTTCCTATTTTAATACAGTCTCAAATTTATTTTAAACTCACACAATTGAATGAGAAATCCTATGTCCTGTCCATAACACCAGTTGACCATTTTTTTTTTTTTCTAAACTTTTTATAATATTCAATGATGTAAAAAGCATTGATTGGGTAGGAGAAGTAAATGCAGTGACATTTTAACCTCTTCGCAGCATACTCTGCATTTCTATGGAATGAATGACGATTCGTGTGTATTCCTGCTTAAAACCCTGAACCTCACATTACGATTTGTATTATCTTTTAATTTCTATAAGTTTCTAGTCATTAATAAAATAAGGTTGTCAAGTGTGACATATATCTATAAAAGTACCGTAGAAAACGTAGTTTCACAATGTATATGACTCTCCATTTTAAACTTATAAATAAAATAAAGTTATAAAAGGGTAGGGTAGTTTGCCTGAAGCATTGCTGGTAAATAAAGTTGTCTGGCACGAATGTAGACCTCCTCCCACCACATTGATCTCACTTTGATCAAAATTATATATATTTATACATAGCATATTACAGGGTGGAAATCTGTTCCACATTTCTTAAAGGTTTGTCCAGCAGTTTTTGAAATGTTAAGTAAATTCATTTTCAATAAAAAGTAAATCAAATATAGCTCATTACACTCCCTTTTATGTCTACTATCTATGTTCAAAATTTCATAAAGATCGATGAAATAGTTTTTCTTCCTACAGATACACCGACATACACACAGTCATCTTTAGTATATCTATTAATAATGGAGATTATGTTTCTGTCTGTCTGAAGCCGAAACTCCATCAGAGTAATATTACTATTTAATTAGTCCGCCAGCTACTTTATATACTACTACAAAAACCGCCGTAAACACTATGCGCATTCTTTAATTTACATAATTAATTGCTTTTAAACTTCTAATAAATTAGTATTCGCAAATATACACTCATGATTGTTTTCTTCAGATTTCCACATGTATTTACACTATTTTGCTCGCTAATAATCTTACTTATAAATTATAATTATTTCTTTTATTATTTATATATATACATACATGAAATGAGTTACGTAGTTAATATATCTATGACGAAACTGATTAAACAGCCAGCGTTAATCCATTGAATTGGTTCCCTCCCTCCGATTATTTAGTATGGACGCAAGACGGTGCGTTATTTAAAATGTAAACAAAATGCTGGCATTTACCGTGCTACTTTTACTCTGATTTTTTTTATTAAAACGTTCTGAGTTTGTTTATTTTCTTAATCTTATTAGCCATTATGTTTTAAAACACAAATTCACTGAATCAAATTGTTTAATTAAAATAATAATTGATTTAAAAATTACTATTTAAAAACACACACACACATATTATAACGAATTTAGTTTAGGTAAACTTTTTCTTTTCGAGAATTAAAACACTATTCGTGTTTACTGTATTTGATTTTTTTAATATTTTCATATCCAATATTATCATTTTTTCACGACCACAACTGATTGTATGATTTCAATTTCACCTTATACGCTGTTAAGCTTTCATTTACAAACTGTTTGTATTATTCCATGTTTTATTTATTAAAATGAAAGATGTGATTTTTTTCTTTTCTGTCAACAAAAAAACTAACACATTGTACTGGAAAACTATACAACTGATTTTAGAATCAAATTATTTAATTAAAAAAAGGACCTTAAACAAACACATACACACACACACATTCTAATGAATTTAATTTAGGTAAACTTTCTTTCCGAGAGCATTTACATAACTAATCGTGTTCACTGTATTTGATTTTTTGGTGCTTTTTCACTTTAGGACCCGCGCTAACTTTGACCCCGTCGTTAGGGTCACGGTTAAAGTGGGGGTTAGAATTAGGGTTAGGTTTTTCTTTTTTTCCCATTTTTAATTAAGAATATTTATATGTATGGGGGAGGATTAAAAAAAAAATTCGGGCGGTCAAAAAAAATTTTTTTTTTTTTTTTAACTAAAAATATTTCTATTTATGAAAACAAAAATCGGGGAAGGGTCGAATTTTTTTTAAATTTATTTTCAACTAAAAATATTTTTGGTCATAAAAAAAGAAAATCAATATCTAACCACCCGAAAAATATGACTGGGGCTCCATCGGTTTACACGTGGGCGTTCATTTCTGACGCCGCAGCCTAGCAAAAATATGCGGCCGGAGGGAGCATATATTTGCTAGTAGATATAATAAATAATTCATTTGACTTATATGAACACTTCATTGCCGTTTCATATCTATCCTTTCTCTAGAAATGTTTAATATTCCTCAAATATATAAGATCGTTGAAGAATATGAAACACTTTTAATGAATGGATAGCCATGAAACTGCAGTGAAGTGTTCAACTGAACTGTTCATTATTGCTATAAAACTCTACCTAAAAAGATTTTGCTCGTTTTTTGAAAGTTAATTTTTATGTTATTGTATATATAAAGCTATTTCAATACCGTGGTGAAACTTTCTCACAGATGATTCAAAATTTAAGACAATTAAATAAAAGCATGTGTGAACCCTTATAAGGGGTAACAAAAAATCAATTTCTCTTTGCTTTCCTTTCCTCTTCGGTTTTCATCTCTTCTGTTTCATTTCTGTCTTTTTCGTTCTCTTATCAATTATCTTTTGTTATTTACTTTTAACAAATATTCTAACGTGAAAACATATTTTCTCTTGACTTTTGCATACCTGAAGAAAGTATGAAATACCGAAACGTCATCTAGATTAATAATGCCTATTTCACATAAATGTTTTTAGTAATTTTTACGCTATATATATATATATATATATATATATATATATTTTGACAAGTAGATATATTTTATTGATATATAATAATGTATGTGTACATGTTTATATATTTTTATTTATAGGATTCACTCCTAAACTAAGTTACCGATCATTATGAATTTTAGAACACAGTTGCTAGGCGTAATGGAGGACAATGTGAGCTGTATTTCGTTTAATTTAGTTTAATGCAAAAGGGGTAAAGAGGGGATGGAACCCTTTTCTAAAAAATCAAATATCTCCTGATTTTTGTAAAATTTTAACCATAGGTATAGACATCAATTAATAAATATTCAGCAAATTTCAGTTTCTCTGGTGTATTTTAAAGGGATGTTAGGAGTATAATATGAGCACAACTTCCCATTTGAAAATTTAAATATTTCAGATTTGCTTTAAATTTGATCCATAATAATTAGACACAAATTAAGAAAGATTTCTTTAAATTTCAATTTTTTTTTCAGACCCCTTTAGCTTAACTCCCAAATTTTAGACTGTTTCTAGAATTAAAATAATATAATAGATTTTGATCAAAATTGGAATAAGAATTCTAGACATAAGGTTTAGTATCATTATATCTTGATCTTAATCTTTGTAGGAATACATGAAAGTGGCGCAAGACTGTTCTGTTTGGAGAATTCATTTTACAATAACAAATAAGACAATTGAAAAACAATAATAATTGAAAGAAAAAATGTGAAATAGATAAACAGAACAAAAGCTAGGGGAATTGTGAACAAGTGAAAGGTATATAGACAGGTAATATACTGCCAGAGTACACCTACCTTCAAAAAATTGCAGCAATTGTTCTTTTGGTTGTTTTGTTAGTCTGGGTCTACTCTACAACATACAAATAATTGGACAAGATCTGAATATGAGAAAGTTTCAAATTTCGAATATGACTTGTTTTGGTTTACAAGTCATTTTTCATTTACATGTGAAGCACTAACTCGGTCAGTTTTCATAATAAATTAATAAATCTTGGATTTTTACTTGTTTTCAGAGTCAATCTTTCACATGAAAAGGGTTACCAGTGATGCCAAATAAACCCTTATATCCTATCTAGGGGTACTCGAACCCTAAACCCCCTCATTACATCCACATTGGTACCTGTACCCCATAACCCCCTATTGCACTCACCCAGGTTTACAAACAGGCATATGGGTGATTATTTTTATATGAATACCAGTAGTGAATTATTACTTAATTCAATTAATCGGGCCCAATCCTCCGTATATAAATAAAATTGTTTTATAGGGTATAGGATTCCTGAGAAAACAACTGAAAAACCCAAAAAGACCACGTTTTACCCCATCAAAAACTATCCTCACAAACAATTCACTGGATCTATATACTAATACACATATATTTTCGTATATTTTCAGGGTCAAACATGAGTTTAACTGCCAGTAGAGAAACTTGTCCTTTATGTGAACAGGATTTGGATTGTGATGAGACCGTGGTGCTTCGAGAAAAGGGTGCTGCAGGTGTCAACTGTGCAAGTATCGAAAGAGGTGTGAAAGTCATTGTTGCAGCCGGAACTAGTGTTCATATAAACAAAAAAGCCATTGCTTTAGCCTCAAAAAAGAATGATTCTACTTGGCCAGTAAAAAGGGGCGCTCGTGTTTCTCTGGGATGATATGACAGTAAAACACATTCTTTTTCTGTGGAACTGATACTACGAAAAAAAGATTATAAACGAAAAAGTGAGGGAAAGATTTGCTATGTGAAGACTGATGCATTTGCTCAAACTATACTCGTTCATTGCAAAACAATAGGGGTGAATGGGCCACTGCTGTTCAAGGTCGGATCGAATATTTTGGTGGTGATCTTCATACTGCAGACTGTGTGCACCATCAGTCATGTAACGTCAACTTCCATACAATGCAAAGCATTCCAAGACAGTTCACGTCAGTTGAATTAACCAAGCGACGAAAAAGTGGAAGACCAAAAGGCAGCGATCAGGATGAAGCATTCGAAAGGATGTGTGTATTCTTGGAGGAAAATGATGAGGAACAGATAACGATATAAGACCTTGTTGCTTAAATGGGAGAATACTTATGAGGTAGTAAATCAACGGCATATTGAAATCAGTACCTCAAGTAAAAGCAGATAAGTCGATATGGAAACTCTTTATTTGTGACCAAAGGCCATTGTGGTGTCTCAAACATTGACATTTAGGGAAAAAACCTGTGACATTCTTCGTGAATACTACAATTCACCTCTGACGGATGATAAGGAAGCACAAAAACGAACAATTCACAAAACCGCAGCGAAACTCATCAAAGCTTTCTTTCTCTTCAACTAGACTACTCCCAGCTGGCAAGGCATGATGCACCTGATGCATAAGGAGTGCGTGTATATATGACGTTTCTGGACGACAGTAGACTCAAGGAGATCATGGAGACAGTATATGGTGAAAATGCTGTCGTACACATGATGTGCGGAAAGGCAGGGCAACAAGCCTTTAGTGGCCCCCTGCTGGTAGATGAGTGTCTCACACGTCAGATTGTTGCCAAAATCTTGGAGAAGGAACCTGGTTTTCAGGACTAAGTAGAGGAACTTGAGCGACTACATGCTGATGAAGACTGGTTAATGTGACTTAAAGTCATTGTTAGAATCAGATTCCATTGGTAGGATTTGCAACAGTCTAACTCTGATAATGGATGAACTAGTAAGGGCCTCTAAAACCAGCAATCTATGTATAAACTCTCAGCACATGCTAAGAATTGCTAGGGCACTTGTTGCAGCTGATCAAATGGAGTCTTGGGAACTGCATCTTAGTGCCGTCTTTGCTTGCCTGCCAATATTCGCAGCCACTGGTCATCCAAATTATCTGAAGTCGGCTCGTCTATATCTCTAGAAAATGTATGCCTTTAAAGATGTCAACCCTGCAGTACATCAAAAGTTGCTGTTTGGGTTTCACGTAATCAGATACAGTAGCCAATACTGGACTAGTCTTGGCTTCGATCTTGTCATCGAGCAAACACTAATGCTCTCACTCAAAAGCCATGGTTGGCTCACACGGGGTAGTAGGATGTTCGAGTACCAGAGAACAGTTTTGGCCATGTCGCCTGCTGTCATCTGCTTACAACCTTGCCATGCAATAACTTACTGCATGAAGTTACATAACAAGCGAACAATATAAGGAGTTGTCTGCCTCTCGGGTGAGAAGAGATGAGACGGACCTTGGGATAGTTGCAGAGCAACTAGACAGCTTTAAGCAGTTTTGAGGCGATGAATTGTGATGCAATATTATTAAAGGGATTACTGCTAATGTTCAGGACCTTTTCGAAATCGGAAAAGACATTGTACAGAAGATGGATGGACAATCAGTTTTCTTCTACTCTCACAACGGAGTTTGAAAGCAAAGACTTTAGCATCGAGCAAAAATATAAAAGTTTCTGTAGATCGTAGCATTGACCCAGTACTTTTATTCCAGAGTTTTCTCATGGTCTCACAGATGGGTGATCTAAGGCTGGATGATCTCATGTCCTATGAACCCTGTCTCTACCCGATGTCTTTGTTTGAAGGAAAGCGCATCTTATGTCAAGCAGACAAACTACAGCTGGCAGCAGCTCTCAGAAATTATGTTGAAACAAAATTGGACAGTGCTGTGACCCAAACCGTTCTAGTCACAGAGCACAATGTGCTAGATGGAGAATCTCTTCTTCACCGTGTCAAATGGAAAAAGAGGAGTACCTACAGCTCAATTGCAAATGATTATGCCTCATTTACTGTTGAACACTATGGGAGAGCAACTGTCGTGTTTGATGGTTCTGAAGCTTGACAAAGTATAAAGGACTGTACTCATCAGCAACAAAGTCGAAAGCTGAATGCAAGAAAGGTGAACATTACCAAAGTAATAAAATTTGCTGGGAAAAAGGAGTTCTTGTCAAATGTGGCAAACAAGCAGGCACTGATCCAGACGATCATGGAACGAATACAGCTAAAAGGCTGTGACGTTATTCAAGCGAGAGGGGGATGCCGATGTTAAGATTGTAAAGGCAGCCATCAATATGTCTGCTTTCAAATCAACCATCCTCATTGGAGAAGACACGAACCTTCTCTTGCTGTTTCGTGCATATGTTTCTAAATGTACTTCATTCTATTTTTGCTCTGACAAGGCGAAATCCTACATCTACAACATCAAGGTTCTCAAACAGGTACTTTGCAAAGCAGTTTGTAATGATCTATTGTTTCTGCATGCCTTTACAACATGCGATTCAGTGTCCAGGGTTTTCAGAATAGGAAAGACGTTGGAGTACAAACGAATCGTCAAGAGAGAGAAGACAATGACAGACTGTTCAAAAAGCCAGGATATTGTGGAAACCAATAGTTGTAAGGCAATGGTAGCTTTGTTCAATGCGGATACAGAAAAAACTCCCTGGCATCTATTAGATACAATATGCTCAGCAAGAAAGTTGTGAGAGTTAAGACGTTCGTCACGTCAGAACGACTCCCACCAACGCCCTCTGCCTGTAAATTTCATTCTTTGCGGACTTACTACCAGATTATGGAGTGGATGGGATGTAGTGATGAAATCTGAGTGGGGGTGGAAGGGAGAAAACTTTTTCAGTGATGACGTCAAGAGCCCTGCTCCAGTTGCACTGATTCAGATAATTCATTGCAACTGTTCAAAAGGATGCAATAACCTAAGGTGTACCTGTAGGAGGAGGCATGTTCTAGAATGTACAAGTGCATGTAGACATTGCCAAGACGGAAATTGTGACAATATGAAAAATGATCCAGTAGAAGATGATGAGGAGTTAAAAGTTTTGAATAAAGCACTGTGATGTAAGTGAATCAGGTTGGATACAACAAGAGTAATGGATGTAGGCGTACCCATTGATATTCTATAAGGGTTTATTTGGCATCGCTGGTAACCCTTTTCATGTGAAAGATTTACCCTGAAAACTTGGATAAAAATTCAAGATTTATTGATTTATCATGAAAACTGACCGAGTTAGTGCTTCACATGTAAATGGAAAATGACTTGTAAACCAAAAAAGTCATATTCGAAATTTGACACTTTCCCATACTCTGATCTTATCCAACGTTTAATATGTTGTTGACTAGACCCAACGTAGCATAAAACCATGAAAAAACAAAATGTTGCAATTGTTTGGGGGTCAATCAGTATATTGACCCGTTTAATAAGGAAGGAATGGAAAATAAAGGATTGAGAAAAACTGAGAGGAAAAATAGGAAAGTGAAAAAATGGAGAAAAAAGTGAAAATGACAAAGAAACTAAAGAATAAATGGAAGGAAATAGAGAAATGAAAAAAAGGGAAAATGATAGAAAGATGAAGAAATATGAAGAAACAACGAAGGAAAATCTATGAAAAAACAAAATGAAAAAGTCATAGGCCCAGCTGCATCCATTGACTAGACCAAAACACAAAAAATACATCTGCATCGTCAAGTATAAGTAAATGATTATACTAAAAGTACTCCCTACTTAGAAACTACCTAATGTAGCGATCGGAAAAAAAATAAAACCGTAAATATTTTGGACAAATAGTCCTACAACCGTTCATACAGGAAAGTTTATACATTTAGGCGGAAGTAGTTTTAGGCTAGCTTGAACTTATTTCTGTGTCTGCATTTAGAAACAAACTAATTTCCCTGGTTCAAAAGAAGCTTTTTGACCCTGAACATTATGATTTTGCCTTTTTTTTTTGCACGCATAAATGTTAATTTTATGTTATTAATTAAAAAAATTAGCACTTCTAACTAGTCCTGGCTGAGGAAACAAAAACAAAAACAATCAAGCCCCTTTGCATTTAATAAAAGATTCAGTTCAAAATGTCCTATAAGTTATAGTTCAACATAAAGATTCCAAATTCGGAAAGATGCACCTGAAGCTCGGAAGTTACATTGGACGAAACTTTGTGAAAATAACAACCAAGATGAGAATAGTAGTCCAAATAATTCAAATCCAAATTATCAATCTTCATCTAAAAATTCTGATACATATACACACGCACACACACACACACACACACACACACACATACATTTTATATATATATATATATATATATATATATGCGTGTGTGTATTTACGCAGCATGTTTACATTAAGGCAAATGTTTATTTTGGTTTTATGAGGCTTTTTTATTTTATCAATATTCCAAATAGTCAATTTGATATTCCGGTCAAATTAGTGCATATAAGTTCTGTCGGTTTCTTGTTCCATGTTTTTGCAAGCACTTTCTATTTGATTTCTCAAATCATATATATATATATATATATATATATATGTACAAAAAGCGTTCCGGTCAAATAAGTATGTATCTGATTTGTATCACACTTTTGTCTCTTCTGGTGTCTTAAAATATAACTTTCGAAATGTGTTTTGAATATTACGGTTTTCTGGTGTATATCTAAAATTATCGGAAACTGAGATAAAAAAAAGTCTGAAAACCTTTCTAGAAAAGTAAGTAGAAATTCTAAATAAAAAAAAAGAATTTTGTTATGACTTGATATTTTCCTATTAAAAATGCCACCATTTTAAATGGTAAACATTTTTGCCTTTTTGCACTCGGTGATTTCAGTCCACCGACCCAAAAGTTTATGATATACATTTTTAGTGAGCATTTCCTGTCACCTATTTCTGCATAGCATCAACAACACGGTGCATCATTATTCTAATTAGTCTGCAGACGTGTGTGCAGCGCATAAGATAAATCACATGAATATAAATGTCAAATTATTGCTTTATGTTAAGTATTCAAGTTATGTTATGTTTGTTTTCAAAAGTAAAAGAAAATGGCAATAATGAAAGTGGGAATAAAATTGTTGAAAAGGAAGTCGGGAAAAACAAACAAATTATTGCCTTTTTTTCTTGAGTCATAATATTTGGCATTTTCTTTACTTGGTCATACTATATACCTTCTCTTTTATTCGGTGCTATCATATAGGCCCTCCCACCTCTCTTCTGAGCCATACTATCTGCTCTCTTTTTACCCATACTCTGCACTCTCGTTTTTGCTCGAGGTCATACTATTTACACTTACCCTAGGCCATACTCTCATCAACCAGTTCTGCTCCCTCTTCTAGGCCTCCATACAATTTTCCCTTTCCTTTGAGCAATACTTTTTCTTTTATTCAGTATTATACAGTCTCTCCTCTTACATATCTGAGCCATGCCATCTGACCTTTTACATTTCATTCAAACCATGTCATCTTACATCTCATGTGAACCATTCCATCTTACACCTCATATGAACCATTCCATCTTACATCTCACATAAACCATGCAATCTTCCCTCTTACATCTTATCCGAGCCATGATATCTGCCCTCCCTTTCACATATTTATCATCCGAGCAATGACATTTGCTCTTACATCTCATCCGAGCCATGCCATCCGCTCTTACATCTCATCCGAGCCATGCCATCCGCTCTTACATCTCATCCAAGCCATGCCATCTGCTCTTACATCTCATCCGAGCCATGCCATCCGCTCTTACATCTCATCCGAGCCATGCCATCCTCTCTTACATCTCATCCGAGCCATGCCATCCACTCTTACATCTCATCCAAGCCATGCCATCTGCTCTTACATCTCATCCGAGCCATGCCATCCGCTCTTACATCTCATCCAAGCCATGCCATCTGCTCTTACATCTCATCCGAGCCATGCCATCTGCTCTTACATCTCATCCGAGCCATGCCATCCGCTCTTACATCTCATCCGAGCCATGCCATCCGCTCTTACATCTCATCCGAGCCATGCCATCCACTCTTACATCTCATCCGAGCCATGTCATCCGCTCTTACATCTCATCCGAGCCATGCCATCCGCTCTTACATCTCATCCGAGCCATGCCAACCGCTCTTACATCTCATCCGAGCCATGCCATCCGCTCTTACATCTCATCCGAGCCATGCCATTTGCTCTTACATCTCATCCGAGCCATGCCAACCGCTCTTACATCTCATCCGAGCCATGCCGTCTGTGATCTTACATTTCATCCGATACATGCCATCTGCCCTCCCTTTCACATCCGAGCCATGCCATCTTCGATTTTGTATATCATCAAAGACATATTGTCTGCATTTTTGTGTATCATCAGAGCCATGCCATCTGCCCTCTTGTGTATCATGAGAGCCACGTTATTTTCCGTATTACATCTAACCCGAGCCATATCATCTGCTCTATTATATAGAACATTATATTCTCACTCTACTCTCTAAATTTTACTAATCTATAAAGCTTAAACAATTGACACATACCTCAAATTGAGCACAACTAATAAAACAAAATATCCTGTGTAAATTTAATTAACTTTCCTCTATCATTTCCTTTGAAAAAAACCCGGTATCTCTTTATCATAATTAATCATAATGTAACAAGTAAGCATAGTACTGACGAAGTCTCAAAGCATAAAAAATTGAGATCTCCGAATAGAATGACTAAAACCTTAATTCGTTTTAGGAATTTTTGCTAAAATAATTTTTAGGATGTTTTGCAAAACTAAAGAGAAACATGAAAAATAAAGACAAACCATCCTACAAGAGTAAGTCAAAGGATGTTTGAAACGTAATTTGATTAGTGATTCTGACTAAAATTAGGCGATGACTTCTAGTAGTGACCGGACGACAGAGCGAACAATTTAGATAATTAGAATCTTGAGAAAACGTGGGGCAAAAATAAGCTATTAAAATGTTGATAAACAAATTGAAAAATATAAGTCTAAAAGACTTACAGGGGGTGGAATGTGATGACATTGGATCGGAAAAACGATGCGCATAATAAGAGGCAAGAAAAAAGGACTGACGTAAAATGACGTAATCAATTGTTAAAGAAACTCTGAAAAAACAACAACGAAGACATACGGGTTCTCAGATGTGGGGAAGGCGAGTTGTACACATGGAGTGAGTTTATTCAAAAAGCCCGGAAATGGTACACTTATTCCAAAGATAAAATAAACAAAAGAATAAGATTAGTTTTTCACAAATTACTTAGCTTTGTCTCTGTTGTATTTTATTTAAGGTGAGTAACTTTGCAACTAAAAAATGTACGAATAGTGTTGTCTCACTTACTCCTGCCTGGTTCACACGTTAAAGTAATTGGCTTGTCACAGCCAAATCATAACGCTACAATAAGATACATTTTCATAAATGTCAAATATTCACTTATATTAAGTATTCAAGAAAATTCTGATTTTTTTATTCGAAGAAAGGACACAATAATTATTAATTATAAAAAGGAAACAGCTGTATTATTTGCCCTATCATCTCTCTTTAGTGCCATAATATTTACCCTTTCCTCAGATTAATAACATCTGTATTCCTGTGTATGCTATGGCATACAATCTGGTACCTGGTGCGACATACACTCTGGGCGGGTTAAGCCGGCTTCCTCTAAAGGAGCAAGTTTCTAGGGAATATTAAATTCACAAACGGTCTGCAGTCTCATGCATATCCAGATCAGGTGAGATGACAACATTAGTTTTTGCAGTTTTTTTTTAGGGAGGTGTCCCCGTCCATCTATATATAGAATCTGGTATTCCTAAATGGTCCTCCATGTGGTACTGACCAATCTCACCATTGTTTAACTTGGATGATCTAATGAGAATATATTAATTTAACTTTCATTTTTATCCTAACACATATGTCAATAAGTCCCGGGCCTGACATATAAACACTAATATAAAAAATATCAATATGATTTCTCTAAAGTATTAACCTTCAAATGACACGTGTCAAAATTTGAGCCTAATTGAATTACTAGTTTACAAATTAGTTATTTAAGCGAAGATACTGTTGCAAATTCTCAAAACACTGGAAAACTCTAAATTTCATGTTGATAAAGCGTTGCTTTCTGATGGGGAAAAATACTGTTCAAGCAAAGTAATGGCTTAATAAGTATTATTCTGACTCTGCTCTGTCGGAAACAATAGTTAAGCGGTAGTATGATGACTGTAAGTGTGGTCTTACAGACACAAATGATGTTAAACACTCGGGTCTCCCAAATTCGGCAGTCGTCCAGAAAAATATATGTCCACAAGCTCGTTCTCGCTGATCATGAATTGAAGTTGCATGAGATAGCAGAGAAGTTAAAGATATAAGAAGGCAGTGTATTCAGCATTTTGCATGAACATTTGTCAACGAAGATGTATTCAAAGTGGATGCCGCGTTTAGTCACAGTCAATCAAAAACAACAATGCGTAGAAAATTCAGAGATTGATTACAACTGTTTCTAACAAAATAAAAAAGTTTTTTTTTACTTCAATATGTGACAATGGATGAAACCTGGATCCACCACTTCATTCCGAAGTCAAATTGACAGTCCCCTAAGTTAATAGCAGCAGGTGAAAGCCGTCTAAAATGACCCAAGATGCAAACATCAGCAGGCAAGGTTTTAGCCTCCCTATTTTGGGATGCACAAAGCATTTTGTTCATCGATTCCCTTGATATAGGCAGAACCATCAATAGCAGATAGCATTATTGCATCAATAGCATTATTGGTATGTTTGAAGGAAGAAACACACAAAAAACGGCCAAAAATGAAGAAAAGGTGCTCTTTCACAAAGTCGATCACAACGATTGCAACACTACATAAATTGCACTTCGAATTGCTTCTGCACGCACCCTATTCTGCATATCTGTCTCGCAGAGACTACTAACTATTTGTAGACCTAAAAAAATGCTCCAGGGAAACGGTGTTCGCTCCAATGAAGAAGTGATATCGAAAACTAAGGTGTATTTTGAAGCCAAAGAAAAAATGTTCTACAAAAAAAGGCATTGAATTATTAGAGAACCGTTGGAATCAGTGTATCACCATAAGAGACTATGTTGATGAATAAATTCACCTCTGATCTATTCTATAGCCTATAATATCTACTAGTGTTGAAGATTAATCGATATCTGAATCTGAAAAATTGCGCCGATTTTCCAATGCCAAAAAAGATTGTTTTAAATTTTTTTGTTTGTTTTTGTTTAAAACTTAATTGCTGGCACTAATGATAACCTGATAAATTTTTATTGATTTTAAACTACCAATAAAACTAAAATCTATAGATCCCTCCCCCCCCCCACAAATGTATTTTTACGTTTGTGAAAATATATGCACATATTACATGGGTTTTTACGTTAATCCGAAAATTTAAAACTAACAACAACTTTATAGCAAAATATTTATATATTTAAAACGAATCAGAATCGGGAAATATATTTGAATCGTCCCATCACTAATATCTACCTTCTCTCTGCTCTCTTCTGGACCATACTCCACAAACTCTCCTTTGGGCCACACAGTCTACACTGACTTTTCGGCTAAGCTATATGCCCTTTTCTCTGGACGATACTAAATTTTAAATAGTAACTATCAATAAGGTGTCCGGCTTTCAATGCAGAAAAACACTTACATACAACCCATAACTACACTTGCTCCTTTATTTTAGAGATTACTTCGGACACATCTACATTGAAGATTCCACATTTTGTCCCCAGATGAGTCAGTCCTCAAGGCAAACAAAGAAGCGCTGTTGTTTAATGTTTACTTCCCACGCCACTGTGCTCTGTGTATTTAATCTTCTTGGAAGAGACGGAAAGAAATGAGAGTGAAGAATACCAGAAAGATGTCACTCTTTTCGGTGCTGTCAAATGGAATCGGTTTTCATCTGGAAACAACAGATCTTCTAATTTTGTGAGCACACACAGGCATCTTTGTTTCACAAGCAAGACTCGCAATAAAAGACTAATAAACTGCTAAAAACAACAAAAATAACTCTAACCTTGCCGGGAATAGATATTCATCTTTTTGGTCTTTTGAAATATATATCTTTTCTTCTCTCTATATATAAAGTTAAGTATGTGTATATATTTATATATCTATGTACAGGGCAATCTACTAAACTAATGAACGGATTATTATGAATTTGGGAATATATGTTCTAGGCAACACGGTGAGCATTGATTTACTCCTCTCTAGGAGTTAGGCACAAGGCCAGTTTTTATCTTACTCCCACAAGTAAAATGTGACTCAAGGTCAGGTCGGGAAAGTGGGGTTTAAAAATTGCCTGGGCAGCCCCGTCGGCATTCCCCGGTAGGGGCGCCTCAGGCAGTAAGCAATAAACTTACCTCTCCCCAAAGATGGGAGGCGAAGCCTGGGAGGGTGGACCATCTAGAACTGCACAGGACAGACCCATAGACCGGCGTAAATCAAGCTCCGAAGGCCAAGACAATACCAGTCTATGGGGTGCAGTATCAATCGGAACAGATACTACACTTTGATCTTAGCCAAAAGGCTAAATTATTTATATTTATGAAATAGTATAGTAAACTAGATGAATATAATACACAACCCCACCCCCAACGAACGGAGAAGATAATGCCTAGATATCATGACCACATAACAGATACTACACTAGCCCCCCCCCCCCCCCAAAAAAAAGGAGGTAATGTTTGGCAGGATTGTATCATGACAACATAACATATATTGCACTATATACATATTCGCGGCAACCCGGAGAGTAACATGGAGATATTATTTTTTTTGTAAACTTTACCATTGAGGGTGTGTGCCCACTCTAAGTAACTTGCACCCGCTCCCAAAAAATTTTTTAAATAAGTTGCATACAAAAAATTTAATACAGAAAAGAATTGTTCTTCAGAAATTTTCAGTTATATGAAGTAATACAATTTTAAAAGGATCGATGAACCATCAATAATATGTATGTGCTCGTTAAAATCTTAAACTATTGAATTTATCACTATTGATTATGGAATGTATTCTAGGCAACAGGGTGAGTGACGGTGGCACGTTATTATTATTTTTTTTTTTTGTAAACTTTAACATTTAGGGGCAACGAAACCATACCATACCCCACAAAGAAAGAAAAATCATTAACATCTATAATCAATTCTATAGTATTTCTTATACCTGTCCTGGGACGAGTATTCTACTAGTACATGTCTAATCACATGTATATATAAAAATACACACATATAACAGGTATGCCTGGCATTGCTCAGACATTATTAAGGAGATTCTACCACAGCTTCCATCTCTGAACCTCGTATTACAATTTTTTTAAAAAAATTTTTTATTTCTATAATTTTCAATTTTCAAGTAATAAATTAAATCAAATAAACTAAAATGTTACTGTTGCTGTTTATAGATATGTAGATTATCAGACTGAGGAATAGACCAGTGGCGTACGGATAATCTCATGATGCCCGTGGGAAATCTCATATGCCCACTAAGACTCAAGTATAATACTGTAAAATATTATGCATAAGGGAACAATTTTGAGTTCAAGGGTGTTCAAGACAAATTTGATCATTTTTTAAAATCTTTACATTTCAAAACGATTTGAAGTATTTAATAGCGGTAAAATGCAACGGGTAGCGGTGTCTGTGTACTATTGGTGGGATTGAGAGCTGGAGACTATGGATGGCTGAAAAGCACCGGAATATTTGAAGAGAGTAACCTGAATTATGATTTTGTGTTGGATTAAAAAATTCGAAAATATTAGCTGCAGCTTGGTGCTTCTTGAACGCTGTGAGATATGAGCTGGAAAATTGCGACAGAGACTTGGAAGCAGCAGGAAGGATCATAGCAAGCATTCTGACTGTGTCCGCTCAACAAAATTCGTGCAAGCTGAAAATCCAGGCAAGGCAAGGCAGACCTTTGCGGGAAAGATGGGCGTTTGAGTGACAACTATGAAGAAAGTGCAGAATGAGAATGTTTGCTATTCCTCATATGAGTCACAAGCCAGAAACATTTCAACAAGGTCAAGCATCCAGTCGAGCCGGGGATTCTCTGGTTCTTCTCAGGATCAGTTGCACAATGCACAGAACAGGTAGTTAGTTTACAGTTTGCACAAAGTTCTGCACATCATGAAGATCAAGTACCCTCAAACTGTGATGCATGTGTTTCCAGCGAAAACCACATAATGCCACCCCACATCTTCAAAAAGAGTCAGACTCAATTCAAATTGCTATATTGAGTTGCTGTCCACTGTCGTGAAGTTCTGGGTAGAGAAGGTAGCTGCGCAAAGGCCATACATGTAACAGCAAGAATCAACTCCGTGTCACACCTAAAAAAAAAAAACTAGAAGTGGCTGTCTAAGAACTTCCATAACTTTATTAATCCCAACATTTGCCCCGATCTCCCCCCTACTCGCCTGATTGCAACCTTGTAGAATATTATGTGTAAGGCACAGTTGAGTAAGAAAGCAACTACTTCGTGCAACACCAAGCTGATTGTCAGGATCAAACAGGTGTTTAGGACATTGTATGTAAATGTAGAATGACCAGATCCCAAAATCAGCATCTAACAGCCGTTTCTGATAGTCCAGTTAGCCTCCAAAACATGATTCATCAGGTCTCAAATCTTCAAATTGCCATTTTATTTCCTTCTCTTAGAGATTCCCCTTCCATTGGTTGCAGAAGGTAATCACCCTGTTGCTACACTCTTTTTCATGTCATTGGGACAAACATACCACAAATATAGTATAGATAACTATGTGTGCATGTGAAAACAAATTCTACTTGTATATCTACAATATAAGTTTATAATTAGAACTTACTTCTGAAAAATAATTGTCTAACAAAAAACAAAACAAGCTACAATCTACACTACTAAAAATCTGAGTAACACAAAATTTTACATAGGAGAAACCAGCTTAGATTTTAATAAAAGATCACCAAAATTCATTCAATAATAGAAAATATATATGTAGTACATCACTGTCTGAAACGTTTTGAGGACTTAAAGATAATGAAAGTTTTTTATTAATGAAGTGGAAAATCTTAAAATGGGTTTGGATGTGTAGAATGTTAGATTATGTCTTTGGAATTTTAAAGATGTAAAAAATTTGCGAAAATAGCCACGAATTGTAGACACAGAATAAACTTCATTTCGGAATATCCACCTTTAAAATTAAGAAATAAATAAAAGAAGGTAACCCACTTGAAAAAAGGTGCGTCTAAACACTAAGTGAAAACCGGAAAAAGGTGATTGGCTAATGGGAAGAAAGGGTTTAAGTTTAATAAAACTAAAAGTTTTGATATATAGGGATGGAAATTAATGTAAACATCGTTTGTAAAAGTGAAAGTAAAATGATAATCACCGCATTTAGCCAGATGAGCTCTTATTTGCAAAATGTAAACTTTTCTGCGTAGCTTGTTTGCCATAAGTATATGTACAGGATGATCTCTTAAACTAATGAACTGATCATTATGAATTTTGGAATATATATTCTCGGTAACACGGTGGGTAACATGGGCACATTATTTTTTTGTAAATTTTACCATGCAGGAGGTGCGCCCACCTTTACTCAATCCTCCCTCAAAAACCTTTAAAATAAGTTTAATGCAAAAAGATTTACTAGAGAATAAAATTGTTCTACATCAAACTTTGAGTTATATTAAGTAATATATTTTTACAACGATCGGTAAGCGTCAATACGTATGTGCTTGGTAAAATTCTGAACTACTGAACTTATCCTTATGGAATATGTATTCCAGGCAACAGGGTTAGTAACATGGCACATTATTTTATTTTTTGTAAACTTTACCATTTAGGAGAGTGCCACCGAAAGCGCACCATACTCTCCAAAGAAAGATAAAATATTAAAATTTAAAACTAATGCTATATTTATTGCTTAGACCCGTTATGGAACGGATATTTTACTAGTGTGTGTGTATATGTATGTGTGTGTATACCCCGGAACAAGAGTAATTTTTTACTCAAATTCCAACGTCTTAACTCACTCGCGCACTATGAACAACCTGATAAATAGGCAACTATATATATATATATATATATTAGTATATGAAAAATTTCGAAAGAAACAGACGGTAACGGAAAAAAATCATCAAGTGGTCAATTGTTTATATCCAAGGTTTAAATTTACATATGTCATCATCAGGATTATAGAGGACATCTTGTGAGTAGATATGTACAATTTAGAAGTCAAAATAATGTATTTCTAACTTTTTTTTAAATATGAACACCAATTAACAATAGTCATTCGTTAAAATAATATTAATCTATATTTTTTTATTTTTCTTTATTTTTTATTCTTTATTCTTTATTTTATTTCATTAATTTCCATATTATTTTCATCTTTATTTTATTTCTATTTTCCTTGTTTTTTTTTTGTTCGTATTATTTTTCAAATTATATTTTCTTTGATATTTCACTCATTTCTTAAAAGATAAAGTCAAAGTGTCAGTTCCCCCTTTTGCCACGCCCGTGTCTCTACGGTTGCATAAACAGACAAGGGTCGAAATGATTACAGTGCTGCGACTGCTGTTACAGCCTCGACATTTGATATGAAGAGCTTTTGAAGATGCGATTAAGGCCACCAAGTGATTCTTCAGCTGGTTTGAGGAGTTTTCTTTGCTCGGCTGGTCGACAAGAATCTATATCCTCAAAACAGAATATACATTTCTATCTCGGTCTCAGCAATCATGTTCAATTGAAGAGATACTCTCTAGAATTGGATGTATGCAAATATTTTTTTAAATAAATTAATTATAAAAATATATAAAGTAATAATGGTAGGAAAAAGTAGAAAGAGCCTAAAATCAACATCATAGTTGTGTATACAGCATAATCACATTAACATACCGGTTCTCATTAGATCACCAAAGTTAAGACGACGTTAAACCTGGGCAGTACCAGATGGGTGACCATTTATGAATACCAGGCGCTGTATATAGGAAGACGGTGACACCTCCCTACAAAAAGTAACATTACCATCTTCCTTGACCGGGATATATATGCGTCTAGTGACCGTGCGTGAATTTAATTTTCCCGAGAAAATTCCTCCTTCAGAAGAAGTTGGTTCAACCCGACCAGAATGAATGCTGTGCCGTATCAGGTATATACTAGTTGTGCTTGACCCTCCCTTAGTATGGCCATAATGCTGTCAATATGCATGCATTAAATCATAGTAGACCTCATCATTAAATGCTGTACTATAAGTGCGAGCATGGAGTGTACACTTGATGTGTCGTGTTCGAGTTCTGTTAGAACCATTGCCTTACTTTTTTTTATATACTAATGAGTTTCCATATGTCAAGGCCCAAAGGCCACTCAAGGATAAGGGTTAATAAGATTTTGAATTAGATTATGAACACTACTATGAGAGGATAGGAAAACGCTTTGTTCTTTCACGAATATATAGTAATTCATATGCATGTTATTAACAAATATATAACGTTTTTGTCAAAGTCGTCGATATGCCTGTAACATAGAAATTAATTTCTTCTAAAGATTTTGGTTAATAACTTTTTTAGCTAAAAAGTTAGCTGAAAAATTTGTAATTAAATTAACACTGGAAAACATCAGTTGTCATCTGCTTCTTGTTAGCATATACAAAAAGCTTTATTAATACTACTATTGCATAGGTTAATGAACTTTCATTTAACACTTGAGTATCGGAACGTTACATTTGTACTAATTAAAAGAGGGAAAAGTATAATTAATACATAAAGAAGACAAGCGTGCAATTTCCACAAGCATAAATAGAAATTAATAATAGCAAAAAAATAAAAAAATATTAATAAATGTTATATCTTTACCTAATAATGCAAATAACTATACATTATTTTGTTTGTTGTTCTTTTAATTGGTATATTTATTTTTTTAAAAAGAAAAGAAAAATTTATATTAGGCTCACGGGTCTAATCCCACAATAACATCTATACCCTGATGATGACTATGTACGTTGAAACACATGAATCGGTACCCCCAAATTAGGACGTATCCGACTCTTATGCAGGTGAAGGATTGCATTGCATAATTATAAATAAAAACATGCCGAAACTTGGATGGTGGATGCTTCATTTATTCTGTATCTCAAGAATTGAGAAAACTTAGTAGATACATGGAAAATGTTATGATGATACCACAACCTTTATGAATCCCCCGTTTCTTCCAACAACGTTTGTTTAAATTAATATTGGCCTCCCAAACAACGTATATATTAATTAAAATTTTTACTTATTAATTTTTTTTTCAATTCTTATTTCATACAGATTTAGGTGAGTGCGATGGGAAGCAGTAATTTATTTTAAGCTTTTAAAATTATATATATATAAGTATATAATTTAAACATAACGGAATTCCATAGCTTGATTATACCTTTTTATATTTAAAAAAAATAAGTTTCTAATCTTTTTTGTGTCAAAATCAAAAAATTACTGAAAGTTTCATAAGTATCACTAGTATTTTCGATTCTTTGTCGAATCATCTTCTGGTGACATGGAACATAAAACTGGAGAAAAAAACAGAATTTCAAAAACAGCCGAGAACGCCATATGTGAAGTCAATAGACGTCAAAACAACCAACCACTGCAGTTCCAGAAAAAAGTTTACAATTTAAATTTCAGGATGCCAGAATTAGCATCACAGGATAAATTGTATTTACGATAAACATTTTAAAATGTTGTTACTCGTTTCATACATAATGTTATTTAGTGTAAGTTGCTGAGTTTTAATAAAGATAGCTTCAAATATTTTTAATTTAAAAAAAAATTAGTTTCCAAATATATTTTCGTGTTGTTGACTAAAATTGTGTTTTAAATCGGAGGGGGTTAGTTACATTGTTTTAGATGCCAGTAAATTGAGCTAGAGTTTATCAGATGCATGGTGAGCCTACAGAAAAGGTAGTAGTAGTAAAACCAATGTAGCTATTAGCTTTATTATTATTAGTAGTAGCAGTAGTTCTTGTTTTTGTTCTTCCAAATGACATTTTAACTTATAAATAACATTGGTTCTTTCTAATGTTTTTGGGTCGGGGAGGAGTTGTTTGTTACTACAAGATTTTGGTTCTCAAATTTCTTGTAGTAAATAAATAGTCTTTTCAAAGCTAAATTTGTTTTCTATAATAAAGTAAGTAAAGTAATCAGCTATAGTCGAGGGCAAACACTTACCATTATGTTAATTTAAAAAAGTGATCGTAAGGTTAAAACTTTGACATGTCGAGTTGAGCTTCTTAATATCATTTATAACTGCTCTACTCTTTAGAGTATTGAGAAATATTGGACTAGATACAAAATATTTAGCAATTAAAAAAAAACTGAAATTGGTAACACCCTGGATATAACCTCTCTACATGCATGGTGTTTAATATGCATACTTATAAAATAATATATTAAGGGATATAGCCGTCGCTTGAGAAGCGCCTCTCCCTTATACATGTTCTAATACAAGTATTTACAAATAAAGCAAACAACACGGAAACGATAATGTATTCAAAAAAACATTTATTTCTTGCAAACCCGACAGGTTTCACTTTTTGATTGTGTTGTGTCCATGAAAATATGTACAATATAGTCTGAAAGGGATGAGTGTGTGTGGAAGTTGGTGAATGTCTTACATACCGTAGAACCTCTGTGCATAGCACACAAATGCTGGTGAGTGCGTTCATCAGAGGCCAGACCGGACGAAAGAGGATGAATTTTCTTGTGCTTCCCTTTTTTATATCACGGATTGTAGCACCTTTTACCATTGAAAAAGAAGGGGATAATTCGGATCTGTAGTGAATGTATGTGTAAGTGTGTAGAAAAAGGTAAGTAATGCTATAATGTTATATATTTTTGTCTTAGTATTAACATGAGTAAAGTTTAGTAGTAGTATAAAAATATACTTATGGCAAGTAAGCTATATAGAAACGTTTGGTTACTTCTCGATGATAATCATCAGGCTAATTCCATGAATTTAGATTCCATTATCAAAGCTAAAAACACTCGAGGATAAGGATTAATCAGCTGGATAGAATGACAGTTATATGATGATTAATGAGTGGATTAAAAATATTCACAATATTTGATAAAAAAAAAACAACAATGTGTTTGACGAAGAAACATTGCTCATAGAATGTAAGGTCTAAAGAACAAAATAGGGATAAAAAAGAGTTAGATCATCTAAATAGCCCATCTTACAAATATAACAAGAACATAAACAGTAATAAAAACAATAAAACCATAAGAAATAGTAATGACCTAAATATAAATAAGAAACGTAAACTGTAAAATAAGGGTATATGCTCTCTACAGAATAACTGTTTAGCAAGAAGCATAATCTACCAAGCCACAATATATACAAATGAAAGCCTGGATAACAAGAGATATTATATAGGAGAAATTGCACTGAATTTTTAAAAGATATTAAATGTGCGTTTGTGATTATAATAACAAGAAATACAGATATAGTACATAACTATCGAACCATTATTAAGATCTTAAAGATAGCAGAGAGAGAAAGTAAAGAGTAGAGACTCGATGATCATAATACACAAGGAATAGTAGAGAAGAGAGACAGCAAGTATGTAGGAGTGAATCAAAAATAAAATGGAAACCAAGAGGTTGACTAAGTCAACACACTTCATCCATCGGCCATGAAGGGCTTTTATCTTCTTACTCTAGAACTATGAATATTGATGCTGTAGGTAAGTGCCCATAGCCTCCATAACCTCGTCATCTGTGGTGAAGCACATACCTGCTAGATCTTCATGTTTGGAAATAGTTGGAAGACGACAAAACTGGCGAGTAAGGTAATCGGAGAGGACTTGTGAACCATCGTCATAGATCATTGCCATCGTCAGCAGCGAGGTGTTCTTAATACTTAATTTTCTCCATTTTCTAGAAATGCCTTTACTTTAACAACCTGCATAAATAAATAATGTGTTAAAACTTACAAACTTGGTACATAAACATATAAATGGTAGCAGAATAGGAGGGAAATTTTTGTGTTTATTGCACATATGTCTGCTGGAGGTTCAATGCTTTTCATTCACCCCCCTCGTAATTTATCATAAAAAGGAGAGGCACATGCAAGGCAATAAACAGGAATGGTAACATGAGGACAAGGAAAGACTACAGTGGAAAAAGAGATGGTAAAGAGAAGATGCAGGATGGCAAGGAGAAACAGTAAAAGGAAATGAATGAAAATAAATAAGGAGAGATATCAACTGGGTCAAGAGAAACCAGAAGTAAAAGTAGAGTTGGTAAAACGAAAGAGAGAATGGAGCCTGAACAAAGGCAAATGAAAAGAGATGGCAAAGGAGATCACCAGGAGAGACGAGAAGCAAAGGTATGAGGAAAAGTACAGAGGAGACAATAGGAAGGCAGCAAGTAAAGAGAGATTAGATAGGAAAGAGGAGAGACAACTGCTAAACGAGGAGAGGGAGGAATCAAAATGAGAGAGCAAGAGAAATGGTAAAAGGGAGAGACAGTAAAAAGAGTGATGGGAAATAAATATAAGAGCAAAGACGGACCAGAAGTAAAGAGAGAGAGATAGTAAAACGAAAGAGAGGATGCAGTGTGAAAAGAGAGATGAAAAGGGAACGAGATCCAAGAGCATAAAGATAGGTGGCAAAGGAAAAAAGTGAAACAGCAAGAAAATAGACATGGCCACTGAAAGTGTATCACCAGGAGAGACTAGAAGAAAAGGTACAAATAAAAGTAAAGAAAAAAGACAGTAGGAAAACAAGTAAAAGAAGATATGAGTTGGGAAAGAGGGGAGACGACTTTTAGACAAAGAAGAATCAACTAGAGAGAGAGAAATCCAAGTTGAAAGAGAGATATGGTAGATTAGAGAGCAGAAGGACAAGTATGCATAGCAAGTGAAGTAAAGTAAGATGGAAAAAGAAGAGACTACAGGAAGTCATAGATTGTAAGGAGAAGGAAATAAGAAAATACATAGGACACAAGTAATTACCACTGGGGAGAGAGAGAAAGAGAAGAGATAATAATCTCTTTTCTCCAAAATTACAAATTGTTGAATAGATCCCCAGAGTTGGTGACAGCTAGTCTCGTTCCATTATGAGAGTTTCCCCTTTACAGAATAATGGCCGAATATCAGATGACAGTCAGTTTTGCTATTTTTGTCTTTGTCCTTTTCAACATTTCTTGCTTCGTTTCACCATCTTTCCATTCTCGGATTATCCCAGTAACCTTAATATTTTCAAACCAAAGATTCCAATAATAGGAATAAAAAAAAAGTAGAAAATAGGACATTGTAGGAATTCAAAATAAATCCGTTTGAATGCAGCAGTGCATCTGTTCCTAAGATGGGTTCAGCTAAACAATATACTAGTATGAATACACGTCCGGGTTTGGGTTAATCATACTGAGATATCCTTGGCGTCTTTGTAGTAAGTGCTTGAGGTCGAACCCCAATATACTTCAAATCGATTAAAAAAACATATTACAATATTGAAAACTGAAACTAGAACACCAATTAAGTCATGTGATTAAATCTTTTAAAGTTTTTAATGTGAAGCTCCCATTAAAGGGTCTTCAAAATGTTCAAAAATCTGTGCAAACTTTGAAAATCTGCATCATTTTGTATTGTCTCTATCTATATAAAGTTTGCTATATCTATATATTTGTATGGACAGGATTCACTGCTAAACTAATTAGCAGATCATTAGGAAGTTTGGAACACAGCTGTTCGACGTAAGAAGTCGAAATGTGGCATATATTTAGTTTAATTTAGTTTGATTCAAAAGGAGTAAAATTCCGATACCTCCAATCTTTGGGAAATTTTAACAGTAGGTATTAAACATTAATTAATAAATATTCTCCAAATTTCAGTTTCTTTGAAGTATTTTAAAGTGGTGTCAAGGAGCATAATATGGACACCACCTCTCATTTGAAAATTCAAATATTTCAGATTTCAAGTGAATTTGATCCATAATCATTAGACACCAATTAAGCACGGTTCTCTGAATTTAAAGTTCTTCTTCAGACGAATTAAACCTTAAATTTTAGACATTTTCGAATCGAAATCATGTAATGGGTTTTGATCAAAATTAGAATAAGGATTCTAGACATAAGATTTAGTATCTAATCTTGGAAAAGAGTAAAAAGAAGTGGTGAATAGCCGTTCTGTTAACCTGTCATGGGACAAGTATTCTTCTAGTTTATTTACGTTTAAACCTCATTAAAATCAGAGGTAAAAATATTTTCTGATGGGGGGGGGGGGCATACTAACTTGGATCCATTTATAAGAAAAGAGAGATACTATGACTTCCCTGAGAAAAATCTACATTGTTACATGATATTTTCTACCAAATTTCACATATCTAAGTCTAATAGTCTAAAAGCATCTCTTATATTAGTAGGTACGTATGTATAATATCATGTTAAATTTGAAATTGGTTCAATAAAATCTCCGTTGACACGTTCGGCTCATCATGTTTCAATCTTGGGCAAGCTGTTGGACATTTAATGATTGAAACTTGGTGAACAAGTCGGACATAGACTGAAGTTTATTTGTACCAAATTAGATTGCTTAAAAGATTCTGAATTTAATTAACGATTTCAACGGTGTAATTTTTTGGATAGGGGGATCACTCACTCTCTCACTCTCTCACTCTCTTTCTATCTATCTATCTATTTATATATATATATATATATATATATATATATATATACAAAAAAATCAACGTAAAATGAACTTTTCATGGTCAAAGACAATATAAGATGCAGAGTATTATTGGCTACAATATCAACCAAGTTGCGAATGTCTATGCTGAAAAGAACCAAAGTTATCACCGGAAGTGTGACTCTCACCTTTTCCGTAACCTTAACCTTTGACCTAGATATCCCGAAATTAAATCCATTTTAAGTAAGACCATGGCCGATATTTTGACAAAGTTTTGTGACGATTGGTCAAGCTATATAGACGTTAGGCTGTACACAAACAAGTTCGCCCAAAACATAACCTCCTTGGCAAAGGTAGTATGTTGATTCTAATGCATATTAGAAAGATGAACCTTTGCAAGAAGATAAGTCTCTAATGCCTTACACGTTGGGTAAATTTGATGATTTTTATGTGAATTATAAATTGACAAAGTTCTCTGTAAATTTTATCTGAGTTCTTTCATTAGATATTTAATATAATAAGTAGGTGACAACGCGGACTGAGGACCTGGGTGTACCAAGTTCGAATCAAGTTGGTTCCATAGAAGCACTTTCACTTTGGGATGTTGGCAATTTTCACGTGGTTCCTCCTGCAAGAATGCCAACAACAGAATCAATCCAGTCAACAAAGGTGTACCATGTTGATTCATACGAATGTACTTTTACTAACTAAAGTTACATTTTTTAAAGATTTAAACTTGGTAAAATTGGAATAAAAGGTTTTAGTGATGTCTGTTATAATTTGGAAGAATACAAATTCATTTTATTCTCAAGATTAAAAAATATCGAGTAATGCATACACATTAAACAGTATCCATTAATAATAAAACCACAGTTTATTTGGATTATTCAAACTACCGTCTTACTCTTGGGTGTTATTCTCACAACGTTTCGGCCGATGCAACCTCGAAAATCAAGTGCATCATGTCGAACTCGGGAATCTGTACGGAATTTTGAATGGAACCCTTTATTTAATCTATGGGGGGTAGCTTGCTTTCGTTCCGTCAGCCATGACTGAGTAGAAGTCTTAAGTAATTCGTAATTGTATTCTTAGTATCGCCCGTGCTTAGAATTGAAGCTTAAGCCTTCAGGAGACTGTCAATTAGAACTGATTATTATTATATCCCTTATGCCACAGGTCATTGCGGACAATTCTAATATGAAATTAACGATTCCATGGCTGGATGGCATTTAATTTGGGTCACTCTGTATCTAATCTATAGCTAGGACAGAAAGTGCTGGATTCATCTTTCCCAAAAGTATTAGTGTAATTGGCATAGCGTCTCGGCCTGGAATCAAACACTGTGAGCCATGTCCGTTGATCACCATCTTACTGTTTTACCAATTTTAGTTATATATACATCTACGCACACCTATCAGTGTACTAGGTCACCTAAAAACTAACGATTAGAAAGTCTATAATGAATAAATAAATTAGCAATAGAAGTAAATACAACATAATTAATCTAAAGAAAAAAACAGTAAATAAGAAATAAAATAAACAGACACATAAGAAAACAAATTCCTAATACGAATCAACTTAAAGATAGAAAGAGAATCGTATACAACCACTCTAAAAATATATATACCGAGTACACACACAAGGAAGATAACCACCTTTTCTGAAAACATGAAGTAACTCGCAGTCATCATGCACTATTAATCACATGTATACAATCTTATATATCTAATATATAAAATAGAGACGATTTTTCCCCTGTGCCTTCTCGAAGTATAGGAAAATAACCACATGCATCACAGGCTACTAAACTCACCACTATACTACACTTATTCACTCGAGCATGTTTTAGTAAATTGTTATTATTTTTTTCTTCCTAACACTAAATATTACATTTGGTCCACCATCAACGTCTCTCCGAAAAACCAACTCCACATAGGTGGTAGCAAAAACCTTTCTCCCTAACAATTCTGTACTGTCACTCTACTCATCGACACCGGGAACTAATACACAGTTTAATTTTCACAAAACACCGGTTCTTATTTATTATTTACCTGGTATTAATTTACTACATAATATAAAGCAATACGCAAAGACTTAATGACCGCTCCTGTTCATTCCGATGATTTTCCGCGATTATCAGATTATGTTATTACTAATTCTACCTATGACTTCTACATTTATATTCATTCCGGAATTAAGCGAATGAAATTAATGAACACAGTTACTGCAACATTTATTCATTCAACATAGCGGCTACAATTTCTTGATCGAATCGACATCCTATTTAATTCAATAAGCGCCAAGATACTGGTAGACCCCGATACATTTACATTTTCAAAATCATACACCTTTAACACACATATTATAGAAAACTTACCCAAATCCAGTCATTTTCATCATCTTCAAATGACCTAAACCGTGTCATTGCTGAATCTTAACATAACACAAATGGCCATTATCAAGCTTAGGTTAATTGACCTATTTTCACATGTATTTTTAACTCGAAACCGTGGCACAGTGGTTAGGAAGGCAGGTTTCACGATCGCCAGTTTCAGCGTACGATCCCATTCTACTCTACCACTTTTTCCTTTTTTTTTTTAATTTATAACATTCGCCAACACTGTAGAGGGGAGGGGGAGAAAGAACAATAGGCCGTTTCTTTTTTTATTCGACGTCATGCAATAGGTAGCACTTTCTCCCGTGCAACGTCGGGCGACGGGTTCCGCTAGTATATATATATGTATATATATATATATATATACATGAACTGTAATTATCCACAGACACGTGTTTTATCGTTTTATGACTCCTCAGCATGCCTGAACTTAGCTTCGAACCAGAATCCCATCAGTCTGAAGCCTGAGCCAATCCCCACTTGTGCTGGAATATATCACTTTCATAAAGATGTAATTTGTTTATTTTCTTTGTGATACTTCTGAACGAATTCAATTATTTATACTGTAAAGCATTTTACCTAAATGCTAGTTGGGAATAATTTTCCCTTCACCAATGTGATTCCCACAGTTGGGGAGCAACATATATATTTTTAAAATATAATTAACCACGAACATGCGTTTTGTAGTTTTTACAACTAATCATATATATTCAAAGATGTATTATAAAACATTTAAATCAAATTTCAGAAAGAAAGATTTTGAGGATCATACGATTTCTTATATATATGAAATCCGTCGTCTATGACTTATCACTCTGGCTAAACGTAGCAAGTGTATTTATGCTGAGATTCAAAATCCGAATGTGATCAACAAGCACCCAAACACCCTACCTGTTGCACTCACAAACCCACCACTAACTGTACAAGAATTATAGTATTATATATGTATTGTTTATTTATATATATTTTTTCACACTACCAGTAAGCGAGAAATCTCTTCTTCACAGAAGATCATTGCTTTATGCTAACTGGAAACTAATATATATATATATATATATATATATATAAACTATAATAAATATTTAAAAAGGACTTAATACCTTACTATAGTTTCACGGAAAATATAATCGGCAGTAGGATACTTCTATCCCACACGTCTATATACATGTGAATCCAAGCTCAAACTAACCAGAATATATATATATATATATATATATATATATATATATATGCAAGGTTTTAAAATACATAAGTTTAAAACTTACATATGGAACTCTAATTCTTGATCACTATATTGATTGAATCTTCTCAGACGCCAAATTATATCCATAAAAGGAATGTCATAAGTGGATTTGGTGCTTTTAAAACTCACTCTAAATCTGAAAAGGTAGATAAAGAAAAAAGAAGATAAATTGTAGTTTTAAGTAATGATGTAAGTCTGCACTTTTGGTTTATTATTGGATTGTAATTGAAAGAAAGCAATAAATTTAATGGCACAGAGTTATTTAACACAAATATATTTTTATAGTTTTTATACATGCGTACATCTTTGAAAGATGATTTGTCGGTTGATCAGTCACACTTCAGGTTGAAATATTGTTTTCATCATTTAAGATTGTATGGAGTTTGGTCAACCAGGCTAAATTTAGTCAGTTATGTTATTGTTTGAAATAGCATTTTCTTTGGTCTGTGATGTCATCGTTTTAAATAGCATTTTTTTTGTTCTGTGATGTCATCGTTTGAAATAGCATTTTCTTTGGTCTGTTACGTTATTGTTTGAAATAGCATTTTATTTTGTCTGATATCATCGTTTGAAATAGCATTTTCTTTGTTCTGTGATGTTATCGTTTGAAATAGCATTTTCTTTGGTCTGTAACGTTATTGTTTGAAATAGCATTTTTTTTGTCCTGTCATCGTTTGAAATAGCATTTTCTTTGCTCTGTTTTGTTATTCTTTTTTTCACTCATACAAGTCGCTTTTTCACAAGGTAGTTTTAAATAGCATTTTCTCGTGTCATATATTGAACACTCTCTAGATAATCTAACTATATTTATTTTATGCATTATATATATATATATATATATATATTGCAAACCAGCATTTTATTCAAATCAATATTTTTGTAATAACTTGTGCAATATTAAACAGAATATATGAAATTTAATACATTGTATGGCAACATTGTTGCATGCACATATCTAAAATGTTGATTCATGCAAGGCATTAGGAAAAAATAACGGCCATTTTGTAAAATATTTCATAAGTCATAATATCACTTGATCTGCAAGTGAAGGAGGTTCGCATGAAACTGAGAAGTCTAAAATCATCCAAGAGCTTCTTAAGAATCAATCCACTTTGAAAATTGCTAAAGTCATCGGCCTTGATCACTGCACCATCAAAAGGTCTGCTAGCAACTCTGCTTCTTGCAATGGACGATCAAACGTTGGAAAGCACAGAAAGATACATCTGTGTCGTGACGAGCTCTCCATCTTATCAAGAGAGGTTCATCAGAACCCTCTTGAAACAACTAAGGAAGTCTTTGAAGGTGTTGGGGTTCGTTCCAATACTATGTACCAAAATTTCAAAGATTTTCGTTGAAAAACTTGATTTGCATATAAGGTGGGTACATACATATATATATATATATATATATAGAGAGAGAGAGAGAGAGAGAGAAGCATGCACATGCGGTTTCACTGTATTACAGCTCTTCAGTGTGGCTAGACGAGCAAGTACGTCAAGCTCGGATTGAAACCTGACCTTTTTGTTGTCAACTCACACCTCTTAACTATTATGCCACCCACACAATCTATGAAATAAGAGAAAATCTTAATGTTTATATATCCATTATCAGCTGCCTAGTATGCTTTATTTCTTTTAGAGAAAGCAGTGCATTATCTTTAGTGTCAGTGGACGCCTCTCCCCCTTGCCAGAATGCACATATATGCATTATCAGCTGCATATACATATATATATATGTGTGTGTGTGTGTGTGTTCCAAAGAAAGAAAATTTAGAGAATCTACATAAAAACTAAAAGTGTATTCATATGTAAAATATTCCGGGGAAGACAATGGAAGTGGTCCCTAATTTCGAAGTGCACCCTAAGGGTACTATGTGGGCAGAACTCCCCTTAAAACTTCAAATATATTTTATTTTAATGAAATTAAAATCATATGTATAAAATTATCTGATGAAGACAATAGAAGTTCTGCCGAATGACTACGTCCATCTTTACATGTCAAATATCTATGTGCCGCCCAAAGAGAGCTATGGGGGCAGAACCCCCTTAATACTTCAAACACATATATCCGATTTTAATAAAAATTTAACCATATGTATAATCATGTATATAAGAGTAATATATAAATAAATTAGTAAATTTAGAGAATTTCCCGAATTTCAGCTTCTTCCGACTATTTTAAGGAGCAAAACGGGGGCAGTAAAACAAAGAAAGTACTATCGTGTTATGAGCACAGTGAAAAAAGGTATAGTATTCCTCATTTAATCCCGATGAAGGTCAGGTCTTTCTGCTAGTATGTATATACATATTTAGGCAAATATGAACTTTCTGGTAAGAGACTGTTTGAACAGATATATGCCAAATTAACTACCTAGTAATGAGCCTAAACTCTACATATAAATAGGCTAACGGAACAGTTTTATATAGCCACTCTGATGATTCTTGGGGAAGATGAAACATTTATGCATGTAGATATTAAAATAATATTTATTAAAAAATATACTAATTATTCAAACTCCCTTCAAGGCGAGCACTTTAGAGAATAATATGAAAAAGTTTCTATCCAAGCCATAATGTACAGTTTTTTCCTTTAGAAATGGAACACTCTTATTATGTTCTTAACGACGAATAGGAATTATTTATTTCTCATTTCACACGGCTGTCACGTTGACACATTGAATCTTGATCGTCCATGGTGACTAGGGACCAAGATTCGAATCGTACGACTGTATATAGCCACACTGATGGTTATTAGTGAAGATAGAACATATATGTATGTGAATAATAATTTTATATATATACAATTTTTTTTACAATTTCATCATCATCCAACGGTTTTTCCATATCCCGCGGAATCTGATCCATCATGTATTACCTGTGTCGAAAGTTTTCTATCTCTCACTAGTTGTTTAGTTGACTGAATTGATGTGGAAGTCCAGGAACATATGTTTACCTCTATTTCTTCACCCTTCCACCATTCATTTTCTATTAAATAAAATGACAATGAAAACATATCAAAATTTTTATAATAATATAAGTGAATATTGAAAACATCTATTTTGTTGTATTTCAGCATTCAGCCCTGAAGAGTACATTAGTCGAAACATTAGCAGTGTCGATGTGAGCCATATATGATTTGTTTTTAACTTTGGCCTTTCAATTACAATAGATTCAGAGAAGATAACCTAACTTCTATGATACAACACTTAATTTGAACACTGATCATGTGGCCCCTATCATAGACCCAAACTAATACCTTTTTACATACAAAAAAATCAAATAATTAAATCAATTGTCCAATCTGTATCTATAGAGTCGATGCTTAAGGCTCAACTGTACGACCAGTTGAGCAGCAAGATAAGTCAGACTGTTGAGCACATCAAAATGCCTGTTTATAACAAGGCTAGAATGTTTTCTTTATGCTCAGAAGGGAAAGTCCATTCTCTGTGTTCTGATTCACAAGTGGCCATTTTAGTGTATAAATGCTCATTCATTCGAACAAGCACTCCTCCATGAGATGGATGCCAGTTGAGGCCCTTATGCCGGTAAGTGTTAGTTTAATTCTAATAGTGTTAGTTTAATTCAATAGAATTTCCAAGCTATCAGCTAATAAGCCTGTTTTCGATCAAAATTCATTATTCTACAGTAATGCATTTGCTAACTCTGAATATTCTGAACAAAATAACCTACAAACAGAAAAACCATACTCCAAACCCAAATAGTATTATTACATACAAAATTACTAAGAACAAATACACCGAAACAGAAGAATAAAATAGTTTCCAATAGAAACAAGTAAATTTAGTAAGAAATACCGACAATAGTGATAATCAAGACAATAGTGATAATGCTAGACTCCCTTATTCCGGTAATCAAGACGGTAATAACATCAACACTAACATTCCAAGGGATTTTTTTTTTAGAATAATAGAAAAAAATTATTTAAACACTTACATAAATATAGTACCATTCTAAATATAAATACTAAAAAAATTTCACACTATACAATGCTTTACTTAGCTGAAATAATCATTGCTTCAAACAATAGGAAAATCAAAAAAACCCAGATAGTTCCCCCACCTTCAACCCCTAGCGATAATTGCAATTACCAAACAAACATTAATGTCCGCTCCAGAATGACTGTATCCATAACGACGTAGTTTACGTCTGTTTAGTTAAAGAGCTTACTTCTCTGATAAGCAATAACTATCCATAAACTAATATGAATACACAATTAACTTCTATACCCATACCTCAACAAATTACTCACGACCAACCATCCCATACTAATACCGCTGACCTATCTATCCATGAAAATCTCGGCATAATAACTCTCCCTCAAATGAACATACCAATAATCTATCCAACAACGATCGAATTTCTAATAATATTTCAACTGGTATTATTGATAATATCAATCCTAAGCATATGAATATTTTTCCAAAATTACACACATAGGTTCCACTTCTGCCAGCATAAAAATCCTGTGTCTCTAACACTATAAGATCATTTAATAGGGATAATAATGGTAATAAGAATACAACTTCCCTACCACTCCTAATTAAGAAATTCAAATCCAAAAATATATCATATACCCTAAGCTGGTCTATATTGAGAAAATCACAATCATATAAACCAGGCTCGAAAATATGCCAACTTTGCTCATCTGAGGCAGTCATGATAATTAGATCTAATAATACTATTATAAACAAGAAAACTGAATTGATCTCTGCCTGTAAACATAGAAGAAGGTATAAATATAGCCAGTTTATAATCCCTAATGATAGACCTCTAACACCTAAACCGATGCTTAAAATATCTTTAAATGCCTATTCCTTTTAAACATCTATCTATTCATAACTACCGCATATTATTTCTCTTATTCATCCCATCAATTTCTATCCCTAAAATATTTATGGCTATTATACGTTATACTTATTTCTTTTAACTTTTTTTTATATCTTATATCATATTTTCTATATTTTTTCATATTTAAACAAATTTATAAACATCTATCCCAGAGTTAACTTATGTAAATATATAACTTACTCTTTTAACATCTACCATTAAGATAAATTTCTCTCGTTTCTAATATATTAAATAATAATTTCACATATCCCTGGAAATAATAAATGTACTAAATTTTATTTTTTATTTATATCTATTACTTAACACGTATACATCTTCATTTTACTATCCTTTATTTTCAATTATATATCTTCAAATTCAATCTAATCTGTAAGCATACACTCCATAGCAAATATTTGCAAATATTAAGCACATATTTTATTAAATCATATTACTATTAATATATTGCCACAAATTGGAATTTATTTAAATATTAATTTGCATACCTAAACCATACTTTTTAATAATTCTATCAATAATCTTAAAATATTTTAAATATATTCATACATAATATTTTTTATATTCTCTATACTAATATCCTTCTATCCCTTTCTAAGTAAGAACTCATTAATTACTAGCTATTCACTTGACTATTTTATTAAAGCTCTCGCTATATTGTTAATTTTTATACACTTATCATATATTATAATTATTTATTTACCATTCTATACTAAAATCTCTTGCACTAATATTTAATCGTTTCCATTTTAATATGCATTTTTTATTATTCATTATTTCTTTCAATATTCTATGTATATCCTTAGTAAATATTTTCAAAAAGTTTTAATTTCTTCTTTTGGAATTTGTTTACCCATTGAAATGATATGTTATATATTAATTGTAATTATCTCAGCTAATACTGAACGATCTTTTAACGTAGCTAATTTAAGTTTAAAAATAGAACTTAAATATTCATATTGTCTTTTAAATTTTTGTTTGAAATAGAGTTACCTCCCCTGGACTTTGGTTTTATTAGATTATATTAAACACCAGCGACACTTTTAAGAATTTTTTAAATAATTAAGATATTTTTTCCTCGCATGTTACTACTATTAACTTTTTAGATTAATTTATTATCCACCCATTAAACATAAAAATATTTTTATAAATCTAATGAAAATTAATCAAACATTTTTTTTTATTATAAAGCTCTGCAATTTGATTTTTAAAAATGATAACAATCATTGGAATATTCTAGTTGCAATTACAAATATATAATATAGCTCTAGCCGTAAATATGAGTAGTACTAGTTTATCCACTTTAATTGTAATTTTTAACATATATTTTATTTTCGGTTTTCGTCGTTCTAAATATATTAACAATCCAAGTTTTCCAAGAAACTATTTTAAACCTCTTTAAATATTCTAATGAAATTTAGATATTTCCTAACGTCTATCCGTTATGTTAGTTCCTTTTTTTATTAATAATTTATTAAATCGTTAAATAAAGTTAATAGTTTAATTTATACTGTTATTATTCTCCCAAACTAATAAAGCTTAGTTGTAGCATTTTTTAGTATCCTCATAGACAAAGGTGTTTTTTTACATGCATTCACTTTTCCGTAAATAAGTATTTAAAAAAAATTAATCTTAATTCAATTTGTTTAATATACCAGAGTATATATTTTATACATCCGTTTTTAAATAATCTATTCTATTTTATTGTAATTATATTTTTTTTTACTTAGCAATTGATTTCCACTTTTCTAGTTTCGTATATCTTAAATACTAATTCATATCTTAATAAATTCCCAATATTATTATCTACATAACAAATTTTATTTTTTATTTTTCAATTGAAGACACAGAAGACAGAGATAAAAGGAAATATGTATAATATTGTTATCTTATTTAACAATACAGAAAAGTCTTGCAAAACTAATTGAGTCTGCGGCTTTAAGAAGTCCAATTAAAAATAAAAGTTCTTTAACGTCCAAGAAAATTAGACGGCCCCCTGAATTTCTCAGGTTCCAATAGTCATATTTAAAATAAGGAGAAATATTCCTTACTTGTTATCAGGATGGGATCATATTCAGAAAGAGGAAGATTAAGGTTTTTATTTTTATTTTATTCAGCCTGCCAAAATTAAGTGTCTGTTGATTGGTCAAGGAAAATCGTTTTGGCCAATCAAAGGGGAATTTTCAGAACAAGAAGGGTGTCGTGGCAAACAAGATGAGAACTACTTAGGAGAAAGGGAGGCAATCATTTTTTTATACTCTCCCAACAACAACAAAAAATGTGATGAATAAATGTGTTGCATGCTATTTAAAGGCGATCAGTTACAATATTTGTGATCGCTACATAAACTGTTTAAATTCTACCGAATATTCTGCTTAATGGAAATACGTATCAGGTACACTACCTTAATATTTTGGGCATTATTCTGGCCCATTTACAATGAATGTTTTAATAATAATGGTATTCAGGATTAGATGTGGATTTCTTGATCCTTTTAGATTTGTAACTGGCCATTTTGTCTGAAGACTTTGAAAGTTCTATGT
Organism: Sepiola atlantica; assembly: GCA_963556195.1. Classification (NCBI taxonomy): domain Eukaryota; kingdom Metazoa; phylum Mollusca; class Cephalopoda; order Sepiida; family Sepiolidae; genus Sepiola; species Sepiola atlantica. The sequence goes on from OY744522.1 coordinate 82,116,855, forward strand.
TAGGCTCCTTACAATCCTCTATAGGAGGGGGGGCAACTTCATCAGACTCCTCATCTGCTGGGGTGTCAGGAAAATAGTTATGAGTGAGAGACAACTCCAATGGATATAAATGCATCACCTCTTTTTATTTGAGCAGAACGAACCTTGCCGTCGTTGCCACTAAATAGTTCAATAACTCTACACAGCTTCCAGAAAGGCCTGGGCTTGGCTGGATTCGTAATGTGTATCACATCATTGACATTGATTTTATTGTGAAATTCAATTTCATGCAAATCCTTGAAACTTTCTCTCAGATTTAGCAAATATTCATCGTGCCACAGGTCTTTGAATCTAGACATTAATTCTTCTCTGTTTTCCAAGGTACTCATAAGGAAATATCTAGTGATTGGTTCTGTCTCAACCAAACTGGGTGTGTCAGATTGGAAGGAGAGCTCAGTTTATGTTAGGATGAATGAAGCAGTTGGATGTTAAGGGAAGCAGATCAGAGGTCTGGAGTTCACTGCTCTTTGAATGTCTGATAGGACGGTTAGAAGGTTAAAATAACCGATTTTGGATCGGCCAAGTGTTTTAAATAGGCAGGATTTTATCACCCTGATCATTCTTTCCCAAGTACTTCCAATCCAAGAGGAGTATAAAGGTATTTTTATGTTTGATGACAGAGCTTTATATGAGTTACAGAACTCATTACTGCTGATGTGATGTTTTATTACATCGTAACCTAAAGCGGCATTAAAAAGAATGTGCATTGTCACTGTATATGTGACTGGGTGCTCCGTAAATGTTAGAAAATCGGACAAAGGCTTGTGTGCTCATATCAGGCACAAGTTCAATGTGAATAGCTCTCACGTTCATACATGTGAAAATCAGTAAATACATCTTATGAGACTTTCCATCTCTTTGAACCCAGATGTGACTCGTGTAATCAATGCTAGTGTGTTGGAATAGGTTTATCAACCTCACTCTGTGTTTTGGCAAATTTGTCAACTTGGGGTACTTGAAAGCTAGACTGTTGAATTTTCTACAAGTATTGCAGTTAGAGATAAGTCTTCACAGACTGCCTTGCCTGTGGAACCCAATATTTTGCCAATCTCAATTTGGTCACTGTCGTGCCAATACCCAAATGTTTGCATCGACGATGGCTATCAATGATTAATAATTTTGTAAGCGGGTGATGTTTGGCAATTAAAATAGGATAGACCAAATTATATTGATATCTTGTTGAATTGGCAATTCTGCCATCCACTTGCAAAATCCCGTCAGAATTGATTAAAACATTAACATTCCTCACCAGCAAGGAATTTTCTTGTTAATAGGATCCTTCTAATATGCAATTTCCTTATCAAATGCTTGTAGTTGCATCAATTTTAGTAAGTAATTTAAAGTTGCTTGTTTTGGATCAGATTGTTCTTTTTGTCATTTGCATACATTTACAAATTTGAAAATCAAGGCAGTTGCACGAACTAGCTTGCTGAAGTCAGAGAACCTGTCAAATGGAATCAGTGGTTCCCCAATAGCTTCACCTAATGTATTATGGAAAACGTTTTCCATGCGACACTTGTTTTCAGGGTTCAGACAGCTCAGCATACCTGTAGGCCAGCTTTCAGGCTTCTCAACCAGCCATGTGGGCCCATATGTCCAGTTGTCCAATCTCTGCTTAAATTTTTCTAGGGTGATACCACGAGAAAGAAGATCAGCTGGATTGTCAACAGAGGGGACATATTTGTAATGAATATCGACCCAAATTTCATTTCTTGAATGTCTCTGATTCTGTTCCTGGTATATAGACTTTTTGCTTTAATATTCCCTGTGAGAAGCCAAGATAATACAACTTGCGCATCCACAGAAACAAAGATGTTCTTATTGTTGATACCAGAGTAGGACCTCAGTAACATGGTTAAAGTCTTGAATGCAATATACACAGCAAGCAACTCCATCATAGGTAATGTTTTTGTTTTCATCGGAGCTACTTTAACTTTAGAAAATATTATATAAGATTTCCCATTTTGCACGCCATAAACAACAAAGCCATATGCTTGAGGTGACGCATCACAGAATAAATATAATCTCAGTTGGCTATCAGTGTCCACAGCCTGTCTTGTGAAAAGCAGATCACTTAGTCCAGAGAGGTCCTCGGACAAATTCGAACAGGTCGTCATTAAGTCAGTAGGTACCTGCTCATCCCAACTCAACTTGAGCAACCACAATCTTCGGAGAAGTATTTTTGCTTTAATAGTAACCGTATTTTTGCTGTCTGAGTCAGAATATCCCTTGTTGAGAGTATGTTCTTCTGAACTGAAGTGTTAGCAATGTTGATAGTGTCCAATTCAGGGTGATATTTATACACTAAAACATTCTCATATTCACAACCATGTTGTATAATTCTGCCATCCTCATTTATTATATCTCGTAGGGGTTTACAATTTCAATTACACGACCTCAGCTGGAAATTTCCTTGAGGCACTGCATTTTTATAGAAGCTGATTATCTCCTCGGATGAATTGCTAGTCACGCACAAGTTGTCGACATAAAATCGATTTTTCAGCATCTCAGTACATGCATCATTTATAATACGACTCACATGGTGCTTGAAAACATAATTTAAAATGAAACGGCTGGCATTGAAGCCAAATATCAATGTACAATACTGGAAATAAAACAACTTATCTCCATCCTTCACAAAAAAAAAAAATCTATTTTTGTCCTCATCAGACTTGAGTCTGATCATCAGAAAGGCTTTCATTATATCGCCTAATAAGATGTATTTGTTAGTGACGAACAAAAGCAAAAGTTCAAGCATGCTATTTATCATATTCACACCAGGATAACATGCTTCATTGAGAGAGTAACCCCCTCCCCCCCCAGTCTTTAGTGAACAGTTAAAAACAGGTTTGATTTTAGTAGTAACCTGTTGATCAAACTTGAAGACCGGTCTATGGGGTATCCAAATGTACGTGTGGAAATCTTGTGGGGCAACTTCAATTCTTTCGATGATCCCTTCGGACTCTTGCTGATGAAAAATATCAGTATAGGTCCTATCCAAATTCATTTTATCCAAAGAAAGCATTGTTCTGTCAATCACTTTAAGAGCGACTTGAAAGTTGGAAGGAACAGAATCGATTTTTCCCTATGCCAAGGTAGATCCACCAAATAAGAATTGTCCCTGAATTCAATAAATTTCTTAAAGCTATCAATGTTACTCCTGTCATAGTCACCAATTAGTTCTTTGTCAAGGGAGGCAGCAGCTGAGTCTACAGCAAACATTTTTTCCAAATTTCTTTCTACGTTGGAAGTTTCAAATACATCTGGGAATGGATCCAGGTAGGACGACTCTGGTTCCAATATGGAATTTAACTGTCGCTCAGGGCAATAGGCGTATTCAGAAACAACGGTGCGATAATTTGCAAAGGCCTTGGAGCTTCCAGATCCCACAGGATTGATTTGATGAGGGTATAAAAATGTTGTACATTTCCAAACGGGGCAATCCCCTGAGGCAAATCCCAGACCTGCCCATTTATGCATTCAATAATCCTGTAGCCTTTCATGAATTGAAAAATATCAACTCCTAGGATGCCATGAATAATTATTAAATTGCCTCGTTTTTCATTTGAAAATGCCAACCTGTATTTTAATTTATCCAGGTTAGACTTCACTTGGCTCTGAAGTTACCAAACTCGAACTGGATACTGAATTTATCATCTATCAAGACCGGAATAGGGAGTTGTTTCCCCTTCCCCACAGTAACCTTCAAAACAACCTGCTCAAGTCTCTTCACAGACACCCGAATAGATTTTCATATGGTAATCCGTTGGATTAGAAATTCCGTCAGGATATCTCATCTCTTTTAATATTATTTTTGGAGAAATAAGAATGCTGACTTCCGGTATACAATAGGCAGTTAATAGTAGTTTTCTCAATTACGTAATTTAGAGAAATTTCCACAAAAGGCAATATAATGTCGTTTTCATGAACGTGTGAAAATAGGGAAATCACCCTTTTAGGACTGTCTCACAAAGGAGTAATATGTGATTTAGAAGTACACAATTTACAAGTGAGAGGTGATTTGCTCTGTAGTCCCAGACAATTCTCACTTTTATGTTTAAAGCTGGAACATCCAGTACATAACTTTAATTGCTTGCACCTCACAATCCTGGCTTCATATGACAAAAACTTAGAGCATTTTAACATGGAGTGGCCACGTGCTATTCAAAGTTTGCAATATATTCCCGAAGAGCTTGTAGAGAAATTGTGTAAAGCAGCATCCGCATTCTTTTTTTATAAGCCTTGGCCTGGCCTTTATCATTTTTTGAATTACCCTCTGTAAACTGAAAATGCTTTTTGTTTCTGGACAGAGCACGAATTGCATCATTGTAATGATCAAATATTTGTGTAAGGGAAGGATAGTTCGTGCCCACTCTGTGGTTAATTTCCCTTAAGACAACTGCCAATGTTTAATACATAATATGACTGACCAACAAAATACCTGGGGGTTTATCTTAAAAAATCTATCCGATATGAAGTTTTCAATTCGGACAAATCCGCTCTGACCTCAGTAAGATATTGTTTCACATACACAAATTCGGGGTCATATTGAGAAGTAGAAAAGGTCTGTTTGAATATCTCATTTATTATGAAGGGAACATCCAAGAATTCTTTGGTTAGCAAGTCCACAGCCACAGTGTAATTGTCATCTTCCAAGGTCAGATGGGAAACACATTTCAAAGCATAGTCATTCAAATATCCCTTTAATAAGGCCAATTTTGTTTTGCCGGATTGAAGTGTAGTGCAGTTTTTGAATTGAGCAATACCATTTTTGTATTCAAACTTGGAGGGGTTGATCCCAATAAAGGTTGCACAGAGCAAGGGTACCGACGCAGTTTCATTTTTCTCCGAAGTGATGAATTCTTGAACAGAGTTTTCAATATCGGCAGGACGATCATTAATACAAGCTCGAAAGCCAATCTCCTTCTTCTGCACCCAGACTCTCTTAAATTAAGTTCTGCCTTGATACACAGTCCTTTAATTTTATCATTCAAGGAACGAACTTCCACAAGCAATTGTTGAATGATGCCCTCTTTTTCCCGAAAGGTCCCTTTTCTCGATCCTTCACATCTCTATGTTAAGGGCAATATCGTCCTTTAAAATATTTCTGGAATCCACGAGTGCCCTTACACCTTTCAAAGCCTTGAAATTTTCCATTTTACAGGTTTAAATGCCATTTTTGGGAGGGTGGGGGAAAGGGGTCAAAGGGTTCGTTTGCCATAGAAAATCAAAGTGTGGCTGAAATGGGTATATATATATATTTTTTTTTTCCTTCAAACTAACACGTGTAATAATTATTTCTTAAGCACGTGTATGATTTGTCTTAGACAACATTATTTTGTTTGTTTTTTCGAAACAAAAAATATGAATTCTTTTTTAAAGAGTCACATAGAAAATTCGTTTTGCTGCACGACGTGGGTGTGATATTTATATATATATATAGTTCCTTAGTTCCTTTTATATATATATATATATATATATATATATATATATATATATATATATATATAAATATATATAAATATATATATATATATATATATATATATATATATATATATTCAATAGAGGGCTCTTTATGACTTTCCTTTTTCCCTGGTAAATATATCCTCCGGTATTCGATTTTCTTCTTTCACAACAACGTAAGGTTAGTTTTGCAAAATATAGTGTTTTAGCAAGAGAACGGTTCAGTTTCGCTTGCTGAAGTCGGAAAATGCTGAAAGAAAGATTGAAGACACAGATAAAAGAAAACATGTATGATATTGTTATTTGATTTAACAATACAGAAAATTCTTGCAAAACTAATTGAGTCTGTGGCTTTAAGAAGTCCAATTAAAAATAAGTGTCGTCCGAAAACACCAAAATGTCTCTCTTCTGAGGGCACCCAATCCGACCCAAAACAGTCACTAGTCCGCAAACACCAACTTGAACTCCAACTTCACTCTTCTGACAGCACCAAATCCGACCTCCACCGTCACTGGTCTCAATCCGGGATGAACCAAAGAAGAAGTGCGCTTTCTCATTTCCTGTCCTCTTTATGGGGACTCCCATCATGCAATGCAAAATAGGTCACATGATCATTTGGTACTTCCTTTCTATAAAACCAGCCATTTGCTTTAACTCTGTTGTTCCACATGGCCTTGTCTGGTATTACGGGTAAGTCTTATGTTTTTATTTTCCACTACAAAAAGTTCTTTAACGTCCAAGAAAATTAGACGGCCCCCCAAATTTCTCAGGTTCCAATAGTCATATTTAAAATAAGGAGAAATATTCCTTACTTGTTATCAGGATGGGATCATATTCAGAAAGAGGAAGATTAAGTTTTTTTTTATTTTATTTAGCCTGCCAAAATTAAGTGTCTGTTGATTGGTCAAGGAAAATCGTTTTGGCAAATCAAAGGGGAATTTTCAGAACAAGAGGGGTGTCGTGGCAGACAAGAAGAGAACCACTCAGGAGAAAGGGAGGCAATAATTTTTTTTATATATTTCTTATGTAATATATATATTAGTGTATATCGAGTACACCTTGCATTAAAATTGAAATAGATTTGTCATTCGTACATATTTATCTCTCTTCTTTCATTTATCTTTATAACTGCTCTATCTCGTATATTGAGCCTAAACTACTTCACTATAGGTTCTAACCATCTAAAAGTATACTTTTAGTATCATATTTTATATATATGTATATATATATATATATATATATATATATATATATATATGTATATAATGAGAGAGAGCTAGAGCCAAGAATAATTAAGTTTAGAAGTCTATCTCTAGTCAGCCTGATTTGTTTGCTATGAGAAAGTGAATGACTCCTTACAGCTGCTAATGGTTTAATTTACTCAGAGATCGTAAAAGTGAAATGCCAAGCAAGGACTGGAATCTCTTGGGATTGTCAAAAAAGATTAACTATTTACCATTTCTCAGATGAACGCTCAAGGAACTGTTGTTTACCAAAGTAAGTTTAGTTTGCTGGTTTTTCAAGAGGGGTCAGTAAAGCGAAATTTCCATCAAACTCAAGTGAGCGAGAAATGTTAAGCAGAAATAAATGCAAAAATAGATAGGATTTTTAGAAATAAATAAATGAAGATTTTTATAAACGGCACGTCAATCCTTTGTATATCAAGCTGATGACATCCACCCCATCAATCGTTTATGAAGGTCTAAAGAGGTGCAGATATCTTTTTAATTTTAAGCTTTCAGTTATGTGTATAATTTAGCTTTAGCTAATGAAATTGTTTGGGGAAATTATTCAAAAGAGCAGAAAATCATATGTATAATTTTATTGTATTTTCTTTCGACAGTTTTTGCTGATTTACTTTTTATAAATCTCATCTCTGATTATCCCGAGTATTTACGGGATAGGCATTCTGAACATTTTTTACAATCTAGACTATTTGCATTCTATCACGGAGGTTAAATTTACGTTTTCTATGAGTCTCAAAAACTTTCAGTTCTTTGTGCAGTGCGATAAGTCTTGTTCTGTTTTTCTTATGTTTATTTGTAAATACAAGGGACTAATTTTTTGACGAGGGGGGGGGGGTTGTTGTATGTTTTAGTTACACTAAAATGTGTGGTGTATTTTAGTTACTATTTTCAAAATACAAATGATTACGTTTTCACTAGTTTATTTGTGTTTTGTGTTCAAAATTCCAAATCGAAACGGAAACTGAGGAAAAATTAACTTTTTTCTAATGAATGCAAATGATTTAATTTGAAAGTAAAATTTCACATTACAAAACTAATGCTGTGAAAATATAAATGAAAAAGTTTTTGGCATAATTATGAATAAAACCAATAAACTTAGATTTTTATTTTATTTTCCCTTCAATTCTGTATACATATATATATATATATATATATATATATATATATATATATATATATATACACATATGTATGCGTGTGTGTGTGTGTGTGCCTATACCGAGAATACTTGAGTTAATAATAACAGGATTAATTTCAATCCCATATACTTCCTAAATATTGACAATTTTATAGAATTTATTCTCAAATTAACTTAATAAAAAGAATAATTAAGAAAATAAAAAGTACTGCATTGTTTTGGACGGGTAATTTAAGTGAAAAGGCAGAGGTAGAATAGAATAGCAAATAAAATAGCTTGTTACATTCCTATTGAAAAATATAAAAATTTGGATAAGTGAATGTTTTAAACCTTGGCAGTGTTGATGTAAGCCATATATATTATTATAAAGAGAGAAGTGGCGAAAGGCTGAAGCAATAGAAACAGCTTTAACATGAATTTAGTTCAAATAAGCCGATTCACGGAACAAGCAAAGATCCATGAAATGTCTTAAAATGAAGCTGACATTCATGTTCCTCGTGTTATGCTCCAGGAATTACCCTGATCTGTCCTGGTGCAGATATCAAATACAGGAAGTGGGATTGTTGGAACGATTTCCATTGGATGATGCTGAGTTCCCCTTCTATAACAGACATATTTACACGTGGGGGCATTATTTATGAGTCCTTTATTGGTTTTTCCTTCTTAGTTTTTTTAAATCAGATATTTGTGAACTTGAAATAACATTAAAAATTTTGCAAATAAACCCAACACTGCCCATGTACAATGATTACAAACTTTAAAGTGTAGATGAATAGACAGTATCAGGAAAAAAATGACAAAGTCTATCCATGCAAAAATAAAGTTTTATTGACAACAGACAATGAATTTGGAGAAATAGCCGAATATAAAGTCACTTGTAAGAAACAGTCACCCTGCTGACTCTGGAAAGAAAAGACCTCTTGCTACGAGGAGTGGCTTGTTAGGCAGAGGTCAACATTAGCAGGAACTGAACAGTTTGAATTTGTTGCTGACGGCGAGGTAAAGGGATTCTCGCAGTCAACGATTTCGGACTGACTGTCCAGTTACTGCTAGTCGTGCCCCTGACTAGCGAGCCACTCCTTATAAAGCAAGATGCTTCTTCTTTTTAGGATCAGCTCAAGATTGTTTTTTCCCAGTGACTTTATATTCGGCTAGTTCTCAAAATTCGTTGTCAGTCGTCGATAAAATTTAATTTATTTTTGTATGGATAAACTTTAGGTACATGCACAATCAATGGTCGATTCCCAAAATGTAAAAATATTTTGACCCTCCCTTTACTTAAAATTCACCAAAATTCAGGAAATCACCCAATTTTAATGAAAATTTCAGTATTTATTAATCAACAATTTAGAAATATAATGAAACCATTATTTTTCTTAAAATATTGTTTTTTGTTTTTTTAGGGGGGGTCAACCTAGATTGGGAGCTGTGCAGCGAGATGTCTTTTTACATTAGATTTAAATTTTGGCATGTCAGTACCGTCAGGAAAACAGGGAGCAGGGAGGGAGTTCCAGAGTTCAGCAGCACGAGGAAAGAAGCTTTGGGAGTAAAAGGCTCTCTGGCATCTGGGGACCTCCACAGTGAATGGATGGGATTTAGCTGATTGTCGAGTTGGTCTAGTGAATTTACATCGAAGGGAGCACCAAAGTAGCCAGTTCATCGGAGTATAATCGATTTAAGTATTTGTAAAACAAGTACAAGGATGCTACATTGCGGCGATGGGACAGAGGCTGGAGCTTGGTTGACAGTGAGGGACGTATTAAGTTGGTGACTCTTATTTGGACCTTGTCAATGAGGGAGAGACTAGTGGATGATGCACCGGCCCATATGTGGCAACAATACTCCATGTATGGGCGGATGATGGCTTTTAGAGATACAGGATAATGTCAGGTGTGAAGAGTTTACTAGCACGGTAAAGGGATCCAATCTTCTTTGCAGCAGTCTTGGCAATGTCTTCAATGTATATGTTCCAATTCATGTTACCTGTGAATGTTAGGCCGAGGAGTTTGAATGTTGAACTCTCAGGTACGGTGTTATTTGCCATGACAATCGGTGGTTGGAGAGGGTTCTTGTAGTTATTGAAGGAAAGTAGCTTTGTCTTTGTGGCATTAAAAGTTACCAACCATTTATGATCCCAATCCACTACAGCCTGGAGGTCATTTTCTAAGGATTCAGCCATTGCCTCGGATATGATGACGTCCATTTTGCCAACATGACGAGAGTAAAGCATGGTGTCGTCAACAAATAAACCAATCTCAGACTCAATGTCATCAAGGAGATTGTTTATGAAGATCAGGAACAATAAAGGCCTAAGGATAGATCCCTGGGGTACACCAGGATTTATGTCATGTTGCTTAGATAAACGACCATCGAGAACAATCTGGATCTTTCGTTTTGTTAGGAAGGATCTAATTATATTAAGCAATTGCCCAGTAATACCGTATGAGCAAATTTTCAGGAGAAGCCCTAGCTTCACCTACTTTGTTGAGTGAATGATACGTGCATTCAGAGATGACCGTTAGGATGTCTGCAGTAGATCGTGCTTGTCTAAATCCATACTGACGGTCAGAAAGAAGTTTAGCATTAACTAAGTGCCGGACTATCGCTAGATTGATTAAGGATTCAAAGATTTTAGCAAAGATCGGGAGTAGACTTATTGGGTGGTAGTTCTGAGGATCGGTTCTATTCCCAGAATTCATGAAGACTGATACCACAGAGGCAATTTTCCAGCTATCGAGGAAGCAAGATTTAGCTAGGCATTAATTGTAGAGTTTTGAGAGGACAGGGGCCAGTTCAGCAGAGTATTTTATTACTATTACAGGTATATGATCAGGCCCACAATCTTTGAAGATGTCAAGGTTTTTTATGATGTCTCTTGCCTGGGATGGGGTGAAGCTTGATAGACCGACAAAAATGTTATTTCAAGCTTAAGCATGACAGACTAATGAAAATGCTATTTCAAACTTAAGCATGACCCACCAACGAAAATGCTATTTCAAGCTTAAACTGACTGACAGAGATTTACGGAGAGAGATAGATGGATCTAAAAATGCTATTTAACTGTTACAGGCCGCCGAAAATGCTATTTCAAACTTAGGTGTGACAGACAGTCACAAAAGCTATTTAAAACTTAAACGTGACAGGCTGACCTACAGAGCCTTTTATGGAAAATTTTTATTTTTATGGAAATCGCTCCAGACAAGGCATGAAGCCACTTGATGTAAGGAGCTAAAAAAAATTACTACTTCAAGGTCAACTACTAGCTAACGATAACTGTTAAGTGGATAGATTCTGACCCAGAAAACAGTAATTCTTCTCCGTTTGTCAGAAACATCGCTCATAGAATGTGAGTACTACAGGACAAAATTAGGGAAGCGAGAGTTATGAGGCTGCTGAAAGTAAACCCAAGGTCCACTTTCTACTCTCCAAGATGCTCGGATGTATCTAAAAATATTAAACAATCATCATCTCAAGATTATTTTTTGTAATTTCTTTTTTAGCCTTTGTGTATTGAGAAAGAAAATATGTTGAAGCTTGAATTTGAATCCTTAAAATTAATGTTCAACAGTAAATAATCATAACACATACAAACCAAATCTAACAACAACAAAAAGAAGTGATTTGAATGTAGATGCAATATTGGAAAAAATATTCTGCCTCCAAAGAAAGCCGTTTTAACCAACTTGTTTCAAACCACAGTTGTTTTTATCTGTATTATAATATGCGTGTACGTTCGTTTGTACGTACGTTATCACCTTGCACACCCATTTTAAAATAGCAGATCCTCCGATCGCCTGAAATGAAATGTAAAAAAGTAATTGAAGAATAAATATAGAGTCGCTACTTTAGATTTTACCCATTCTCAAATTGTTCCAAAATAGAATAAGATGTCATTAATAGAATTCTATTGTCGACTTATAAGAGACATTAGTTTTGATTTATCTAAATGATATTTAGCTGACAATTATTTTTATGGTAAAAAGGAGAATAGTTTTAAAAGATTTAAATTATTACAATAAATACATCAATTAAAATGCTAAAGCGTTCGTTAATCTATTTAAAACATATTTAGATGGCAAGTAGAAGAGAAAAGGGTAGGTAAATAACCGTGGAATTGGTGAAAATCTTATTCAAAACTTAAAATTGGCAGACTGTCGAACAGATCATATTTTTTTTAATTTCTTTTTTTTAAAAACTTTTGTTCACCCCAAACAAGACATATAGTCACTAGAAATATAAGGAGCTACTATAATAATGGCCAGATTTATAGGGGGTGGCAACATGGGGGGGGGAGTTTGGCAGCAAGATGTTTGTTTACATTACATTTAAATTTCTACGATACGGTCAGGGAGCAGGGAAGGACTTCCAAAGATAAGCGGTCCGAATAAAGAAGCTATATGAGTAGAAAATCTTCCTGCATCTAAAGACCTCTATAGAGAAGGGGTGTGATTTTGCTGCTACTAATGTAGATATTTACGTTGGGAGAAAAAAGTGCAGTTAATTCATTGGAGTCAAATTCCGTGGAATTACCTGTAAAACAAGCATAGAAAATGCAACACTGCAACGATGGGACAGGGTCTGGAACATGCAGCCAGTGCAGGACCTATAAGGTTAGAAATTCTCTTTTGCACCGTGTCTAAAAGGGAGAAGCTAGTGGTTGGTGCAAGAGCCCAGGTGTGGCAATAGTACTCCATGCACAAGCGAATGATGGCTTTATAGAGATATAGTATACTAGCAACGAGAGAGAGAGAGAGAGAGAGAGAGAGAGAGAGATGTTTCGAAGCTTCTGAAATAAGATGCTCCATTCAATTTGCATGTTTAGTGATGAAAATGCCTGATTCTATTTCAAACTAAAGCAGGATAGAGGGATCAGCGGACAAAACCTCTGATATAAATACAAAGCTGCTTTTAAAAACTATGCAGTCTTTAAAGAAATCAGTCTTAAATTAGTTGGAGTTTTTAAAAGCTACAGTTGTCTTTTTTTTAATAGTTAATTTAAATGAAGGTTTTCGTTTTTAATTTTTTTTTTTATCCATTCAAATAATGTTGTCTCTATTCAGAATGCATGTTTCAAATTTACCCCGAGGATGAATGTTTTCACAAGTTGATCAACAACCATGACCTCTAACTTCTTCCCATTTCCTTATTGGTCGATGTACTTCAGTTAGTTTGTGCTTTATTTTGTATTGATATATACATGTATGTACATGTGTGTGTGTGTATATATATATATATATATAATAATTTGCTACAATTCTGACATGTACCCATCGGCACACGTTTCATGAATGATGTAGCCCCACAAGGCAAGTGATGTAATTTGAATTGCACTGTTCTACAATGTGTTTTGTTGACACAATGTATCAAAATAGCCGCTTGTAACAACATGCAAATGTTAATTAACTTTTTTTTCATCATTCAATTCCTTCAGTGAGACATCGTTCTCAGGTCAAAAAAGGGATATCGTCGAGAAGTTTAATTAAAAAATATTATGCATATTTTATCAATTTATTTATCCACAATTAATTAAATTTATCTGCGTAACATGTAACTTTCTGATTATCCACACAGCCAGAGGAGAGAATAAAGGCAGGGATATATATATATATATATATATATATATATATATATATATAATATTAATGCTAGGCGTTAGAAATCAATCATTTACACTTCTGATAACAGATAAGCCATGAAACTGCAGTAAAGTGCTGAGATAAGTACATTTTATCATGCTTATCGAGCTCTTTGTTTTAATTCGGTTTTGTTCAGACTTTCGGAGGTTGGTTTTCTTTATATATATATATATAGCCATGGCTGTTGCCATCTTGCTCGCTTGACAAAAAATAGTCTGGCATAACAAGATGCTGATCACCAATACAAAGATGAAGGTGTACTGAGCCTGCGTGCTAAGCACGCTCTTCTACGGCAGTGAATTTTGGGTCCTCTTACTTCTGCCAAGAGAACAGACACAATATCTTCCACCTGTGCAAGCTCAGAAGAATCCTAGGAATCACCTGGCAGGACCACATCTAAAACAACACCCTCCTTAATCAGGCGGACATCCCGAGCATGTTCGCTTTGCTCACCCAACGACGACTCTGGTGTCTTGACCATGCCAGGTGAATGGACGATAGGAGGATCCTAAGCATATTCTTTATGGTGAGCTCGTTACCGGCCTCAGACCAGCAGGAAGACCTGTCCTACGCTACAGGGATGTCTGGAAGCGAGACATGAAGACAGGTAGCATCGGCTCAACAGGCTGGGAGTTCGTCAATGAAGATAGCAGCCACTGGAGAAGAGCTGTAAAGGCATGCTGCGAGAGGAGTTAAGAGACGAGAGACCAGCAGTGGAGGGAGAGGATAGAGCACAGACAGCAGAGGGCTGCAACAAAGCTCTTGCAACCAGGCACCACCTACATCAGTGGCAACTGCAACAGAGCCTTTCGATCCAGCATAGGCTTGCACAATCACAGCAGACACTACAATTCGGCAATGGACAAATCTGAGGTGCAGAACTCCATTTTCTCCTGAGACAGACGGATGCCAACAACAACAATATATATATATACATATATATTTAATAATTAACATTTAAATATCATCTACATATGTATACGTTTCATACTACTATAATCATCAGTGTAGAGATAACCATTCAAGCCAGCCACATTATTCAAACCTCGGAACAACAGTCATATTTAACTCCTATTCCTTGCACGCTAACCAATGAGGCTACCATGAATAGCTATGGACGAGATGAATAATAAACCCTATATATGTCAAGGAGGCGGATAGCTATAGTCGGTCGTCATATACTCCCATGCAAAAAATTGAGCTTGGCTAATTTTTAATATTCATTTTGTACAAAAGGGCAAAAATACAGTGAACTTCGCTAATTTTGAATATTTTTTTTCTAAATTACAAAATCACACATTAGTAAATTGGCATTTAACTAATGCCGAATAGCTCCTCCATGAGCCTTCTGTACCAAGGCTATTAGTTTTGGCATGCTTCTTACATTGTTGTGAAATGATATTTTCACACTCTTTTTTTTACTACCTCCCAGGGTGATTTTTTGTTTGCAAATTTCCTACCAGCCAATTTTCTTTTAATTGTGCTCCACAAGTTCTTGATCGAGTTCAGATCAGGACTTTGTCCGGCCCACAACATTGTCTGAAAAGAGTTATCATTTATTTGGTTAATTTTGCTGTGTTAGCTGAAGCAAGACATTAAAACGGGAATAGGAAACAAATAACTTTTGAACTGTCGCAATTAAGTTTTTTTCTAAACTACTGATGTATTCTTCATTCTTAATGCAAATACCACATAGAATTTACTCTCCAATACCAAGTGGTGCAAATGAAACCAAATCATAATTCCACCATTTACATGCTTAATTTTTATTTGAAGACAATCAATCCTGAATCTTTCACTTGATCTTGGGAGCATCATTCACAAGAGAAAACCGAGACTCATCTGACCAAACTACTCTCTGAAGCCATGTTGAGAAGAAAGTGTCATATTCAGCAACAATGCTCGTCCTGTTCATGATATTCCTTTGTGATAGCAAAAGGCTTTTTTGTGCATCGTCTTGATCATATATCGTTTTCTTTCAACTTCCTTGTTATTGTTCAAGAAAGCGACTTACCGTCTCCGGTTTGAACTCTTTCACCAAATTTGTAAGGGTGTTATTCCTGTAACGCAGAGCTTGAATTATCTCTTTTTGTTGATCGTTTGGGACGGCCTGAGCCTGTCTTTCTTTCCATATTACCTGTTTATTCATATTGTTTACAAATTCTTCTCACTGTAGAAAAGGAAGTAGAAACTTTTTCCTTCTTTAATATGGTAACAATTTGTTTATACTCCAAACCTCTCTTTCTTATTTCTCCAATTCTAGTTTTCGTAATTTAATCCAAATGCTTATTTTTCTTCTTAGGTGATATTTTAAATTAAATATTAAGATCAGTTTAGCAGCTCAGACACTAGCCTGGGAAAAAAGATGATGATCAGATATTAATAAAATTAGTTAAAAACACAATATTAACAAAAAAATTTAAAATTAGTCAGGCTCAATTTTTTTCTATGCGGAAGTGTGTGTGTGTGTCTCTATATATATAATATATATATATATATATATAAACTTTATTTAACAATTAAAGCAATCTACACAAATTAATCTATATTTCTATGCCAGCACATCTCAAGAATGATGGCAAGAGCAATGAAATTGTCCAATATACAAATTATCGGGGTCAGCAAGTGACAATGTTCTTTTTAAAGCAATACATGTGGGGGTGGAGGATGGAGATATATTAAGGAATGCAAATTTTATTTTTTAACTTCGATGAGCATAATTCAAGTCGCTCCCTCCCTTTACAATATTTATACATTGGAAAATTACAGGCATCAGTCATGTACATGCATATACAGAATGTTTACACATTAAAGTCATAACACATCCGCAAATAAGCAGATACATTTATCACCTTTTACAAAACTCACATACACAAGCCAAAAACATGGCATGTCTAGCTATTACGTATACATACAGGCAGAAAGTATATTCATACACACAAATCATAACAGGTGAGTAAGTACATACATTTATAAGCTCTTAGACACTTCACATACACACACATACTCCTATGGTATTGTTAAAACCGCAATCCAAATACATGCACATGTGTCACTGTATATTTAATATTACTTACACACACAAATTACATGGAAGACCATTCACATATATTAATATATTACTTATGCATACGATAACCTAATTACAGACAGTCCTAAAAAATAGACAGCATTTTCTTTCTTATCTCAAATTGTACCTCATAATAAGTACAATTACTCACTTTATTATATTTACCTATTAATTAAATGTAGTTATTAATTCAATTTATAGTGAAACCATTTAAACAGTGTTTATTACACCTATTAAATTTATACTAATAAGTTAACCTTATAATAAGAAATTAGTTTTCACCATCTTCATTTCAAATAATTTAAAAATCATGCATCATAATTGCACCACCTGCACAAACAAATTTCTATAAATAAAATTGAATATGGGAATCATGCACATAAGAAATATACACAATCATAACACAATTACATAAGTAGGCATGCAAATTAATGTCGACAACAAGCAATACTCCAATTAAGTAAAACAGCATTGAACATTACAACAATTCTAAAAATTATTAATTAACCCTTACCTGCGTTTATTAAAGTGGCAGGAAATCGGACTTTATTAAAGGTACTATCATATTCTATTATAGCAATTTATTATGGGCTTTGTATTTATTAGTCTATTTGTTTTATTATTTGATATAATCTAGTTTAACTGACTTACAGTATTCTAAATCTACACTGCCATTTACTGTGTTTTTAAATTAACTTAGCTTAATTTAATATTTAGTAATATATTTAAAATAACATTAGTTTCATGCTTATCGTTCTTATTGTTATGCTTAATAAGATACTATGTTAATTATAGAATGTTATAATAAATTCTCTTGGTTGTTACAATATTTATCCAGGCTGAACTGTTTGAAATGTCTACAACGAATACTTAACTCATTTCTTTGATTCAGCCGTTTATCTCTATTAGGGAAGGTAATAATAGCTAATTTTTTTATTAAGACAAATAAATCATATGGGGTTGTGTAGTGTGGGAGTTGAAGCTTTCTTCAAAATGCTCTATTTCAGTACAGGTACCCTATTGTTTTCTGTCAGAGACTGTCTGCTTGCTCTCCTCTCCCTACCTCCTGTTAGCGATGCCACATTTTCTTTTTTATATTGTTTTTAAATTCAATTTTAAAAATGTAAGTTTTAGAAAAAAGACTCCGATACAGGTGAATCGATATCTTTGTTTTCATCTCTGTACGATCTTATTTAAAAGTTATATAAAGTAGAGAATTTTGCAAATCGATAGTAAGCTGGCAAATTTGAGATGTGAATATCTAAATAACTACATCTCTGAGGTAAACAAATTAAAGTTAACGATGCAGGATTTATTCATGAAAATGTGAACAAGAAATACAGAGGGATGTACAGTTAATAATCGATTTTGCACCTTGAGAAGTCCGAAGAGCACATCGACCGAAATGCACTATATTAACGTTGATTCGGACAATAGTCTGAAGAGAAAACAATGTCAAGATTAAAATCTATTGATTTTATCTGTGAAATTTAATTCTATTTTGTTGTATTATTCTTATTTTAATGCAACTAAAATTAGTTTTCCATTTTTCCTTTTGTATTTATACTTTGCTTTTATCTAACTGTGTTTATTCTTGCTGTTGTTCTGTCTTCGAAACGACGTTCATAAAATGCTTTGTGTACATTAAAGTTTTCGGGCCAAAATAGAAACAAAACCATCGTCTCTAATGCAACAGTCTGGTCTGGTTTAAAATAAACAGAACCATTTCAAATAGATTCTTCAGTTCTTTGTTGTGCCCAAAATAACTTGGCATCATCCGTACATTTGGCATTAGAATCTTTCAAATACCATTTCAACTAAACTTTAAACATTTCATCTAAATATTGAGGTATTTGACTTACAATATTTTTAATTAAAAGTTTGTTTGAAGAATTTCAATATGTTTGTCAGCTCTCCAGTTGTGATGCTTTGGGGGTTAGTTTCAATGTTTACATTTGAAAAACTATCGTCCAGCGCTAAAGATCTTCAAGATTGATTTGTATCTTTCAAGCTGTAACAAAATAACTGCTTCGGACACACTTAGATAACATATCACTCAATATGTCTCAGGCCTGATATAGAGATGATGGCATTAATAGAAAAAGCATATGATTTTTATAAAGTACCTACCTTCAAATGGTACGTTTAAAAAGGTGAGCCCAATCGG
This sequence comes from Sepiola atlantica, assembly GCA_963556195.1. NCBI lineage: Eukaryota > Metazoa > Mollusca > Cephalopoda > Sepiida > Sepiolidae > Sepiola > Sepiola atlantica. The sequence continues at coordinate 82,135,618 of OY744522.1, forward strand.
ATTATTTGTTTACAAATTACAGTTATTTAAGTGAAGCCACTGTCAGAAAATTTTCAAAACAATGGAGAAAAAATCTTAATTTTGTGTGTTGATAAATCACTACATTCTGATGGGAAAAATTCTGTACATGCAAAGCAATGGCTTGATAAGTGTTCTTCAGACTCTGCTCCATCGGAAACAACAGTTAAGAGATGATGGTACGTTGACTTTGAACGCGGTCGTACAGACACAAATGATGCTGAATGCTTAGGTTGCCCAAATTCGGCAATTGTCCCGAACATAAAAAGTCTACAAACTCGTTTTGGTAGATCGTAAATTGAAATTGGATGAGATAGCAAAAAAATTAATGATATCAGAAGGCAATGTATTCACAATTTTGTATGAATATTTTTCAATGAGAATGCTGTGTTTAAAGTGAGTGCTGCATTTGCTCACAGTCAATCAAAAACAACAACGACAGTTAGCTGAGTGGACAGCAGCAGGTAAAAGCCGTCCAAATCGACCAAAGTCGCAAAAACCATCAGGCAAAGTTTTGCCCAACGTATTGCTTACCTTGACAAAGGAAAACCCATGAATAGCGAATATTATATAGTATTATTGGTGCGTTTGACGGAAGAAATTGACAAAAAACGGTTATGAATGAATAAGAAAAAATGCTCTTTTACCAAGATAATCCACTGTGCCACAAGTTGATCGTAACGATGGCAAAGCAACATGAGTTGCACTTCGAATTTCTTCCGCACCCACCATATTCTCCAGATACGACCTCAGCGACTATTGGCTGTTTGCAAACCTCAAGGAAGTGTTCCAGGGGAAAAGATTTGACTCAAATAAAGAAGTGACATTCGAAATTGAGGTGTAGTTTGAAGCCAAAGACAAATCGTTAGAAGAGTGTTGGAATCAGTGTATTACCCTACAAGGAGACTGTTGACGAATAAAGTCGGATTTTTCCTCAGAGTTGTTGTTTTATTAGTTAGGCGCTGGACTCATTGAGTTACGTGTGGTAACTCATCATCTTAGGTCTATTTTTCCCAGACTTTGATACCTTTTTTACCTTGATTCTTTTATTGTCAACCTGATTTCTTCACCCTATAAACTACTCAAACTCTCTTTGCTTCCAACCATCTCGAGTACCGCACAAAACTGCGTCCGGTTACGAGGCTCCAATTTAGGAGCTTTAGGGAGTATGGTGTCATTTCTTAGTTGACACTACTCCCAGGTCCATTTTGACCCAACTTGGTAGACCTTGTCAGCCTTTCTGTCTATGGGTTAAATAAAATCTATCATGATTTACAAAATATATGCCTACAAAACAAATTAATCTACAAACGAATCATATACAAAATGTACATTTACATCATGAATACTTATTTGAAGATATTAAGAACTTGAAGCATAAAAAAATCTCATGAAAATGACTGATGGACCTGGTGTTGATTAACAATCAGTTCTAAGTGACAAGCTTCTGGAGGTTGAATATCCAGTTCTTACTACCGATGATAACTAAAAGAACAATCAACTATCTAAATAAGGGGTTCAGTTCGCATACGTTCGCGACTTCAAAAAGATGCACCTGAATTTACATCGGGCAAAACATTGTAAAAATAATCAAGATGAGAATAGTAGTTCGAATAAAACAAAATTACTGGATTCGAACTTTAAATAATGCTAAAAGCGTTGATATGTTGCAAAGGAAAATAACATCTTCCAAGCTTAAACACACACATTTGAAATTTGCCTCTCTGAACCATTGTTTGGTGCTACCAGATAAGGCTGTCTGCAGATACTGGCTTCCTGACCAAAAATGAACCAAACAGTCATGTTATTGTTTTTTTCCTTTCCCTTTGCAAAACTCAATCGTTCTGCAAAGCCAAAGCCAAAAACAATTTTCCTCTACAAAACAACCAAACAAACCACCATGAACAAATATGTGATGATGTGAATAACTTGAAGCATAAAAGATTTTATCAAAATGACCAGATTCGGCATTAAATAACCCAAAAAGGGTTGATATGTCGTAAAACAAAACAGCCAAATCAATCTGAACCATTGACTCGCACACAACACTTTCATCTAAGCATAACCATAACTTCATAAAAAGTTTTATATATTTTAGTAGCATTTGAGCCGTTTTCAAAGGCGGGAATAATAACATGTTTAGAATGTAACTGAATAATCGATTTTTATATCAAGGAATGATAACATAAAAGTAAGAGATTTGCTTATTCTTGGTATGACGTAAGTTTCCATGTGACAAGTGATGCTAACACATCAGTCGTACCAATATCTGGCACCTGAGTCTTTTAAAGACACAACTGTCGAAATGGCTAAAAACTTGTGAGTCTACATAATCTATTAATAATGGAGATTTATTATTTGTCTGTTTAATCTGAAACTATACTATTACTATCTGTTAATGCTCAATTCAGTTTACTATACTATTTCAGACTAATGTATTATATTTTAATGATCAATTCAGGGGCTTTAATATAGTATCTGTTATGTAGTCATTATACCATCCTCGGGGCATTACCTCCTCCATAGGGATAGTGTAGTATTTGCTTTGTGGTCATAATACATATCTTCCAGGGATTACCTTCACCTTTTTGGGGGTAGTGTAGTATTTGATCTGTTGTTATATCATCTTCCCAGGAATTATTTCCTCCTTTTGTGGGAGGGGAATAGTGTAGTATTTTATATCTGAAACGGAAACTATGCTATTACTATCTATTAATGGTCAATTCAGTTTACTATACTATTTCAGAATAATGTAATATCTTCCCATGATTAATTCAGTGGGGAGTAGTATTTGCTTTTTGTCATGATACCGTCCTCCCAGGTATTACCTCCTCATTTTGAAGGTTTGCAATGTAGTATATGTTCTTTCTTCATAATACTTCCTCCTTTTTGTTGGGAGGGGGTAGTGTAGTATCGGTGCTGTTGCTATGACACCATCTTCCCAGGCATTACCTCCTCCTTTGAGGGGGCAGTGTAGTATATGTTCGTTCGTTATATATACTAGCAAACGTATGCTCCCTTTGTTTTCATATTTTTGCTTGGAATAATAAGTATGATATATATACTTACAGATGAAAATATGAATCAATTTTGTTATCTTTAGATACTTACTTGCTGTGTCTACCTGGTGTTGCCCGGGAGTCTTACTTTCATTTTTATTTTGCTTTTTTTTGTTTTCTATGCTGAATTTTTTTCTTTGGAGGGTAGGACAAAATTATTTTTTTTAAATAGCATTTTAAAAGTTAAATTACATTATCGTTCGGTTATAATATCATCAGTTGAACCAAATTGTTATAAACCTACAACTAATTTTCTTGAGGCATAGTTGTTTTCATTTCTATAAAATTATTGGATATAAATAGCTTCTAAAAGTTTCAATCTTTTAATACATGAGGATTTGCTACCAATTTTAAAGCCAGAAATGACTTTCTATTTGACAGTTTAAATGCTTCCAATTTCCTTTCAAATTTAGAAAAGGCAACGAAGCAATTTATTATGTGTTCAATTATTAACAAAGATTAAAATGACGAACTTGTTTACAGATAAACCGAAATGCATTCAGGTGGATTTAATTTCGTGATTAAATTGTTTTAAAATAGGATTTTAAAATTTCGTTTTATTTTACACTATTGCATTGTATGTTTGTATCAAGTTTTAAGGTCAATTTCGTATTGTTTCAATTTTCGTATACACCTGCACCAGTCTAGTTCATTGCCAGTATGTCTAACCCCTCCCTTCGGTACATGCATTACATTATTATATGACTAAAGCTGATTAATGTCGCACTTCAATTTTACACCAACGCAACCGGTGTAGTATTTGTCCATGGTGAAATTGTTTCGCAGCTCCATTGTTATCCCTCAATGATGTCTCGTCTCTCAAACGCGTCAAGACCTTTCAAGAATGACTTATAAGTGATGGCTTTAAAGGCCACAAAGACACATTAAGCATTGCAGGGACAATATAGGTTGACCTAACCCCCAAAAGGCACTCATGGAATGGAAATTCCAATTTTCTGCAATCCAACCATTTTGGTTCAAATAAACTTCAGTCTATACCTGACTTATCCACCAAGTTTCAATAATGAATGTCCAACAGTCTTTGTTTTATCACTGTTCAATGATATGTTGGGACACTTTGATGATCGTCTTATCCTGAATTGGCTTCACACTCATCTTTGCTGCTTGTATACTGCTTCGGCTGTACGGAAAATTTTTTTATAATTATTTATTTATGAAAACAATATTATGTACTTACTCAGTGGTATTTTATTGTTCAATGTTGGGAAAAGTAGGAAAAATTATCCACTAGAACTTTAATTACAAGTATTTTCCCATTTCACGTATTATAGCAATCGCTTCGATGAGTATGCCTCCATCTTGTTTCGTTGGACACAATTCAAGGGCAGATAATTTACAAGGGCAGATAATAACGCGAAGGGCAGATAATCACGTAATTTTTAATAGAAATACTAACCCTAACCCCTAAACCCTAACCCTTTTCTTGTTTTTTGTTTTTTAAAAAATGCGGATTATCTGCCCATGCAAATTATCTGCCCTTGAATTATGTCCAACGAAACAAGATGGAGGCATACTCATCGAAGCGATTGCTATAATACGTGAAATGGGAAAATACTTGTAATTAAAGTTCTAGTGGATAATTTTTCCTACTTTTTCCAACATTGAACAATAAAATACCACTGAGTAAGTACATAATATTGTTTTCATAAATTAATAATTATAAAGTACGGCCGAAGCAGTATACAAGCACCCACTCATTAGATGTTTATTTGTGGCATTATCTCAAGATAAAGTTTATCAAGCCCATCAAAATAATCAGGTTAGTGGCAAGAGAGGAGTTTTTAGATTTATTTACATGTCGTATCCATATGTGTTCTATCATTGAATGATGATTAAACAAAAAATGTTGGACATTGATGACTGAAATTTGATGAAAAAGTCAGGCGAAAACTGAAGTTTATTCATATCAAATATGGTCGGATTGCAGAAAGGATTGTGCATTTTATTAACGATTCCATGAGTGGCACTTTTAAGGAATCACCCTGTACTTTTATTTGGAAGGGATCTATGATGATACATAGCGATATAATCTCGGCTAGATTTGAGAGGAAGTGTGCTTCAGTGTCTTGTTGAGTTGTTGATTCCGTCTTTCTGGAAATGTGGTCGTATTTCTCTGAAACCTTCTTCGTTCGACATATCTTTTTCATTTACAATAGTTGATTTGTGACAATATTTTTATCGCAAATGTTTATTAAGTTTTAATTTTTATTTTATATCAGTCATCTGTACACGGGGTGAGACTAACGTGGAGCCAGTTCTTGTAACAAGATCAGGAGGCCAACAAACGTTAAAGATTTCCGGTCTGCATACAGAATGATCTCCATTTCCCTTGTGGAGGTAAGTTTAATCAAAATTGCCATAATTCTAAAGACTCGCTGAGTGAATTGAATATTACTTTGTATCTTTCATTTCATATTATTAAACAAAAAAGTTCTTCATGGAAAGGGACAGATAGATATAAAAAATTAAATTCTCCCATCCCATCTCTTGGCAGGATAACGAACCATCGATTTGCACTCATCTCTGACATCTTTCTTTCTGTTGTATCACTACTGTTATCATTGTCTTATACTCCCTACAAATTTCTCCTATCTGGCATGATAATTACTCATTTTAAAATCAAGTGTTCGTTCCTCCACTTACAGCGTTTAAATTTTGACTTTGCAGAAAACTTATTCACAATTTACTGACAATATCAGTGGAATTGCAGGAATGGTGAATGAAATGGTTAAACCGGGGGTGCCCGATATGTTTATTGTGATCGACCAGTCGATGGTAAAGGTTGTGTGGGTAGATCACATTACATTCAAATTAGCATTTGCCACTTGATTAACGTGCAGCTGAGATCTTTTTTCTTCTACAATTCTACAATCATGTGCAGCTAACCGTGTTTATGTTTTTAAAAGGATATTGTGTCGAGATAGTATCAGAAAATTTGAAAGAATGTCACTTTTTTTTTTATTGAGATCTTTATTTTAATGACAAAATATATTACATTTTAATTATATCAAATTAAAACTTAGTACCGAAACCATTTTTTTAAATAATAAAAAAAACTTAGTTTTTGCATTTATGATACATTAAACAACAAAAGTAAATCCGTGCTTGTAAACACTGGAGACAAAAGAATTGCAGTGGGATTACAGGTAGGTTAAGACATGATAACAAGTTTGTGTGCAAGAAGTGTGAGACAATGGAAACAGATGAGAACCCAGATGTGGAGAAAGTATATTTCGATGGTGATGCTATTGAGGTTGTGTTACCTTGGTGATAGCATTGGAGCACAGAGAGGAGCAGATGCTAGTGTGATTGCAAGAGTTAGGAGTCAGTGGATTAAGTTCAGGGAACTTATACCATCACTAACCGGCAGAGTGTAACCACTGTCGACCAAGGGAAGAATTGATCAGGCATGTGTGCCCAGTGTGATCATGTATAGAAGTGAAACCTTGCAGGGGAAAATGATATGAGAATGATACAATGGATGTGTAATGTGAGTCTTAAAGACAGGCTTAGTTCTGAAGACCTCAGAGGAAGATTAAATCTGGACAGTATAGGGAGATTTCTGCAGAACAGGAGTCTTCGATGGTATGGTCACGTTAAAAGAATGGATAAGACTTCTTGGGTTAGTATATGTAGAACAGCTAAGGTATCAGGTCCAGTGCGAAGGAAAACATGGGAGGAAGTGATAAAAATAGATTGAGAGAAAAAGATATAGATAATGACCTAGCCAGAGATAGGTTAGTTTGGGAGTCAATTTCTTAAAGCCGTTCAATGCATGGCAGCATGTAAAACGGAGATCAAACCGAATACGATGATCATGATGATCAGTTGTATTAGTTAAATTATTTCGACTACTGTTTTTTATCTTGGATGTTATTCTCATGTTTCGGCAGATGTAACCTCCAACCTTCTTCAGGTGCATCTTGTCAAACTCTGGAATCGTGACGTTGAACTCTGGAATTTATAGAAAATTTCGAACTGAACCCTTTGTTTAATCCATAGGGATAGCTTGCTCTCGATCCGTCAGCCTTGACTAGGTAGAATTCTTAAGTTTTATGTTATTCTTAAATAGTATCGCCTGTATTGAGAAAACTCTCAATTAGAACTGATTATTACTAAACAACTTTACCTTTTGCGCCAGGTGAAGAAGGCCGGAGTTTGCATCGGCCGAAACGTTATCAGAATTATATCCAAAATGAGAACAGTAGTCCGAATAATCTAAATAATACAAATGGTCAATCTTCAGCTGAGGAATTCTGAAACATATCATGTTTTGACATTAAATAACACCTCAAAAGGTTGATATGCCGTAAAACATGCAAACTGAACCGATCAATAAATCGTTTAGAACAGTGATGTCTTGGCATGAAATAACTCAGAAAGGCTGATCTGCCGTAAAATACACATATGAAACATAACCGACCTTACGCTTCAAATGAGAAAACATTAAAATTTACTTTGGTTCGCAATAAATATTTCTTACACACTCAGTAAAAATATTTCCCCAATGGAGCTGAGAAAAATGTTTGTGTCCATCGATAAAAGAACTAATAAGCTGACATAAAAATAGGAAAAGAATTTGACAGTATTTTTAACAAGAAAAGAAAAACAGGAAAACCTGAGCATAAATATGAAGGACTTTCTTAACTGGTAGCCGGCATTTGTTTTTTGCTTTTTTGATCCAATTTCTTTCCAACCTGTACTGGTTCCCTGCGACCACCTGAAATGGCAGAATTTTACATCTTGCTCTGACAAGCCCTACCTTGGGGGCTTTCAGACGTTTCTTGCTGTACTCATAACTCACACAGCTTTTGGACATTTTTATGTGAGTGCTATTCCCACAACTCAGCAGTGAAACTGTCCAATACAGCTTTTCATAAAACCTCCCACTAATTGAAAGTGTGAAAGTTATATTAATAGTCCTTTCAAAGACAAGACATCATAACTTACTTGGGATCGTATATAAACTCTGTTTTTGTATCGGTTTGTCTTTTTTACGGAATATCAACCCATTTTACTTATTTCAAGCTCAAATACGAAACGATTCAATAATTATTTTGTTTTGTTGGGATGTAAGGTTATTTTATCTAACGACTCTTTAGTTGACGTCCCAAACATATCTATCATCAGAACGAATGGAAGAAACTAACACCAAGTATAATTTACACATTTATTTACAGTTGACAACATATAACAAACCATAAACGTTACATCATACAAAACATTAAAGACATTAATTACTATTCACAAATAACAGCAGTTTTCTACCTTTCAAGGTGAGTTAAGGATATCTGGCAAAGCCAGATATTCTTCATTCTGTAGAATGTTCATAGGACACGTGCAGCATCAGTGAATTCCTTTTACTCTCTAACCTTTTTCAGGCCAAACCAAGGGGAACAACCCATCGGCTCCCAGCACTGGTTCACTTCGAAGATTATTTCCTTACAGGTTTATCTGTTTTATGGCATCTCAATTGTTTCTGGATAATTTAATGCCAAAACATCATACCAATTGTAAACGATTAATTATCTGGTTTGCTTTGTTTTCATCTTATGCCATATCGATCATTTTGAAGCTTATTTAATATTTATTGTTAATGATTCATTGGTTGATTTTATGCTTTTCTATTTCACAACATGTACATTTTTGGGGTTTATTTATTTCCACAACAAACAATTGTAACAAATTGTAAACAATACTTTCGTGGCACTTATGTGGCTTATCTCATAATGAAATACAATAGCGATTATAAATGGTACATAAATTGTTAGTTTACGGCTTATCAATTTCTTTGAAAGCAAGATGCTATTCAATATATATAGCCTACATTACCGGCTATAATACATAGAATCTACTTACCAAATTCCAGAATGATTAGTGCAATTGCATCATATATCTAATATTGGAATTTAATAGATAATACAACGAACACTAGAATGGGAAATCTTAGAAAAGCGAACACCTATAAATCATTAAATGTTTAAATGAAAAACTGAAGATAATTGATTTAAGGTTATAAAGAATTTATTAAATAAATTACAAGCATAACAGAAGATTCACACTAAAATACGGTTAATTAAAACAAAGAAATAATAATTGAAATAGTAAAATAGTTAAAAGCTTATATTTTATTTACACCCTGGTGTATTCTTATTATTAAATATGCACATGAAATAGAAAAACCTAACTTGTAGATACATACACTAATATTTGAAATGTTTAATTCGCTCGTTTTCTATCCATTAAGTTTGAATATATTCCATTCTGTAAACTAACATATCTCTCTATATTTTTATGCTTTATTCTTTTTACTTTTATTATTTTTACTTTTGATATTTCATATTTTTATAATTGTATGTCTTTAACGAGCCCAAATGAATGATCATTGGTCAATTTTTAACAATAAGCGTTTTCAGTTTTGATGCTATGTCTGGATGCTTTAAGACCGAAAAAGTTGAATACAATTTGACTTCACAGAAAAAAAACAAAAAGTTTCAGCACCTTAAGTAGTGATTTGCGTTAATGACTAACTGATTGTCTGGCGTTGTTCCTCGTATATTTTGAATCTCTTCATAAAAACGAATAGAGTATTGTTTGATGTTTGACAGTGTTTATATAAGCATTGAGATTTCGCTTACTTGTGGCTTATGACTGATGCCAAGTGGCTGGAATCGCTAACTATCAATTAAACAGTAGAGTTTCGGTCCCAACTTGAAGCACTTGCCTGTCTAGACACATTGAAGAGCTGTGATACAACGAAACAGTCTGTCTGTGGATGACTACATATGCCCCCTTCGTGGGTTGAGCACTGTGGTAAGTGAAATCGCTAACTACCAATAAGAATAATGCAAAGTTTTATGTAAAAACGAATGACGCACTCTTCAGTGATTGGCAGTGTTTAAATAAACAGTGATTTAGCGGATTCTAAAATGATTCAGTTGACGAAAGATTGTACTACCTAAATACCAGTCGAGAATACGATAGAGACTGGCGATTTCGGTTGCTTTTATCTGTCGGACTGTGGTATATGTCTTGGGTAGTCCTAGGAGGTCCACCTTCTCAGGCTTGTCTTCCTTCTTTGGGAAGGAGTTAGTTGATTGCTCAGTACCTGAGACGCCCCTACCGAGAAATGCTGACGGGGTTGTCTAGGCTATTTTTAGAGGCCAGCCTGGCTCTTCTGCTAAGGGGCTGGCTTTTCTCTCCCACCTTCCGGCCTTGTGCCACATCTTCCTGTCGTAGGGAGGAAGTAAATAAAGCTTACTCATGATTTATGCATGACGGACGAATGGTTAGGATTCATCACTGTCGACTGAAAGGTCAAATTTCTATCCCAGTTTGAATCACATTTTTATATAGCCATGCTGAAGAGTTATGATACAGCGAAACAGTCTAAATATGTTAGTTCATCTCCCTAGAATAAAATGACAATGCAAAAAAAACTAAGGCCCTCCTTCCCAAATAATCCGTCTCAAACCCCATTTAATAGAAGTTTGTTAAAAACCCGTTGATGCATAAATCAAAACAGTAATTTCTTCATATCTACAAACTTCAAAGTCTGTTATCTTTTATATTCCCTTATTTTATCTTTCTGTTCCCTTTCCCCACTTTCGTTCTCTTCCTTGTCCCGTTATTAATCAGACAGCAACAGAAAGGCATTTCGAGGTCACCGTTTTCATTGAAATAAACATTTAATCTTTTTCTTACTTTTCTTTCTTTCATTCTAATGGTTCAGATTTTTCAAATCAAAATCAGATTAAGCTTTTTTAAAAGAGGAAGGTTAACAGAAACAAAAGAAAGGAGGGGTGAGATTAGTAGCTTACTCCATAAGGTCACGTGTTCTTTTTCCTTAATTTTAAATTTTAAAATTACCGATTTCTTATTTGTTTTGTTTTATTCATTCGGTTTGTTTGTTTGTCTGTTGATACCCAAATATTTCTTGGGTTGAAGTTTAAGTGCAGTATGTTTTTATAACTCCCCCACTCTGTAATAAAAAAACAATGTGTGTGTGTAATATATATATATATATATAGAGATATAGATATATATGTATTTCCATTCCGTCCTACAAAAGTAAGCGCGTAAAACACGTGCCATTTTCTAGCTCCAGGATGAAACCATTTCAAGTGGTAAAGGAAAGCGAGAAAGCAAATAGCAAGTCAGACAATCACCTCAGACTTAGCCTGCCACATGAAATGAATTCACAAAGAAATCCTCTACTATAATAAAAAGTGAATGGGTGTTTTTTTAAGTCATCACAAATGATAATAGTTTATATATAAAAATTAAATTAATGACGTATTTTCATGATTTTATATGAATATTTAGTAATATATAAATGACGATTGGGAACACTGGTGAAGCCTAATTTTTGTTTCAGTCATTTTTGACGGAGTGTACACTAGTTATATATAATATACATATATCTCTATTTATATAAAGTTAGGTATGTGTATGTTTATGTATAAGATTCACTCCTAAACTAATTAACCGATCATTATGAATTTTGGAACACAACTGCTAAACATACGGGTGGGTAATGTAGGTTATATTTAGTTTTATGCAAAGGGGGCAATGAGCATGAAGCCCTTCGTCAAAATTCAGGTACTTATTACTTTTTTGAAATTTTAAGAATAAGAATTAAACATTAATAAATATTCCCCAAATTTCATTATAAAGGATTTTAGGGGCCATAATATGGACACAAGCATCCATTTTAAAATTCAAATATTTCAGATTTGCGTTAAATTTGATCTAGCGTTGTTAGAGACCAATTAAGCAAGATTCCTTGAATTTCAATTTCTTTAGATCTTTTCAGCTTAAGCCTTCAATTTTAGACATTTTCTTGAATCAAAATAATGTAATGAAATTTGACTAAAATTTGAATAAGGATTCTAGACATAAGGTTTAGTAGCATTATATCTTTATTTTGTAAGGGGACATAACAGTGGTGTGAAACTGTTCTGTACAGAGAAATTAATTTTACCCTTCCTCAGAGAAGTATTATGTTAGCATATATATATATATATATATATATATATATATATATATATATATATAAACTAGAAGATACAATTAATTTTTTGAACAGAACAGTTTTACCTCACTTTTTGTCCCCTTACCATATTATGGTACCAGGAGGTACCATATTATGTCCTAAAACTCTTTAAATACTTCACAGAAACTGAAATTTTGGGAGATTTATTAACTGATATCTAATACCTATTGTTCAAATTCACAATAATCGAAGGTATCTGAAGTTTGACTAAATAATACTAAATTTACCCCCACATTTCACCCCTTATGCCTAGCAGGTCTGTTCTAAAATTAGTAATGATTGATTAATTAGTTTTGGAGTGAATACTGCACATACAAATGTATAAACATACGTAACTTCATAAAGAAATATATATATATATATATATATATATATATATATATATATAGGAATAGAGTCCATGTTTTTAGTTTTAAAGATTTCTATTTGCTGCAAAACAATTGTTTCGACTGTATCAAATGATGCATTTTCCAAGATGTTTCAAGCAGTCTCATCAGTGAAGGTTGATACATTCGAAAACCAATTTTAATTAAAAAATAACCATGGATATTTACGAAAAATATTATTCCTTAAAAAAAAACAGTTCATTACCAAATCAACAGATTTACTCAACGTTTATCCCCCCCCCCCCTAAAAAACCTGTTATTATTACATCGGATTCCATCAAAATAATCCAAGCAAAGAGACACTGTCATTTAATTAGCAAGAACAAAAACCTACATCATTATATTTATTATCCATCTGTGTTCTATTCTTTTTCTTTGTTAATAGATAGATATATAGAAACAGTGTGTGGGGAGGGAAGGGCAGACGAAGCATTTGGACACTTTCAAAATGTCCATTTAATATGCTTCCAATGATTATTTAGGAGAATAATATTAGATTAACAACGAGATAAGTTAGCTTATCCTCAGCCATTCTTTACCCAATAATATACTGCTATTTCTACTAATCATGTTTATTTCTGGCTTTCATAGCTAAGCTTCCTGTAGATGTTTTCTTCAAACATATCCAATTTCTTAATTGCACACCTGAGAAGTGACACTGTCGAGAATAGATACTGTCAAACCCCCGTCTCTTTTTTTTCTTCTTTTTGTTGCTTTTTGTTTATTTGTCTGGATACTGATAAAAATGTATGTCAGCTTTGGATCGAAATTTATCGGTCTGCCATCAAGTATTGTTATGTTATTTGCATCATTTATTCATTAAACAACTGTTGTCCTTATCGTGGTTGTTATGTTTGCAACGTTTCGACCATTGTTCGCTCCTGCCTTATGAGATGCACTATTCTTAATATTTATATCAGTTTACATGATCTGGACTGTTGTGCTCAGCTCGCTTGTTGCTATATGCACTTTTCGGTCAATGTACTCTCCGGCCTTCTGGGAAGAGTTATCAGTATTACTTACATTTATGACCTGTTTCAGAACTGCTGTCTCCATTTTGGTTATTTTATAACATTCTGGCTCTTGTACTGTCCGGCCTTTTGAGATAAGGTATTGTTGTCATTTACATGATTTATATGTTCCAAACAGTTGTCCTCATCTTTGTTTTCATATACACAACGTTTCGGCCGTTGTACTTTCCAAACTTTTGAAATTAGGTATTTTTGCTATTTAAATTAGTTAGGTTTCATACTGTTATCCTCAACTCATTTGCTGGTCTGTGAAAGTGTTTGAATCTAACCGGATTAGACACCAACAGAAATACAGGTCGTTTGAAAGGGTGAGTCTAAGTCAGTCAATAGCTAAAATAGAAGAAGTCATGTGGCTGAGTTTGTCTTTCAAGGATTTGTCTTGTGATTAATCTAAGAAGACACTAATATCCATTGTCAAATGTTACAGTCCTCCCGTATGTGCATTTTGTAACAGATCTTTAGAAGTATCAATGGATGGGAAAATCATATTTAGAGTTGCAGCTTCTTGCTAATGATTTTTATTTCAGTGAATGGCCTTGCTCATGCACAACTTGACAGCCAACATATATGTTAAAATGCATATATGTATGTTCGTATGTATATATATATATTATATAAAGTAGAGTTGTTTGTTTTGTTATTTTATATGTATGTATGTCTGTAAAAGGATTTCAACAGACTACCACAAAGTTGACATTTTCTTAATCAACCAGCTTCTGGGCGCATAATATCTCAAAATTAGAAAGAAATATTTATCCTTTGAGGGTCAACTGGGCTGAGTTTTGTAAGGGGGTGGTATGTTTTCCACTGAAGTTAACGTTATTATGTACTAATTTAAAAAATCCCAATGATATTATGTATTATTTGGAAAGAAACTGCAAGTCATTCCCTAAAACTGAACCGGAATGACATTAGAGGGAGGATGCGGAAGGGGGTGGTAGAAATTGAAAATTAATAGATGCTAATTCAGAGGAAATACCGTTACCGCCACTCCTTTCTTCCTCCTCTCTCTCCCTACTCTTGCGTCTCGTTCTTTCCTTTCTTCTTCCTCCTTTCCCCTGCTACCCTCACGTCATTTTTCTTCCTTTCTTTCTTCTGTCCCTCCTATTCTTACGTTTTCTTCTTTTCTTTGTTATTTCCCTCCTACCATCACCTTTTCTCCCTTCTTTTTCTTCCTTTCTCTTTTCTTTCCCTTCTACTCACATGTTTTCAAAATTAATAGCCGCTAATTCTGGGGAAATCAATATTTAAAAAACAAAACGGGAAATGAGTCAGCTTTTTTAAATTTTACATTTTAGTAGACGCTGCCCCCTACTAACTGCTGCTATCTCTCAGTGTCCGCCTGTTAAAGAAATCGCCAACTAATAATTAAGTTTTTAAATTTTACATTTTAGTAGGCACTGTCTGCCACTCCCCGCCAGTGTCCGCCATGTAAAGGAAATTGTCAACTCATAA
Organism: Sepiola atlantica; assembly: GCA_963556195.1. NCBI lineage: Eukaryota > Metazoa > Mollusca > Cephalopoda > Sepiida > Sepiolidae > Sepiola > Sepiola atlantica. The sequence continues at coordinate 82,150,643 of OY744522.1, forward strand.
AACTCATAATTCAAAACAGGAAATGAGTCAGCATTTTTTAGATTTTACATTTTAGCAGACACTGCCCGCAACTCCCCACCACTGTCGGACATGTAAAGAAATCGATTCTTTTGTACGATTGGGGCCTCACCCCCGTAAACTGTCGACTCTTTTGTACAATAGGGGCGCTGCCATAAACTGTCGACTCTTTTGTACAATAGGGGCGCTGTCGTAAACTGTCGACTCTTTTGTACAATAGGGGCGCCGCCATAAACTGTTGACTCTTTTGTACAATAGGGGCGCCACCGTAAACTGTCGACTCTTTTGTACAATAGGGGCGCCGCCGTAAACTGTCAACTCTTTTGTACAATAGGAGCGCTGTCGTAAACTGTCGACTCTTTTGTACAATAGGGGCGCCGCCATAAACTGTTGACTCTTTTGTACAATAGAGGCGCCGCCGTAAACTGTCGACTTTTTTGTACAATAGGGGCGCCGCCATAAACTGTTGACTCTTTTGTACAATAGGGGCGCCGCCGTAAACTGTCGACTCTTTTGTACAATAGGGGCGCCGCCGTAAACTGTCGACTCTTTTGTACAATAGGGGCGCCGCCGTAAACTGTCAACTCTTTTGTACAATAGGGGCGCCGCCGTAAACTGTCGACTCTTTTATACAACAGAGATGAGCCCCATAACTTTCGTTGTCGTGATATCATTGTCCCAGGCATTAACTCCTACTTTTTCATTAAAAATAACTCGCTTTAATTCAGTCTATTAATTCTGTGTAGTATATTTTCATTCGGCATGATACTTTCCTGTCAGGCATTACCTACACTTTTGGGAGGAGGAGGCATTATAATATAAGTTCGTTCCTCACGATACCATTCTCCCAGGATTACCATCTCTTTTTTATCGAGGAGTAGTGTACTGAATATTCTGTAGTCATCATATGATACTCCCAGGCATTAACTCCTACTTTTTAGGGTGAGGGGAGTGTTCGTTCGATTATTATGTTTTATTTTCGTACACATTATAGATGAAATTTTTCAATTAGTCTTCAATTGTATTTTTCATCACGAAATTAAATTCGTATTTTTTAAAGACTTTAAAATAAAACTTTGATGCAATGCCTCAGTCGCTTACGGCCATGCTGTGATTTTCTATAACTCAATTTAATCGGGTCTGTTATTCTGTGTAGTATATTTTCATTCGTAATGATACATTCCTCCAAGGCAGAAGGGGCTGACGTGGCAGCTTAGCAAAAATATACGAAAATAGGGAGGATATTTTGCTAGGTCTATTATATAAAGGTGAGTTATCTGTGTGTATATGTGCTTATGTTTGTATGCAAAAGGATGACGAGATACTGACCAGAAATATCGAAAAATTGGAAAAAAACGTCGATTCGATCGTGCCGAACCGACACGGAACTTCTCGTGGGGGGGGGATACGAAATGTCTTCATTTTCTAGTTATCTTACACTGTGCGATGTATGGTTTGCCAAAAAATAAAACAACGTTAAAGTGACCTATTTTCCTATAGATTTTGTTCTCTGTGTCGGTAACATAACAGTTACGGATAAAGAACGACGACCAGGAGGTCGAGAGTTAGAATCCAACTGACCCATAAGAATTTTTTTTAACGATAACTTACATATACATCGAAGGGGGAATGAGTGCAACGACAGAGATGGTACTTTTAATAGAAATATGTCACACTTTTGCAACTGGAAGAGGCAGGGCGGAGGAGAGGAGGGCAAGAGAGAAGAGGCGACCGAGGAAGAGACAGCTTTTGCTTCGGGTAATGGGGAAAGGGACGGAGGCGAGGAGGGCGACCAGGAAAGAGACTGCTTTTGCCCAAGGCAATGGGAAGAGGAGGTAACGGGGAGAGGGGGCGGTGAAATAAGGCGACTAGGGAAGACTAGGGAAGAGAGATACCCGGGCAACGCCGGGTACCCCTACTAGTATATCTATATATTCTAAAATAGTTTCTGTTATTTGTACATGGATGAGAAAACCCAATATATAAGTATTCGGCATTAATGATATAATACAAGCCCAAACCCACATACATATAGGCCATCAACAGAAACTGAAGCTTTTCCCCTCTTGTGTACTACTAGTGACAGCTGTACTATCCTTTCACTAATATACGGCCTCCAAAGGTTTGAATCCTTAGGATAATAACTACATCTGCACATTGTAGACTTTGTATAAGTCGATTTATATTTATATATACATAGTAAACTATCTGTGAACCGTTTGGCCACTACTACCATTTGTTCCACTTTGATTTCATTTGAAAATTCATAAACTGTGATATATCTGTTCAGACATTCTTCTTGCTCAAATAATAATAGTTTTTTTACCTCTATATTATCCTTATGGTTAATATTGAAGTAAAGCGACCTATAATTTTGATATCTAATTTACATACGTGTTTAGGGTGTGTACCAACACACTATATAAATTAGCTAGAAAATAGTTACTCTTTCTCTTAATGTTCAGAGGTATTTTTTTACTTTGTTTCACCCCAAACAAGGCATGTGTCCACTGAGACATAATAGGCTATTGTGAATTAGGGGCCATACCTACAGGGGCATCCTAAGTAGAGAGTTGTGCAGCGAGGTGTTTCTTACGATTAAATTTACATTTTTGCATGTTAATACAGTCTTGGAAAAGGTGAGCAGGGAGGGAATTCCAAAGACAAGCAGTACAAGGGAAAAAACTGTTCGAGTAGAAAGCCTTTCGTTATCTAGGGACCTCTACAGTGAAAGAGAATGATTTTGCTGATTGCCGGGTCGGTTGGGTGTATTTACATCAAGGGGACAGCAATGCAGCAAGTTCGTCGGAGAACATTCCATGGAAGTAGGGTTGGGACGTAATGGGTGAAAATTTCAGATTCATGTGAGTAGTATTTTTTTGTGGTCATTTATACATAAATAACACTAAACAATCAAAATTTTTAAATTTTGCAAAATTCAGAAGGTGCAGGCCAAAAATAGCCGTTAGGGCTCCACGGGACTCAAAATCCATCATTTTTCGGTGAAAAGGTGGTTTCATGCGACATTGCAGGTCCTAAAACATCCTCAAAAGCTATGAATGGATATAGATGGTTAAATCTGATATAGTACTTTAATTTAGGACCATTTTCAGGCTGTGAAAGGGTTTTCATGAATGTAAAATAACCAAAAACTAGTGAAAAATAGCCAAAATTAGCCAAAATTTCCCAAAATCCTCTGTTAAGCTACCTAATTGGTTCGCAAGCCTTTACAATGGTTATGCATAGCTGTAGATAGTTGAAACTAACAAGACACTATGGTTTAATACCAGTTTTGGGGTTTTAGGAGCCATCACAAGGGTCAAATTTCAGCCAAAATGGTTAAGAATGCACCACAAACTACGTATCCAAATGACACTGCTGGAATCATATAAACCGAATAGTGGATAATACAGTCAATTTAATAAAACATCCTTAATGGCTATGAAATGTCATGAAATAGTCAATTGAAGTTGTGGAAATCCATGGGGAACTGCACAGGAGATCAGCCAATTACTTGTACATCGACTGAAATAAACCTTCAATGATTTCCCAATTCTCGACTTCGAACTTGGTTTGGCATGTAATGTCCCAAGCACCGAGCACATTGCATGGAATGATCTGAATTATATTCGTGTTCTGTTCATCATCTATCTGGGGTATCTCCATGAACGCCTTGCAGAATCACGGTTGAAACATTCCAGATACTCCACCATGTAGTTGTTCTCATCAACCTTTTTTCTAGTCATTCCGATGTACCAATTTCTTCCAAGTGGAGTGTCCCAAACTGCAACACAAGGTTCATTCAGAGGAATATCATCACTCTTCTAGGATTTCAACATCTTCCTCAGTATCAACGCTCACATTATTATCATTATCTGTCGTGCAAGAAAGCAGAATGGAGTTTTCATCTGGAAATAAAACTTCTTCGTCTGCATCTTCATCATGGTCACCAGAAAGAAGAATTCCCAAATTTATTTTCATCTCTCTGTCACTCATTCCATTTACCCTGTACAGCTCTGGGTTCTTCTGGAAATCGTGCTTGCAAATCAGTTTACAAAACAATAGTTCATTCCTCAACATCGTTTTTTTCGTTTTCTCATTTTGCTTTTCTTTCAGTGCTCTCTCAACCTCTTCTACTGAGGCAAAGGGACCACTATGCTCTTTGCATTTGCTAAGAAGAATTGCTGACCTCTCCTTTGAGTGGATAGCTTTTCGGCGCTTTTCTGCAAGCTTTACCTTCGTGATCTCCTGTTGAGCTTCGAACCATTTTTGTTCTTCGACATCAAGCAACTTAGCTATGACTCTAGTTTCTTTCTCAATTGATGAGTACTGTTCATTATTGTAACCCTTTCTTCTTCTTCTGTAACTGAAATAGCCATCTCTTGCTCCTCCCTTTCCTCTGTCTCAACAACCATTGATTCATGTTCTTCATCGATATGCATGTTGTCAATTATGACCTTCCGGTTGAGTGCAACTTGATCAAAGAAAAACTGTTTCTCATTTGCATCAAACGTCTCCACGTCAACACCCTTTCCCAGAATTTTGAAAAGAATGTGATTTTTTGTCTTCCATTGAATCAAGTTTGACCTCTTCGATCCATGGCCCTTCTGAACTTTGCTATTGTACTCTCTCAAGTATCGATCAAGTTTATCTTTCACTCCTTTTATTGTTGTTAGTTTAATGTCTCTTCCAAATGCTCTTTGCCAGTGAGCCAGCAGACACAGAGAAAATTGATGGAGATACTCTTTCTGTTTTGTAGATCCATAAGTTGGAGCATGATGAACTATGGCCAAAACGCACTCATGTACAGTTGGGAGGTTTTCAAGCAAAGTGAAATCCCAATCATCGTACTAGTACTTTGTTCCACTCATCCTATCTTCTCAACTAAACTGAACTGAACTGAAAACAAAAGAAAATAATTGTTATTAAACTGCTTGAATATAATACAATGCAATGGTTTCGACACTACAATGGTTTCAACTATCTACACCCATTCATAACCATTGTCGAGGCTTGGAAACCAATTAGGTGGCTTAACGGAGGATTTTGGCTAATTTTGGCTATTTTTCACTTGTTTTTGGCTTTTTTACATTCATGAAAACCCTTTCACAGCCTGAAAATGGTCCTAAATTATAGTTCTATATCAGATTTAACCATCTATATCTATTCATAGCTTTTGAGTATGTTTTAGGACCTGCAATGTCGCATGAAACCACCTTTTCACCGAAAAATGATGGATTTTGAGTCCCGTGGAGCCCTAACGGCTATTTTTGGCCTGCACCTTCTGAATTTTGCAAAATTTAAAAATTTTGATTGTTTAGTGTTATTTATGTATAAATGAACACAAAAAATACTACTCGCATGAATCTGAAATTTTCACCCATTACGTCCCACCCCTAATGGAAGTACTTGTAAAACAGGCACAGAGATGCAACATTGTAGCGGTGGGACAAGGGCTGGAGATTGGTAGATAGTGTGGGACTTACTAGATTAGTTACTCTTTTTTTTACCCTGTCTAAGAAGGAGAGATTAGTGATTAATGCACAAGCCCACATGTGACAACAATACTCAATGCATAGCGAATGGTTGCTTTGTAGCAATATAGGATATTGGTAGGTGTGGGAAGGAATTTAGCATGGTAGAGGGAGCCCAACTTCTTTGCAGCAGACTTGCCAATGTCTTCTATGTATTTGTTCCAGTTGATGTTACCTGTGAATGTTAGGCCGAGGAGTTTGAATGATGGACTCTTACGTAGGGTGCTATTAACCATGGCAATCGGTGGTTGAAAGAGTTTTTTTATAGTTGTTAAAGGAAAGGAGCTTTTTCTTAGTAGCATTAAATGTTACCATCCATTTATGTCCCCATTCCACTGCAAACTGGGGGTCATTTTCTAAGGATTCAGCGATGGCCCTGGATATGTATGTTTTTTCTTTGACCACATGTCGAAAATATAGTGTGGTGTCATCAGCAAATATACCCATCTCGGACACAATTGCATCAGGGAGGTCTTTTATGAAAATTATGAACAATAATGGCCCAAAGATCTATTACTGGGGTACACCTACATTAATGTCATGTTGCTTAGAAGTACAGCCATAAAGGACAACCTGGATCTTTCTTTTGACTAATAAGGATCTGATTATATTAAATATTTGTCCAGTAATACCGTACAAATTAATTTTCATGAGTAGACCATCATGCCAGACCTTGTCAAAAGCTTCGGATATGTTAACCGCTGCTGCCCTAGCTTCACCAGCTTTGTCCAGTGTATATGTGTTCAGAGATAACCATTAGGATATCCACAGTAGAAAGAAAGGGCTTGTCTTAATTCATACTGTTGGTCGGAAAGAAGTTTAGCATAAACAAAGTGGCAGACTAGAGCTAGATTAATTAACGATTCAAAGATTTTAGCGGAAGAAGACTGATGGGGTTATAATTTTGGAGGGTCAGTTCTTTCACCAGAGTTCTTGAACACTGGTACCACAGAGGCAATTTTTCAGCTATCAGGGAAGCAAGATTCTGCAAGGAATTGGTTGTAGAGTTTGGAGAGGACAAGGGCCAGCTCAGCAGAGCATTTCTTTGTTACTATAGCAGGAATAAGATCAGGCCTACATGTTTTGGAGGTGTCAAGGTGTTTTATGATATATTGGACTTAGGAAAGGGTGATGATCAGATCATCAAGTGTGGCTTCTGTCCGCAGTGGTAAATTTGGGAGAGAGTAGTTTGTTGAGTCCAAGGTGAACCTCAGGAAGCAGTTCAGTCTTATCATACTCACGATCTGGGAGGTGGGTCGGGAAATAAACAGTCTGTGAAAGGGAATACGCAATAGAGAAACTATGTGTGATCTTACCAGCAGCGTCTGTATAGCCTGTGAAACCGAGCCAATTACTGTGGTGAACATTAAAATCCCCAAATACATGCATTTTGGCCCTCGGATCTAAACAGTACTGCATCTATACTATCAGAGAGATACCCGAGCAGCATACAGTCCTAGGTTGACGGAGAACGGTAGAGGAGATATAAGTAGCTAACACAGTGTTGCAAAGTTAATATAAAGCACATAGAGGCCTGGTCCACATATTCTAGACTATGCTCTTTAGTCAAGAGGAGTGTGGTATGAATATATACTCCAAGTCTGTGCATATGTTTGTCAAAGTCCTTACGGCAGAGTGGATGGTATTCAGTCACATCAAAGTGGTTAGATATTGAGCAGTCTAGGTCTGTTTCACTTAGTGTTAGGATATCTGAGGAGTTTACTCAGAGAATGGATTCTAAAACATCGATGTTGGTTCTAAGCTCTCGGATATTTGCGAATGCAAGTCTCAAGAGAGGGGGCAAATTGTTTTTGGTGGGCGTTTTGTTTAGTTTTATTCGTTTTTGTTTTTAATATCATTTTAATGCTTAGATAGAGTGGGTTAGGGCAAATTGTTTTTTTTATGCCAGTAAGCACGCACAAATAGACTATTAACCAAGTCTTGATCTAGGGGAGTTATGGTCCTGGGAAAGCCAACCGGAGATACGTGCAGGGTCCATTTCCATGCGTGACATGGCACTATAGTTACCCTGATATTATACAACTGTTGATAGAGCAGCTGCTCTTAGAGTTACCTAAGAGTTAGAGTTCATGTACTACTATTAGTCGAAAACAGCAGCCAGACAATCTGTCAAACGTGTACCCTCAACCTGTTAGAACAAGAGATGCACAACTTAAGTGGCAAGAAATTTTCCCCAATATGCCGAGATAGAGAAATTATTATTAAGAAATATTATATAGTGCCTGAATCCACATAGTGAGAGAGGACTAGAGAAATGCATATATAGCTAAGAGAGAGAGAGAGAGAGATGTGTGGCTTGTTCAATTCATAATAAATTACGGCTAATTAGGGCAATTAAAAATATTTTTCCAAACATAACTAAATGCCAGAACTAAAGTATACTTTAGCATGCATTTTTTGTTATTAAAGTATATAGGAAAAACGCCTTATTGAAACAAACGTAAATTCACATTTAGTATAATTTAATAACTTAATTTAATAATATAACTATTATTAAATCTAATCTGGTAATATACTATACTTAAAATCTGAAATCATCTCACCTTGCCTCCATAGACCTAAATTAAAATACGACCAACTTAAAATAACTTAAATAAGTAAACCCTAAATTCGCATATAGACTTTAAATTAATCATATCCCTACGGAAGAAATACATAAATATGAGTCCATATTAAATTTAAATCAAACTACATTTCTAATCTAATCAAAATAATAGCAATATTAATAATAATAAAATAATTTCTAACAATAATTGACACTTATTATCGATAAGATAAATAATAATTGCTGGATCCAAATTACTTTAATAGGAGAAATGTAGAAATGGTGTACCACGTAATAAAATTTTATTGGCCACTATTTTTATCTGTATTTACATCTGGATGTTCTTACCAGTACTTGTTTATCTGTATTTTTATTTATTATCAATCTTTATTCTATGTATTTTATCTGTATGTTTTATTTGTAATTTTATCTGTATCTTATGTATATATTTGTTGTGTTAAACTGTTTTTATCTGTAAAACTTTTTCTTTGACTAAGTATTGCCTTCGCCTCTTCAATCTTTATTTTGCGTTACTTAACTTATTTGGTATGAATATTTCTATATTTATAGACATTATAGATGAATAAGGGAATCAATATGTTTGTATACATTGGTACATATGTGTGTGAGTATGTATATGTATACGGTGTATACACACACGTATATATATATGTAGCTGTGTTTATGTGTGCATATCTGTGAGTAACGAATATATACACATACATATGTATATGGGTGTGAGTGGCTGTTTGTATGGATGTGTATTTGTGTATATGTGAGTATTTCTTATTTATATGTAGTCAGAGTGCGTAGTTATGTAATTGTAAACTTAATTGTAATAATATGAAGGAGTTGAATAGCTACAAATAAATAATATGTATGTATATATAGGTGGGTGTATTTTATTTGTAAGTGCATGTGTGGGTCTGTATAAATATGTGAATGTGTAGATTTATATATATATATATATATATATATATAATTAGAAAATGAATCATAATATACACTAAGTTGTATGAGTGTGGTAGGCGTGTATGTAGATTAGTACCCATATTGAGTATTTTGAGTGATTTGTCAATGTAATTGACATATGAGAAATATTTATTAATATACAAAAGGTTTTTTTCCTATTACACATAAATTTAAAATCAGCATTTACCTCCCTTGAATAAAAGTCATCTAGAATTGTCCCCCCTTGAATGACGAAGCTTTTATAGAAAAACAAAATAGTGAATCTTTGTGTCTCTTAATCTTCTCTCTTAGATTAAGATAATATGCATTATATTATGGAATTAATTTTAATATTTTTTACCAAGGTAATTGACAATGAATCTATTATTGTGATTTTGGTTTGTTTTGGGATTAAATTTGTTACCTTTTGGGATAGTATTTTATATTTTACGCTGCGTGCCTAACCAAATTTTGTTCTGAAGATGACCAATATTTTAAAATAAATGTTTCTCTGTATGACTTAAAATAAACACTGTCTTGAAACAGCTGTAAACAACTATTATACTTTTGTGTATGCTCTTTATCAGGAACATCGTTTTAAAAATGATTTAAATCGTTAAAATAAATATCTATATTGAGCTCTATTCCACTGAATAGTGAGCTACTAGTATTTGCAAGTTTATGATTGATCTTTGTGATTAACTCAGTTTTCTATTTGATCTAATTCGAAAGTAATATATATATATATGTATATATACATATATGAGAGAGAGATAGATAGAGATAAACATAATTTTCTCTAATATGTATATATATATATATATATATATATATATATATAAATATATATTAATTAATTGTTACGTGCATAGAAAAGGAATATTATACGTAATTTGTTTTGTCATAATGAATGAATATGTACAAACCGTCTACACTGTTCATATATATATATATATATATATATATATATATATATATATATATATATATGAACAGTGTAGATGATTTGTACATATTCATTCATTATGACAAAACAAATTAAGTAAGTATAATATCTCCTAAAACGAATGGAAAGAAAAGAAAATCCTTCCGATGTAGCAAATCATATTTCGTTTCTGATCAGATTAAGAATTAATTCGTCATGACCTCATCGACTGTTTCCTAATTTACCTTTAGCAAAACTTCCGGTTCAGCCGATTAAATAGGATTTTCTTTCGCTTCTGCCCACATTCGACTTCTATTTTTGTCTCAATGGTTGCTCATATATCCTTTGCAAAAAATCAGACACTTCCCTTGGTTACAGTCGTCGAGAACAACCTATTATCGTCTGCGTTTCTTCAGATTTGATGACTCCTAGCTTAGTAGACTCATCAGTTACCATCAGATCCATTCACACAATGTAACTAATTGAAATGGCCATCTTTGTACACAAAGGATGAATGAATATATATATATAAATATATATACATATATATATATAAATATATATACATATATATATATAAATATAAATACATATATATATATAAATATATATACATATACATATATATATATATATATATATGTATATAAACTAATGTACATCTTCCATAAAAAGTGATGAAAAAAAAATGCTTCGCCAGTGTTTGTACTTGCTGTTTATCTAGATATATCACTAGCGTATACATATAAAATTATGTCAATAATTTCATTTTTTAGATATAAAATATTGTCATTTAAACGATTCAGAGATAATTCTATTTATGACATCCCCGAAAACGTTTTGCAGCACTTTTATGTAGCCTTACAAAGCTTAAACTAAATATATAATGATACTAAGCATTATGTCTAGAATCCCTATTCCAATTATGATCAAAATTCATTACATCGTTTTTATTGTAGAAAATCTCTAAGTTTAATTAAACATTAAATTTTAAAGAGTCTTAAGAAGAATTGAAATTTAGGCAATCTTACTTAATTGGTGTCTAATGACTACGGATCAAATATCATGCAAATCTGAAATATTTGAATTTTCAAATAGGAGATTGTTTCCGTTTTATGCCCCATAATCCAAAAAACTGAAATTTGGGGAATTATTATTAATTGTTGTCTGATACCTATTGTTTAAATTTCACAAAAATCGGAGGTATTTGAATTTCACAAAATGCTTCCAACCTTTTGTTATCCCCTTTAAACTATTATTTATATATTAGGTATTCAAATTTTGAAAATCTGTTGAGTTTAGGGTAATTTAATTATTAAAATCTTAAATAAGTGGGAGTGAAATGCTTCTCTTATAAAAAAGTGAAGATAATGCCGCTCTTTACAAGTATCGAATATTCCTACCAAAGTTCACATTCCAAAGTTTAATAGCTTAAAAGTAGTTAACAGACACAGAAATATAGACAGACAGACAGAAGAATTGGCGGACAGACAAACACATGTCTCTGATATTGGCATTTACCTGCCTTCCCACAAAAGAAAAAAACATGACATGTGGTCGTTTTTAATGTGCAGGGCCCAGCACCTTACAGAGCTCAAGGCCAATTCCAAAAATAACCAACGTCCCTTCGGCTTTCTCTCATAATGGTGTGTGCGTAATTACTGATGTACCGAGAAGATAGCATTATTTTCTGGTAAGCCTGAAATTATATATATATTGAAATATACAGACACAAAACTTATATGTATATACAAAAATATCTGTAGTTTAGCAATGATAAATCTTTGCACACACAAATATAGAAACTGCAAAAAGCACTTCATCTTTCTTTATATATATATATATATATATATATATGACATTGTATATAAGGATCTGCAAAACTAAAGCCATGTGCATATGAACAGTACAAATCACTTTAACCCTCTCTCATTCTCTCTCTCACTCACACACACACATACACATATATATATTTCTATCTTATGTATATACACAATACACATATAATAAGGTTATATAATATATTGTGTATATATATATACACACAATATATTGTATAACCTTATTATATGTGTATTGTGTATTTACATAAGATAGAAATATATATATATTATTTTGATAACTGAGGATGATTCGACAAAGAATCGAAAACGTTCGTGAAACCTATGGAATATTAATTATTTTTTTTGATTTTAATACAAAAAAGACCATCAGAAAAATAAAAAAAATAAAAAAGGTATAATTAAACAGACGAATTCTGTTATTTTTAACAATGTTTGCATATATATATATATTCAGTATTTACTTCAACAGTGCTCAATATGTGAGTAGAGCTTAATGGTAGTATACAAATATAATATATATATATAGCAAGTAAGTTACACAGAAGCGTCCATGCTTCATTCCCACAGGAAATCATCAGGCTGAATGCCTGGGTTTACTACTATATGTATGTATGTACGTTTTTTTTCTAGTAAACCTGAAATTATGTATATTCTGAAATATACAGAAAAACTTATATCTCCCAAAATATACAAAGATTTACAATGATGAATCTTTGCACACACAAATATGGAAACTATAAAAATCACTTTATTCTATATATATATATATATATGTATGTATATGTGTATATGTATGCATATATGTACGTTTTTGTTATTTTTTTTATTTTGCACATGATTGGAATTTTTGGTGCCAGGTCTGCTTTTAAAAGGGAAAGTATCTCCTCCCGAATATTGAATGCAGATTTGCGTTGTGGTGGGGTGTGGTGATTAATCCCCATGGAGCCTCGATGCCTGCCTCCAACGGGTAATCATTCAGGGAATGCAGGAATCTGCACGAGAATGCATGCGCACATCTCTAAATTAGTCCAGAAAAACATGCACGTATATAGCTTAGCGACCACAATTATACACACAGTCTCATATGCATGTATGTTTATTCACCTTCTACCGAATATTATCACGCATCTCAACATCTTAAACACACACACACTTGCACAAAGTGGAAAATTTTATATCATATTCAGTTATTCACTGAATTGCCTTTCACCAGGCTATTCTTTCTGTCTTGAAAGGGTGTTTGTGTGATGAACTGTTTATAGCGCAAAGCAAAGGTTGCGTAATAAACAACTGCACTTCTTCTGAACAACACAAGCCTGAATCCATTGGCAAAAAGAAATTCAAGACTATGCTAACTTTATGCATAAACTAAAATGAGAAAGCAAATGTAAATATATATATATATATATATATATAGTATGAAAGGATATCTCTGGCAATTATACTACACAGAGGCATCTATGTTTAATCTCCACAGGGAATCATCAGGATAAGTACTAAAATAGCTTAATTGCCATAGATATATTTTCATACTACTACTACTACTACTACTACTACTACTACTACTACGCTCTACTAACGTATTGAGCACTGTTGAAGTAAATACTGAAAATCTATCCATGATATATTATATCACCTTATAATATTATATATGTGTATACATGAAATGGTAATAATATATATATATATATATATATATATATATATATATATATATATATTATTTAAGTTCCTTTAAATTTCTACAAAAGTTGGGTTTAAAGCTCGATAGTATATACATTAGTAGAGCTCAAAATATAAATATAGTAATTTGAAAAATGTTCTGACTTTGTTTCAAAAAAACATTTTTATTTCAAACAATTGTTTCTGCCCATCCTCAAAACACATCTTCTCTTGATAATGAATTCAAGATGTTTTGAAAAGGATTCATTGGTGAATTTTTTCCATCAAATTAAACTAAAGAAACAAAATAACAAATACAAATTGCCAACATCGAAATTGTTCTTTTCATGTTACGTAATTATCCTTCTTTTTTTTATCCAAGAAGTCCAATAATGAAAAAAAATCTACTAGCTACATCCTTGTTTAGACAAAACACCAAAATCAACATCAAAAGACCAATTTTTTCGAGTGCCTCAGGTGGGAAGTTCTTAGAAAGAAACTCTGTTCATGGAAGTCACATTTGGTTTTAGGTACATAGAGAAAAAAGGAAAGGTCTATGCAGTGTTGAGAGAAAGATAAGTTTTTGCTGTGAATTTTTACAGAGGCGGGGGGTCAGAGATTGGAGCTCAGTCGATCACATACCATGGAAGTAATGATAGAGTAGAGAAAGAGTAGCAATGTCTCTTCTGGGAGAAAAGGGCTGTAGAGAAGTATAGAGATCATCTCTCACAAGATTGCGTAGATTTTGTATTCTGTCAAGGCAGAAAAGTGAGCTCTGAGTGGCACCTCCCCAGATGTGGCAGCTGTACTTCATCCTGGGTCGTATTTGACAGAGGCTTGAATCAGAAGTCAGGTACTAGAGGCAGTAGAAAGATCCAACCATTTTTTCAGCAACCTTTAGAAACAGATTGGATGCAAGTCTTCCATTTCAGGTCTGGGGTTAAAGTCAGTCCTAGGAGCTTGTCAAAATAAGAGGCTTTCTCAAGGAGTCATTCATTTCAACAAATGAGGATCAGCGTGTTAGTGGTGAAAGGAGATAAGCTTGGTTTTAGAGATATTAAAAGTAAGAAGCCACTTTTTCCCTATTGCACCACGTGCTCCAAATCAGCAGACAGAGGATCAGCAAGGTTGTGATCATCAGTACTCTTCAAGATAGTGTCATAGACAGTTGTGTGGTTAGCATAGATGTCAACGAATGATCTCAGCATATGATTTTAAAGATCAGGAAGAGGGTTGGGCCCAGGATATATCCTTGAGGCATACCAGTGTTAATCTAATATGCTTGAGACTTAAGCCCATCAACAATTACTTTTAGTGACCTATTGGAGAGAAAAGATATGGTAGTTTATATGATATTTCTAGATATTCCATAGCTAGAAAGCTTGTAAAGTAAACCTTATTGCCAGGCCCTATCAAAGGCCTTTAATATGTCAACAGCTATCACTCTCGAGAAGAAGTCCCCATCAATATATTCTCTAATTCTGTACGATATTAGTCAGCAGGTCAGTTATTGATCTTGCAGGACGAAATCCATATTTCTTGTCACTAAGCAGATTGCTTTTGCTGAGGTGATTGACAATTTCTTAATTTTTACAGATTCAAAGAATTTACGCATGATACACCAGCGACTGGTTGGTCTTTACTGAGGTTTTCCAAGAAGATGGCTAGCATTTCTCCTTTAAGCAACGATTGAACAGCTTTGTGAGGGTAGGAATTAGTTCCGGCTGCAGATTCTCATATACTATAATTTATTTTACTTTGTAGCTAGTTTGATAGTGCAATGGATACGATGCTTGATTGTTGGTTGCATTTGGATTTGACCGGCCATTCTGCTTTCGAACCTCGGCGTGGATACAATCGCTACAGTCTAATCACACTTATGAGTCGTAGACGATGAAACAGCTTTCTGTGGATGACTAATATATATATATATATATATATATATGTCATCCACATACAGACGGTTTCGCTGTATCACAGCTCTTCAGTGCAGCTAGACCAGCTAGTGTCTCAAACTGAGATTGAAACTCAACTGTCGAGCTAACAGTCGGTGCTTCTACCCCTACGCTATCATGCGACACGGGCTGAATCTCAATGTAAACATTGTCAAATGCTAGTAGCTCGAATTGGTTTTACCCAATGAGCTATGCCATTTCAGCTAGTGGCATATGGCGATTCCATTACGAAAAACGGAGCTTCTCTAGTCATCTACATACAGATTGTTTCGCTGTGCCTCAAGCTAGGACTGAAAGTCAATCGTTGAGTTGATAGTTAGCGCTTCTACCCATACGCAATCATGCGACACGAGCTGAATGCAAGTGGAATCTCAATGTAATGTAAACATTGTCAATGTCCATATTTATAGGTTTTGTTCTCTACTACAGGAAATAACGGTTACCATCTAACATAAAGCAATAATCTTCTGTAAAGAATAGATTTCCCTTGATTACTGGTAATTTTATAAAAATAATATATATAAACAAAGAAAGTACATATATATATATATATATTGTGCTATAATGTCTTCTAATTAGTAGCTGGTTTATTAGTGCAGCAGATACGGTGCTTTACTGCTGGTAGCATTTTGAATGTGACCGGCTGTTCGAGTTTCAAATCTCGGCATAAGTATATTTGCTACATTTAACCACACTGATGAGTTGTAGACGCTGAACCAGCTTCCTGGTATCACTAGATTTGATATATATGAACAATATCACAATAGACAAATATTAAAGGAAAATGATACAAACAACGTTAGTAACATACAGAATAATGAATGTAATTGTATAAATAAAAGTGAATGCCCGCTACAAGAAAAATTCTTAATGAAAAATGTAGTTATATCTAAGCACTGTTTTACCAGAGAATGATCCTAATTTAAAAAGATTCTACTAGTACTGATTTTGAGGATAGGTACAAAAACCATAAATGCCTTTTAACAACATAGATAATGATAGAAAGGGCACTTCATTTTCCAGATATATTTTATCCCTAAAAAGAAATAGCATAGTTCCTGTTCACTACAGGAACTATGCTATTTCTTTTTAGGGATAAAATATATCTGGATAAAATGGGGTATTTAAAAAAAGGCACCAATACCTACACTAAACAATCCTCTCTGTTTTCTGTGTTTAAATGAAAAGCTGGCTATAATTTTGTTTCCTAATAAGAATGCTTTACTAAACAAGAGGGAAGAAGTAGGTTACAATTGCAGGCACTTCAAAAGGTTCACATTAGATAAGTATTGTGAGAACGATGTAAACATAACTAAAAAAATAAAAAATAAAAATAAAAAATAAAAATTACAATCTCTTAAAACATAAGATAAAATTATTACAAACGATAAAGTATCGCATAATTAATGTATCATAATTAACAATGATAGGTAGGATATGGTCAACTAACTAGTTAATAGGATAACTTGATGTAGCGATCTTAAATATGTAATTAATAACAATAATATTTTTTTTATTATTATGAAAATAAGGATAAGTTAATCAAAACCTCTTTTGATTTTAATTTTGGACATGTATAGATAATAATGTTAGTATTATAGATATAGTTTTCAGATTATTTTAGGTTATTATTATACACATTAGGTTATGTAACTGATCAAATAGGTATAACTCCGGGTGATGAGATAACTATTAGTAACCAGGAGATCTATAAATTAATAAGTTACGAAGTTTAGACTTTATATTGAAAAAAGAGATATTTTGAAAGTTGAACATAATGATAGAATTAAATAACTTAAATTAGTACCAATTAAACGTCCCTTAGGCTAAGTCAATATAGATGGACACAACATTTAAGATCACTTCAGAGAGAGAATATAATTAATCTAAAATAAAATAAAATAGAAAATGAAATTCCCTTAACACATAACGCAAAATTATTACAAATAATAAAGTATTAATATTTTATCATGAAGAACTAGATAAAAAATAATAACTAGTCGATATTAAAAACCTGGTTTCTGATTCTCAAATTAATAGGAGAATAATATCATTGTTAGATCAACTTAGTTAGTAGGTAAATATAATTGCAATTAATTAAGATTTTTAATTAATAAATAACGATTATTTTAATATATATAAAACTCTATTTAGCAGCTTATAAAGATTGTGATTAATAAAAAATAAGATCAAATAAAAAAAATAAAAATCCCTTAAAACATAACGCAAAATTATTATAAATAATAAAGTATTAAGTAGTTTATCATAATAACCGAGATTAGAATAATAACTAGTCGATAGTAAAAACTTGGTTTCGAATTTTAAAATAAATAGTTGAATAATATTATCTTTAGATCAACTTTATTTCTTAGTAGAGTATGGTTGCAATTAATATATTTTTTTAAAAAATAATGTTTAATTTGATTTTAATTTAATTTGATAAAATCCTAACATATATGTAGCAATTCATAGAGATTAGATTTTGTTCATTTCAGTATAGTTGGTAATTATATCTATGTTTGTTATGTTTATTTTTATTGATATATATATATATATATATATATATATATATATATATATGTGTGTATGAGTGTGTGTATAAGCGTGAGTGTATGTCTGGGTGTGTATGCATGTATTTAGGGAAGGAGAGATAGGCCGCTTCCAGACTGTCCAGTCTATAGTTTGAGTTGACCGACTTTCTTAAGTATCAGGCGGTCTTGGCCGGTAGTTGTCAAGATGTCATCTTACACAAAGGGTTTTCTCGGCTGAATAATTTTAAATGTAATTTGTTTGTTTGTTTTTTGATTTTTTTCATAATTATATATTGGTGGATCTAATCTTTGCTCATCAGTATATCCCTGAAGAGGAACCGAAGAGGTTCTGAAACAATTGTCAGATACTCAAACTATGTTTATTTTAATATAAAAAGCTCTAATATATATTGAGCACTTTTGAAAAGTATTGATTTTGTTCATTTTGTTAATATTTGAACTTACTTAATTAATATATATATATATATATATATATATATATATATATATATATGTTGTTTGGCTTACATCTATATGTTGAGATTTCAATCTTTGAACTCCTCAGAGCCAGTACTTAAGATCACAAAGACGGAAACGTTGACTTATCGATATAAGCCAAACAACCCATATATATGTACCAGCTAACTACTTTAGTATTGATGACTATTGAAACAGATATATACCAAACTTATTCTATATACTGATAGTTGCGAGAATCAGTTGTTTTTTTAATCGTTTCAGAGTTTTGCTTTGCACTTGTATACAGTGCTCGATGACTCATCATATACAGCTTAATATTACATAAAAAGATAATGTTTTTTATACCGTTATCATGATTTCACACGCGTGCAAAATCGTCAGGCGGTTTAATTTGAGGTTGAGGTCGAATTCACTATTTGTTAATATTCTGTAAATTTTGAACTTCCGGTTATTTTTCAGTACGCCCTTTTCTGTTGCTCTGTTAACTTGTTTTATTTATTTATTCTGTCGATCTTTTAAAAATCTTAATTTAATTTTAGTTTTTGTCTTATTGTCTATTTATTTCTATTTTAAATTCTTATTCGCTTTGTTAATTTTCAACTGTATTATTTCCTCATTAAGGGTACGTAACTCATTCCCTTTCCCATTTTGATTTTTATTCTGAATATAAAAGACATTACTAATCTTTGATGCCATAGTTTTGCATTTTATTTGTATACGAACATATGTATGTTAATATATGCTTTTATTTATTTATTATATTTTTATTTTATTTAACTTTGGTTATTGTATTAACATATATGCACACATATATGTTCGTATTGTTTTTTTTATTATTATATTAGTTATTCATTCTATTGATTATTTTATTAATTACTTATTTTATTTATATTTTATTTTATAAATAAACCATTTCTTCCAACAATCAATCAACCAATTAATAAATCAATTTATAATTCCTATTGCTGTGGTTGTCTTTATTTTCGTTAGAATTTTTTAAAAATGTCTATATTTTTGTTATTATTAAATATGTATACACATACTCACACACATCCATTCATTCCTATATATACATACACATACGTATATATATGTGCACACATACACACGTACATATTAACGTACATACATCCACTTTTTCCCTTCAATGTGTATAAATTATCTCGGCTTCATTTGATATAAGAGGTGCGTATTTAAATGTCTGCATTTTGAAATAAATTCAGGTTTTAATTTGTTTAAGACTGTTCTTCTGTTTGAAGATTATTATCTGGTATTTTCCTAAGGCCAATTTGCAATTCATGCTATTAACATTACAAGCTGGTGCTTCTTTTAAACTTTTCCATTTTGTACTGGAGTGTAATTTTTTTATCTTTTTGTCCTCATACATACTTTAACAGGCTTGTATTTTTTGTATATTGGGTGTATTAGAGTCTGCATATTTGTCATTAGTTTGTTTAGCTTTAAATTTGTTTTCTTGCTCCTATATATACTTTTTCTTAAATGTTGTTATTATTCATGGTTCTTTATATATTATATTGCTTGTCAGGCATTTATTTCTCAGGGGGCAGTTGTTCTTGTTTCTGAAGTTGCATAGGCTAGTGCTATTTTTTATCACTGTTGCTGTGAATGTTTATTCTCTTGTTGGTTTTGTTATAGTTATTTAATATTTTAATGATGTGTTTCCTTATCACAGCTTGCATGTTATCTGTGCAGCAATAGCTGTCTTTAATGTTGTTTCTATTTATCCTTTTGTGGAGTGTTCTGTTTCTGAGTAAATGCTTGTCAATTAGTTTAAAGAATAATTTACCTATGTGATTACTTCGCTATTGTAGGGTGGGTTGAACTAAATGATGTTATGGTGTCTGTTATGCCTGTTCGTGTTTCCATTTTCCTTGTACATTGGTCTATTATTAAGTCTGCTATTTTTAATGCTGTTTGGTATTCTATTGTGTTCTGGTTAAATATGTTTATATTGCTGGAGTTTCAGGATATGCTATGTTCTACTTATTTGCTAATTTGCTGGAATACTGTAGGTAGGTGGTTATTTGCTCATGTATAGAGATGTTTCTTATGTATTTTTCTATGTTTGTAGGTTTTATTTCGGTTGAAAGTGATATCTACGAAATTTACTTCTTTTAAGTTTATATCTATTTCGAAGTCTAGGCTTTTTAATACTTATTTGTTAATTTTTTGGCTAAGATCAAAGTGTAGTATCTGTTCCGATGGATACTGCACCCCATAGACTGGTATTGTCTTGGCTTTCGGGGCTTGATTTACGTTAGTCTATGGGTCTGTCCTGTGCAGTTCTAGGAGGTCCACCCTCCCAGGCTTCGCCTTCCCTCTTTGGGAGGAGTAAGTGTATTGCTTACTGCCTGAGGCGCCCCTACCGGGGAATGCCGACGGAGCTGCCAAGGCAATCTTTAATGGCCAGAGTGCTCACCTCTCGGGCGCTGGCTTTTAAAACCCCACTTTCCCGACCCGACCTTAGGTCACATCTTACTTGTGGGAGTAAGATAAAACTGGCTTTGTGCCTAACTTCTGGAGAGGAGTAAATAAATACTCTACTAGGTGTGTTGTATAAGCTAATTAGACCGTCGTCTCTGTATACTTCGACGATATTCTATTCCTCTTTTTACCATGGACCTATTTTTGTTAGGAATATTACATTAACATTTTATTTTATTTACATTTCATTCTGTTTTAGAGAGCAGTTTTAAAAGTAATACTTGTTAAATTAAATTTCCCCCATTTAGGAAATATATTAGTTTCATTAATGATATATTAATTATCATATAATTCTTCATGGATCTTTGTCCACATCCATGACTGAATAATTTTTAAACTTAAATTCTAATAAAATGATAAGACATATCAATGTGTTTTATTATTTGGATTATTCGGACTACTTGGATGTTATTTTCACAACGTTTCGGCTGATGTAACCTCCGACCTCCTTCAGGTGTGTCTCGTCAAACTGCGGAATCTGTACGGAATTTCTGATAGAACTATTTAGCTTGCTCTCATCTGGTCAGCCGTGACCGAGTAGAAGTCTTAAGTAATTCGTAATTGTATTCTTTGTATCGCCCGTACTGAGGAGTGAACTTTCAACCTCCAAAAGATTGTCACTTAGAACTGATTATACCTAGCATTTATATCCGTTGTGCTACGGGTCTTTGCGCTCGACAAGACGCACCTGAAGAAGTTTACACCGCCCGAAACGTGAGAATAACACCCAAGATGAGAAAAGTAGTCCGAGCAATCCAAATAATGTAAATTATCAATCCTCATCTCAAAATACTTAACATAATATTACTGTTTTGCATTGTAGAAATAAGAAACAAACAAATGTTTTAAAGAAAGGAAAATATAACTCTTGCAATCTGAGGAATTTTAATATCTGCATTTTAGGAATTCTATAAATAATTAGCTGTCCCTACCCAGCGTTTCTCGGGAGTATTTTGGTTGACCCAAATAATTCTTTAAAAAAAGGTTCAATGTGACCGTTGGAATACCTCACCTATTTCGCCCCAATTATTTGAAGACACAATGGCGGCCAGACATAAAAACCTTGAAATAAAGTTATTATTAAAGCATCGTATTTTTCATAAAAGTGAAAATAATGTATCTATCAAAATGCTATATTGTATAAAAACAAAAATAAAGTTATTATTAAAGTATCGTATTTTGCATAAAAGTGAAAATAATGTATCTATCAAAATGCTATATTGTATAAAAACATCATAGATGCGCGTGTTTGGGTAAATGCCTTGCCGAAAACTGGTTGTATAAATATGTGACTTTTGTCATGCAAAAATCCAAATATTTATTAATGAAGAAATTTATATTATATATAATATTGTAAACTGTATAAGATTTATGTGACAAAAAGAGGAATGCTAAAAATAAACACAATTTCTGTGTAGTATCACATTTCGCTCACCCCCAATGTATGTATTAAAATGTATTGAGTATATTTAAAAATAATTGAGGCTTGTGTTTGGGTAAAGACCCTGAATATTGGTTGTTAAAAAAGAGGAAAGCGTTTGGTGACTGAAATATTGAGGTGTGTGCTCGGATGAAGACCCTGCTGAATACAAAAAAGAAAGTGTGAGTTTTGTCACTCAGAAATCACAAGATTTTTTAATACTGTATAAATGTACGTTATATATAGTATTTTCAACTGCAAAAGATTCATCCAGGTGCGATAGAAAAAGGATAAAATCGAGACACAAATTTTTGTGTCGCTGTAAAAAAGGTTTTCAAAAGTGTTTTGAATCTTTTGCTAGAAAATGAAAATGAGGTACTTTTGACGCATTGTCATTTGAAGGGGATTTGAAAGCATTTAAACTGTCCAATAGAGAGTTATTAATTAAAATAATAAAATAAAACTGATTATAATTCTCTTTCTCTTTTGGCTAACGAACGATAAAGAAACCGAGGGGATATTGTATGCAAAAACTGGCTCAAGATTGAATAATAAATAAAATATAGAAATGTTTGTATCAGCCAATCACAGGCTTGGAAAAAGTTTAAGTATATGTTCCATTTTATTCCCGCTGGGAGCGGATTGAATTCATATTTAAATTAATGCAGCAATTTAATAAAATGAATCTAGCCAAAAGTGTATCCATGTAAACTTGCTCAATCCAATTGTAATCTGAGTGTGAGAACAAAAACTTCACCGACATCCTGTATGTATAACTATCTAAAAAATATTAGAAGCGATCAAATTGAGCGAAAATATCTTTTTATTTAAAAAAAAAACTGGACAGATAATAGCTATAATAACAAAAGGTAGATAAAAAAAACAGATATTTTGTCTAACTTTTGTTATTAAAGCTATTCCGGTCAGATAACTAAGGGAATTCTGACTTTACATTATATATAAAATTAGACGACGAAATAGACATGATGCATGCTGGTACGAAATATGTTTTAACTAGGATTTTTATGACAGTTAAATTATTAATTAAACAAATTTGTTTTAAATTCAAACCTAATTTTTATTAAAAGAAACGGGAAATCAGTTTTGTCAAATCAATCTTTGAATCGCATTCAATATTTTAGCAGAGAAAAAACGTTCAATTGTTCCTTTGTTTTTTTTTTCTTTCTTAATTTTAAAATAAATACTTCTTTTCACTTAGATCAGAATCTTATAAATTATGTAATGGAGCAAAATACATACTTGTGTTTGTAAATTGTACCCTCGTAGCTGTAGACAACTGTTGCAATTAGTTTTTTAATGACACTCTATTACTAGTCTAATTGTCTTTTTTGGATCATTTCTTCTTCTGCATGTTTTTTGTTGCTTGTACTGATCATATCTATTTACCTGTATTTGGTCTTTTGATTTTTTTTTACCAGAAATAAGAAGGCCAACATTCACAGGATGCTAACCGGGTATCCCATGTTAAATATGTAAGGAGCCCCAACCTATTATGACGTTCAGATCTTTTTGCTAAGCTCCCACAGCTTTTATATTTGTTAAGTGTCATTTTGTCATGGTTTTCTTTGTGTGACAACACCAGACCCAGGCTTATTTTACCTGCGATCCTGTCACAGGGATAGTGTATATCTATCCCATATGTGTAGATAACAGTGCACTATCACACACATTGTATGTGTTAGATATTTACAATAAAGAATGTTGGTCAGTATTTGTTTCAATGGCCTTTCTCGAAAACTAAACATTTCTGAACTTATATAGAACCTCATAACGAAATATAGATAACTTGAAAATAAACTTCTCAAGATCAGAAATGCTCAGCTAAGCCCTTTTAATTGTTTATTACTGTTATAGATATATAGAGATATATATATATATAATTGAATGAGTTCAAAAGTATTAAAAAAAAAATAATTAAATCAATATTTTTTTCAAAAGTGCTCAATACAAAGTAGAGCTTTATAAATATATTTTATACATATATTTAAAGTGGTATACATAAATCAATCTGTTTCGGTGCTAACGTGTAAACTCATCAGAACTACAATTCATAGATGAATTGTTCTCCCAACGAGTGTGCACGTTAGCTTTAAATGTTTATATAAAATATATTATTTATAATGTGAAATTGGTAAAGGAAATGTGGAAAAGCGGTGTAACAAACTAACAAAAATAAGGACATGAACACGTCATTGTAGCTGGGCCAAGATATTTCGGTCGATGGTTGCGATCATATTCGTTTGTGTGTGTGTGTATATATATATAAATTCCCGAAACAGTTTTTCATGGTAAACAACTGATGATCTCTTAAAATAGTGTTAGAAACTAACTAATATAATAACTGTAAAAAATAAATTGACTTACATGAGTGATTTTCCACTGGAAGACTTGAGACTATAAGTTTTTTTGTTTTTTTTTATATAATTTTTTTAAATTTTATATATAGTTTTAATGGTAGAGAAACTTCCGAGACTATATATATATATATATATATATATATATATATATATATATATATATCAGGTTGAGGCACTTGCTCGACTAGCCACACTGAAATGAAATAGTCACTCTGTGGATGATTACATATGCCGCCACTTCTTCGTGGGTTGATTACTCTGGTAAGGGAAATCGTCGGCTGCTATTCGCGATAATGCATAGCTCTTCGTAAACGCATAGAGCAGCTGATAATGCATATATTAAGATTAACTTTTGTTTCATAGCTTGTGCTGATTGCGTATTGGGTAAGATCTCCGACTGTTGACAAAATGGTCGTATTTTGATCTCGGCTTGAACCACTTTCTCATCTAGCTACAGTCAAGAACTGTGATACAGCTTTTACATATCTGAAGTAGTTATACAAGTTTACCGAAACATCATATTTTTTTTAATGATATTTCACCCCAAACAAGGCAGGCCGCCACTGCATACGTAAAGGGCTACTGAGAATTAGGGTGTAAGGTTTAGATGTCATAGTAAGTTGGGAGCTGTGCAGTGTGATGTCTGTTTACATTAGTTCTAAATTTCTGCATGTCAGTCCAGTCGCGGTAAACAGGGATCATGAAGGTAGTTCCAGAGGCCGGCAGCACGAGGAAAGAAGCTATTGGAGTAGAAGGCTGTCCGGCATCTGGGGACCTCCACAGTGAATGGATGGGATTTAGCTGATAGTCGAGTTGGTCAAGTGAATTTACGTCGAGGGGGCACCAGAGTAGCCAGTGCATCGGAGCATTGTTTCACAAAAAAAAAACATTTTCCAATCATTATTCATAGTATATATACAACGAGAACGAAAGAGATTGAAAAGAAAGGTGGAGTTCATTTTTTTTTGTTTGGAAAAATCAATTCTCAAGATAAACTTTAATCATTAAATGTATAGATTTTCACATCAGAATATCGAGTGATGTTAACGCAATGTACAATATTATTCCAAGGTGAGATCGAATAAATGACTAACAAACAAATTATAAAAAGGATATCTTGATACGAAGGAAAAATAAGTTTTACGGCTTAACATGTGTGTTGCTTTAATATATTTGCAAAATATAAGTATAATCGAAAAGTACTATTCAAGAGGTTTTCAAAAATGCATGTATTAAAACAAAAATCAAGGCTTACAGAATTTTACAACAAACAGGAAAATGTAACTTTTGTCGCTCAAAATTTTAAAGATTTTTAATAAATAAATGTACGTTATATATTTTATATATTTTTGTCCCATATAATAAATATATAAGAAAAAGATAAAAATGAAACACAAATTTCGTTGTCGCTATAAAAAAAGTAAGTTTTTCGAATCTTTTGTTAGAAAAAAATCAAATCAAATACTTTGTGATCCCTTATCATTTGAAAGGGATTTGGAAGCATTTAAATTGTCGAATAGAAAGTTTTCTGGTTTAAAACTAATAAATTAAAACCGATTTGTTTTAAAAGACAGACACATGGATAGGTATCCTAAAATAATAGTAATAATAATTAATAAATCCTTTTTTTTGCTTATAGAACTTTTGTTCAACAAACGATAAACAAAATCAAATGAAAATTGTGTGCAAAAACCGTCTAAGGATTGGAAAATAAATCAGATATAAAAAATGTTTGTATCAGCCCCTCAGAAGCTTGCAAAATGTTTGCTCCGTAATGTTTAAGAAATGTTTCAATCTGAGTTATAAACATGACCTGTTCTGGGGTTTCGAATCCTGCAGCCGGCTTGAATAATTGTCTCTACACTGACGATTCTGGAAGGATGAAACGTATATGTATATAGATAAACCAAATATTTATAATTATTTGTCACCCTGTACTGAGTAGTATTAATACAGCCGTCAAAATCATAGCTTTAATGCATGTTCCTTCAGAAGTTGAACTCAGTTTACATCGGCTGCCTACAATTGGTTTAAAACTCTCACTGATTTATGTAGTTGTTCATGGTGGTCACGAGGGTTAAGACGTTGGAATTTGGGTTATAAACCTAACTTGTTCTGGGGTTTCGAATCCTGCGACTGGCTTTAATAATTATCTCTAGACTGACGATTCCGGAAGTATGAAACGTATATGTATGTAGATTAATATTTATAATTATATATATATATAAAGAAGGGTAGTTTGATTAAAGCATTTCGTGAAATATGTATATAGAGGAGTCATAGAAAGCTATCACAATGCAAGAAATGGAAATATGTTTGAGTTGAGATGACAAAAACGAAGTGATTTTTTATTTTAATTTCTTTTTAAAATAAATTTTACTTGTTTAGTCAAAATTTCTATACAGTGATCCTATGTGTGTGTGACCGTTTCCATAATATATTTCGAGGTAAAAACCTCTTTATCAAATGGTGGGGGTTTCAAATCTCTTGAAAGTCATGTGAAAAAAAATCACTTCACTGAAATATTTCCATTTCTTGTATTTTGATAGCCTTCTCTGACTCATATATATATATATATATATATATATATATATATATATATATATATATATAGAGAGAGAGAGAGAGAGAGAGAGAGAGAGAGAGAGAGAGAGATAGAAGAAAAAAGAGTGATAAATATGCGACGATTGTCCAAATTTATTTCAAATTTCAATTGTTCAATGCAAGGTGCATTCAGTAATAAACTAGTGTTTATAATTCTTTCCTTTAGCCAAGGCTTTTCAAAGATCGAAATCTTATCATCAGAGGAGAAATACAGATGGATAAGTTGGCTTTCGAAAAAACCAAAGTTCAAATATTTGAAAAATATGAAAATTATTATTAAAAATTATTAAAATAATTTTTGTTAAAAAAACGTATTGAATGTAAAGAAAAGTTCTGTGAAAAAGATATGCAAATATATATATATATATATATGCAGGTGGGTAAAAGCTTGGACTCCTGATAAAATGATAGGGTTTCAATATCAGTCTGAAGCACACGCATATCTAGCTACACTGAAGAGCTGTGATACAGCAAAACAGTCTGTCTGTATATGACTATACATGTTGACCACTGTGGGAAATAGAATAGCTACCTGTCATTAGCAATAATGCAAAGCTCTTTGTAAAACCGAATAGAGCATACTTTGGCTGCTGATAGTGTTAATATAAATAGCAAGATTTCCATTTTTTCCTTATGCCAATGGTGCAGTGGATAAAAGCTCAGGCTGTCAAAAAAAAAAACGACCCGGTTTCAATCTTAGCCTGCAGCACTCGTATGTCTAGCTACACTGAAGAGCTGTGATACAGTGAAACAATTCTTCTGTGGATGACACACCCACATATATATAATCAGTTGTAGTTCTTGTCTATTTGTTTGTTCACAAACTCAGTTAGATTTTGGCGATAGACCCACATAACTTAGATAAGTATATTTCATTTTAATCGTGAGGTTTGTATTTGCCTCTAGACAACTTTATTTTATTTATCACTTGAAAATGCAAATGAATCCCTATAACTATATATATTCTGAAACTATATTAACCAGTATACTGGAATAAGTATATTTCCTATCGATCAAAATGGGGCACAATAATATCAGACATCCATGAATAGGAAACACATTATTTTACTTTATTTCATTTATAAATTGAAAATTATAAAAATTTAAAAATAAGAATAGAAATGATTATATGAGGTTCGGAGCTCGGAACACGAGTACACATGGATCCTCATTCATTCCGCCGAATGTTAAAGGCTATAAAATTATTAAAAATTATTTCAATAAATATCACTATACTAACACTCTGTCTAACCAATCAATACCAAGAACATCTTTGGGTCCCACTCTCAAAATTGAATATAAGTTTAAAAAATGCAAAATTAAGAATAAAATGTAAATGCTGTTATGGACTGCGGTGGGGGAAGAAGGACATAGGGCTCCTCATTCTTTTCTGGATAGCATCGAGTCTCCTTGCTAGTGCGTACGTATAATATATATATATATATATATATATATATATATACTCCTTTTTTAAAGTTTCTTGTAATGATTTTACTAATAGAGTGAAAAACATATTTTAATATTGTGTTGTGGCAATAAACTGATTATTATTATCTGCCCTTTGGCAATATGATTACTTTGTTTTTATCAGTTTATTTTTGTATGAACAAATTGCTTTCTGTATTTTGTGGTATTTTTTCATATTTCTTTATTATTTTCTCCACCTTTTCCAGTTTCTCCCCATTGTACTTATATATCTCTCTCTCTTTCTCTCTCTCTCTCTCTCTCTCTCTCTCTCTCTCGTTCATATATGTGGGTATTTTTTTCAATTTATTTCCAGCTTCAATTGGAAATATCTGTGACTACTGCTTTCCACATTGTGTTCGGCAAAGGTTGATATGTCACTCTTCTGGACACTCTCAGTTGAGTGCAATCTTTTGCGAACCGATAATAAGCCTATGAATATTTATGGCCTGTTGCAATTTCCTGAACTCCCTTTTTTTTTCTTCTGCTACTTTCGCGTTCACTTTCAATTCTATTCTTTCGTTTCTTTCACTTTCAAATCCATTCTCTGTTGTTCATTTCTTCTTTCTCTCCTCTTTTATGGCTTCCTCTGGTTTTGCTTATGCTTCTTGTTTATTTTATGGGCTTTCCATAATATAGATTCCTTTGGCCACACACACACACACATATATATATATATATATATATATATATATATATATATATATATATATATATATAATAATAATAATAATGGTAATAATCCAGGTAAAAAATATCCACAGGGTGGTAATCCAGAGAATTTTAACCGGGTTTATAAAAAGTGCTCAATATCAAAATAGAGCTTTATATATGATAATTTTTATTTACACAGACATGTATAAAATCTGCGACACTGGCATGTCGATGTTATCGATCAACAGTTACAATAAACTGAGATCTCATCAGGTAGAGTTAGAATCCGATCTATATATATATATGTAAACGTTACTTTTTAAAGGATACCTGTGTTTTACTTAGATAAATACCACCCAAATGAATAAATGCTAACGTTTTTTCATTTATCACATCTATATTATCATCAAAACGGCTCACTGTTAATTAAATCAATAATGCAACATAGTCTTTTCAAATATTGTATATATAGTACAGAGAAAAGACCCAAACCCACTTATTTGTATGCTTAATTTGTGTAACTCTTTTTAAAACAGTTTATAATAAATTAATGTTTGATGTTATTCATTTGTAATATTATTGTCCTATTATCCTATATATATACAATAGTTTTATCGATATTAATAAAAGTGATTTAATAAATAAGGATAAATTACCAAAACTTTGTTCATTAATTTTTAATTGAGGTAATTTAAATGAAAACTATTAGTTTATAAAATTACAAGATTTATACTTAAGATACATAATGTAAATTATGTATTTGAAAAGAATATTTAGAGCTACGGATTTTAATATTTACTGTATTGATCAAAGGACGAGTTTATCAGACATGTGTATGCAATGTGATGATGTATGGAAATGAAACCTGACTAGTGAAGGCTGGTTACATGCGTTGCATGTAGAGAAATGATACGATGGATGTGTAATGTGAGTCTTAAAGACAGGCTTAGATCTGATAACCTCAGAAAAAAATTGAATCTGGATAGTACAGGGAGATTTGTGCAGACTCAAATAATAATATGGGCATGTTGAAAAATGGATGATTCTTGGGTTAGTAGATGTAGAACAGTTAAGATAGCAAGTTCAGTACACCGGGAAAACATGGGAGAAATTGATAAGAAAGAACTTGACAGAACATGGGAGGAATTGATAAGAATGGACTTAACAGAAAGACTGATAAATAAAGACCTGGGCAGAGATCGGTTAGTTTGAAAGTCAATTTATTACATCCGTCCAAAACATGCCGGCATGTAAAACGGACATTTAACCGAATATGATGATAGTGAGAGCTGAAACAGAAAAATCTACAATGCGAAACAAATGAGACTCTGACAGGATTCGAACCAGTGCCTAAGTTTTGAGCCAATATCGTCTTACCCACTTGTATTACAGAGAATCTTAAAGTTAGCGAAGATCGAAATATTACTTAGGCAAATCACTTCCCCGTTTACGGCTGTTCTCTGTTTCTTTGTTTATAATTTACCATATCGCCTCAAGTTTTATACAGTCGGACACCCTATTCATTTGCCTCCCAATGAGAGCAGAGTTAGAACCAAGGTGGGTTTTTCATGTGGGGAAGGGTAACTCTGTATTAAGACAAAAATTTAAATCACCTCGGTCGAGAAGGATTTCTCCTTCACTGATCTAGAACAGAACAGATGAAGTATAGTATCAGAACAGATACTACACTTTTATCCTAGCCAAAAGGCCAAGGATTGCTTTTGTCAATCTCCATTTTCTCTGTGAATTCCATAGCTTATAGCCCTGTACATAATTATTTTCCCTTTAACATAATCCGTCCGGTTTGATTAGACTTTCTTTCTTTTTTTCTTCTTTTTATTTTGAGAAGTTTGATAGATATATATTGTTAAATATGTAGTTTTATTTCTTTTTTCTTTTCCCATTGGAAATTTTCGCCAAGTCCTATTGGCTTTTTCAACCAAATATGAAATTATGAAAATCAGTAGAGGAATGGCGTTGCTTTGTTTAAAAATTGGTCTCAACTGTTTTATGCTTTGCTCTATTTTCTTCTTGCGTGACTTATCTGTAGTTGACTTGATTTTGTTATTTCATTTTTTACAATAACATCTTACAACAGAAGTATTCGTGGACAAGCATTATTAAAATGTATTTTCATATCTGCATGGGCGAAAACACTCCATTCAAAAAGAAAAGAACGCATAAAACGGTTGAGATCAATTTTTAAACATATATATATATATATCAAGGGAGGCGCGAGAGTGCTCTATCCCTTAATAGACTTCAAAAACGGCCTATGCTAGAAATCTCATTTCTTTGATCACTCATAACTCAAAAACCAATAAACAAAATTAGTTAAAACTTTGCACAAAATTTTTTTTTATAGGTTCTATAAGTGTGTAGAATTTCAGCATCATTAGTCAAGGCAACCCAGAGATCCAGAAAGGTCAGGCATGATTTTGTGTTATCCGTATGTACATACGTATGTATGTGCCACCCTGTATCTCATCAACTATTTGAGATTCAGCTGATTTTTGGCAGAGATAGAGGTTCTAGAGTCTAGTTGATGGCATTTTAATTTCAGTTTACCATATACCTTAGTTTTCCAGAAAATTTCAAAAAAAAAACTTAAAAATGACCATTGTATTGAGGCATAGCCTTTACAAAAGTAGTGACATTCCATGATAGATGTCAGTATACTGAAATCATATGCCTTTAATAGGGTTAAGATGAAAATTCATATACACTAAATGTACAAAAGCAAGGAAATTCCCAAATGTTTACACTTTTATTGTCATTAAGGTTATGTGAGCACAACAGGGCTATGTATTTTATTGGTAGGAATTTTTCTTCAGCGCACGCACCTCACACACTTTCCACTCCTGCATAGAGATTTATACTGTAGTGATTTAATAATGAAATGGTTTGGTTGATATGTAGTCATACCCTTAATGACAATAAAAGTGTAAACATTTGGGAATTTCCTTGTTTTTGTACATTTAGTGTATATGAATTTTCATCTTAACCCTATTAAGGGCATATGATTTCAGTATACTGGCATTTATCATGGAATATATATGCATATATATATATATATATATATATATTTATATATATATATATATATATATATATATTAGTATGACTAAGATTCATTTCAGGGTATTTCCATCGTCTGATATTTTTTATGAAACATATGTAGAGTGAAGGTTTATTTTTAGCCCTGCCAATGAGCTGTACTCTCTTGCATAAATCTGACAAAGGGCATAGCTTTATTGTTCTGGTTGATCCTGATGTAACATTTGAGGCTTCTAACAGAAGTACATTCTTTTGAACATAGTTTGCATGTAGAAGCGCCAATCAAACCAGAGTGAAATCTTCCATACATTGATAACTTTTAAATCCGATATTACGGTGATAAACACTTCCCTATTCATTATAGATCAAATCAATACTGATAGAATTATGTCAAATTTATTGAATACATCTCTTTTGAATTTCTCATGATGGATGTGATTCCTTTCAAATGAAGTCTTACCATTCTGCAGTGACTTCCTCCTTTAAGAGCTAACAGAATCATCATTAAACTTTACTCATTGATTTTGGAGGTTTTTTTTTTAATTGAATGTTATAAGTCTTGTACGATTCCGTCTTTCTGAAACGTGATTTAAACATGTTTTAAATCCATATAATTAATTACTTAATAACTCTACCTTATAGAATTGATAAAATTGAACATATATTTATTTGCAGATACGGATTAATTTACATCGGTAATACTAAAGTAATTTTTCCTAAGCGATTTTGAATTAAGTTGTTAAATTAGAAATAATAATTTTCTTCTATATATAGAAAATTATTATTTCCTCCCATTCCTTTGTTTATTTTGCCTTGAATTCTGCCTTTTTTTTCTTTTTCTATTTCTATTTTTTCTATATCTATTTCTGTTTTCATGTCTGGGCTTTCTTCATTTATTGCTTTCCCTCCTCTTTTTACTCTCCTCTGTTCCCTTCCTTTCCATTCTCATGTCTACTGCCTATATAATGTTCCAATTTGTAATTAAAATCCATTCTAATATTTTTAGGCTGGGGAAGTCTTTCGATCAATAAAGAGGAAATATTAGCTTTGTACATGAATTTGTATTGTAACGTTATTCACATTTTCATTTTTTTCAACATTATATATATAATGCATGTGTTTGTAATTAGATTGCATTAGTTTAAGCATAATTCATTGAATAAAATAGACATTATTGTGTGTTTATTAGATCTGTTGATTATTCTTTCCAAAATTCTAACAAATTTACATAAGTTAGTTAGTAATTGTTGTGGGTGAACCTACCTACCTTTTAATAACTAAATGGTAGCAACCGGCTACCATAAATACCGGCTTTTGCCGGGAGAACATTGGTACCACATTTTGGCATTAGCACTGCCAACACTGACTTGTGTATAATTTCTCTGTTCAATACAATTCGTTATTATTATCTCTAAACCTGTTGTTCTTTTATTTCATTGTTGGTACCCCTAAACGGGTCCACAACAGTAATGTAAGTACAATTTCTCCAAAAGTTATGTTGTTTTGAATTTTCATTATTTTACCATTCTTCTATTAAATATTGAAGGTACGTCAGTTAGTAATCATTCGAAGGATTTATGTTGCTGAGAGATTGTTGTTAAGTTAAGCAGGATGTAAGGGTCGGCAACAGGTCATTTATTGACCTTTGGTGCCATTGTCTCCCATGGGAACAGTAGAGAGAGGAAATGATGTGAGATGAGATAGGCTAGGCATGAATACTCAGGGAAACAGACTTGGGAAATTGATGCTATCGGACGTAGGTAAAATGACTTAAGAATCAATGATAAGCAAAAAGTAAGGCACAAGGCTACAAACCTGCAGATCCCAATCTTTCTTGTTGTTGTCACTAGCAAAGATGAAGGTGACACTAACTGGCAAATAAAATGGCCCTTCTTCAAATTTGGGGGCCCGCGTTCTTTTTCCTTATGTTATTGTTCCGACTTTCATTCCAGAATGAGAATGCCCCTCTACCAACCGACAGAGAGGCAGCCATCAGAGGATGGCAGAAAACCTCAGTGACGATTTGGGATAGTGTCCTTAGTCTCGGAGGACCGCTGTGGTTGAAAACCAAAGATATGATTGAGCCATAAGACTTGTTACTTTGCATTGCGAAAACAAACAAATATTTATTTGATAGTGACATTCAGACTGGAGAGCTCCCCTTGGGGAGGAGGTAATTCAGCAGTTGGCCGAGATACGTACAAAGGAAGAAGAAGAATCTTTCTGAAAAATGCATGATGCCGTGGCGCTTCCAAAGTGCAGGTGTACCATTATTTTCTCCAAAGGAACTTTAAAATGCAATAATTCTTTATCAAATCTAATAAAAATTTAAAAAATATTTTAAATTAATTTAAATTATTTTAAATTCATTAATAATTTTAAGAAAAACTCAAAACAACAAAATAATTTCGATGAATTTTCTATTTTCTAAAAATGTTTCTATTCTTTTCTGAGACAAGTTCCTTGCTATTTGCAATTTGTTCTGCAGACGACTTTCAATGTCTTCCAGTTCTAAATAATTCGTATTGCTTTTCCATCATAAATACATTTGTCTCCGTTTACATTGTGAAAAAGAATTCACATTGCATTTCTATGGTAAGTGATTTTGATGGAGGAGAGTGTTAACGCCATTCTTTCTCACCATTTTCACCGAATTAATTTCGACTCGATTCGTTCGATGGAATAATGGAAAAAGAGTCAAATAAAAGAATGTAATCAGAAAGTTTATGTTAACAATTTTGGCAATGTTGAAAGAACTGGTTTGAAAATTGAACAAAAACAAAATGTTACAAGCTGTTTTTTGTCTTGGAACTAATTATGGAAATACACAAATCATAGAAATGATTGGAAAGATTACCTCGTTGAAATAAAGAAAGTCATAGGATCATTGAATCCGATCGCAATATGTTAATGGAATTATCAAAAACAATAGTAAAATGATGAAGAAATTTCTTCTTTAGAAATAAGGAGGTGATCTGAAGAAATAAAAGAAAAAAACACATGATTAGATTTTTGTTTCTAGGTTAAACTACTAATAATATGATTATTAATAGTAGTAGTAGTAATATTAATAGTAGAATTAGGAGAAAAGGTTGATGCATTATACTTATGACTAGCTTGACACTTAGAATCTTAAGGATGCGTTCTGCCAAATTTGGTGCTATTCTGGCCAGTAATTTTGGAGCATTTTTATACACGTTCTTATTAAGCAAAGACGAAAAAACGGAACAAATTGTTTATGCAAATTGATTGCAAATAATTGATTATAATGTACAATTCCGGCACTCGGGATAATCAAACAAGAAACACTGTTAATTCATTTAATCACCAGAAATCAGAAAATTATCAAATCTTACTCAAATTAAAGTATATCTTTCTTCTTCTTTTTCTTCTATATAATAAAGAAAAGACAGTCTGTTTGTCAATTAGATCTTACTTAAATCTGTTTTGATCAAAATGTCATTGTTTGTCAATTGTGGTCATCGATCTCATTCCGACTATGTTCTCACAAAGAAATTTTAATTCCAATCGATTTTACCGTTTACTATATTTAATCCACTTGATATTTTATTTTGGAAGAAACAGAATTTCTGTGCACCAGTGTCAGGCCTCAGAAAATGATATCGACTTTAAAAAGGTTAAAAGCTGTTTATAAATTTATTATAATTTATTTTTAATGAATATCATAATTACATTTGTATATACATCATTATATACAGGCCGACAAAATAAAACATTACTTGCGTTTTCTGCGCGTCTTTTTTTCCTATATCCATTTTGCTTTTGCCTTCTACACACGAGCGCTCTGATCATTATTTATGTACATATATAATAACTATTTAAAAAGGACTTATTTTAACATTTTACTACAGTTTCACAGTAAATCCGATCGTCAGAAGTGGATTTCTATTTAACACGTCTGTATACATTTGAATGAGAGCTCAAACTAGCTAGAATTCATATAGAGTACACACACATATATTTATTGTATATACCAACTTCCTGTGTAAAACATTCTGGTTTCAAAAGATATATACTTCTTTAAAAACTATATTTAACGGTAGTATTGCATATATAGTGACTGTATACATGAGCACTTCATTATTATAATCAATGTGGGCGAAATGAGTGAGATATTATAGCAGTTCGTTCTTACACTTGAACCATATTTTAATGAATTTTTTGGGTCAAACCAGGAGAGTCTAGGTTTACGCCGGATGGGGACAGGTAGTATTTTATAAATGGTACACGTTTTCAAATTTTAAATAAATAGAAATATGGGTTCTACGGTTCTGGTATATAATGACTATTAAATTGTTTTTAACGCCAATACGTAGTTAAAACAAAATAAATTGTTTTGGACTATTAAAATTATTTCCAACGCTATTGATAATGTTTACCCATTCATTTATTAATTTTATATTATCGCTTATGTTTTAATTCATGTTGTGAAACATGACGTAACTCATAAATTTATGACTTTACGCCAGAGCTATAATTACTTTGTCAAGGTAATGTTTTAAGCTCTATTTATAGTAAAGTAAAAATAACTCACTTAGTAGAATGTTAAACTGAAGATCTCAAGGTGTCGATGTTGATTTCCGGTCATGGCATCCGCTTTATTTGTTGGGAATTCATTATTTGCTATTAATGCAATATTTTTCTATTTCTAAAAGTAATTAAGATCTCTGATATTTCGAAATGAGACAAATTCGGCAATGTACTTATTACATTTAAAAAAATTGTGACTGACGGAAATATTGTGTCTGACAGACGGACAAAATCTATTTATATAAGGTAATAATAATAATAATAATTAATTGAAGTTTGATTGAATAAAATTTTCTGTCAGATTAATCCATCTGCTCAGTAAAATACCTTTTATGTTGCTGTTAAAAGCGACTATATATATATTTTATGGCAATATTTTGAGTATGTTGTTAAAAAATAAAACTTAAGAGGCCTCCAGAGCATTTCCAAAGCCTTTCTTTTTATAGTCTTCCAGTTGTTTTGAGATCATGTTGGTTGGGAGGTTCAGAGGTAGGTAGCGTC
The DNA here is from genome assembly GCA_963556195.1 of Sepiola atlantica. Lineage (NCBI taxonomy): Eukaryota > Metazoa > Mollusca > Cephalopoda > Sepiida > Sepiolidae > Sepiola > Sepiola atlantica. Next base: position 82,188,243 of record OY744522.1, read on the forward strand.
AGCAACTCTGTCTCCATGCTTGTGAAATGTCATGAATATTTATACAGTTATTTCGCAATGATGATCAGTAATATACAGATTGAATCAGCTGAAGATCCTGAGATGAATTAACATCAACCGAGAAAAGAAATATTTTTATTCCAATTTGCATTGATTAATAACGTATTCTTTATTTCTGACATATCATATTTTTCTGCCTTTATAATTTTATATAAATGTGTGTATATATAATCTAATTTTCATGAGGTTTCTAAATGCAAATTAAAATATGAATTTTTCATCAAAAATGTTTTCCATCAGATTTTTCAACATTTACCAAAAGGCAATGTGTTAACATTCATGGTAACCCTTTATCGGTCAAATTACTATATTTGGTAACTTAAGTAGGCTTTCCAAATGGCAGTCCCATAAGTATATATCTAGCCACAGACTGATGTTACAGGTCACGTGCCTACTCTTGTTTTGAGAGCTTTTATTGCAGAATCATATTTCCAATTTTAAGAACTTTGACTGAAGAAGCTGAGCCTAATGAGGCTGTAGCTGAAACGTGTATGCACATATGAAGCCAAAGTGTTTGCATAAATAATAATTATGCTAGATAATTGTATAGCCCTACTTGTTATTGAACACGATTATATAAACACAGTTTATTCTATTCCTATGAACAAAACTTCATCAGAAATATGTGTGTATATATGTATATATGTGTGTGTATATATGTATATATATATGTGTGTGTATATGTGCGTGTGTATATATGTATATATATATATGTGTATGTGTGTGTGTATATATGTATATATATATGTGTGTGTGTATGTGTGTGTATATATGTATATGTATGTGTATGTATATATGTGTATATATATGTGTATGTGTATGTATATATGTATATATATATGTGTGTATATATATATATGTGTATATGAATATATGTGTGTGTATATATATATATATATGTGAATATATGTGTGTATGTATATGAATATATGTGTGTGTATGTATGTGTATATATATGTGTGTGTATGTATGTGTATATATATATGTGTGTATGTATGTGTATAAATATATGTGTGTACATGTATTTGCATATATATATGTGGGTGTATATGTGTGTTATGTATGCGTATGTGTGTGTATATATATGTATGTGTGTATATATATATATATATATATAATTTTGCTCTTGACTTTAACGATTTAACATACGTTTTCGGTTATTCTTGTTTTTACATTTTCTTTTTTCTCCAGCTTTTTATTGATGATTCGACGAAGAATCGAAAGTATTCGTGATACATATGAAACATTTATTAATCTTTTTGATTTTGAAAGAAAAAAGATTATTAGACAAATTGAAAAAACAAAAAATGGTATTATTAAAAAGATTTATGTTGTGTTTAACAATGTTTACACACACACACACACATATATATATATATGCAATGTGTGTATATATTATATAATGCTACCCTGTAAACAGCCCTCATTTCTAATGACAGAAATCGAAAATAAAACGATAAGCGACCAAGTGATATGCATGGGAAATATGAGTGAAAGCCAAGAAGCAGAAATGAGGGAAAATAAGATTTAGAAACGAAGCAAGCTGAGTCAGACTTCTATATAAGCCTAAAAATCATCAAGTGTCTCTTTCTCTCTGCCTGAAGCATGCACCTAAGGTATATAAAAAACTATATATTTTGGGTAAAAATGACTTGCGTTGATTATTGATGTGAACTGACGATTCAGGTCACAGACGATTCTATGAAGAATCGCTCCGCAGAGATAAAGCCTTTAACCGTTCAGACCCTCTCAAGTAAATTTTCATATCAACACCGAGGAAACAAAGTGGTATACAACATATATGCATGTTTTATCTTGTTCTGGTGAATTATGCACCTTGACCAGGTTGAACCGGCTTCATCCAAAGGAGGAAGTTTCTAGATAATATTAAATTCATAAGTGTTCTTCACTCGCATATGCATTCTGCTTAGATGAGATCATTTTAACAATGTTAGTTTTTGCAGTTTTTTGCAGGTAGGTGTTCCCATCCTCCCAATACAGCACCTTGTCTTCCCAAATGTTTTTTGTGGTAATCTCTATATTCACAGTTTTCAGAATAAGTTTTTCATTGTTTCGAATAATTTTTCGTGTAACTCTCTTTTCATTCCATCATCCTTAAATCAACTCCATAATTCTAGATATCCCAAGCACTAGGGAGCATGTAGACCTGGTTTGAGTGCATAAGAGCGATATGACAACCTGCAACCTGACTGATGGCAACCGTTTTGTTCATACCGTACGAAGGGAAAGCATGAGATGTTGCCTGGTGTTGACCACTAACACTAGAAGCAGCCTAAATACTAAAACCGCATGAACTGTTTCTATAATGGGTGCAAGACTATTAATAATAAATGTTCATATTCTTTTCATAAAAAGATGGAAGGGATGTAATTTTTGAAATCCTAATTAAAATCGGTTCAATTATTCCCCTTTATTAAAGATGGTGAAAAAATTAGTGCTTGCATCACCCATATTGACAACTTCATGCGAGAAATGAGTTTTCATAAGATTGATCCAGCTGCTTATGATATGGTTTTCTGCCGAAAGACATCAGAACTTAAAATTAAAAAATAATATTCCATCAAGCAAAACATCTCGATGGCAGAGATAGAATAAAAATCAAAACACTTACTGTGTAATTAAACATTCTTTTTTTCTGCAATATCTTCACCAGTCGGATGTGTGTGTGTGTGTGATACTTGTTAAGTGATCAAACGCACAATTTCCATTATTGCCTGATGAATGGGTAGAAATGTATTATATTTGGAGTCCCAGTCTCAGGAAAAGAGTACATATGAAATATTCAATAAAGAGACCCATACTTCCTTTATTTATGAAAAAAAGAAGAAAATCAATTAGTATTAAGGTACTTATCTTTACAGACTACATGAACTCTTCTGTCTCACTATAAATACCGGGAGCACATGCCTCTCAGTGTTAAAACCACCCCAGTATAATACTGGTAGTCAGACAAACATTCAACAACTTACTTTATATGTTGCATTTATACTTTTTTCAATATACTTTGTTTCACTTAATCCCGAGTTTGTGTCTTCTTTTCGGGCCCCTTACAGGTCCATAACAACTGGCGACGAGGAACATTAACAGACTCTTATTTGAGAACCTTAAAAAGAACGAACATGCAGAAACCAACGGTACACTTTTCCAACAACCTCCAAAGGTCAAAAATAGGCTTCATCAGCGGACCAAGAAAAAAAATCTCGTAAGTTGGATTTTTTAGCCAAAGTGATTTTTTTTCTTTTCTTTTGTCTGACGGAGAAACCAACTTATTCCTCTCAAAGAAAGAAGAAAATCAGTGATTTTATTTCTATTTTGGCACTGTGTTAATTTTGAACAAGAATGGAATACATTATTTTTTTCTCCAACAGAGAAAAAAGTACCACCGTCGAAATAATAAACCTTATTGTTACTGTAAAAACTACTGTTATGTTAAAAACTTACTTTAAATGAAAGTGATTTTTTGACTTTTCGTATTCTATAAATACACATATAAACATGGAAGATTTAAAATCAACCTTGCGGAACTGGTAAAAAACTAAATGCAACAACAAAATCAACGAAGTGAGACTACTATAACAACAACAAAAAAACCGAAGATTTCAAAATCTTCTACTGGAAAAAAATCAAAAAAATCGAAGTATTACTACAAACAATGTTGAATAGAGGTCAAAATACCGAGAAGGAAAATGTCTTTGCTCAAAATTCCGTTTGGAGTGAAATAACTAATTTTACTTATTCACCAGACGATCATAAAACCGTTGCTTCAAATTTCATAAGGTATCAAGATCTATATAAAATATTATGTTTCTGAATTTTTTAGATGCGGGTTGATAATTTGTATAATTTGATTATTCAGACTACTGTCCGCAAGGACCCGTGGCACAGTAAGTAAAATTCAGTTCTAAGTGATAATCATCTGAAGATTGAAGGTTCAATCATTGATGCGGGCGATATGAAGAATTGCAAATTACTGAAGACTTCTCCCAGTTATGGCTGACAGAACCATAAATAAAGGGTTCCGTTCGGAATTCCGTCCAGATTCCCGAGTCTGACAGATATTCCCAGTTAGAAAATATACACCTAAAGAAGGCCGGAGGTGACATCGGCCCACACATTGTGAGAATAACACTCAAGATAAGAACAGTAGTCCAAATTATACAAACTATACAAAATAGATTGCGAAAATTGGGCAGACTTTAAGAAAGTTCGCTAACTGCTCCGAAAATTAAGGGCCACTGAACATACCAAATTCGTAGACTATATTTTACCCCCTTCCAAAACAGTGACTTGACTTTTTCTGAAGCTGTTAGACTTTTAACATAATTATTTAACCCTAAAACTTCTCTCTTTTACAAAAGGTGGCAGTGTATGAACTTCACCAGAAAAGACTACTTTACTATCACGTCAATTGTTAATAAACACTGTGATGATTTCAAATTAGCTGAAATTAGCGCAGATAACTTGAAATGCCTAATATTCGTGCAAGGACTTAGGACGTAGGAAACAGACTAACGTCATAAACAAGTTAGAAAGTCAGCCAAATTTAACATACAGAAAATAGCCGAAGACTTGTAAGTGTTAAACAAAATTCTCGAGATATTGAAGAGTCGGGCAAGAAAGATATGTCAAAACTCACATTTTATCTCTCCTTCAAAACAAGTCAAACCACAAAGAGAGCGTATTTTCATGCTCCTACAAAAACAAATCACCCCAATAAAAAACAGAAAAAATTACCGCCTAGCCCCTGTTTCTGTTGTAGATCCCTTCATTGGGTTATGGATTGTCCATACCCTTTTAAACCTGTCTAACTTGTAATAAAGTAGAACACAAGAGTTTACATTGCAGAACAAATAGAGTAAATAAAAGTCGGGTCAAATCCACAAAACCAAACGAACAGGACGGCATAAATATAAGAAAGTACGTACAGGTAAAAATTCTGAATAAAAATGTAAAGTAATAGCTAGACTCTGGTTCAGACGTGTCGATAATTAACCTGCATACATGGAAAAGGTTGGATAAACCAACTATGAAAGGAGAAAAACTTAAATTTGAGGGTGAAATTATGACCAACGTTACTTTAAACGGAGCTACCAAATAATTGAAGATATTCCTATTAAAAATACCGACAATTTATTTGGCACAGACTGAATGCATCAGTTCAATATATGGGATTTTCAAATTAACACATTTTGCCAGAAAGTAGAAAATCTGACGACCTAGTCTGAAAAACTAAAGAAGGAATTGGAAAAAACCTTTCCCAAATTTGTTTCCTGGTGGTCTAAGTCGATGTAAAAAGATGCAGGCATAGCAAAAAAAGCCAAACCAACCGTTAAGAAACAAAAATACCAAGTATGCAAAAACAACCCACAGAGAATAAAACCTGCAAAATTATTCCATTTAATCAATTATGAGAAACAAATAAGGTTGTTCATAGATTATTTTTTATTGTGGTAGAATGCCAGCATTCTCTTATTGCAGTAAGCTTTACATGGAGAGA
>OY744522.1:82201320-82238820 GCA_963556195.1 Sepiola atlantica
TGTTTGAAACGGTTTGAAATCGGCCGACTTGTAAATAATTATATATATATATATATATATATATATATATATATATATATATATATATAATTATTTCCACAATCAGACAACGCCGCAACCTACAACCTATGAAAAGAAACAAACCGGAAGTCCTAGACTCGAGTTTCGCCCTCCTTTGGGCTCATCAGTAGAACACATCCGAACTCAGGATTCGAAACCCGAGTCACTTGCATGGTAAGCGAGTACTCTGGGTTAGCTTGTTGGATGACATCGTCCTAGCGAGTATAAAATCCTACTTGTGAGACATCGGCCTGGGTTCATTGTAGTTGGATGACTACACCCCTTGTTGAAAAGAGTAGGTACATTCCACAGTCAGCCATCGCCGCGGTTTGCTTAATCTGTGTAAATTAATAGACATTCTTGTATGTGGCGAGGTAGCTCAGTGGCAGAGTACTCGCTTACCATGCAAGTGACTCGGGTTTCGAATCCTGAGTTCGGATGTGTTCTACTGATGAGGTCAAAGGAGGGCGAAACTCGAGTCTAGGACTTCCGGTTTGTTTCTTTTCATAGGTTGTAGGTTGCGGCGTTGTCTGATTGTGGAAATAATTATATATACCATCTCACATTCAAGAAATCTTATATATATATATATATATATATATATATATAATTAGAAAAATGAAATGAAAATAAATTTGGACAATTTACAATATTTATTTATTCATGAAGTGTTCAATCAAGGAAGATAAAAATAGAAATTTTACCTTTAATCCATAGATTTTCAAAGATAAATTCTTCTCATCAGAGAACAAAACAGCAAAACAACAAATTACTGGTTAGCATTAATTTGAAAATTTAAATATTGCAAGAAAAATATTTTTTATCATCTTTTTAATGAAAAAGAGTAAAAGTAAAGTTTCGAAATTGTGTGAAAAAACAATGTCTCCATACAAACATTAAAAAAAACATTCAAAAATGCTAGAAATAAGTTGAGCAATGAAGTATATAAATCGAAAAGAGTTCAATGGCAAAATTCGTGGGCAATCAAGACATTGATTACAATGAAATCCAAAGCAAGAAATCAGTGAACATTGATGAAAATGACTCAACTAAAATCTGAATCCAAGCGTCCGTAGAAAATCAGTATATAGATAGTCATCTTGTTGTAAACAGAGCTTCTTTAGCAAGCAGAATTCAAATGCGAACTGGATGGTCACACGGATGAATTGAGAAATATATATATATATATATATATATATATATAATATAAAGTAGAGACGTTTTTTCCCCTGTACCTTCTCGGAGTATAGGAAAATAACCACATGCATCACAGGCACCACTCACCACTACTCACCACTATATTACACTTATTCACTCGAGCGTGTTTTAGTAAATTTGTTATTATTTTTTTCTACATAACACTAAATATTACATTTGGCCCACCATCCACGTCTCTCCGAAAAACCAACTCCATATAGGTGGTAGCAAAAACTTTTCTCCCTAACAATTCTGTACTGTCACTCTACTCATCGACACCGGGAACTAATAAACACAGTTTACTTTTCACAAAACACCCAGTTCTAATTTATTATTTGCCTGGTATTAATTTACTACATAATATAAAGCAATACGCAAAGACTTAATGACCGCTCCCGTTCACTCCGATGATTTTCCGCGAATATCAGATTACGTTACTTCAAATTCTACCTATCACTTCTAGATTTATATTCATTCCGGAATTAAGCGAATGAAATTAACGAACACAGTTCCTGCAACATATTCATATTCATTCAATATGGCGGCTACAATTTCTTGATCGAATCGACTTCCTATTTAATTCAATAAGCACCAAGATACTGGTAGACCCCAATACATTTACATTTTCAAAATCATACACATTTAACATGCATATTATAGAAAACTTGCCCAAATCCAGTCATTTTCATCATCTACAAATGACATAAACCGTGTCATTGCTGAATCTTAACATAACACGCATGCCCATAATCAAGCTTAGCTTAATTGACCTATTTTCACATGTATTTTTAACTCGAAACGGTGGCTCATATATATACATGTTTCATTATCGCCAGTTGCAGCGTTTGATCCCATTCTACTATACCACTTTTTTCTTTTTTTTTAAATTCATAGCATTCGCAAACACGGTAGTGGGGGGGGGAGAAAAAACAATAGGCCGTTTCTTTTTTTATTCGACGTCATGCAATAGGTAGTACTTTCTCCCGTGCAACGCTGGGCGACGGGTTCCGCTAGTATATATATATTATGATGATTACCACTTCTTTACAGTAGAAGGCCATCCCTACAGGATTGCAATATCCGGTTGTGGGCATGCAGATGGCTTAGCTGGCCTGACTTATTTTTTACAAGTCTTGCTGCAGATATGACATACAAAGTTACTGATTCTCGTTTGTATGTAACTATATTAAACTTCTATTTGACACTTGTTTATTTGGCTCCTATCATGGGATCTCATGTGACTCAGTACATCAGATCATGACATACAGACTCTGCCACATAAACGACACACATGACAAGGTTTAAATGTGGCTGGGACGTTTGGCACTGATTGCTTCCGCAAATTATGTTTAAAGATAGAGTACTGTATACACTTTGCCTCAAATCTGCAACAGCCATCCTAGATACACTTGTGCCAGACCGATTGCTCCAGAGATATCGTCTCCCAGTTCTCCACATTCATATCAAGGGTTTCAGGTTGTTTTCTATTACATCTCTAGGTTTGTGTCTCAGACGTTTTCCATGCAGCAGTTCCCCACATGACAGTTAATTAAGGGGCCTGATTATCTCCCATCCTAACTAAGTGCCCTGTTCAACGCATTTGACTATGTATAATATGCACTTCTATGCTCGGCACTCCAGCTTGCTATAGAACATTGGTGTCTGGTGTATATGACTGCCGCTTAATATTTAGGATCCTCCTGAGACACGTGTGGTGGAACCTGTCCAGAATCTTGATGTGTCTGCAATATGTTGTCTACATCTCCGAAGAAGACAGAACAGACAAGACGCATGACACAAAAAGTTTTATTTTGATGTTAATGGCTCTGTCTGACCACACACGCCTTTCAAACTTATTAAAAGCTTTGCTATCTTTTCGATTCTTAGAGATATCTCAAAGTTGAGGGATTCATCTCGGGAGAGAGTGCTACCAAGATATACAAATAAGTCAACTGCACTTAATCTAGTTCCTTTGACATAGATGTTGGGCTCTACATATGGGAGTCTTGGAGGAGTAATGAGCATTACCTTAGTTTTCTTCAGATTGATGGTGAGTTCAAAAGTGGTAAATGCTCGAGAGAAGAGGTCCATTATCATTTACATATCCTTCCCTGTGTTGGCAATGAAAACTGCATCATCAGCATATAGGAGCTCCAGTACGAGGGTATTGAAGGTCTTTGACTTTGCATTAAATCGGACTAGGTTGAAGTGGTTCGGAAACGTATGAGAACTACAGTTCTTAAAGGCGTGGGATAGGGCCGTTGCAAAATATATAAAGAACAACGTCGATGCAAGACTGTCACCCTATTTAACACCGTTCTTAATAGCTATTGGTTCAAAGAGTGACTCACCGAAATAGATGTGTGCCTTCATGTCCTGGTGAAGTTTTTTAAGTATTTTTACGAATCCTGATGGACATCCAATTTTACCGAGGATTGTCCATAATGCTGCTCTATTAACGTTATCGAAAGCTTTTTTCAGGTTTACAAAAACTTGATACCCGTTGTTCAATGGCCGTTTCCTGAAGTTGTCTGCCAGAGAATATCATATCTATTGTGTCACGACCTGATCTAAAGCTGCTTTGACATTCCGGAATAACAGAGGGACACACCCACATAGTAAGCCAGTTAAGCAAGATCTTTGAAAATACCTTACCCACCGCTTCAAGAAGGCTGATACTTCTATGATTGCCACAGGCTGATCGAATTCCATTGTCCTTGTATAACGAGATCAAAGTTGTGTCTATCCAGTCTTGAGTTACAGGGCACCAATCCATATGTCAGATATTAAACAGTGGATTTCTTCAGCAATATGAATTAAAACACACACATGTTTTAAAAGTAATAAAAAACAGAAAAACATGATATTTCACTCTTTTACAAGCTTCCTCAGTCTAAAGTATACATATGTGCACATGCAGTATCCATGTTTCTACATACATATAGTGCACGAGTTATGGAAGAATGAGAAAGATTGTATATATACAAACTAGTCTTCCTCTTTACTGTAGTTCGATTGAACACACTCGCCTCTGCTGCTAAATTTGAATACCTGCCTTTTGCCATTTTCACTGAAACGTTTTCACCTATAAACTCCAAATGTAAAATGCATAATGTAATATTCAATGTCAAAACATTTTTTTTCTGCTGGCTGTTTCAAATCTGAATATGGTCTGAAGTATACCGAAACAACATATGAACTAAATAAAGTCTTTTCGCATAAACATATTTTCTAGTCGTTATTTATATCACATCACATATAGCGCATACATAAATTAACTACCTATTTTTATGAAATTGAAAACGTTTCTGTACATTTTCGCATTGAATTATGCTGATCATTTTCAAGATGTTCTCCATAGCTTTTCACCTAGCATTCTTCAGACTATGCATGAAGAACGTAAAGCAAAACGCTGTCAGTTATCATTCACTGTCACCTCCATGTCTCCAAACTGAAATCCACACACTTTTGTGGATAACGAAACAGCTGTCTTTGGATGGCTATGTTATATATATATATGTGTGTGTGCTCCCTATCTATAGGTTGAGCTCTCTATGAGAGGAAATAATGGTTTCCTACTAGCATCAAACAATAACTTTCTATATAGAATACATTTGTTGGGTTTTCTGACAGGCGTAATAAAATATATATATATATATATATATATATATATATATATATATATATATAATGTATACATAACAGCAAGACTACATATATAATGCTTGAATTTCTTCTACTGCCAGTGGCAATGGCCGACGTTGCAAAGAGTTAGGTACTTGAACTATTTGCTCACATTTCTATGTGACTGACGGTTCGGGTTTCGAATCTCAACATAGATACACTCGCTACGTCTAGCCACACTGATGGAAAGCTGTCTGTAGATGACTATTATATTTATATAAAATCATAAGCTGTGTATATAAACAAATACATATAGCAAAAGACAAACAAATATGTGTATGTAAATATGTGTGTCCATGGCAAACAGCCTCACGTTAAGTTGAGTTAAAGGTCTGGACTTTTAAATCTGTCTGATTTGTGGATTAAATCTCTAATATTTGGGCCCCTGTCCAAGACTAATCTACTTACAATGTTTTTGCTTTGTCTTTTTTCTTGTTTTTTTTTTTCTTTTCTTTTGGCATAAAACAAACAACATTCAGATTGTCAAGAAAAAGGAAAATGAGGGAAGAATCTGGAAAGGTTGATTAAAACGCTACTGCTATGAGTTGTAGGTTTCTTTCAACAATGTTACCTGTCATCTCTCTTCTCTTTTAACCGTCATCTACCAACACTTAATCTAAATATATAAATACGATCTTTTTATATTTGTGTGTATGAATCCATAATTTTATCAGTTGAACAGATACAGAGTTGAAAATTTGGTATAAGGCACACAAAGTGATATAGGTGAGTTCAGCCCAATAGGAGCATGCAGAGTATTCTGAACAGTTCTTCTACTATTAGAAAAATTAAGCATTTGAATGTTATGGATTGTGGAGTAAAATTGTCTTTAACTTTTACAGTTTTAACTATTTAAAAAGATAAATGTGTGTACTATATATTTGGCTTTTTTTACTCAAGTGTCACCAAATATCAAAGCCAAATTCCACTTGAGAATAAGGCTAGAATGGTAACTAGTTGAAACATGAGAGGATTGAAGATGGAATTAACTAAGTTTGGTTATTTGTAGAGACGGTATGTGTCTTGTAACATATAAGAACCACTTTTATTCTGAGGAAATGTCAGATGCCTCTGCCAGTACAAGATAAAATATAAGTAACCAATTTCTGCAAAATGCTCATTGAAAAATAATAAACATTACTAATTGCTATCTGAGACTACCAATTCTTGAAGAAGTGATAATTCGGTCTATTTCAACGAACTGTTTATCTTGGTTTTGACATTAAACTACATTCGGTTATGAGGCCCTAATTAGGGAGCCTTGAGGGCAGACGAGTCACCTCTTTGTTACCATCACTCTCAGGGCGACTCTAACCAGTGGCATGCAGAGGAGAAAGGGGCCGACAGTGCAGTGGCCTTGGGCATCTCTATTTAGGGGAGCATCCAATCATATTCAAAGTATCTTCCTTTCTCATAATATTTCTCAGTACTAGGATTTATACTTGAGTCTTTGGGGTATTACCAAACCTCTGCATGCAACTGACTCTAACACTGAGTTGTAGTACCTGTCAGGGTTAAATAAAATCAGTCCTGCATATATGAAATTGCGTCCAGTGGTATGCCATACATTTATATCATGAATAGCTAGTTAATGCAAACACCATCAATAAAACAAAATAAACAAATCTATCAAACCAGGTCCAACGTTGGTGTGGGTTTTTAAACATCACGTGACATAAACTTATATAATTGCCACCCTTTTGTAATGCCATCTACTAATATCGTATCACTACGCAAGTGACACATCAAAGTCGAAAATGCACATGTAAAAAGAATTTCAGACATTAATTTATTTTTTCTTTGCAGTTTAGAAATAGGATATAAAATTAATTATTTGCGAACATGAAAAATTGGATAGAAAACTAAACTGACAAAAAAGATGTATCGTTTTTGGGCAGAGATAATAGGTTGGAATCCTTAGATTTAACTACTTTACTAGAGAGAAACATTAAGAAATCATCACCATCATCATCATCATCATCATCGTCATCATCATCATCGTCATCAACAACAACAACACATTCAGTGTAATGTCCATTTTACATGCTGGCATGTACTGGGCGCTTTTTACAAATGTATTTCACAACTAGCCTATCTCTGGCCAAGTTTTTATCCATCTTTTTTTCTCTCAAGTTCATCCCATGTTTTACTTGAGCTTTTTCTGCCAACTGATCTTGCTACCTCAACTGTTCTACATCTACTAACCCAAGAACTGTCATCCATTCTTTCAACATGACTATTAATTCGAAACATGGAACAAAGTCTTTTAATAGCTTTTATTGGCAAGCCACATTCCAAAAACTAAATCTACAACATAATTATATTTTTTTCTAATAGAGTAACATATTTTTGGAACAAATTTACTATTCCGGTGAAAATAGCTTCAATGTAGAACATTTCATAAATGAACTGAATCGATTCAGAAATGACGGTAAAGGAATGAATTTACGAAGACATATTTGGTGTCTATCTGATGAGATATTCATGAGAATGTGATTAGTATATTCATATTATGTGAGACTCAAGATAGTTGTATAATGTGTGTATGGATATAAAACTTGGGAAAAAAAGATTAAAAGTTGAAATGAACTTATTGATTAAAATAAAAGATGCCTAACGCCGCATATTTTATATAAAGAGCAGCTGTCCGTATGTGTGCACCTAAAAGTCAGAAACTACACAAGATACACCCACAAAGTTAATATATACTTTTTTAGAATTACCTCAGACAGAATATAGACAGATTTGTTTTTTATATATTTACATGCTTTTAATATTCATTCTTTTGGGGTTCAACAGGAATAAAATTTGTCGTGGGGGGGGGGGGTCGAGATTAGGGTGATATTTATTTTTTTCCATCGACCTTTGGTGTGAAACGCTACTTGTCCTGACATTTGAAAAAATATATATTTTTTAACATATAAATGTGATCTTTTATGCAATCGAGAGACTAGGGAGAGATAGAGGGAGGAGGGATAGAGAGAGTTCGAGAGTGAGAAGGGCTGTAAAAGGAAGATGTTAGACACGCTTTTTAACGGGTAGCCATGCTAGTAATAAATGAAACATGCTTAAATGTGTATCTATTATGTAACTAATTTTTACCTGTTTTTTTTTACTGAATGATGGTTATTGTTCTCAAATAAGTTCTGACAACATCATGAACATTTTGCAAATTTCAGAGTAATCATCATCATCATCATCATATTCGGTTTAACGTCAGTTGTACATGTTGGCATGTGTTGGATGACTTTAAGGCTTTAAGAAATTGACTTCCAAACTAACTTATTTCTGTCAAGACTATATTTATCCCTCTTTCTTTCCATTTTTATCACTTCCTCGCATATTTTCCTTGGTCCCCCCCCTGTGAACAAAACCTGTTACTTTAACTGTTCTACATCTACTTACTCAAAAACTCTCATTCATCATTCAATGTGGCCATACCTTTGAAGTTTTCTGTTCTGCACACATCTCCCTATACTGTCCAGATTAAACCAAATTTGTAGTTTAACAAAAACGTAAGTACAAATTCCCTGCTCAAATCCTAATTTTAAAGTCAATATTTGATTATAGGGCAATACAAAAATCCTCTTGGCAACCTTCTATAATGGTGGTTGCTTAACCATCTTCGGGATCACAAATCTTTAAGCTATGGATTTTCATTAAAATAAGAAATACGTTTTTTCTCCTTCACTATCATTGTATTTACTTCCTTCCCATCGTAGAAAGGTGTAGCACAAGGCCGGAAGGTGAGGAGGGAAAAAGCCAGCACACCAGAAGGATGGTGCACTCTGGCCATACAAAAAAAGCCTGAACATTCTCGTTGGCATTCCCAGTAGAGGCACCTCAAGTGATTGGCAATAAACAAACCCCCTTCTCAAAGAGAGTAGGTAAAGCATAAGAGGGTGCAACTCTCAGGACAGAATATCTCACCCAACACTCCCTCACTATAATGGATATTTTGCGTGTGTATATTATGTAACCTAAAAGAATGTTAGGTGAAAACTGTATAACGAAGAAATAATTCAACAAAATAAAAAAAAAATGTTGAACCCATAATTTTTTGGAGACTCAGAGCCTCAAAGCTCCGGATCAAATGAAAAAATAAATACCCGTTTTTACTATACTATAATATCAATGTTTGTGCTTCATAGGTGTAGCTAAAACTCGGAAAATTATTAGTCATTGCATTTAACTACACCTCTACATAAATATGATTGCAATTCATGTTAAATAATATTCTAAGTTTTGCTACACATACAGACATAAAATTTACATGATGTCACATACACACGCACACTTCACTATTTATCTCTCTTTTTCTCTCTATACTTATGGATTCAATAGTATAAATACCTGTCATGATATTCCCTATTGTGTATCCTGGATTATTACAATCTTTTGTTTTATAGTTAGTTTTATTACTTTTACTGTTAATAAATGGATACAGAGAAAGAGAGGGGAAGAGAAGTAACAGAGGCTCGATACTGTATAAAACAAGAGTGGGATGCCACTCAAACAACATACATTGAGAGAGGGTGAGAGTAATAAACAGAAACTTAGTAAGAGGTGACTGACTTGGTGAGTAAATTGCAATTAAATCTCATTTTTTTAACATAAGTCAACCCTCAAACTAAGGAATATGTTGACATGTAGTTTGTGTGATTAAAATATAGAAAAAAGCCCTAAAGAAACTAACGTTGATTGACTCGGCTTTAGTATAATTTATATTATATATATGTAAAATTGCTATTTCATGTATATATATATAGTATTATAAGGTAATATATATTGCGTATAGATATATTCAGTATTCACTTTAATAGTGCTCAATACGTGAGTAGAACTTAGTAGTATATTTTTGGCAAGTAAGCTACACAGAAACGTTCATGTTTCATTCTTGAAGGAAATCATCATTTAGCCTGATGATTTCCTTTGGAATGAAACATGAACGTTTCTTGTAGCTTACTTGCCATAAATATATTTTATACTTCCATATATATATATGATAACCAAATATAACTTATTTGAAAAAAAAAATGTGTAGCTGTAGTTTCTAGTTGCTTTATTTAGCAAATGTCGTCAGATGAATTTTCAAAAAATAAAATAAAATTTTTTTGCAATTTCTTTTCTTTTAGAATAAAAAATCTTGTAGTATTGATAAATGTAATAACATGAAACTGCAGTCAATCAACCTTTTTTTAAATAATTCATATTTCATATTTTAGCGTAATTCTATTGAATGCATTTGCACATCCATCATTTTAGTCAGTAATCTTATAATTACATAACAAGAATATACAGATCATATTTTCTAAAATATTTCATCACTTTGTCCTTGTAATTTGATCTTCTCCCACTATTTCTGAATTCATTCACTTTATTCTTAAAATGATTTACAGTAGACCCATTAAAAAGTGGGTTCCATTATTAGCAATTTCATTAATTATTTTTAAATCGCAATTAAGACACATTTCATTCTTCTTTCTAGTAAAGTAGGTAAACCTAAGTATTGCAACTTACGTTTAGAAGGATGTTGTAGTTTGCTTGAAGCATTGTGCGTAATGTGTAAGAAGTTGAATTTTGGAGACGGTGCCAATCCAATATGGTAGAAAACACTGTTGAATACGAGACAAGGTAAACGGATCAAATGACAATATTGAAGAATTCAATAATTTTCAATTAACGAATCAAAATGGTATGAATGGTGTCATATTTTAAAAAATATTCTAGGTATACCTCTTTTTCAAAAAGAAATTACCACTCAATCTGGAGTGTGTTTTTCTGTGTAACTTATTATCATATTCGATTTAACACTCGCTTTATATGCTGACATGTGTTGAACAGCTTTCAGAAAATTGACTTCCTAATTAACCTATCTCTAGCCAGGATTTTATTATCCCTCTTTCTCTCAAAGCCATCCCTGTTACTTCCACCTATGTTTTCCTTGGCCTTCCTTTGCGAACTGAGCCTGCTATCTCAACTCAACAACTATTAAGCCAAGAACTCTCATCCATTTTTTTCAATGTAACTGTACCAACAACATCTTCTGTTCTGCACACACTTCCCTGTACTGTCTACATTTAATTTTCCTCTGGGGTCATCAGATCTAAGCCTGTCTTTAAGACTCGCATTACACTTCTGTTGTATCATTCTCATATCATTTCTCATCATGCAACACATATCTTCAACCTTCAATGGCGAGCTTTCACTTCCATGCAACATCACACTTCGTACACATGCCTGAGAGACTCTTTCTTTGGTAACAGTAGTTTAAATCCTTTTATTGGTTTAAATTAACATTTAGCACTTTTTAGTAATTAATTGACTTAGATTTTAGTCGGACGATTTGTCATCTTTAAAAGGGCATTTTATCATGTAGTGTATCATGTAGTTAAATATTATGACATGTTACTTTATTTTAATATTCTGTGTTTTGGTTACATGTATGCAGGCACAAAATCTCCATTATAATAAGTGATAGACTGATTAGAGTATCAGCTTGCTCAATAGCAAATGGGGTCTTTATATTAAATAACGATTTAGTAAATAAACTAACACAACATAAGGAAGAAATAAGAAAAAAAGATAACAGGATACAAATAAGTATTGCAATGAAAAAGAACACATCAGGGCAGGTAGCATAATGATTTTATTTACTTATGAAAGTTAAATGATAGCATTGCAGTTGTCAACTTGCAACTACTATATTTAAAACCAGTCAGACATTGGTTATAATATATATATAAGTTAATCCAACAAAAGATATAAGAGGCAACTAATATCTTTTAATTAGTGAAACATCCGGATAAAAACTGAAGCTCAATATACTGGATAGAGCATTAATAGCATAATATAAAATGAAATAATAAAATAAGGTGCGAATCAAATTTTATTAGAATCCCAAGTTCAGGCAAAGTATCTTAAAGTCCTTAACTCATGAGTTTTCAAAGATAATTCTTATCCTCAGAGGACCATTACCGCAGTGACATCACTGCAGGTGATAAAATTACACTTTGAAAATACATAAAAATATATGCAAAAATGCATAAATGTATATAACACATCAAATATATCAGCCCAAAACATACTTTTGTTAAAGCTATACAATCCAAGTCATACAATTTAAAACAAATTCAGGAAAGATGTCCAAGAGGTTGATTGAAGATTGATCCAGGTAGTGAGTGACAGTCCAAAACTGAAAAAATTGATTAAATTAAAAAGTTTATCCAGTGATAAAGGCAGTATAAAATAAGAGTAGGGTGTTAAACAAGATGCAAAAGAGAGGAAGAGAGTTATAGACAGGCACTTAGTAAGCGATGGGTCACTTGGTTAGATAATTCCAATTTACGGCTAATCAGAATAATAAAATGAAAATTTTTTTCAAACATAAAAAATGAAGAAATATTTTAACATGTATTTTTGTGATTAAATAATATAGAAAAAACACCTTAGGGAAACAAACGTTGATTAACTCACATTTAATATAATAGTTACAACTAAATCACGTTGACTCGTTGGGTTCCCATCAGATCACCAAAGTTAAGCTATATTGAACCTGGTCAGTTCTTAGATTGGTAACTATTGAGAAATACTAGTGGCTGTAAGTAAACACCCCCATCCAAATGTATAAATACGCACCAGCTTTACTGGGAACTATAACCGGCGACAGACTAGCGTCCTGTCAGAGGGATCGTTTAGGCGATCTTTTACACTTAATGCTATAAGAGCAGGGACTATTTACGTAATTTATTCATATTATCCTCTTACTCTCCCCTTCTTATGCTGCTGCTGCTGCTACTACGAATCGCTTTTCCTCTATTCCCCTCTTTCCACCACTTATCGTCTCATCCCCTTTCCCTCACCATCTAATACATTCGATGAGCAAACAAATAGAATTATCAGTTTTAGTATTATATACATTCCAATGTTTTGTTACAAACATACGGACACAGAAGCTCCAGTAGAGTAAGAATTATTTTCTTAATTATTCTTCAAGTGACAATTCACGTTTTATTTAATTATTTATATTCAATAACTGGCATTTCTTTTCTATCGTTCTAAACTGCTTTTTATCTTAAAGACAATCCTTTATCTCTTCCTTTTTTACTTCTTTTTAAATGGCAGTTCGGGGGGGGGGGGCGAATGTATAATTGGAGTATGTTTACCTCGCTTCTACAATATCTATATAATAAAATTGTCAGAAAACATTAGCATCTAGCTGTGATAATTAACGTTCCAACTTTTAAAATTAACTTTGTTTAAAATTATAACATACTTTAGAATTTTTATTTAATTAATATAAAGACCAAATGATACCGTAAGTAATTCAATAAAACTTCCCAAAAATCTGATTAAAATACAGAACCAGCATGCAACAGCTGTTTAAAATGTATATTATTTCATAACATGTCTATTTTGTTGTTAAAAGAATAAAAACAAATTAAAAAGTATTTATCTAGTTTAAAATTTCAACATTTCGTAAAACGTCCTTTTTATCACTGTTTCTTTTTTTTTTTACATATGTAAGGAATATATGTAAAAAAAAAAACAGCAATAAATTCTTTTACTGAGAAGTTTTTCTTGAATTCTTTTACCAAAAATGTAAACATTTTCTCACAAAAAATAAGAGAAAAGACAAGCCGGGGAAGGGGGTTAATGAGCGAAGCAATACGGAAAGTAAAAAGACTCCCAGGCAACGCTGGGTAGATGCGGCTAGTTATTAATAAAAGAGACGAATTGTTTTGTCATTAAACAAATATATTTTTATTTGTTCAGAAAGTTGTGCTTGATAATATGGTAGCAGTCTGTTGTGAAAGGTTTGTTTGTTTTTTGTTTGTTTTTTTCTTTTTGTGAATGTTTTTGAGGAGGATTCAAACCGGAAGTGGCTGAAACAAACATTTGTGTTGTTCTCTTTTTACCAAACATTGCTTCCTTTTTATATAGACAACCTGTGGGTGTAGTTACAGACGCACAGAAATTTAAAAAATAATTTTTAGTTTGGCTTGAAAGGCACTAAATAAGTTAGGTTTGATTTCCAACTCTTACCCAAGACGGAAGCTTAAAATCCAATTGTTCAAATCAATAGTAAAGAGTGTTTTTTTTTTGTATGGGGCTGAATGTTGGGAACAATCTTTGGTTATACTTACCTGCCACAGGCTAAGTAGGTGTGTTCTTACCAGTCGGGGATACGTTCTCGACATCAGTCCAACAGTGACTTTGTTGCTGTTGGGCTGAAATATGTTTCTGTTCAGTTCCAGGAGGTTCACCCTCCCAGGCTTTACCTTCTCTTTGATAAGAGGTTAGTTTATTGCTAATCACCTGAGGCGACCCTACCCTACCTAGGTATTTTTTGTAGGCCACAGCACACTAATCTTAGTGCACTGGCTTTTCACACCTGACCTTGTGTTTAGCCTCCTGGAGACGAGGTAAATAAAAATACTTTGACCTTGTATCTAATCCCCTGGAGAGGAGGTAAATAAAATACTTTGACCTTGTATCTAACCCCCTGGAGAGGAGGTAAATAAAAATACTTTGACCTTGTATCTAATCCCCTGGAGAGGAGGTAAATAAAAATACTTTGACCTTGTATCTAACCCCCTGGAGAGGAGGTAAATAAAATACTTATTTACAAGGAGCTTTATGATGAACTAAGAAGCCTAATATCAGTACTGAAAGTAACAGAATTAAAGTTCATTGAGCACATGTGAAGGAGGAAGGAAGAACTGGTACACCAGTTGCTCCTATGGAAATCAACTCTTGGAAAGAGAAAGCTTATACCAGCAGTGACTTATGCGGAGCAGTTCAGAAATGACACAGGATTGACCACTGAAAAATTGAAAAATATTATGTATAAACGTGAACAGTGGAAGAAACCGGTCAGTGATGTCTGAGTAAATTTTTCATAAGAACAAGAAGTATGTATTATTTAGATTATTCGAACTACTGTTCTACTCTTGGGATTTTATTCTCACACGTTTCAGCCGATGTAACCTCAGACCTTATTCAGGTGCATCTTGTTGAAGTAAGGAATCTTTGTGTCAGACTCGGGAATCTGTACAGAATTTCGAACTAAACCTTTTATTTAATCCACGATGGTAGATTGTTCTCGTTCTATCAGCCATGACCGGGTAGAAGTTTTAAGTAATTCTTTATTATATTCTTAGTAACGCCTGTACTAAGGATTTAACCTTCAACATCTAGAAAACAGTCACTTAGAACTGATTATTATGATTATTACTTATCAGTTTATCTGTTGCATCACTGGTCTATGTGGACAAGTCTAGTATGCATTTTGGAAGCCTTAAACCAATTCTCCCTTTTAGATGTGTAGTGTTACAACTTATTACTGAATATATATATATATATATATTTAATGGTGTTCTATTGTATTTATAATTAATGATTCCCATATTGTATTAAATTCTATACTAGGTCTAGTTAGGAGGCTATTGTCGGCCAACATATGTGTTGCTTCTTTGAGACACCTTACATAAATAAAGAGTTCAGTTTGAAATGCCATACAGATTCCCGAGTTCTACAAGACACACCTGAAGAAAGTCAAAGGTTACATTGTGAGAATAACATCCAAAATGAGAAAACTACTTCAAATAATGAAAATTATCAATCCTCATCTAAAGAATTTTGAAACATAAAAAGAAGTATGTTATATTATTTAAAAGGTTCTACTTAGACTTAGAATTGTAATTGTTGATTTATTTATTAATTTTTGATTAATATGGATCTAAAAAAATTTCTGCGTACACTATAGTTCTTTTTAACTCGCTAATTGTTAATATATTCCAACTACTAAGATCAAACATTACGCAATTACAAGAGTGTAACCATCGATACGAATCCATAAATTAGTATTCATCTCCTCCTCCGATAGCTAAACAAACGTTGCACGTTCAAGGAGGATCTGCTCAATTAAGGCATCTTTTAGCATCCAATTAGTTTGACCGGATCAGCTTGAAATATCATTATGTCCTTGGAGAGTTTTTATTTTTAATAGAGATAAAGATGACCCCGGAAATATTGATGTGTATACGTGACCGCGTTTTACTCGTGCTTGCAAATTTCCAACCAGAGAAAGATCCAAGATTTTCCTGTGAAAAAATAGGTCATATATAAAAAAAGAAAAACAACAAAACAAAACGCCCCATCATAGCAGGCACTTAGATAAATCCAATTAGAAATGAACGTGAAGTGATCAGTTTAATATGGCCAACACCTGATTACGATTTAGTACGTGCTCCACTGGCCCAATGACAAGGAAATAATGGATCAGATTCCGATTTTTAACTGTAGATATAGACTAGATAACACGTTACTACAAATATAAATGAGAATTTTTAAGAAACAAAAGCTGACATTGTTATCTCTCTCGATGGCCGAGTTGTTAAGAATGTTGGATTGGAGTTATCTGGGTCCAGGGTTCAAATCGTTCGACCGGCAGTACAGTTATGTAAGCAATACTGATGATTGTTAGTGAACATGAAACATACAAAAAATATATATATGTCAAGTTGTACTTCCAGTTTGTCTGTTTGTTCAGAAACTCCTCCTAGGGTTTTGGAGATAGACCTCCATAATTATATATATTCTGAAACTAAATTATCCAGGGTACTCTGATAAGTATGTTTCAATTTGATCAAAGAGAGTACAACATTATAGTGAGGTCTGCCTTCTTGCGTGCAATCAATAAAAACGAAATACGTGTTATTCTATTAAAACTTGAAAATTATAAAAATTAAAAATTAAGAGTAAAAATGTTAATAAGGGCTTGGATCATGAATGCGCAATGTTCCTAATTCATATTCTTAAAAAGCGAGATGTACTTTAATTAATGTCACTTTACTTCCACCCAATCATCTAATCAAGTCCTACCCCAACAATTGAATATGTAAAATGTAAAAAAAAAAATACGAAAGAAAAAGTAATATGATGTCCTGGGCTGGGCGCAAAACGGCATAGGGTTCCTCATTCATTTCTAGACAACACCGGCTCTTACTGTAAATTATATTAATACAAAAGTATCTGTATTTGATTTCTTCATTTTTCCCATTCAATGCAGACCTAAAAATTATACCAATTATACATAATAGGACCCTCAGAATTGTTTATAGCAGAGAAAGAATGGTCGTACATGCACTTGTCATGATAATGGTCGATGTTCTATTTAAAAACTGTTCTTTGACTTTATAATTAATCAAGTAAGAGAGATAATTCTATTTTAAAAAATACACAAAAACAATAGTGTTATTTCTTTTTATTTAACAGATACTTGACTTTATTTCAGTGGGGGAGGGGGACTTGTTACTAGTAAATATCTTATGCATCGATTTTTTATGCACTTACATTGAAGTTTTATTTCAACCAGATGTATTACATACAATATATGGACCAAGTTATAAGACAGCGACATTTATTTGATCCCTGAATTTATTGTGTATGTATATGCTGTTGTGTATGAGTGTGTATATATATATATATATATATATATATATATATATATATATGAGTTGAGATCAACAAAATTTGAACATTGTTCCAAAACCAGCGAATTATATGGCCTACGATCGTTTCCAAGACGATTTGGGAATATTTTATTTTGTATTATTGTTCTGAAGACTCCAAACCGTCTCTTCATCAGCTGCCTTTACAACATCACATCCAGAAGACCTTCAAGAATGAATATCTGGAAAAAACATATATTCAGACAATACTGGAGATATAAACTCTCATCATGTAAGCACATATTTTCCATCAGTCAGTTTAAAAATGATATAGCAGTGAAGGTACCTAAGAAACCGAAATAAAATAACAAATTAAATATTTAAAATATTCACAATATAGGATTAATCAGGAAGAAAAAATACATCCATAAATAGAAAATAATTAAATTAAGAAATAAATTAAGAAAAAATAAAAATGAAGAAAAATTAGAATACTAATAATAAGGAAAACATACTGATAATAATAATAATAATTATAAAATAAAATAAAATAATATAGAATATAGTAAATACGAAAATAAAATTAATAAATAAAAAATAAAATGATAAAATTTATAGCCAATAATACTATATAATAATAAATATACTATATAATAATAAAGTAAAAAATAAAATAAATAAAAAATTATAATAAAAACAAAAGTAAATAAAAATAAATGTATGAGAATAAATTTAGGAATGAATTAATAAACGAATGAATAACTAAATTAAATAAAAATGTATTTTATTTAAAAACAACAAGATACATTAAAGTCTAAATTAATGAATAGTTGAAATAATTACAAGATAAAAATTCTATAATAGAGTAAAACTTAAAAAAAGAGGCAAAATGCCTTCAAAATACCATGTGTTAGATGCAGATGTTTTTATTAAAATTAAAATACTATTTTTTTTTTCATCTTGACTTTTCTTCTAATAATTTCGCTCGGTATCACAAGCTTCATCAGAGATTTAAACAAATAAAAGGTATTAACCATATTTTTTTTTTTGTAAGAATCCTTCCTGGTCGTGTAGAAGTGTGTGGACTTAACGGAGTAAATCTCTCTTTTAAATTTGAACTTAAATCGCGCATGGTCGCTGGTTGGTATAAATTTGGGAAAGAGAGTATATAGAAATATACCGAGAAATAAAGATATAACTTGAAAATACAATGTCACTTTACTTTCACCAAATCAAGCGTAGCGTCACTTACTTTATGCATCGTTCCTTCGCTTATAGAAGTTTGAATGCCTGTACGCTTTCGCCGCCGTTAATGTGTTAAAATTATCATTGTTTATAAGCTGTTCAGATACTGGCCTAGCGGTTAGCGACGTTGGACTGTAGGTTGAAAAATACTTGTAGTCCAGGGTTTCGAATCGTGTGACCGGTGGTGAATAGTCGTACTTCTATGCTGATGAGTCTTGATTGAAAAGAGACGAAACGTATACGTCCATAGATAAAAATATAAACAATAACAAATATTTATATTTGAAGCTCCTCGTTAAAAAGTAGAGCACTGTAAAATGGTAGTAGTAACACAGCGTAGCGTCACTTGCTTTATGCATCGTTCCTTCGCTTATAGAAGTTTGAATGCCGTTAATGTGTTAAAATTATCATTGTTTATAAGCTGTTCAGAACTGGCAGTCCAGGGTTTCGAATCGTGTGACCGGTGGTGAATAGTCGTACTTCTATGCTGATGAGTCTTGATTGAAAAGAGACGAAACGTATACGTCCATAGATAAAAATATAAACAATAACAAATATTTATATATATATATATATATATGATGATTGCCTCTTTTTTTTTTACAGAAGAAAGCCATCCCTTCAAGATTGTGGGCATGCAGATGGTTCAGCAAGCCCGACTTATTTTTACAAGTCTTGCTGCAGATATGACACACAAGACCACTGGTTTCTGTTTGTATGTAGCTATATTAAACTTCTATTTGACACTTGTTTATTTGGCTCCTACTGCGGGATCTCATGTGACTCAGTAGACCAGCTCTTGACTGACAGACTTTTCCACATAAGCCACACACATGGTAAAATTGAAATGTGGCTATCGATGTTTGGCACTGATTGCTTTCATAAAATACGTTTAAAGATGAAGTACTCTATATGCTTTGCCTCAAATATGCCACAGCCATCATAGATACACTTGCGTCAGACCGATCACTCCAGAGACACTCTCTCCCAGTTTTCCACATTCATATCAAGGTTTTCAGGTTGTTTTCTATTACATCTTTAAAAGGTAACTTAGATTTGTGTCTCAGACGTTTTCCATGCAGCAGTTCCCCACATAATAGTTGCTTAAGGAGCTTGTAATCTCCCATCCTAACTAAGTGCCCTGTCCTGCGCATCTGACTACGTAAAATATGCACTTCTATGTTCAGCACTCCAGCTTGCTCTAGAACATTGGTGTCTGGTGTATATGGTTGCCATTTAATATTTAGGATCCTCCTGCGACACGTTTGGTGGAACCTCTCCAGAACCTAGTTATGTCTGTGATACATTGTCCACGTCTCCGAAGAATACAGGAGAACATACAAGACGTATCTTCTTCTTGTGTATTTATTTTTAGACCTTCAGCTCAGTTGCAGTGAGCCAGTCCAGAGTTTCATTGACCAGGTTTATAAGACCTAGATCGCCATTTGGTGGCCGGTGTTTGAGGCAGCTGGTGATGATGTGTTCCACGGTCTGCAGGGGATCCCCACATTCGCATTGGTGATGCTCCACCTCTTCATCGACTAGCCAAAGCGTCCCACACCTATCCTCAGGCAATTGAGCGTTGTCCACTGCTTTTGCAGCAGGTGCTGGCCAGGGACATCTGTGGGGTTCTTGATATAGTGGTGAAGCCTGGATGGTTCTACTGTCTTCCACTGCAAACGAAGGGGTGCTGGGATTTAAGGCACTTGTGTTGAGGGCTTTTCATGACGATCTTGTGGAAAAGATGGGATTCGCTCGTCTGTACCTTCCGGGCGAGGGCCAGCATGGCTCTTTCTCATCTGGAGCGATACTGGCAAGGATAGGCAGTTGGTGAGTTGGAGTGGCTAGTAGTAGGCATCCAGAGACAGTCTGTAGGGCGTTATAGAAGGCAGTGTCCAGTTGTTTCACATGTGGAATGTGGCATCAGACTGGAGCACAGTACTTAGCAGACCAAGGCCTCAGTGGAGATGTGCAGTGTCTCTGTAGTTACTCTCCATGTGGTACCAGTTAGGCAGAATATCAGTGCAGCATGGGCGGTGGTCTTTGTCTTGGCACTGTCCAGGTGTTGTTTAAATGATAGTGTTCTGTCAAGTTTCACGTTGAGGTACGCAGGGGGGGGGGAATTGGGACTGTAGTCGGGCATTGTCAACCATTATGTTTATCTCGTGGGTTGCTTCCTTGTTGTTAAGGTTGAACATTATTGACACAGTTTTCTCAACACTGAGCTTGACCAGAACAACATCAGCAAAAGTTCATGAGCTGCTCAGGGCACCAGGATGTGACTCTGACTTATCCACCGACTACACGACGCAGGAAATTGAGCAAGCCATCCAATGCCTGAGGACTGGCATGGCACCAGGCATGGATAGTATCCATGCAGAGTACATAAAACATTAACGCATAAAGGCAACCGACTGGCTGCACTTTTTTCTCTCTGCAAAGCTGCCAAAGATCCGGTCCCGTGCCAAAGCCTAACGAGCCAAGCGATGACCCCCCCCCAAGGGATACCGGCCCATCTCACTGCAGTACGTCCCATCTAAGCTCCCTGAACGCCTCATCCTGGCTCGGATCACTCCAGTGATCGACTCCCAGCTACCTAAAAAACAAGCTGGCTTTTGAAGTGGCAGGTCAACAACAAGACACATGACTTGATGTGTCTGCAATACGTTGTCTATGTTTTCGAAGAATGCCGGAGAACAGAGAAGACGCATGACTCATACACACAAAGTTTTATTTTGATGGTAATGGCTCTGTCTCAACACACGCTTTTCAAGCCTACCAAAAGCTTTGATAGTTTTTCAATTCTTAGAAGAATTTCAGAGTTGAGGGATCCATCTCAGGAGAGAGTGCTACCAAGGTATACAAATGAGTAAACTGCATCTAATCTAGTTCCTTTGACGTTGATGTTGAGCTCTACATATTGGAGTCCTGAAGGAGTATCGTGCATTATCTTAGTTTTCTCCAGATTGAAGATAAGTCCAAAGGTAGTACATACTCGAGAGAAGAGTTTCATTATCATCTGCATATCCTCTTTAGTGTGGACAATGAAAACCGCATCATAAGCATAGAGGAGCTTCTGTACAAGGGTTTTGAAGGTCTTGGACTTTGCATTAATAGTTCAAATTATATAGAGAACAGTGTCGGTGCAAGAATGTCACCACCGAAATGGATGCATGCCTTCATGTTCTGGTGAAGTTTTTTTTACTCATTTTTACTCATTTTTACTCATTTTCATGAATCGTGGTGGGCATCTAATTTTACCGAGGATTGTCTATAATGCTTCTCGGTGTCGAAAACTTTTGTCAAGTCTACAAAAACCTGATAGAGTGCTACCTGTTGTTCGATGACATTTTCCTGAAGTTGTCTGGCAGAGATCATATCGATCGTACCACTACCTAATCTAAAGCCGCTTTGGCATTCCGGAATAACAGATGGGCACACCTACATAGTAATCCTGTTAAGCAAGATCTTTGAAAATATCTTACACACCGCTTCAAGAAGGCTTATACCTCAAACTTGCAACAGGCTGATCGAGTTCCTTTTTCCTTGTATAACGAGATCAAAGTTGTTTCTATCCAGTCCTGAGGTACATGGGGCACCCATCCATATGTCAGATATTAAACAGTGGATTTCTTCAGCGATCTTGTCAGCCCCAAAACAGATAATCTCAACAGAGATGCCATCAAGGCCAGGTGCCTTCCCGATATTAATTCCCTTGATTGCATTATGAATCTCAAGGAGGGTGGAGTGATCCATCATCACATGGTTGATAGCATCCTGCGGCAGACTATTGATAACCTCATCATCAACCACTGACGGATTATAGAATAGATTCGTTTCATAATATCCTCAGAACTTTTATGGAGGAGAGACTCATCTTTGGACCTGAGTGGCACCATAGATAAGGATTGTGGTCCGAAAACATACCTAATCAAGTGGTACATAGTTCTCCTATCTTTTCTATCATAGACCTTCTGTGTTTTTCAGAAAAATCCAGCCACAATTGGTTCTTCATTTTACAAACATTGCACTGAAGTGGCGACTTTGCATTCTTGAAATTATTCTGTAATGAGTCATGTTCTTTTTTCGGGTGCACTGAGGTATCACCTGTTTTTCTCTTCAAGAAACTTGTTAATTTGGTAGTAATTGTCATTGAACCAGTCATGATGATTCCGCTTCTTAAAACGAAGAACCTCGACGCTCGTCTCATATATGTATATTATTTTTATTCAATGGACACTATACATTATTATGATCATCCATCAGTACCTTTGGTTTTATGGAAACACGGGAAACTCAACCTGCATAGTTGAAGATACCAAATATGACCGGTAAGGCTCACGGGATAGAGAATTACCATTGTGAGTCACAATATTACTACATCGGCTGATGAACCGGTCACACGTTGTATCTTTAACCCTGTGGGTTGAGTTTCTGGGTTTTTCTGTGGAACCAAATGTACTGATGGACGATCATAATATTGTATAGTATCTATTGAATTAAAATGTATACGCTCTTGCACAAGTAATTGAATATTTTTGTTATTTCTCCTATAACACTGAGTTACACTATATATATATATATATATATATATATATATCTATATATATATATATACATTGGCTTGGTGCAAAATCAATGGCGTTTTTTGACGTTCAACTTCAAAAGACCATAACTTCTTTTATACCAAACTTTATTAATCAAAATAAGAACCATTAGAATGAACACATTTTTGCCAATGGGAAACAACTTTACTTATTCTATTATCATAAAAATCCGCAGTTCTGGAAGCGGTGAAGTCATTGAAGGCCGATTCGGCATCATCTCAGCTTTTGAAGCATTTCTCACGCTGGAAGTTGTCGAGATGCTTGAAAAAGTGATAATTGGTGTGCGAGAGGTCTGCTGAATATGGCGGATGAGGCAGAGTCTTGTAGCCCAATTTGTTCAGCTTCTACAGGGTCAGTTGTGCAACATGCGGGCGAGTGCTGTCATGGGGGAGAATTGGTTCCTGCCTATTGACCAACTCAGGTGTATACGTTGGAGCTTCTGGTGCATTTAGTCAATTTGTTCTCCGCCGTAATCGTTTCGCCCGGATTCAAGAAGCTGTGATGGATGAGACCGGTCACAGACCACCAAACAGTCACTATAATCTTTTTTGGGGGGAAATTTCGGCTTCGGGAAGTGTTTTGGAGCTTCGCCGCCATCCAACCACTGTGCGGAACATCGCCGATTGTCATAGAGGATCCACTTCTCATCACACGCACAATTCGCTTGAGAAATGGGCAGTTTCTGTTGCGCAGCAAGAGCGTAGAAGACACCTAAAAACGACGATTTTTTTGATTATCATTCAATTCGTGTGGTACCCATTTATCCAGCTTTTTTGACTCCCCTATTTGCTTCAAATGGCGAACGACTGTTGAGTGGTCGACCTCGAGTTCATCAGCAACTTCTCGTGTGGTTTTGTGAAGATCGGCTTCAATTAAGGCTTTCAGATCTTCATTATCAACCGCAGTTGGCCAGCCTTGACCGTCTTCATCTTCGAGGATTTCGTCATTTCTTGAACCACCTTTGTGCCATACATTCGTTAGTGGTTCCTGGGCCAAACGCATCATTGATGTCACGAGCTGTCTCGGCAGCTTTTCGGCCTAGTTTGAACTGGAACAAGAATATCATACGGATTTCAATTTTGCCCATGCTGTCGAAAAGCCTGCAAAAACAATAATTGAAGAGATTAAAAATGGAAACGAATAAAACGATTCAATAGAGCGAAAAACGCACTTTAAAATGACCTATAACAACGCTATATTTATCAATAAATTAATTCAGAAAACATATATAAATATAACATATGTGAGAAAACGCCATTGTTATTGCACCAACCTAATATATATATATATATATATATATATATATATATATATGTGTGTGTGTGTGTGTGGTTGCTTGTGTACGACAGGTACTGTTAGAATATCTATATAGTTTATTATATGCTAACTCTATCTATCCGGCATTGCTCTGGATTAATTTAAGTTTTCAATTTTGCTTAGCTTTCATAAAATGTTGTCACAAATTCGCCGACTGCAACCCCATACAAAGGGGTAAGACCTCCGCCCCCCGAAAACGGGGCCACCTGTAGGCCATGGGTGGCGACCCATGATGCCTTAGGACAAGATTTGGTGGTTGAGCCATTCTTCTAATTTGGCCCTTACTTCAGCTAAAGGAGAGGTCTGATATTATCAATCGGCCGGTCACATCATGCCCTAGTATCTATAAGTTCATCCCCAACTGTATTATTCAATTTGATTCTTTTAAAAATTAAAACCTAATTTCTCCTTTTTATTTTCTTCCCAAATAGATACTAGAAGGCGGTGGCTCAGGGTCAATAGTGATAGGAACAAAGATTACCACTGCCAAGGAGTCATGTTTTCAAAGACAAATGTTTTCTGAGAGTAATGCCCTTACTCTCTCTGTAAAATTTCCTACGATGAGTAATATTTTTGAGAAGTAGAGAGTAATGTAATGTTGTCTGAGAGCAATGTATTCTGAGAGCAATGTATTCTAGGAATATAAAATAATTAACCTACCTATAGAATTACATTTGACAAGTTTATTCGGCATAAAATAACCCATAGATGGTTGATATTCCGTAAAACAAACAAAATCATAAAATATTGTGTTTT
This sequence comes from Sepiola atlantica, assembly GCA_963556195.1. NCBI lineage: Eukaryota > Metazoa > Mollusca > Cephalopoda > Sepiida > Sepiolidae > Sepiola > Sepiola atlantica. Next base: position 82,226,642 of record OY744522.1, read on the forward strand.
TCTTTTTTACTAAATATTTTTTGTTTTTAAATAGGATTTTGAAAGTTAAATTTAATTATTAATTTTCGATTGGTTATTAAATTATTATTAGAACCAAATTCTTATAAAACTATAACTAATTTTCTTAAGGAATGTTGTTTTAATCTCTATAAAATTATTAGATGTGAATAGCTTTCGAAACTTTCAATCTTTTAATAGATGAGGATTTGCTAAGCATTTTAAAGCCACAAATGGTCAATGAAATAATGTGCCAATGTTTAGTGCTGGTTGTGGCAAAACTGTCTGATACCAGACTCCCACTGTATGTTGTAATTGGCAGAGTAGAATTCCTTTGTGGTTCACAGATTTCCTGTTGGCCTTCCGGTGCCTAGTTTCTCTTACAATTTTCCCTCGATTTATTCTGTTATTGCTAATGGATGCCTTGATGGCAGATCTGCATCAGTGGTGGTCAGCGGAAAGATGTTTACCAGTCAGTTTGGTAGGTAACATTAAATATTTCCTTGTAGGCATCTCCGAATCATAGCAAGAATTTCCTTACTTGTCTTTAGGCTTCAGTGGCGAGTTTGCTGTACAGAAAATTATTGGGCATACAATGTATGGCCACTTGTCTAATGTTTAACGTCAGACACACAAAGATAAGTACATAAAGATAAGAACATTAATACTTATTTTCTTTAATTAAATGTTAAAAGCTAAATTATCAATGAAAAGAGATACAATTCTTAAGTCGAAAATCAATTTTCATAATTCTGTTTGACTGATATCGCATGTATTGCTGGAATATGCTGTGTGAACGTGGAGCCCTGCACTGCAAAAGGATATTTTAAAGTTAAAAATTGTCCAAGGGAAGGGCAACAGAAATGGTACTTGAACTAAGATACTTGTCATATAAGCCGAGACTGACAAAGATGAATTTAATTACTTTGGGGAAAAGAAGGTTAAAGGGTGATCTCATTGAACCATTCAATTCATAGTTAAGAATTAGATTTGAAAAAACTTGTTATTTACCGTTTCGGTACATTACACACAAATATAACACACACAAAAAACAAAACAACAATAAGAAAATTTCAAAAGAAATGTTATATGCTTATAATTTACTCCTCCTCCTCCCCACCATCATCATCATCATCATCATCATCTGTTCCGTGGTCTTGATAACCGTTGGGGTACGAAAGATGACCTGGCAACCAGCTTTCTCCAACCTTCCCGATTATAATGAAATAAAGGACATTCGGTTGAAGTTCTTTACTTTTATTTTAGTGTATGGAACAAATACATGGAAGACATTGCCAAAGCTGCTGCAAAGAAAGTGGGCTCTCTCTACCGTGCTAGAAAACTTCTCACACCTGACAATATCCTATATCTTTACAAAGCTACCATCCGCCGATGCATGGAGTATTGTTACCACATCTGGGCTGGTGCACTATCCACTAGTCTCTCCCTCTTAGACAAGGACCAAAACAGAGTCTCTAATCTGATAGGTCCCTCACTATCCACCAAGCTTCAGCCCCTGTCCCATCGCTGCAATGTTGCATCCTTGTGCTTGTTTTACAAGTACTTCAATGAAATGTGCTCTGATGAACTTGCTGCTCCGGTACCCCCTCGATGTAAATACACTCGACCAACCTGACAATCAGCTAAATCCCATCCATTCACTGTGGAGGTCCCCAGATTCTAGAGAACCTTCTACTCCAATAGCTTCTTTCCTCATGCTGCCGGCCTTTGGAACTCCATTTCTGCTCCCTATTTCCTCAACTCTATCGACATGCAGAAATTTAAAGCTAATGTGAACAAGCATCTCTCTGCACAGCTCCCAATTTAAGATGACCCTAAAAACTTTTGCCCTAATTCTCAGTAGCCCCTTACGTCTATAGTGGCAACTTGCCTTGTTTGGGGTGAACTATGTTAAAAAAAAAGTTATTGGAGTGGACAATCTGAAAAGACAGTGGATGTAGAATCAATCAAGAGCTTCAAGAACACTGTGGCCAAATGTGAAAATGGGAACTCGCACAAGACTGTACTAGTCTTCTTAACATTCAATCCATTCCAATCTTTAGGAAGGAAATAAGTGGAGTTGTGTAAATTCAGGAAAAAAACAATTCAGTTAAAAAATTATAGCAAGCATAGATGACAATATATATAAAAAAAAAGGTATCACAAATCTAAAATCTCAACTCTAATTATGCAGCACACACAATTTTAACTGGTCAATAAACCGAGTTATTAAAAAGAAAACTACCTATTCGTCAAAATTTGATGATTTTTTATTATCAAAGACAAATTTGATTGATTTTGTCTGATGAAGAAAAGTAAAAATTTAACACATTTGGAGATTTGGAGAGTAGATTTGGAGATCTACTAAAATCACTTTTTTGCAATTAGAGTTTGAGTTTTCGACATACCTCCTTTTCCTAGGTAAGATATTACTATCTCCTTCGCCACAATGTTTTTGGTTCTTGATTCCTCTTTTCTTTTTCGACAGATGACACACAGTATGAAGATCCTTTTCTTTGTGTCAGATATTACTTCCCGCTTAGCCACAACTTCTTTCACATGTCCTGCTAGTATAAATAACGAGTATGTTTTTGGTGACAAAACATGTTTATTGTACATGTGTTTCCTATTTTGTTTTTAAAATTCTACTTCTAAAAATGCTGTCATTATTGTAAGAATGGGTTCACTAGTCTTAAATAAGTTGAACATTAATCCCTTCCCAACAGGTATCTAACTTTTTCTTAAATTAAAGTGAAGTTCTGAGGCTACCCTTCGCTACAAAAGCTATAAAATGCTCAAAGCAGCTTGTGTGTCAGAATGATGCAGCAAGCTCGTAAAACTATAAGATATCACGTTAAGAATTTATTTTCTAACATAAGTATTGTTTTGACATATCTCACTCCCCTAATAAAACATATTTTGCAGGAAAACCTTGAAAGGAATAAAATATTTTATTTTTATTTTTTTACTAATGAGGCACCACTTATCGAAGACAAAATTCACTCGATGATAAGAGTTAATGAGATGGATGAATTGTCAGTTGAATGATGATGACTATAATGAGAGGATTGAAAATGATGGATGGAATGAAAAAGTTTGATTACTTTTGAGGACGGTTTGTAACAGGCATTTGTTAACATTGGATTTGGAGACAACCATGTTGTAATTGGTAAGGAAGCAGTCCTGTGGCAATATTTGTCTGTTTTATGGCATATCAAGTCCTCTTGAGTTGATTTAATACTGAAACATAATACCTTTTGGAAACAATTAATTGTATATGATTAAGTTGCATTGGTTTGGAAGGAGAGTTGTGGTGAGTTAAATGGTCAAGTTGGTATTTGAGAAATGGTTACTAAATTGAAAATGAATCTAAGTACCAATGATGGTCTTTGACTAGACAGCCTAATAAAGAAAACAAACGAACAGCAGACAATTTAATAGATTCAATACAATACAACAGACTACATATCGAATTACAAGCATCAATGAACAGAAAAACTACCCACCAAAATCTCTGATGTATAAGGAACAATTGAAACACATACTGCTTCGCATTCGAAAATGTATGTTCTTGTAGGGTCTAAGATTACATTGGCTGCTACGCAGCGTTACTAGCAGAGATTTGCATTCATATTACTAAATTTCTTTCTTCACCCAGCAAATCTGCTTTGTACCACATGTATTAAGCGTGTTTATGTACGTACGTGTGTGTGTATGTGTATGGATGGGGATATCTATGAAGAATCTGATTAATTTACTTGTATATTTATTTTAATGAATCAGCGCATTTAATGTTGTATATCATTATTATTATTATGTGTACTCACTAGGAGTTCTCACACAGATCATGGTCAGTGATTGCTCACCGACAACAACCAGTGGTATTTCCTGGAATCTGAGTGACAACAAACTTCCCCAGATTTCCAGTATTCTTCATCTCTTTTCAATAACGATGTGGTATCGCAACAACCTCTTACCATTGATTTCTCGCTGGTAAGGACAATTGGTCTTTTCTGGGATTTAAGTGGCAATAAGCCTCACCAAAGTCTCAGCATTCTCCGCACTTTTCCAGTGGAGGTCTGGTTTGTGCTGTCCCTCCTCGGTCTTCTCATCCTCCTCAACCCTCTACTAATATTTTGTCGGGTGTCAGCCTAGGGCGGCACCATTTGAAAAATACATTTTTTTAATTAATTTTTTTTTTATTTTTAATTTCTTTGGGGGAGAAGGGGGGAGCTTATAATGGTTCTTGTAATTTCTGTTCCTTGGTTCAGTTTTGTGTAGTGATAGCTGATGCCGATGTAATTTATTGGGGGAAGAATGATGAAGTGATGTTTCTTGCAGTTTCTGTTCCTTGGTTCGTGTTGTGGTGTTCTTCGTATGGTTTTGTATTCTCCCTGTTGTAAATTCCTTGTGCTTGGTTACCCTTTGTAACTTATGCGGGTTGGTTTCCGCATTCGAGGATTTTCCTTAAGATTGCAGCTGTTTTGATCATTGCCGTCATTTGTATGGTTTCGATGGTCCCTTTGATTCCAATTTCTCCCAGTCTTTTCTCCAGGTTTATTGGGATTGTTCCTATTATTATTATTATTATTATTATTATTATCATCATCATCATCATCATCCTCATCCTCATCCTCATCATCATCCTCCTCCTCCTCCATTTATTTATTTATTTGGCCTGTGGAAATTCTTTAATTTTTTCTTGTTTAAATTACATTTTTGGAGAGGTCTAAATACTATATGTAAAAACTTACATGATAGTTTCATTTCAAAAGTAAAATATTCCTTTTTAATTTGATCTTATATATAAAGTAGTGTGAGATTTCCCCTGGTAACATTGATCGGTATAGCTTTCTGACCAAAGCTTACCTATATAAATCTGCTTTGGCAGCGATTTAGGTCAATTATTGGTACTTGTTTCCAAAAACAAAATTTAGTTTTATTCAAATTCACCGATTGTATAATTAATACGATCATCCGTTTTCTCTTTGATTACTTATTTCAGCGAGGAAGCAGGAGTAACTATCCCCACAGTGCTCATCCTTCAACCAATCACATTGTAAAGAAATATAGAAAAAATCTAATTAGTCACTTTTTTGAATCACACAGTAGATTCGCTCACTTATTTCCAGTGATTACACGCTTAATAAAAATGAATTATAAAGTTACATTTTGTACATTTTCCATGGCAAAAACACTCAAAATCAGTCATTTTAGTTGTGCACGTTGTATTCGTCCATCGCGTCATAGTGTAGCAATTCAAACAGGTATGATTGTCGCCATAGCAACTCGGGAAAACGTGCATAGGTTAAGTTTATGTTAGACTGTTACAGCGGTTCGCCTCAGCAAACCAACCCCTCCCTAACTTCCCATTGTGGACTGTAGCCATACTTGACCTGGTCATTACCCCATTTCATGCCTTGGACATCATAAAAAACCTTGACACCTCCAAAGCATGTAGGCCTGATCTCATACCAGTAAAAGTAATAGATAAATGCTCTACTGAACTGGCCCCTGTTCTCTCCTAACTCTACAACAATGCCTTGGCGAATCTTGCTTCCCTGATAGCTGGATAATTGCCTATGTGGTACCAGTCTTCAAGAATTCTTGAGATAGAATTGAACCTCAGAATTATCGCCCCTTCAGTCTAGTCCCGATCTTGTAGATGTAGATGAAACAACTTTTGGCACAATTATAAATAAAACAAATAAACTTAGAGTTTTTAATTTTTTTCCTTCAATTCAGTATTCACACACATATGTATATGTGTCAAGGAATTCATTAAATTGTTATAACAATAGAGATGTTTCACGTGTCAGATAAAAAATTGTGTTTATAATTGCAGATTTTCATAGTTGGAACTAATTTGCATGCATAAACAACTAATTTTCATGTGTAGAGACCAACTGATTTTAAAAAAAATATGGATTAAAAGCAGACAGGGAGTCGAATTGTTGACAGCTGAAAAGAAGCGTTGGTGTTGGAAATCTGTTAGTGTTTATTACGGTGTTGTTTGAAGAGGAGTTCCTTTTGAAGTTTGGAATGTCATTGTCACGTCATTACGGTTACAAGAGATTTACATAATCTTTTTTTTTTTCAATTTAACTCTGATAATTTGTGCATGATGCCTGGAGTTCACAACATTGGACGAGTTGGTAATTTTACTCAGAGATAGACATCCAGAATTCTTTGATATTATCCATGTGAGAGACACTCTTGGCCATAACTTCGCCGAAAGAATCAAGAACGTCTTTATTATTGGAAAAGGCGACAGATCTTGGGTATCTTTGCTTCGAGATAAGAATGTCAGATTCGTTCTTTCCGAAGAGAGAGACGAAAGGATTGCTGCTAAGCAACAAAGATAAAAACGTAAACTTGAAACCCAACCAACTTTCTGAGACCACCCACAAACAAACATTTGAAAGAACGTTGCTAGTGGGCACTCTTTATTTCGGCATCAGAACCCCCCACCCCCCCCCACCCCCGCATGCATCACACCGTTTTTGTACTTTCTTTTCACCAAATTGACAGCTATTCTATTAGCACCATGCTTCGTGGAAGAGAAGCTCTATCCGCAACCATCGTCTCATCCGGCAGACAGGTGCGTCGTTTGGTATGAGGAAATATAAAACAACATATTAGTAGAAGGCATTGTCTATAATTCATAACATTAATAGATGATGTGAAGGTGCGGGTCGGATAGACACGCGTTTTATGACTTGCGAGTCCAAGCCTGGATGACAGGACGAGCTGGCAACAAGGAAGCAAGAAAAAAAAGGATGAAAAAAACTGAACAATGAAATCATGAACTTTGTTTTTCTCATTTTTAAATTTATTAAATCTTTTTTTATTCTTCTGCATTTCTACTCTCTATCACCCTCTCTACCACCCTCTCTTTCTCTCTTTCTTCCTATATCTGGTTTATCCTTTTTTTATTTGTATCACTCTCTCTGATTAATCTCCTTCTGTCTTCTCTTTCTCTGATTTTTCTCTATGTGATTTTTCTCTCTTCATCCTCTCCTTCTCTTTTCTTCTGCTTTCGCCCCACTCTCTCTCCGTCTCTCTCGTTTATGTATCTACCCCCTCTCTCTCTTTCTGTATCTCTTTCTCCTACCCCTCTCTTCTACTAAAGGTTTTTGTTTTAATTCTTTCTCCCTTTAGTCTTTTCTTTTGTCTTATTTTCCTTTATTCTCTCCATCTCTTTCTCTGGTCCTCCATCTCTCTCTCTCTCTCTCTCTCTCTCTCTCTCTCTCTCTCTCTCTCTCTTCTCTCTCTCTCTCTCTTCTCTCTCTCCCTTTCTCTCTCTCTCTCTCTCTCTCTTTGGCCGTTTCAACTTTCTATATTTCTTTCTTTGTTTTTGTCACTCATTCTCTTTCTCTATTTTGTCTCTCTCTTATCTCCCATTAGTCGTCTTCTCTCTCTTCCTCTCTCTCTCTCTTTCTGGCCTTCGTCTTTTAAGTTATTTCATTTTCTTCTCTCTTGCTCTTTTCTCCCACTCTCTCCCACTCTCTCTCTCCCTCTCTCTCTCTCTCTCTTTCGCTGGTCTTCTTTTAATCTCTTTTATTTTCTTTTCCCTGGCTCTTCTTACTCTCTTCTTCTCTCACTTTCTAAATGTGTTTTCCTGTCTTTCTTTCTCTTATTCTGATTTCCAGTAGACTCCGGCTCTCCATTTTCTCATGTAAAGGATCCATTTTCAGTATAAATAAACCAACGACATTTAATGGTTGCATTTTCTTTATATATACGAAATTTATCTTTTGTACCTGTCGGTTTGCCGACTCTCAATTTCGTCCGATTCCCGATAAGCTAATATTGTCAAGTTCTTTTTGTTTTCCCATTCTTTTGTTTTCTTATTTTGTTTGTATACTTACGGTTGTCAAAGGATCGGGCGATGAGGGAGGGGTGGGTTGACAACACTAGCTTTTTTCGAAGACGAGAATATCTCTCTCTCCCTCTCCCTCTCTCTCTCTCTCTCTCTCTCCCTCTATCGAGAAGCAAGTTTCTCATGAAACTAAGAGAAGAAAGGGCAAGGGGCACTCCCTGATGTCTACGCAAGACCAAGTTTACTTGGGCTAGTTTTACTCAAGGCTTGCATTAAATGTTGGAGTATCATATTTCATATTCTTTCCATACTAAGGTTTCACTATGATAAACCAATCGAGTTTGAGTTTTGCTTTCCTGTAATGGCAAATAAATTTAGCCAGACAATATTTATACGACTTTGGATGTATTGATTACGGCACAAACTCCGAGGCGTGGCCCACAGAGGTTACTTCTTGAGATAAAAGTACATCATTTTTGCTGTCAACAAAATGGACACAGAATGTTCATAAATATTGTGCATTCCTTGGCTTTGGAAATGTGAGAAAAAAAGCAACAAAACTATTATTTGAATTGTTTGTCCTCTAGCTATTGTCTCAACCGTTTCTACGTTTCAACTTTTATACAGGTGGATTGTTCACCCAGAGTGATGTTTGCCCATATTCAATTATGATCTTTTTAAAAACTTTTATTCGCCCCAAACAAGATATATTGCCATTGAAGCATAAAGTGCTACTGTGATATGAGCTAGTTTTAAAGGGGGCAACCTGTGTGCAGAGTTTGACAGTAAGATCTTTTTCACATTACATTTAAATCTCTGCATATTGATACGGTCGGCAAAACAAGGAGCAGGGAAAGTAGTCCAAAATTCATCCCCTCTCCACACACATTCTTCGTCCACCGTGATGTTTACCTGTATTCAATTGTGATTGTTCTTAATTAGTTGTGTATTATATAGGCTGATGTTTCCTATGTACTTAAATCAAATGAATTGGTTATTTTGGCATTAATTAAAGAAAAATTGTGAACAGTTATGCTATTTTCCATACCTTTCCCAAGGGTATTAATAATAAAAAAACGTTCAGAAGGAAAACTTTGAACTCACGTGCGATCCGTTTCAAGATGGCGGACCTCTGAGGGTGCACGTGAGTTTTCCTTCTGAACGTTTGTCTATTATATCATATCACACTACGTTGTATAATTTTTTCAAATTAAGAACTTTTTATGTACTTTTCTGACAAGCTTGAGGTGGACAGATCCAATAGTGACATAATAATGTTGTTTGGTTTACTTTAAGCGAAACGATTCGTAAAATAATTTGCACTCAAATGTATCTGTCTTGGAAAATGTTTTGTTGGAAATTGTTTTTTAAATCTTGGCCTTTGGAAAATAAATAAACTTTCTTTGCTCATATATATATATATATATATATATATATATATATATATATATATATATATAAGAAAAGTCAGTCATATTTTTAAAGTTAGGCCGCAATAGCTTCCATCCTACAATATCAATATTTCATTCTCTATCGCCATTTCCTTTTCTTTTCGATTGGTCCATGGTGTTAAGAAGAAGAAAATGTAATTAAAATTATTTTCTTTGTAAATATACTTTCTCCTGCTAGTAATATTATTCTGAAGCAGGCCATATTTGTTTTCAGCAGTAAATTAACATTAAAATCACCGTCATCTTTGCTATCAACAGCAAATATACTATCAATATTAATTACAAATATTAATCTTTAATAATATTGCATAATTGCATTTGTTACTGATAAACAATACTTATATAATATAATATTATTTTCGATGCACAAACAGACATACAAAAAATGAATGACTCTTGAATGTTTTATAATTCAGTACTATAATATGTAACATCACGCAGTGTCAATAAAAAATGTACCTGATATGTTAGTATTGATTCCTTCCAGAAATTTACAAATCGGTTCAAACAACCTGTAGCTTGATATCACTTCATGTTATTTAAAAACTATCAGAGCTAGTAGTAATTTATTTTTAATCAATAATAATTGGTTTCCTATTAATATCACACACGATAAATCTTACTGCAAAAACCGAAACGACTAATCGAGATAAAACTCCCTCTACCGAAGAAAAACAAAAAATATGCAAGTTAAATCTTACTTAAAGAACAAATATGCGAGTAAAGTTTTACAAAAAAATGAGATTTACTAAAAAATACCAACATAATTAATCCGTTTTTTGCTGAATCTGTAAATAAAGCATTTGTGTGTCCATAGATTAATCAAGGGAGGCGCGAGAGCGTTCTATCCCTTAATAGACTTCACGAATGGCCTATGCTGGAAATCTCATTTCTTTGATCAATCAAAACTCAAAAACCAATAAACCAAATTAGTTAAAACTTTGCACAAATTTTTTATTTGATAGGTTCTATTAGTGTGTAGAATTTCAGCATCATTAGTCAAGGCAACCCAGAGATCCAGAAAGTTCAATCATGAAATCATGTTATCTGTGTGTACGTACGTATATGCCACCCTGTATCTCATCAACTATTTGATGGATTTAGCTGATTTTGGCAGAGATAGAGGTTCTAGGGTCTAGTTGATAGCATTTTAATTTCAGTTTACCTTAGTTTTCCAGAAAATTTCAAAAAACCTTATGAGAAGGCATTGTATTGAGGCATAGCCTTTATAAAAGTAGTGACATTCCATGAAAAATGCCAGTATACTGAAATCATATGCCCTTAATTGGGTTAAGACTAAAATTCATATACACTAAATGTACAACAGCAAGGAAATTCATAAATTTTTACACTTTTATTGTCATTAAGGGTATGACTACATATCAACCAAACCATTTCATTATCACATCACTACAGTATAAATCTCTATGCATGAGTGGATGAAGTGTGTGAGATGCGCTGAAGAAAAATTCCTACCAGTAAAATACATAGCCCTGTTGTGCTCGCATACCCTTAATGACAATAAAAGTGTAAAAATTTATGAATTTCCTTGCTGTTGTACATTTAGTGTATATGAATTTTCATCTTAACCCTATTAAGGGCATATGATTTCAGTATACTGGCATTTTTCATGGAATCCATATTATAGTCACAAAAATATTAATAAACAGGAAATATTTTTTATGTCTATTAAAATTAAAAAATTAATTCCATTATTTTTATTATCCGTTATTAATATTAAGTTTTTCTTTCTTTGCTGATAACAATACATTTACACACGTGATTATTGAAGTAAGCCGGACACACGTACGATCACTTTTATTATATATACAAGTTTTCTTTTCTATTATTAACTTCTAAATAATACACCATTATTTACTTCTTGACTATTCAGAATTCTACATGATTTTTTTTTCAGCATTTAAACTGTCAACACATAATGTATTACAATAGTGAACGTTTTGAAAGTTTGTTTTTTTTCGTCAAAAACACGGTAAGCCTTTAAAATGTGGCTTCCAAAGTCATTCTTGTCTTGAATTACATTTTACTTTGGCAGTACATATACATTATTATGGTAAATTAATGCTCTTCTAAACAATACATAAAAATAAATCACACACAACCAAATGTTTTGCACCGATACAACAGCTAAAAAATGACATACATAAAAACGAACTATTTTCTTCGATAGGATCGAACTAAAAGTTTTTAGCTTATTTATAAACTAAAAAATACATAAGCTAACAAATACATAACAACCAAAATGTTCTTTGATAACATAGAACCAAAGGTGTTTAGCTTATATAAAAAAAACAGCAAATATATCAAAGCAAAACATTTCATTCATAAAAATATAAAAACACGGTCATATATTTATATATATATATATATATATATATTTATATATATTAATATTGTTGTTTATTTCTTTCTGTATAGATAAAATAGTTATCCACAGACACGTGTTTCGCCTTTACTGCGGCTCGTGTATATATATATATATATAATATATATAATTTATATATATATATATATATCTATTAATAATGGAGTTTATGTATCTGTCTGTCTGAAGCCGAAACTCCAGTATGAATATTTTACTGAAACTAATCTTTTTGAAATTCTTTATATACTGTCATCAAAAGGCGTTCAGACACCAGATGAGTGTTCCCATTAACATGAGTCATTCTTTTAAACCTTCAATTAAATTCATATTTACAAATATACACTTATAACTGCTATTATCCAATTTACATATGTATTTACAATATTTTCCGATAAGGTTATATTAATAAACATTATTCATACAATTAATTAAAGCCATTTTCATCATAACCGGCGTGTTTTCTAAACCATTTCAACGCGAGTACTGTTAAAATTGCAAAGTCATTAGCTGTTTAATCAGTGGT
>OY744522.1:82243820-82248820 GCA_963556195.1 Sepiola atlantica
TACATTTTAAAAACATACTAAGATATTTAATAGCCGTCGGATGACAGTTAGTTTTTGTATCGTATGTACATATAAGGTTAGGTATGTGTATATCTATATATATTTGTATGTACAGGATTCACTTCTAAACTAATTGACCGGTCATTATGAATTTTGGAATAGAGCTGCTAGACCTAAGGGTTCCAAAAGTGTCCAAATGTGCGCTATATTTAGTTTCATTTTGTTTTTTGTGTAGTTTTATAGTTTTATACAGGGCCGGCGGGACAGTTATAAAAGTGGGGGGGGGGGGGGGCACATTGCGCCCAGAATGCTAAATATGGGAACAAATTCAATATCTTGACTAAAAATGATCGTCCGATAGTGGTTGAGAGCTCGTTAGAAGCGGAATGGAATTCTCTTGGTGATAGAAAAAGAAAACTTCAAAATATTTCAATTTTTTTACGTCTGGGCTCAAATTACATTATTTGGGCGTATTGGGGAAAAAATGACTGTTTGGGGCATATTTTGGTTTAAAATGATCGTCTGGTAGTGGTTGATGGTTCGTTAGAAGCGGAATGAAATACTCTTGGTGATAGATAAAGAAACATTAAAAAAAATCAATTTTTTGGCGTCTGGGCCCAAACTACCATATTAGGGCATTTTGGACCAAAAACACCTTTTTTGACATAATTTAAACATGAAATGATCTTCTGATAGTGGTTGAGGTCTTGTTGGAAGCATATTAGCAAGTCGCTTCTGGTGAAAAAAGAACAAACAGAAATTAAAATTCTTGGAGGCCTGGGCCCAAATTGCCGTATTTGGTCATTTTGGGGCAAATACAACTTTTGGGACTTAATCTAGACATAAAATGATTTTCTGACACTGCTTGATGGCTCATTTGAAACATATCAGCAAGTCGCTTCTAGTAAAAATGACAAAAATCAAGAATCAATTGGTTTATCAAATATAGAGAATACATAAAGTTAAAAGTATTAACTGACAAGGTGCATATAAAAGTACAAAAGTAAAAAGTATAAAAGTTTAAATATAAAAGTATAAATGTATGTATTGGAATTGGAACAGCTCGTTGGAAGCGTATTAACAAGGAAGACTTTCTCTGTTCTTCACTTCAAATTGCGTCCATTGGACTTTGCTCAAAAGATACTGTATCTGTTGTTCTGTGGACAGAAGGACTGGAGGGAGGATGGAATGAATGAGTTTGGATATTATGCGGATCCTCAATAATGCAAAAAATGAATGTATCGATGCAATCCGAAAAATTACCGGTATGTTAATGGATGCACCATGTGCGAGTGGAGGAAATACAAATAATGGTCCGCTTTGCAACAGATTCTTCAGCCCTCAAAATCGCTTTTACGGATGTTCTCTCATCCATAAAAGCGTCGATCGCAAAAATTTTGAAACGTTCATGAGTAACACCAACATAATCCTGGCTATCACCCAGTCTGTCACAAGCAAATGTGTGCATGTGGAAGCATTGAAAACCTTGGGCATCGAGATAATGCTTCATCTCAGAATTTCCTTCGTCGATGAGAGGGCTACACCATGGATTATGATAATCCCAAGCTACCATCAAATTAATTCCGGAATGAATATAAATATAGAAGTAATAGGTAGAAATAGAAATAACGTAATCTGATATTAGCGGAAAATCATTGGAGTGAACGGGAGCGGTCATTAAGTCTTTGCGTATTGCTTTATATTATGTAGTAAATTAATACCAGGCAAATAATAAATAAGAACGGAGTCTTTTGTGAAAATTAAACTGTGTTTATTAGTTCCCGGTGTCGATGAGTGGAGTGACAGTACAGAATTGTTAGGGAGAAAATTTTTTGCTACCACCTATATGGAGTTGGTCTGGCGGAGAGTCGTAGATGGTGGGCCAAATGTAATATTTAGTGTTTGTTGGTGAAAAATAATGAAAATTTACTATAACACGCTTGAGTGAATAAGCGTAATGAATTGGTGAGTTTAGTAGCCTGTGATGGATGGGGTTATTTTTCTATTAAGCAAATATGTACAGGGGGAAAATCCTCTCTACTTTATATATAAAAAAAAAGAAAAGAAGAAAAATAGATTTTGTATAAAAACTCCTAATTCTTTTATTTTGGTTGATTGTCTGCCGCTGTCTTCAAAAAAGGAAAGCAAATAAATTGTGATTCACAGCTAAACTAAAGAAATGCCAAAATCAGTTTAATTCAAGTTTCACGTGTTTTGCTTCGGGGTGTCGATTTTTTGGAGAAGAAAATGAAAGTCCATAAATATACCTATAACAAAAACTCACCCATTTCGCTTGGTTTTCGCCAAATTTTAGATAAAATTGATTGTTGGTCTTATATTGTAATGATGACAATATAAGACCAACAATCAATTAATAGATAAGCTAATTAGATAAAATTAAACACATGCATATAAACTTAATTATTGATGACCGTAAAGTGGGGGGACCCAAGTCAAAAAGTGAGGGGGCTTGAGACCCCCATGCCCCCCCCCCCGTGCCACCGTCCATGTTATATAGAAGAACCTAAATGAACCATAATGCAATATTATAAGCTTTGAAGGGTGTAAAAGGGGGTTGAAACCTTTCATGAAAATTTAGATACTCCAATGTTTATAAAATTTTAATAATAGGTGTTAGACATCAATTAATATATATTCCCAAATTTCAATTCATTAGTAGTATTTTAAAGGGTTATTAGGGACCATAATATGCGCACAAATTTTCATTTGAAAATTTCAAATATATCAAATTTGTATTAAATTTCTATAATCATTAGACACCAATTAAGTAAGATTCCTTGAATTTCAATTTCTGTTTATGACCCATTAAGCCTGAGCATTCAATTTTAGTAATTTTCTAGAATAAAAATCAATGTAATGGATTTTGATCAAAATTGGAATAAGGATTCATAAGATTTAGTATCATAATATCTTGATTTTCATATTTGTAAGCAGACAAGTGAGGAATCAATTTTACCCGCCTTGAGACGGGTAATCTTCTAGTACATATATATGTCTAAAAGAATATTAAAAAAATGATTTACTGATTGTTTTTTGGGTTTCTGTAAAATATTTTGTACATTTAGATAAAGAGTGAGCAAGATTATTGAAGTGTTTGAGCTTTATTGACTTGCAGAAGTCATTTCAAGATCATAATAAATGCGTGAAGAATTCTTTTAAATTAAAAAAAATATTTTCACTAATCTTGCCAAAATATATGCAAATATACATTTGTCCACACACACAAACGCAAACATATATATAATCAAGGCTCACAATGCTTTTTTTTGCAAACCTACCAATTTTTTAGTCACCAACAGTGAAAGATAATTGGAATTTGGAATTGGAAAGATTCTTGACTTGGCAGCCAGACAGCATGTCTCCAACAGAAGAAAGATTACTCATCCCAAACGCCATTCTTATATGTAAACTGCTACTTATCAATCTTGCCATAACTGCATCAGCAATCATTTTTCACTGGTGCAGAGGATTAATGTTGTATAGATTGAGGCCGGGTTTGACGTGTGGTATGGTATCTCTCTCGGATGGGTTGCTGGACACTCATGGGAAATGAAGACAATCATTTAAACCTGAAATAATAATTTTATTTACTTAACAATGGATCCATTTCCTTATCTATGTGTTGTTATCTTCAAAGAGTCTTGAGGGCTTGACGCACCCCTATTTAGCAGGATTGCGCATTAGATTGTTTCTTAACTAAGTTTTGAACTGCTACTAATTTAACTTCAAATCCTTCTATATCTTTTTCTTTAACATATTTCACCCCAAACAAGGCAGGCCGCCACTGTAGACGTAAGGGGTTACTGAGAATTAGAGGATATATTTTTTAGGTGTCATTCTAAGTTGGGAACAGTGTAGCGAGATGTCTGTTTACATTAGTTTTAAACATCTGCATGTCGGCACTGTCGGGGAAACAGGAAGCAGGGACGGAGTTCCAGATGCCGGCAGCACGAGGAAAGAAGCTATTGGAGTAGAAGGTTCTTTGGCATCTGGGGACCTCCACAGTGAACGGATGGGATTTAGCTGATTGTCGAGTTGGTCTAGTGTATTTACATCGAGGGGGCACCAATTAACTAATCTACAACCTACTTCATGACAGGTGATAGATGTATTTAGGGTTAAACTCTATGAATCATACCTAAGTAAAGCATTTGGAAAATCATATATCTATATTATTTCAAATGTATATTACTGCAAAGTATTATGTAATATAAAAAAATGTATACAATCGAGTATGTTACTGAAAATAGGTGCAATTTTTTATAGTATAAGTTGCATTATAAAGTCGTGGCAAGGGTGCGACATTTGATATAATCACGTGTTGCTGTGACGTCATATGTACTAGAACTGAAACAAGCTCATCTTTTTAGTTTTTAACTTCTTCATGACAGGACGTGTTGAGTGGTCACTCCTGACAAGTCATCTTACCTCCACTCTCCTTGTGTGGTTGGATATGGTTATATGAATATATGGATGAGAATGACCAAATGTTTCCGGAGCTCAGGAAATCTTTTTAAAAAATCTGAACTATAGATTCTTATTTGTGGTTATTTTTCGGCCAAAGATATGCCGGCCACGTAGGAGACAAAAAAAAAGATGGAGGACCAAAAGTCCAAGACGATAGTGACATAAGGGATTTACAGATGATCTTGACCGTTTCAAAAGTTGCACTTCATGAGGACACATTATCCATGTTTCGGGGATTTAATAAATCTGACTTTCAAATCCGATGACTGAATTTTCAAGTGTTATTTTATTTTTGTTTTGTGAAGAACATGGGGCTTTTTATATTAAAAAAAAATACAAAAATTGAAGTTTATTTTTGGTAAAAGATGTGATTCAATTTCTAATATTAATTCTAAAATCTATATAATAATTCAGCATTTCCTGTATGTGTGTGTCACTTATAGGTTCCAAAACTACTTTACATAACTGAACCAAATTTAACATGAAGAACCTTATGGTACAAGGTGCGCCTG
>OY744522.1:82253820-82296320 GCA_963556195.1 Sepiola atlantica
ATGATCCTGTATATGAATAGTCTTTTAAAAAGCAGGTGTCAAGGTTTTCAGTCTGTGATTAAAAATGCTCAGAACATTTATATTTGAGAACATGTGTCGATCTTGGATATGACGAACTAACAAAAAATTGTATGTTAAAGGTTTTTTTATCAGCACCATTGTGTTTATCAAGTGCTTCCGTGTTTTAACAAACACACATGAACACAATACTGGTAAGATTACTTCATAAATCTATTTTTATACCTAGAAGAGAAGCTTAGACTAATGACCTCAGAGGAATATTAAATCTAGACAGTATAGGGAGATTTTTGCAAAACATGAGACTTTTGATTTTGTCACATTGAAAGAATGGATGAGAGTTCTTAGGTTGTAGATATAAAAAAATTGAGGTAGCAGGATTAGTTGGCAGGGGTATGCTAAGGAAAACATGGGAGCAAGTGATGATAGACTTAAAAGAGAGATAAAGACCTGGTCAGAGAAAGGTTAATTCAGAAGTCAATTTCTAAACTCCGTCCAACACATGCCAGTATGTAAAATGGATGTTAAACTGAATATGATGATGAATGATGTGATAAGCACACACACTCTTCTCTTATATGGTGAAAATATATTGTAAAATTACAAAAGAAAACATTGTTTTTGTAGCAGATAATTATAAAATCTGATTCTTCTTTTTTATCTAGTCAACTCAACGAAGGTCACTTCCCCATGAGCCATATGTGAAGTTCGACCATGATGATCTCGGGCTAACTGTTGTTGCTATATTTAGTGAATTCAGATGAGCAATTATGAATTGTCTTTGTTTGACGGAGAAATTTGGTGCCTCGTCTCCCTTTTTGTCAAGAGTGATTAAACCCTGTCACACATCACTTGCTACACTTCAGCTAATGGTGAACAATTATAATGCATTTTATTTCGAAATCCTTCACTGGATCTGCAGTTGACAGTGGACTTGAATTGAAATAGGCTGTTAAGCATGAGGGACATTATAATTACATGAGGTTGTTCCCAACCTTAGTTTGCTTGTGGACCACTTGGGAGCTATTCAATCATCTGTGGACACCATATATGCTTATACAATTTTTTAAATCAAATATTTGTTTCTCGGTTAGTAAAAACTAACAATGAATTAATTTCGTTATATTCATAACATAAAATACAAATACAAATCTTTAAAAGTTGAATAAACACACTTAGATCTGGTAAACAAAATAAAATAGATAGAAACTTTTTCTTTGCCACCTTAAAGCTCCGTTTACCCCCGAGGGTTCATGTGGACCACTGTTGGGAATCCCTGTTATACATTAAATGTCGCTTTCTGTAAGCAAAATAAAAAGTTAAAGGAATAAATAAAATTAGTTACTATTTAATGAAAAGATGCTTGACTTGAATCCATAACACTTTTTAAATGATCAAATAATGAAAAGATCCTGTATTTTTAGAAAAACTAGATATACACCTGATCTATTGGGCCATGACCATGCATATTATGTATTCTGCTTTTATTCGAAATTCATAAACTTTAACATATCTGTTAACACATTTCTTGTTAAACTAAAAGTAACAAGTAACAAGTCTCTTTATTGTTAGTACATCCTTATGGATAACATAGAAGTAAAGAGACTTAATATTTTGCTATCTAATTTACATAGTGTTGACGTTGTATGTAAACACACTACATAAATTTGATAGCAAAATAAAGTGATTAAAAAGCAATGCTGAAAAAGTGATTCTTTCTCTAAATGATCAGGCACATTAACAAATATTAGAGAGTGATGTAATCAACATACAAAGAAAGAAACCGAGAGAAATACATACACAGCTAAGCGAGAGATGGGTGACTTGTTCAGTTAATTACAAATTATACTTAATTAGAAAAATACATTTATTTCAAACATAACTTGTGACTGACAGAGAGGTATCTTCTATGAGATGAGCAATCAATGGAAAATCTGTTGATCGGATTAAATATAAAAAGCGGTAAATTCGAATGATTTTTTTAAAAAATACGTACCAGCAATTGATATAACTAACTGTCAAAACAAATTTTCATATGTAGCTTTTTGGTGAGAAAGCTATACCCGTCAACAGTACAGGGGAATCTCTTACTCTTCTTCATATATAAGACCTCTCTCTATCTCTATCTATCTATCTATCTATCTATAGATATTAGTCATCTATGGACAGCTGTTTCATCATCTATGACTCATCAGTGTGGCTAGAGGTAGCTAAATTTGAACGAAAAGTCATATCTAATTGCGACTAGCTGTCAAGCACCGTATCTATGATGCTAACAAACAAGCTACTTAAGTAAAGGAAATTATAGTGCTATATAGATGTACTTTCTTTGTTTACATATATTATTTTTATAACACTACTAGTAACCGCGAGAAATCTATTCTTTACCGAAGATTTTTATGTTACGCTAGGTGGAAACCATAATTTCCTCTACCGGAAAGATCAACCAATAAATATGAAGCATATTTATATATATATATATATATATATATATATATAATATTTTCCCCTGTTACGACATCTACAACTTATTAATGCGGTGAAGAAAGCTGTCTCCTTTCTTATGCCAAGCATACTAGTCGAGGATCTGTCCTCTACAATCAGTACAAGAGAAACTGGGCCATTGTAATGACGGTGGCCTTTTTTTCTATCAGGCTGTGGCATTTGTTTTGTTCAGCTGTAGGAGGTTCACCCTTCCAGGCCATACCTTCTGGAGTTAGTTCATAGCTAACTGCCTGAACGGCCCTACACAGGGAATTCCGACGGGGCTACTCTGGTAAATTTTAAGTTACTAGAGTGCAACACCTCTTGTGCACTGTCCTAGTCTCTCCACCTTCCGCCATTTTGCCACATCTTCTCGTGGTGGGAGGGCAGGAAATACACTCACCAGTGTGGCTAGACGTAGTGAGTGTATCCAGGTTGGAATTCGAAACTTGAATGGCTGATCACATCCAATTGCGACTAGCAGTCAAGCGCCACTATATATATATATATATATATATATATATATATATATATATAAATGCATAAAAACCAAAGATAGACATAAAACCTGATTGTATGATCCTTTTATCTGACCTGTGTCAATGAATGATAAACTCCTTTAAGGGACATCATTATTGTTTGTTACCATCCATGTGGATCTGCACTTCAATAAAATGGACATTCATTCTTCCACCAAACCATTCATCTCATCTAGAAGCGCCCCTCGCCCTCCACAGTCTCCATCATCTTCCCTGTGACAAGGCAGTTTACCATCTACCATGAGGCCTTTTATCTTTTATCACTCTCTCCCCCCAAAATGGTCTTCGTACTCCCCATCGTTCCCAACTCTCAGGCGTATAGGACTCCCCACCCTCTATCAACTATTTTCCTGTCATATCGCATAATCCTGACCTTAAACCTATTCCATCATTCATCACTACGAAATATAAATAAATAAAATCCTCATACTTCTTTGTTATTTTGTTTATTTTTGTTTACTATATAATCTCAAACACTATCACAAACAGCAGTGGCCAATACCTTGATCGACCAATGGTTCGATATGTCTCCCTTCCTGAGTTACAGATCAGACCATTAATGACCCCCACCCCACCCCTCCCCATTAACAGTAAAGTAAGCCTGAATAAGACCGATGACGGAGGGGGAAGGGAACTGCGTAATAGTGAAAGACTGCACAGATCGTCCGCCAAGCGTGAATGAAATGAACAAAGGAAAAAAAAACTCGATGATACGGATGATCGAAGTGAAATCTATTAGGGAAAAAAATTTATATATTTTTTACCAATGTTTTTTGTTTCATTTTTTTTAATTTTTAACCAAATTCTTTTAAAGCTATAAAAATGATACCATATCTTTCCCAACCCCTAAACTATTCCCTTTGATAAACATAATAAAATAGCATAAAATAAATTAAAAAAAAAAAGAAGAATTATTTCATTGGAGCATTTTTAATAAATCCGCCTCAACAAACGTTTCAGTCCATGCCGGCGATGCTTAAATGGGAGGCGGCAAAATCGGTCATAGTATAAACACAAAAATAAATAAGGAAAATTCGAAAATTAAATGAAAAAAATAATATTAAAATCTTAAAAGAATTATCTTTCATGATTAAAATTACAGAAATTTGTGAAAAAAGAAAGAATTGAATTATACTCACTCAGTATTTAAGAGTTATTAACTCCTTTAATTGTAGGTCGTTACACATGGAATGCCATATTGCAGGTATATCAGTAAATCCCCGTGGAAATGATAGTTCTAACAATATTTAACTCATGTTTAACTATTATTTAACTAACTAGTGTACACAAACATGACAGAAAAAATAATTATGCTTCGCCAGTGTTCGCACCAACTATTTGGTGGGAATAGCAGCACAGTGAGTGTTGTATTTACGTATCGATTCTTTATTGGACAAAATCTCCAATCAGCAGTTTCTTTCAGCCAATCAGAGAAATCCTATAAGCCAAACATTATTTTTCGCTCTTTTTTCGCTCTTTTTTCGAGTACTTTGTGTCCCTAACAAACGCACGTGGGTATGTGCTTGAAAGCTAATTTCCGTCTCTCGCTGAGGGGCTTCTACAGATACAACAAGAGACTTCCACGGATTACTAAACAGTGACAGCATGTACTCACTGTTAACCGAACACTCTTGCACATAAGCGCGTCCGTACACTCTCACTAACAAAACAGCCATGCTAATACGCACAAACTGATCTTCGTGCCTATTGATTTATACACATCTAAACGCACATGGCGACAGCCGAAACAAACATGTGTACTTAATTTTTTTTTAGAGAAAAACACCTTCTTGTAGAACGTTCTCGGCTTCTTTGAAGTCATTCTTTATGAACAGTTTATTTTGTATTGTCTTCAGTTGTCAATAAAAAAAAAGAATAATTATGTATGGATAGACGTTGTCATTTTTTCTTTTGATATTGTCGTACTTGTTACAATTTACTAAGGTATATTACTAAAATATTCATATAAAATCATAGAATTACGTTGGTAATTTAATTTCCTATATATAAATTATCATTATCATTTCTGATGACCTAAAGAAAACATCCATTGTAACATTTTATTATAGAGTGAAGGATTTCCTTCTAAATGAATTTCAGGTAGTAAAGTAAGTTTGAGGGTTGTTGTCTGGCTTGCTATTTGCTTTCTTGCTTCTCCTCTTGAAATAGTTTCGTCCAGGAGCTGGAAAAATGCATGTGTTATACTCATTAACTTTTACATGACGGGATGGAAGTATATATACACATACACAGTAGTTTTTATGATAGTGGAAGATGTCTATTAATTTCTCATATAGGATCCTGTAAGATCACCGGAATTAAGTGACGTTGAATCTGTTCAGTACTAAATGGGTAACCATTTTGGAAGACCAGGTGCTGTATGTACAAAAATCTCATCAAATGAAAATTAATGTACAAATCAATCGTGTACAAAAAAACGTGTATGTTTTCGGCATGAAATGACCAACGACATGACGTAAAACCCCAAACCAACTATCATAAAAACTACTGTGTTTTTTGCACACGATTAATATATACAAATATTAAAGTTGAATACTTTTTTATTTTTCAATATATTTTAATTAAATTTAGTTTACACGCTTTATATTTTATACAAATAAAGCTTTACTTTAGCTTCATAATAATTTTTGAAAACATTTCGAATGTTTCTCTCTGTGGGTCATATCAAAGTTATCACTTTTAAGCATTATGTAGAAGTCATGGGATTTTTATAGAATAAGTAGTAAAGTCTTCGGAATCTAATTTTATAACTGTTTTTTTTTTTTGCGAGTACAACCAATAAAAAATGTGTGATATATTGTGATCAGATTATGAATACTTGTTTTATACAAACCCCATGCGGTATACATACAGTTTAAATTATAACTTTTATGTAAGCCACATAGGGCAAAATGTAGTTAGATAAATTTTTATTCTTGTGTTAAAGCAATGTACATTTGGAAAGATTCACAATTAAAAACAATATTCCATAGTTAGAAACTATGAAAAGCCTGCAGATATTGTACCAAATAGCAAACTTTAAAAGATTTACTGAATATTACAGGACATTTTGAGACATTCCTGCATAGAATGTATAAATATATTAGAAACCTGTCCCAGGACAGGTAAAATTAATTCCATTAGCGAAACAGTTTTGCACTACTTTGATGTCTCCTTATGAAGATCAAAATCAAGATATAATAATACTAAGCCTTATGCCTAGAATCCTTATTTTAATTTTGATCAACACCCATTACAGGATTTAGATTCCATAAAATATCTAAAATTTAAGGCTTAAGCTTAAGGAGTCTTGAGAAGAAATTAAAATTCAGGGAATCTTGCTTAATTGGTGTCTAATGAATACGGATCAAATTTAATGCAAATCTGATATATTTAATTTTTGAAATTGAAGATTTTTGCCTATATTATTCCCCCTAAAAACCCTTTAAAATACTTTAAAGAAACTAAAATTTGGTGAATATTTATTAATTGATGTCTAACACTTGTTAAGATTTCACAAAAACTTGCAGGTATCTGACTTCTACTCCATTTTACCTCCTTTGCATAAAACTAAATTAAACTAAATATAGCTCACATTACGATACCTTACTACTAGCAGCTGTGTTGCAAATTGCATAATGATCGGTTAATTAGTTTAGGAGTGAATCCTGTACATGCAAATATGTAAACATATACACATACCTAACTCTGTATATATAGAGATATACTGTATGTTTGTCTTAATAATGTGAAATCAAACCTTGCTAAGTGTATTCGAGTGTGTTTGCATTATAGCATAAACCCACGATTTTGAATGGCAGTTGTGGGGTCACAGGGTTAAGTCATTTCCTGTTGGGAAGAGTTAGAATAGATTTAGGATTTCATTTGTCAGTTATGGTTTGAAATTTTAGTTAGTTGGCTCTTGAACGCAGGCCTGGGACAAACATAGGATAAAAATGTGGGAGAGAGTACGGATGGATGGGAAGAAACCTCCCTACTTGGAGAGATAATAAAGGAATCTCTATTAGTGATGATTCGGAGAATGAACACTTCAAATCAGTTGACTGAAGATTAAAAATAAATTTTATGGAAGGAATAAGAACCATGAAACTGTAATCCATGCAATTCATTGCTGAATCTTCTTTCTGCAATTGAAACAGCACCAGGTCAGAATGCCAATCTGTTATGGAGAAATTTACTTGAGTGTTTGTTTGTGACGTGTATCTCGATAGGAGTGTGTGTATGAATATTATTTACTTACTTAAACAAATCGCTCCATAAATCAATTTTTACTTCTTTACTTCACACATTTTTTCAATTTTTTTCCAGACTTTCTTTCTCATTCAATTTTTTCTTCCATCTTCTAGACCTTTTTTGTTTATTCTTTTTATGTTTGTTTTTTCAAATTCTTTTATCTATCATTTCATTTTTTCGACTTTCCGTTTTCTGAAGTTCTCTTTTTTCCTTTTGCTTTTTAAACTCCTCGCTTCTTCAACCTTTCCAGTTTTTTAACTTCTTTCTTCCAACTTTTTTCCCCAACATGTTTATTCTTTCACTCTTTTTCCAATCCTTTCCCTTATTTTTTCTTTAAATTCTTGATTCTTTCCCTTCTTCTTTTTGTCAACTCCTTCTAATCTTTTGCCTTTTATTTTCATTTTCTTCATCATTTTTTTACCCCTTGTTTTCTCGTCTTGCTTCTTTCAATTTTTCAAAGTTTTTTTTCATTCTTTCTCTATTTATTTTTCATCTTCTTCATTTTTTCCCTTCATTATTTTCCTTCATCTTTTTTCAATTTATTTATTTTTCTACTTTTTTCAACATTATTTTTTCTTTCATTTTTCATCCTTTATTTTTTTAAAACTTTTTAATTCTATGTTTATTCCTATTTATAAAACCATATTCATTTTTTGCCCTAACTTTTCGTCCTTTTATAAACTTTTTAATTCTTTTAGCATTATAAGTTGATATTTTTCTTTTTGACTAATTGTTATTTTATCAACATGAGTGAATAGAGCTGTGTCAAATAGGCTCAAAACCGTTTAAATTATGCAAATAACATCAGTGGTTCAAACGTTATAACAATTTAAAGTGCCGAAATTTGTGTTTTTAATTGGACATTTTTCTTTAATAATGGACCAAAATATGGACCTCAATACTTTCAAGAAATTCAGTAATTTCTCCACCATTTATTTCTTTTTGAAGCTATTCTTATGAAACTTGGTAGTCTTATGTAAAATTATATGCTCTTTCTGAATATGGGGTCAGGTTTTATTTATCTCTTTACATTAAGCCATAAATTATAAATTAAATGTGTAAATTTTAAAGTGTTTCAAACTGGCACGTAGTATCATACAGATTGGGAAGTAATTCAATATAGCTTTGATTTCTTTTAAGTCACTACATAGTGTCTGTATAAACGTAACCGCACTATTACCATCTTTTTATTAACGAAATTGGGTAATTCAAGCACAACACCATTTCTTTAAAGTATTACACTGCACTAAAATGATTCTTTCAATATGCTGCAAGCTTGTTGAAAGAATTATTGCAGCATGTTAGTTGCAGTGTTTCACAGTAAGGTCCTGTATATATTTGCTCCATAATATACTGGGGAAAAAATAAGATCGGATACTATTTGTAACCCGAGCACTGCCACCCATACCTTAAGTCCGGGTGGCAACAGTCCCCTCCCCAAGAACATGGTTACATCTAATATTTAACTAAAACGGTTATACGTCATTCAAACGCTATCATATAAGAAAAAATAAAATAATAGTCCAAAATGAGCATTTTTTTCGAATTTACAAGTTTGTTGTTTTTTGTTTTTCACAATCATAAAAAAATGGCATGCTTTACTTTATTTTATTTTTTTTACATTTGGCCGGCCGACCGGACAAAATCTATATTTATATAAGATAATAAAAATCAAACTAAAAGTGAAAAATATTGTGGTTTCTTAATGATCAACAATATTATTTGTCAATTAAAAATAAATGAGACCATCTCAAAGTAAAAGTAAGTATGATTTTATGAGAGAGAGAGAGAGAGTACACTCGCCTTCTTTTCTTTCCCTTTTCTCTGCCTGTTACTATTACAACAAGCTATTAACCATGGAGCCAGGGAGGGGAGGCATGTTTTCAAATTTTGTATTTTAAAATACGGCGTTCACATTTTTATTCAGAATTCGACAGAACATACGTTTTAAAGAAATTTGCAAGACATTAAAAATTATCAAATATTTACATATTATACATCAAAATAATTCTGAAATTATCCTCTATATGTAACTTGATGATTTCCGTCGATATATCTGAGAAATTTCGAAATATTCATATTAAACTTTTATCAGTGGTATCTTTGTTTCTAATAGTAATAAAAACCCAAATCACATCGTTCTCAAACTATTCATCAACGTTTAATTAGCCTGTGAAATCTCAAGAATATCCAATCAAATCAATCCGCTGCATTTTAATCTAAATGTAAGGTATGAAAAAGAAAATTGAAAATTTTTTTCCCTTTCTAGTTCGTCAATTTTTAGCGTTTTTTTTTTTCATTTTAACTTAGAGTATAAAAATATTTAACGTTTTAAAAGCACATGAAATTAATATCATTGGAATGTTTATTTTATTCTCTTTTCATCCATATAATTGTTTTCAATATTGGACCACAAATAATAGAGATATGACTTGTTTAAGTACATTAGGTGTGAAATTTAGCCGTTGTCCAACGAAAAGACGTTATCGGCTTGTAATGCGAATTCTTTCACTTTTTCTCTCTTTTTTTAATTCTTCAATCCCTTACTTTTTTTAAACTCATTATTTCAAATTCTTCGTTCTTTGTAACTATTCCTTTTTTCAAATTGTTTTTTTTTAAATTTTCTTTATATTTTTTATCTTTTAATATCATTCACTTTTTCGTTTTTTATTCTACGTCATTCTTTGACTTTTCATTCGTTCTCTTATTCTTTTTGCTCTTGAATCATTTTCTCTCCTTTACACAATTTCTTATTTTTCGTTTCCCCAAATGTATTTCTCATTCTCTGTCCTTATTTGTCAAACTTTTCTATTCTTTTTATTTCGTCAGAGTTATTCTATCATAAATGTCTTCCCATCTTTCATTTCCAATTGTACAACTCGTAGACATCTCAGGAGAAGAGTAGAGATTTCTTGATCTTCTAGGCCATCTCGATTCCAATCAAAATGTCTTCCAATAAAACAAATCTATGGAGGTGATTGATCCAGAATGTTCTAAAACTTCCTTGGCGTCTTAAAAATCATTTCTTTTCCATTTATTTATTTCTATTTCCATCACTTTATGCTCAAATGGTTCCTGAACACCTCGGGCTATTTTAGGTCACAGTAGAAGGGGAAAGGATTGCTTTATGAGACAAAATGGCTGCTCACTTGCCGCAAGCTCTTCTCAGATAAATGACAGTTGTGATATTCCCTGAGACAGATCTCCGAATTGACCTTTGTCAGGTATGGTCAAAAAGAAACCATTGAGTTCTGAAGCCACGGATCATATATTGAATTGATCCCCTCTTTTTACTGCATGAACTATCAAAATCAAAATTGAGCGAATCTGGAACTGACTGGAAAACAATTTAACGAAGATATTAGTATTTTCCTTATTTGAATCTTCAGACTTAATTGAATACCTGATTTATTCTTTCTCAGGTAGAAAATGTACTTTGGAATCAACAATTAGATTTTAGTTTCTTACCTCGCATCGTCGAAGAGTATTGTCACATACTATTTAGTTTGTTGGGTTCTTATGACGATGATATGAAGAGATTAATGGATGAACACTTTTCTAGTTGGTTTATTGGATCTTCTCTTGGTGGGACAGTGTTGATTGTTTGGGCACCGTTTGTCTATATAATAATTAATAAGAAGATATTTGTACTTCCAAAATATAGCTTTTATTATCTTCGGTTAATTATTCAGATGGAGAGAGAAAGAGAGAGAGAGAGAAAGTCTACCATTGGATATTTAAAAATATCACATTTTAACGCATACGTTCCACTTCATTCTAAACGCATTCTCGGTCCTAGAATGTGAATTGGTACTTATGTTTTATCATTTTCGTTTATGTATTCTTATCTTTGTCAATTTTTAACTTTTTAACTCGATAATAACTTAAACACTGTCTTCGTTTTCTTTAAGACCGCCTCAATATGCAACAGTATTAATTTCAAAGTTTGAAATCTTAATCATATTTCATCAGTATTATTATTGGGCGTCATATTATGAAGTTATTTTAACATTTCTTACTCAAAGCATTTGCTTTTCTATGAAATAAATTGAGGAAAGAGATATTTCACACATACTCAGTTGAAAGAAAGCAAAAAAGGTAAAAAGAAAGATTTTCTTTCAAAATTAATCCTTATTATTTATATAACAATTGCACATTTGAAAGTAAGAAATGTCATAATTGTGACAATAAAGGACATAAGTTCTTACATTGTAGAAAAGAACTCAGAACGAAAAAGAATCCGAAACTTAAAAATATGGTTAACTCAACAGAAACCGAAAATGCATTTACTGACTTGACGATAATAGATAAATAAACAAATGCTAATTCTTAAAAAAACTTGCCCGAGGAATAATCGGTCAAAATTATTCTTTTTAGATGAATGCCATGTTGAACAAAAATCGTAAACTGAAAGCATTTATCATGAATCGATCTAAAAAAACATTTGGAACTGATTAGATGGAGTAATTCGATTTATGGAACTAATAAATACATTTTGTGATAGTATAAAGACAGATTCAAATAGTACAACATTTTTTTTTAAAGCGATCAAGTTTTCCCGGCATTTTTCTAAACGTTTTAGGATGTGCTTAAAGTCAAAAGCAATATTTGAATTAAAAATAATGTGCAACCGATTTTAGACCAAAAGACAGGTATCCTAAGTTACTCAACACATAATTGAAAAAGAACTGAAAAATTGGAGTTCTAAGTAAAAAAGACGATAGTGCTTGGGTGACTCCTTACCATTTATGTAAATGAAAAGAACAAAATTTGGGTTTGTTGAAAATCTTACAATTACCTATTATGTCCTGAAGATATATTTTCAAAGTTAAATGGAGGAAAATATTATCAGAAGTGGATTTATCGGACGCCTACCTGCAAATAATTTAGAAGAAAAATATACAGAATGGTTAACTGAAAACACAAAAAGTTTTCTACAAATTTAATAGATTTCTGTCTTGTATGAAAGTTGTGGCAGGAATATTTCAACAAATAATGGAGGCCATGTTGAATGAATTGGATTTGCAGTCGCTTATCTCAACGACATTTTGATAAAAAGCGAAAACAGAAAACAATGAGCTAAACTTGTGAAAATATTTTCAACCAGAATACTGTTTTAATTTAAGCTTGGATAAGAAATGAAAATCTTGGGACACATACTTGATGAAAAGGGTCGAAACCGAGATCTAGAGCAATAAAAAAATATGTCTCCACAAACAAGTGTGTCAACATTGCAGTTTGGGGGGATTTTCTAATTATTAAAGCAACTTTATAGTTTGAATGCACACATTAAGAGTGCCACTCAATACATTACTGAAGAATTAAAAAAAATGGAGTTAGTTTTCTGAATATCAGAAGGCATTTGAAGAAATTATAAAGGATTAATATCTGATTTGTACATTATGATCCTAATAAGGAAATAGATGTTTCAACTGATGCTAGTAATTTGGTATTGGATGAAAGAAAGATAATGAACAGTTGAGAGCAGTGTGGCATGGGTCAAGAACGTTATTTCCAACAAAAAGGATTAAAGTCGAATAGAAAAAATTGATGGTTGGTAGAATACTTGCAATAAGAGAATTCATAAATTTTTACAAGTCGGAAGATTTATTTTGCAAACGGATCACCATACATTACTATAAGTTTTTCATTTGTTCTTTTTTTAATGGAAATCGCTCCAGAAAAGGCATGAAGCCAGTTGATGTAAAGAGCTAACAAGAACGAAATGATTATCGCAAAAACGGGAAATGCCTATTGGCTTTAGTCTTGAAAAGACCAAGGCTATAGGTAGGAGGAAAACAGTCAGCAGCAAGAGAGTTTCACAAGCCCGCAGTTCTTGGAAAGAAGCTACTAGAATAGGAAACTGTGTTACAATGAGGTATCAGAGCAGCGAATTGATGACGACCACTAGACCAACAAGTCAAACGAGCTGACACAAAGGAAGCAGGGAATGAATCCGACAGTTCTGAAGAACACATGCCATAATAGTATTTATAGAAAAGACTAGCAACATCATGTCTGTGAGAGAAAGGGTGCAGAGAAGAAAGGGTGGGGACAATCAAATTACAGATATGTTTCTGCACCTTATCAAAACCCCTCAAATGTGACAGAGATTCACCAGCCCAAATATGACAACAGTACTTGGGTCTTAGACATGCATACCGGTTCATAGTATGAATCGTTTGCAATGACGAGGAACCATTCTTTTCAAACTATACATTTACAATGGAATTCCTTCCATCAAATGAAATAGCTTACACATATGTCTAGCATCAGGTGAAATTTCCACGAACAGGACTTCTTTACAAGGGCTTGCCGTGGTACTGCTTCCCTGCAGATAACAACATGGTCGGCTTTAAATCCAATGTCAAGATTCCTGTCATAAACCGTCACCACAAGTAATCAAATTTAGTTCATTCCATTAATCAGGTTCTTCATCACGAGCAAAAATTCCATCTCATTAACCTTTATCCTCAAGTAGCCTTCATTTTATTGGTGCATCATCGACTAGTCTCTGCCTCTTAGATAAGCTCCAAAAAAGAGTTGCTAACGTAATAGGTCCCTCACTATCAACCAAGCTCCAGCCCCTGTCCCATCGCCGCAATGTTGCATCCTTGTGCTTGTTTTACAAATACTTCAATGGATTATGCTCCGATGAACTGGCTACTCTGGTGTCCCCTCAACGTAAATACACTAGACCAACTCAACAATCAACTAAATCCCAGCCATTCACTGTGGAGGTCCCCAGATGCCGGAGAGCCTTCTACTCCAAAAGCTTTTTTCCTCGGGCTGCTGGCCTCTGGAACTCCCTCCCTGCTCCCTGTTTTTCCTACAGTTCCGACATGCACAGGTTTAAAACTAATGTAAACAGACATCTCGCTACACTGCTCCCAACTTAGAATGACACCCCAAACCTACATCCTAATTTTCAGTAACCCCTTACGTCTACAGTGGCGGCTTGCCTTGTTTGGGGTAAAATATGTTAAAAAAAAACAACAAAAAAAACTCGTTGCTGCTCGGGAATAAATATAAATATTAAAAGGTATCGGTTTTATTAGTGTTAAGCTGAGACGAGAAAAGACAGGATACTCGGCGTTGCCTGGGGAAACATTAAAACAAATATAGATTTCTTTACATTATTGAGATGAAGAAAAAAAAAAAAAAGAAACTCAGCGTTG
Source organism: Sepiola atlantica (assembly GCA_963556195.1). Lineage (NCBI taxonomy): Eukaryota > Metazoa > Mollusca > Cephalopoda > Sepiida > Sepiolidae > Sepiola > Sepiola atlantica. The sequence goes on from OY744522.1 coordinate 82,268,294, forward strand.
CCCAGGCATTACTACGTATCTGTTTTATTAAAATGTTGAGCTGGGGGGGTGGGGGGGTAACAAGACACTCGACGTTGCCTGGGAATACATTTAAAACAAATATAGGTTTCATTACTTCAAAACTTAATGCTCAGCTGCATTCTTTAGATTTTTAGTTTTAGTTTTAATACATCAAAACAAGAGTGAGTAATGGGCAGGGTCGAGGTGAAAAAGGGGTGGGAAAGAGAGAAGTTTTCAAAGAAAGATGTTACATACACTTTTTAACCTCTTGTGTTGTGTATGGTTCCGAGCAACACCGGGTAGCCCTGCTAGTAGATAGATATATTTGCAGCTGTGAAAAATAAAGTTTCTCTGAAATTAAACTGCTATGTATGTAGAAAACAGACTGTCTCTTAAATAGCAAAAAAGTTTGCTGTCGATTATCAAATGAATAAATGTCAATTTTATAAAAATTGACATTATATTATTATTTTTTTTAAACTTTTCACCAAAAACAAGGCATATTTTGTCACTGAAGCATAAAGAGCTACTGTGGTAGGGGCCAGATTTATAGGGCTAACCTGGGTGAGGAGTTAGGCAGCAAGATGTTTGTTAACATTACATTTAAATTTTTACATGTTCATACTATCGGGAAAACAAGGAGCAGGAAAGGAATCTTACAGGTAAGCAGTCTGAGGAAAGAAGCTATTAGACTAGAAAATCTTTCGGGATCTCTACAATGAAGGGGTGGAATTTAGCAACTAATCGTATGGGTCAGGGGTATTTTTGTATAGGAGGTACAAATGCAGTTATTTCATCGAAGCACATTTCGTGGAAGTGCTTATAAACAAGTACGGTGATGCAACTTTGCAGCAATACGACAGGGGCTGGAGTTTAGCAGACAGTGTGGGACATATTAAGTTTATCACCTGAAGTAGAAAGGTTATTCAGCTAGTTTAAATACAAGGTGCGTTTGAAAAATATAAATATTGGCATTTTATTTACCAAAACAGAATTAAGAATGAATAAAATTGTCGAGCAGCGTAAAATTTTAATTTGTTGCAAAACAAATTCGATTTCTCTTATTTTAAATGTTTTTGTTTTAATAAAGTCAAGGGCACCTTGTTCTCTGCATCAATCAATGATAATAGCGAGTCTGCCGGTAATTAGAGAATGTTTTTTTGTGTTGCTTTTTGTATTTTTAACAGAGCTTTTGTGTGTTTTGCTGCAGTTTTGTTGTCAATGAGTTTGTCTTCAATTGGAAAACAAGCCTTAAACCACTTCTTATTCATTTGTTCGTTAGCGTCGTTATGCGCTTTTGTTCTGACTAAATGATTCAGGACCAAATAAGAAAGGCTGAGGAATATTTAAAAACAGAAAAGAAAACAGAAAATGAAAATGAAACAAATATTTAATAACGACAAATACGGATGACATTGAAGGGATAGGAAGAAGGGGAATAAAAGAAACAAAGATGGAATGGAAATAAAAAGAATGATAAGAAAACTTAAGTGAATGAAATGAAATTGTAAAAATAAAATAAAATTATAAAATGAGACAGAAAGAAAATAAAGAATTTGAAAGAATGAAAGGGAAATTTAAAAGAAAATTACTATAGAAAAATGAGGGGAAAAAAAAGGCCGAAAGAAATAAAAACATATAGAAAGGAAGATGGAAAGTTTTTTTGGGAGAAAATTAGGCCAAGAGAATGAAAACAAATTAAAGAATGCTAAAAGAATGAGAAAGTCAAAGAATGCTAAAAGAATGAGAAAGTCAAAGAATGCAAACTTCAAAGAATGCTAAAAGAATGAGAAAGTCAAAGAATGCTAAAAGAATGTTAAAGTCAAAGAATGTAAACGTGAAAGAATGCAAAACAAAATAATGAAAGATGAATGAAATAATAGTGAAGAGAATTTAAACATCCAAGCATCTTCAAGAGAATTAAAAAAGAATAACATTCTAAATAATGCTAAAGAGAATTAAAAATTAAAGAATTTTATAAAGCATAAAAGAGTAAAAAAATTATAAAATGAATGAATGAAAAAGGATACAACTATCAAGGAATGGTCAACAGAACGAAAAGGTCAGTATGAAATGAAAAAATTAAACAATGCTATTAAAGATACTTTAGGATTTATTAAAAATGCTATACGAAATGGCTTTGGAAAAGAAAACCTAAAGAAGATAAAAAATAAAGGAATGGTAAATATACAATGAAAAAAGCATGAAACAATTAAATTCCAAATATATTACAACAGTCAAAGTGTTTCTAGGAAAAGTCAGGTACTTTTTACAAGAATAGCACAATGGATTATGCAGAGAATTAAAATGGAAAAATATTCAATTTAAAAAAAAAGGAAACAGTTAAAGAATGCTAAGCAAACTGAAAAAAGTTTTAAAAATGCTAAAAAATTAATTTTAAAATGAATGAAACTGAGAAAAAGAATAATAAAGAGAATAAATAAACTGATTCAAACTAGAATGACAAAAGAGAAAATAATAGCAAATACAAAAAGAAAATCGAGACGAATGAACAAGTCTGGGGGAAATGAACGAAAAGAAGTGAAAATAAAGAGATAACAATGAAGAGTGATAGAGAAAAGAGAGATAACTCTGAACTGACAAAAAGAAAAGACTGAACTCAGATTATTTGCACTGATTGTCATTTGCTGAACACTCGATAATGACGAAGCAAAAACAAAGAATAAAAATAAAAACTGCATATAACGGCAGCGAAAGAATCTCACCACACCAAAACTATAATTTGCAGGATACTTCAGAAAATATTCTAAAACCATAAATGAATACCAAAGTTCCTCAAAGCAACATTATATGTTATCTTTGCGGTTTTTTTTTACTCTTAATGCTGATGTTGTTCAAAGTGCAGTGCAGGTATATATATATATATATATATATATATATATATATATATATATATATATATATATAAAAAGACACACACACATATATATGAGAGAGGAAGAAGGAAGAAAGGTAAATAGTTGAATATTTGCTTTGATGTTGATCCCAAATGAAGTTAATGTGAATAAATTTCTTTGCTGACTTTTTCGAAACATGCACATCGTTTTGCAGCAAGACTTTAGAAAATGAAAGGAAAAGATTACATATCTGATAATAAAATAAGGAAACCTTTCGAAGCAATGTGGATGCTTATAATGCATATGCTTTTTATTGTTATTATAAACTATATGCCTCTTTCGGGATATATATATATATATATATATATCATATATGATATATATATATATATATATATATATATCATATATGATATATATATATATATATATATATCATATATGATATATATATATATATATATATATCATATATGATATATATATATATATATATCATATATGATATATATATATATATATATATATATATATCATATATGATATATATATATATATATATATATATATATATATCATATATGATATATATATATATATATATATATATATATATATATATATATCATATATGATATATATATATATATATATATATATATATATATCATATATGATATATATATATATATATATATATATATATATATATCATATATGATATATATATATATATATATATATATCATATATGATATATATATATATATATATATATCATATATGATATATATATATATATATATATATATATCATATATGATATATATATATATATATATATATATATATATCATATATGATATATATATATATATATATATATATATATATCATATATGATATATATATATATATATATATATATCATATATGATATATATATATATATATATATATATATATATCATATATGATATATATATATATATATATATATATCATATATGATATATATATATATATATATATATATATCATATATGATATATATATATATATATATATATATATATATCATATATGATATATATATATATATATATATATATATATCATATATGATATATATATATATATATATATATATATATATATCATATATGATATATATATATATATATATATATCATATATGATATATATATATATATATATATATATCATATATGATATATATATATATATATATATATATCATATATGATATATATATATATATATATATATCATATATGATATATATATATATATATATATATATCATATATGATATATATATATATATATATATATATATATCATATATGATATATATATATATATATATATCATATATGATATATATATATATATATATATATATCATATATGATATATATATATATATCATATATATATATCATATATGATATATATATATATATCATATATATATATCATATATGATATATATATATATATCATATATATATATCATATATATATATATATATCATATATTATATATATCATATATATATATATATATCATATATTATATATATCATATATATATATCATATATGATATGATATATATATATATCATATATGATATATATATATATATATCATATATGATATATATATATATCATATATGATATATATATATATATATATCATATATGATATATGATATATATATATATCATATATGATATATATATATATCATATATGATATATATATATATATCATATATATATATATATCATATATATATATATATATCATATATATATATATATATCATATATATATATATATATCATATATCATATATATATATATATATCATATATCATATATATATATATATATCATATATCATATATATATATATATATCATATATATATATATGTATATATATCATATATGTATATATATATATATATCATATATGATATATATATATATATCATATATATATATATAATGTTTGTATTACAGAAAATCAGAAATCGATGTTGTTCTAGTTTTCTGCAATACAAATATTAGTACTCTTATAGATGACACACCATGTTTCCGTGACTTCGCGTCGTCAACGTTCGTGCAGGTCTCGGAAAAGCCCGAAAGTTGACGAAATCAGGCTACAGCAAGCAGCCGATAACTTTTGGAAGAAATTAATCGCCGCGTTCAATAACAAAAAATGAATTTCTATAATCTCTGTCAGCTCGTTGAATCTCCCGAACGACTAATCAGAAGTAATCAATAATGTGAATAATAATAATTAAAAATATTTGCTCAGAAACAGTTGTTTCGGTGTTTATGTTAACAAGAAAAAAACACATTGACAAAAATTGTAAAAAAAAAACATTGAAAAAAAAAAAAAGAAAACAGAAACGTTTGCTTAAAATATCAAAATCATCTTATATATTTACAAACATTTCATTAACAATGTTTCCTTTGACAAAAAACAAACAAACAAACATCTAATTAACAACAGTTGTTTAACCATGGTTTGTTATTATCGTCTTCCAGTCTTCAATTTAGTGTTAGACAGTCACGGAACCATGGTGTGTCATCTATAAGCGTACCCAAATATTAATAAATAAATATTACTCTTATTGTTGATTTTTCTTAATAATCGAACACCGTTGAGATTATCTCCCAATAATCTTACACACACACATATTCAGAGATTTATAATAGTATTTAAATCAAGTCTCGTAATGAAAAGTCTAAAAAAACATGGATTTTTAACTATACGATTTTGATTTCTAAATTTGTTGGTATTGTAATATTGATTCTCATATTTCATGCTGATTTATGTATGTCCTCTGTCTGACTGAATATGAGTTTCTGAAGAGCGGAGATGACGTTTCATTAAGTCTTGAGTTGTATGCTGACTCATTAAATTATTCCTCTTAAAACTTATGTCAAATTCACATTAATTTGAGGCTTTTCATTTCAAAACTTGATTTAAATGCTATTCTAAATCTCTGAAGACATTTTTTATCAAAGCTGGGGGGGCACTCGAGGATAAGGGTTAAAAGGATTGTTGTTTGGACGATGATCGTTGCCACAAAAGGATTTGAATGGACAGAAGATTACTTAAGGGGGCATGATTTTTCGAAAGGATGGCTCCACAGTACTTGTTTTGTTAGACTTAAAGACGACTGTGTTGCAGTCGGCTATGGAAGACGCTCCACGGTATCTTGTTCGACAAATAGGACCTTCGAGGAAAGAAACTTTGTTCCTGGAAACTCTGTTTGATTTTTGGTACAGAGAGAGAAAGAGAGAGAGAGAGAGAGAGAGAGAGAGAAAAAAGTTATTTGCTGTGGTTGTACTAGTTAGTACTGTGATTGTTTTACAGAGGGTACTAGGTATTGGAGCTCAGTCGAGCACTTACCATTAACATAACGATACAACAGAGGGAGGCTAGCAACATCACTTTTGTGTGAAAGAGGCTGTAAAGACAAGATCATTTCTCACTAGATAGCAAAGTCAATTTTGTACACTGTCAAGGCAGGAAAGAGTGTTCTGAGCTGCACCTCTCCAGATATGGCAACAGTAATCCATCTTAGGACGTATCTAGCTCTTATAAAGGTAGAGGATTGCGTCACAAGTGAGGTACTTTTTGGAGTGGAAGAAAGATCAAACCATTTTTTCAAGAAACCTCGGCACAGATTTTATGTAAGTCTTCCATTTCAAATCTGGAATGAAAGTTAGTCCTAGAAGCTTATCAAAGAAAAGGGCTTCTTCGAAAAGTGACCCATTTATTTCGATTGGAGACAAGTGAAGATCCGAGCGTTGATAGTGAAAAGAGATAAGCTTGGTTTTAGAGGCGTTAAAAGTATCAAGCCACTTTTTTCCCATAGTGCACCACATGGACCAAGTCGGAAGAGAGAAAGAGTCAGAAAGATCTTGATCATCAACGCTCTCCGAAGTGCTTCCATAAATAGTTGTGTGGTCTGCATAGATGTTAATGAATGCTCTCAGAATATGATTTGGAAGATCATTTATGAAGATCAGAAAGAGGGTTGAGCCCATACAGACGTACAACCACTCCTTGAGACACGTTGGCATTGATGCTACGTGCTTCAGACTTTTGCCCGTCAACAACTACTTTTATAAACCTATCAGAGAGAAGGGATTTGATGGTTGAGAGGGCATTTCCAGATATTCCATGGCTAAAAATCTTGTGGAGCAAACCTTTGTGCCAAACCCTGTGGAAGGCCTTTGATATATCAAGATCTATCGCCCTAGAAACGAAGCCCTCATCATATTAACTGATCCTGTGTCATATCCAAGTCAACACATCAGCTGTAGAACTTGCAGAACGAAAACCATATTGCTTATCACTAAGAAGATTGTTTTTACTAAGGTATTTGACAAGATTTTGATTAATTACAGACGTCTTACATATTTTCGTTAGGGTAACTATTTGCTTTTTAACAAACAACAGTAACAATCATGTTCTTTTATTTCCATTTGCTAAGAAAAAGTACTATATGTACACTATGTACTGTTGCATAATTATTACATTAAGTCTTCCAAATCTCTATTCCATATTTTTTACATAAACACAATGAACTACATACAAGCAAATTAAAGTGCTGCTTTAAACTGACAATTACTAAACAAATTCTGTCTTTACCAAATGTTATGGTATCTTACCTATACAGACTACTAAAACTCGTCCACTTATCCTAAATACTGGGAGAAACTGCCTCTCAGTGTTGCATCCGCCCCATCCTGTTCAGTCTCTCATTAACTTTGGTTGAGTGAGGACGTTGGGATGGGGTAATACCAGTCGAGGATTCGTTCTCGACAATCAGTCCGGGTCATTTCGGTGGCCTTTTATCTGCCGGGCTGAGGTATACTGTCCTGGGTTTTCCTAGGAGGTGCACCTTCCCAGGCCTTGCCTTTCCTCTTTGGGGACGAGTAAGTTTATTGCTTGCTGCCTGGAGCGCCCTGACCGGGGAATGCCGATGGGGTTACCCAAGCTATTTTTGCTAGGCCAGAGTGCTCCTTCTTTAGGGGCGCTGGCTTAACTATTTCCCCACTTTCCGACCTTGTGTCACATATTCCTACGTTGGAAGGAATTAAATACCTGGATCCACCCTAACCAGATCAGTCTCTCATTAACTTCAGTTGACTGAGGACGTCGGGATGGGGTAATACCAGTCGAGGATCCATTCTCGACAATCAGTCCGGCAGGAACTGGGCCATTTCGGTGGCCTTTTATCTGCCGGGCTGAGGTATACTGTTCTGGGTTTTCCTAGGAGGTGCACCCTCCCAGGCCTTGCCTCCACTCTTTGGGGAGGAGTAAGTTTATTACTTGCTGCCTGAGGCGCACTTACCAGGGAATGCTGACGGGGTTGCCCAGGCTATTTTTGTTAGGCTAGAGTGCTCCTTCTTTAGGGGCGCTGGCTTGATCTCCCCACCTTTCCGACCTTGTGTCACATATTATTGCGGTGGGAGGGAATTAAATACCTGGAACAAACCCCAACCGAGGGAACTGGGCCATTTCGGTTGCCTTTTATCCATCAGACTGAGATATCGGTCCTGGATAGTCCTAGGAGGTCCCCTTCCCAGGCCTTTCCTCCCTTCCTTGGGGTGGAGTAAGTTTATTGCTTACTGCCTGAGGCGCCCCAACCGGCTGACGGGGCTGACCAGGCAATTTTTAAAAGGCCAGAATGCTCCTTCTTTAGGGGCACTGGCTTGAATCTTCCCACCTTCCGGCTTTGTGCCACATCTTCTTGTGGTGGGAAGGAAGTAAATACCTAGAACCACACCAGTTTATACTGACAGTCAACACTGACGTATAACCACTCTTGTTCTCTGTTGTATTATACTTTTTTCATTATACTTGTTTTCTCTAAACTCCGAGTTCGTGTTTTCCTTCCTGGCCCCTTACAGGGCCACATCACTGTCAAAATTAGTTTTGCAATAAAATTGAAAATCGTGGTTAATAGGTGATTTTCTTATATAGGTATATGATTTTAATATGTATGTATATATAGTGTATGTGTGTGTGTTTGTATAGATAGGGATATGGTAATGAGCGAAAAACAAATAAAATAGAACAGAATCATGCTTATATTGACTCAATATTTCGTTCCAGTTATGTAACTGTCTAGAATAAGCATTTATTGAACCGAATCGGATTAAATATACAAAAAGTAGAAAGTGGTGGTCTTCTGTAAGTTTAATGGTTTTCAAAGTGTAATAGTTGTTCAAAAATTAATTTTTCTTTTAATTTTCTTATATTTTTGTTTTTTTCTGGGGATGGGGCATCCTAGCGGATGCAAGACATTCATCTGCTATTTAAGACACTTTAGCCGAGAGATCATTTTAAGATTCTAACCGTCCCTTTAAGTGCAATTGTTTGTATCTCTCTTGCACTTCGTTCACCGGGTATATTTGCCAGATAGCTTTTAAAATTCTTTTTCATTAGTCCTGTTGCTCCTATAATTACTGGAATGATGGAGATCTTCCTAGGATTCCAGTTTTTTTATGTCGTACATAAGACCTAGGTATTTCGTAATCTTTTCCCTTTTAGCTCTGTTTAAGCCTGCATCATTAGGGACACTATATTCAACTAGCGTTGTTACTTTTTCTCTTTTGTTCCATATCACTATGGCAGGTTTTACAGCTCCGTTTTCTAAATATGTAGCTGTAGGGATTGCATAGACATAGTGGATGGTGTATGACTTATTTCCAACTGTTCTCTCGAGTATCTGCTCCCAGGACTTGCTGCTACACTGGATATTCAACTTTTTACATATAGTCAAGTGAAGATATTTGAACACTCTGTTGTGTCGCATTGTATAGTAGCCATCCACCAGCACAACCTTACAACTGGATGTCAGGTGGCTTGCACTTTCAACTTCTGTATGGCAGAACCTGCACTTGTCGTTGCTGAGACCACTCATCTTTTTAAAGGCATTGGTCATCAAGCCTTGATCTTGGGCAGCCATTATCATTCTCCCCTGATCATAGTGGAGAGATCATCTTTTCAGCCAGTCTACAGAGCCTTCCTTATCTATCTATTCCTGGGATAGTTTATCCAGAAAATATTTAGCACGTTGTTGGTTGGTCCATTCTTCCAGTTTTCTGCAATGGAAGCTTTTGGTGTATTTCTGGTGGCTCTTCTTGGCTATTTCCGTGGCAGGCTTGTTGTCCGTTTCTGCCTCATTTGTAAGACAGTCCTGTCCAAAATGTTTGGCCAGTTTTGTGATAGAGGTGGTTCTACTTGCTCTGGTTTCTTGGTGTTGGCGTACCATCATAAGGTACGCAATAATGTGTGTCTGTAAGTTTTGTTAAAGGAATAAATATCCAACAATAGGAATAAGGTAATAAGCAAAGGATAAACTAAATGAACAGGAAATTTAACACAGAGCCAGGTTTATATTGATTTGATATTTTGTTTCAATTATGATACTTTGTCATAGAATAAGCATTTATTGAACAGTCAGATTGAATATACAAAAAGTTTGAAGTGGCGAGTAAAGTCAGGGAATGTGTTAGGGTGGAAGGGGAAGTGAGATTGTTAGAAAATAGAACATTGGATGTGTGGAAGATGATTGGTGGAATATTAAGTAGTGAGTTGAGGTTTCGTATAGGTGGGTGGGTAAAAAAGGAAGCAAGGAAGAATGTTGTGGTGGGTGGACAAGAACAAGTGGAGAAATGAAAGACGGAAAGAGAAGAGAAAAAAAGAATAACTGCCTAACATAATATATTATATGAAAATTCTATTTTTATCGACCACGGCTAAACGCTGATCTGGCCTTGAGTTAAATATACCAGCCTTACTCTATGCACACTATTCCCTACCTTTTTCTTCCCAACTTTAATAATAACACATACCTGCATTACTGCCTTCACTCACACACTCCACCTGCTATCTCAGTTTTCTCTGCCTACGTACCTGCCTCCTAATTTTACTGTCCTGCTACCTCCATGCTTTCCTCTCGTAAAATTTCCTCACATGCTCATGCACATTTTGGAATGTGACGCCTACTACCTACTGCTGTATATATAAATACTTTGTGCTTCCATTATATCATGTATCTTGAAAAAGCCTGAATACAATTTTTAGGCGAAATATCGAGCCATACAGACCTCTGTATTGACTTAATATATTAATTCTGTCCCACGTAGATTACTTTGCAAATCCTCTATTTCCATTTTATTTTACCTACATATTTTATATATTTGTAATGTTTCCAGTAAGATATATATATATATATATATATATATATATATATATATATATATAGTTTGTAATGTTTACATGTATGTATTATTTTATTTACCTCCTCTTCAGGAGGTTAGACACAAGGTCAGGTGTGGGTTTTGTATGAAAGTGTTTATGTGGAACAAACTGGATTCAAACCCGGCACACCCAGGTCTTCAGTCCGCGTCGTTAACCACTTAGCCACCATGCCATACACACACACATATATATAACTACAAGAATACCCGTCCCAGAACGGGTAAAATTAATTCTCAAAACGGAACAGTTTTGCAAAAGTTTTATGTCCCCTGATGAAGATTAAAATCAAGATATAATGATAATTAACCCGATGTCTAGAATCCTTATTCTATTTTTAATCAAAATCCATTACATGATTTTGATTCTAGAAAAAGTCTTAAATTTAAGGCTTAAGCTTAAGGTGTCTTAAGAAATTGAAATTCAGGGAATCTTGTTTCATTGGTGTCTAATGACTATGGATCAAATTTAATGCAAATCTGAAATATCTGAATTTTCAAAGGTTGTGCCTATATGCCTGCTAAAATCCCTTTAAAATACTCCAAAGAAACTGAAATTTGGGAAATATTTTTTAGTTGTAATCTAATGTATAATGTATAAATTTCAGAAAAGTCGGAGGTATCTGAATTTTCACAAAAAGGTTCTACCCCCTTTACATAAAACTAAATTAAATTAAATATAGTCCACATTATGGCCCCTTACGTTAACAAGTTGTATTCCCAAATTCATAATAATAAGTTAATTAGTTTAGAAGTAGATTCTTGTACAAGATACACATATAAACATACCTAACTTTTATAAAGATATTATATATATATATATTATATATATAATGAGTCTTTACATGTTTGTGTGTATATCTTAGTGTATAGATTCGTATCTTTGCCAGAATATATCTAAATATGCACACACCAAATGTATGCATGCAAATATCTATATGAACGTATAATTCTAAACATCAAAATACATGCTTACATTTGATTCTTTAATATGAATTCCTTAATTTCATCAATTTTTTTTTCGGTGTTTTTTTTGTTTTGATTTGGTCTTTATCCATTTTTTTGCTCTTTTCTTGAATGGCATCTTGAAAATGTCTAAAAAGAAATGAGATAAAAGACAGCATCCCAATTTTCATTTTTTTTTAAATTCCACTTTTACATTAAATTCCACCATTTCTCTTGCTTTCCTTCCTTCCTTCTTTCAAAATGGTCCATTTCTCTTTTATTCAGTCATTTTCCGTTCTAGTTTGACATTTACTAAAGAGATAATCGACGGAAAACCTCTGCGCTATTTTTTGAAACGTATTCTATGAAATAAAAAAAACAGAAAACACAAATTTCAGAGGGGCAATTTTGTCTTTCGCCATGCGAATATCATCTATATCCGGTATGTTGGTAAATGCTTAGAGACTTCTGCATATTTTGTCTTCAAGCTGAAGTACCCTATCTATGCCGGGTAATATATTCTAGCTAAAGTCTAAATTAGTACATCACTGACATCTATTTATATAATACTAGCAGAAATATCTGATGTAGCCTTGGATTAAACATTTTTCACTATGCTCATAACACCATATTACCTTTTTTTACTGACGCCTCCTCTCCCTGTTTCGCCCCCTAATATATAATCAGAAGAAACTGACATTTTGAAAAACTCTCCGAATTAATGTCTTATACATATTATTTAAATTTCATTGAAATCGTATATACATATTTCAATTTTTAAGGGGGTTCTGGCCCCATAGCTCCCTTAGGGCGAACTTAAAGATTCGGCACAGAGAGGGGCATGTACAGATTTGGGGCACTTCCATTGTCTTCCCAAATTAATTTTATAGACATGATTTAAATTTCATCAAAATAAGACATATTTGTGGTTTTCAATAGCCCCGTTAGAAGTCAACTTAGAGATTCGGGAGCACCAATACAAGAAATAAAAGATTTAAAACTACAATTGGCACACTTTTCCACTAGCAAATCATCAGTGTTTTTTTCAACGTCTTTATCGTTCTTTCGCTTTTTTTTCCTTCATTATTTTCCCCATTTTATTATTTTTCATTTTTGTTTTAATTATGCGTCATTCTTTAGTACTTTCTTTTGCATCTTCATTCTTTTCAACTACTTTCTCCTTTCTTTTTTGTAGCTTCTACATAGTTTCACTCTTTCTCTTTCATTCATTCTTTTCAACTACTTTCTCCTTTCTTTTTTGTAGCTTCTACATAGTTTCACTCTTTCTCTTTCATTTATTCTTTTCAACTACTTTCTCCTTTCTTTTTTGTAGCTTCTACATAGTTTCACTCTTTCTCTTTCATTTATTCTTTTCAACTACTTTCTCCTTTCTTTTTTGTAGCTTCTACATAGTTTCACTCTTTCTCTTTCATTTATTCTTTTCAACTACTTTCTCCTTTCTTTTTTGTAGCTTTTACATAGTTTCACTCTTTCTCTTTCATTCATGTTTTCAACTACTTTATTCTTCATCATTTCCTTTTTAACTTCTTTTTCTGTCGCTCTTTCACTTTTCCAGTATTTCTCCTTAATTTTATCAACTTTATATTCTTTATTTTTCTCTAATTCTTTTTCGTTGATTTTTTTTCATCAACTTTTTCATTTTTTTAAATGTCTTCATTCTTTTGTTCGTTTTTTTTTCTTAATTATTTTGGTCTTCCTTTTTTAAATTACTTTAAATTACTTTATCTCGCATTTAATAAACATCTTCATTCGTTCTTTTTTCTTTATTTTCTTCCAACATTTTCATGTTTCCCCCTTTCCTATCTTTAAACTTTTCCATTCTTTTGCTTTTCCATTTCATGATAATATTATTTCTGTATCAGCAATGAAGGACTAAAGCACCTATCAACATCAAAGCTTGTTATTATAATAGGATTTTGATCTGGTCAGTGTCTCTCAGCCCCAAGACAGAACTTGGCCATTAGGGGGGAATGATTTGAGTAAGGACAGGTGACCAGTCCTTTTATTGGAGATTAATCGCAAAACACTTGCCCTTTAAGAGAACGTGCCCTAATTACCAGGAACAACGACGCCTGTAATTGGTCAGTAAGCAACGCAGCAGAGGCCTGGATCATGTGCGGTTGATGAATCGCAGATCAGAGAGATTCCTCTTAATTCATACTTCCCATCTCTTCTTGTCTTCAATGTGACATGCACTTAATGCTAACTTCAGTCAGTTCATTTCCCAATCCATCTTCCAAGATGGTTCTTTGAGGCCTGCAATACCCAACCTCCCTATCAGTTTTCATTATTTTCAATAAGCTATCAATATACATTAAACTCGCTTTGATTATATTATTTCCTGCTTGATAAGCGCGCAGGTTTATTTTTTAGTGATTAACTGTATCACATTGCTGTTACATATCTTCAATGAGTATTTGTTTATCTTTATACAGACATAGTTCCGTACAAGTGCGGCAGTTATAGTTAGATATTTATATACCATAAAATGTATATAAAATTAAGACTTGATAAGAAAAAAATATACAATGATTATTTTAATTAGAAAAACTTACTTGAAATTTGATAGTACAAGTTTAAGTGCAATTGGGTGCAATTTTAACATGTTTTCGTTTGTAGGTAAGTAAAATAACGTGTATGTTCTTAAAAATAATAAGTTGTATTTGAAAAGCGAAACATGTAAACGTTAAATAACAAGTTAGGTATATTTTAAAATACTATTATCTATTTTTTTTTTTCAAATAATGTTCTATTGAATTCTATTTATTTTCTATGGAATATTAGGAAAGAAATAATTCTAATTAGAACTCTTTTTAAGTATCTGTCTTGAGTAAAACTCTCGAATGATGGAAAAAGTTAGATATAATAAGACATTTTTTTTGGAGGGGGGAAGTCATTCTAAACTATATAATTGTGGGGTTTTATTTTCATCTTATTCTGTAATTTATTTTTTAAGAAAGAATTATATTTTTTATATTACATTTTTTTAGTAACGGCCCATATTTTCTTTTTACTAACGATTCACTGCTTATCAAGGCCAAAAGCCATTCGAGAATAAGGGTTGATGAAATTGATGGATTTCCATGCTGAATGGCTGGCTTTTTTTGTTACTTTTAATGCCCTTCATGATAGACTTGGGTTAACTTTACATATGTTGCATAGCCGTTCCGGAATGGGCCGTGGCAGTTCTCGCTTTGCATACCCGTTCCGGAATGGGCTGTGGCAGTTCTCGCTTAAACAACTGGTCATTTTTAACACCAAAAAGGAATATGTTGCATACCTTTAAATTCTTGTACCTTCACTTCTTCCTCGCGGAGGGACGCCGTCTTGACGTCGTCTAGTCTTTAAATTCTCGTACCTGTTCTTCTTTCGTCGAGTGGAGGGGTGTCGTCTAGTGGTTGAGTTCTCTCTTCGTTTCTTTACTGCCGTGAACATCGCCATTCGCTGTGTCTGCAACAAAACCTTCATGACCGATTCATGAGACAAACAATCTTTTAAACTTTTAATTCTGTTTTATTCAGGCGTTAGTCTACCGTCGACCTTGGAGATGTTTCACTAACGCTGAGGGAGAGACCAAATTACTACTCTATCGTAGTTAATTCCTAATTTAAGTCCTTAGCCATTCGAGGAGGGGGGAGAAGGAATCTCATGCCTGTATTCTCTTGGGAAAATAAATTCCCATTTTTTATTTGAAGACTTCATAGAGAAACACGTCGACTCGCTTCCAAAAACCAGACTGGCAAAACTCAGTTTCCCACACAAAAAGCCCGTGACGTCACAGAGCCCCCATGTGCAGGTGCAGGTGCACCTTGGCCCTTGATCTGAGGTCTCGTTAACGTAGTGGCCCCGTCAACGTCTGTGAGCTCCGACTGTAAGAACCAGTTTATTTTGCACTCGACTGTACGGGTCCACACGCACTAAATCGCGCAAGCCAAACCAAACGATCTCTCACACATGCGTCCACTTCAAGATGCGTCCGGCCCCACAGGGCCATTATCCAACACATAGCCTATTTGCATGCCAAGTTTGGATGAGATCTATTCAGTAGTTTCTATATCTATAGAAGATAAACATACTTACACATGGTTCTATTTATTAGATCATGATTTGAAAATTCACTCTTGGATGTAATTAAATAAATTATGCTATGACATCAAATGAGTAAAAAGAAAAGTTAAACACAGTAGGCAAAAGCGGCAGTTCAATATTAGGTTTCTTTTAGTTTTATTTTATTATATACTCGCAAGGCTATCCGGTATTGCCCGGGTTTCTAATTTCCCTAGACGACATAGACTACAAACAAAAATAAAAGTAAAAGTAAAAGTAAAGTATCTATTTTTTTAATGGAAATCGCTCCAGACAAGGCATGAAGCTACTTGATGTACGAGGTAAAAAAAAATACTACTTCAAGGTCAAAAGCTAGCCAACGATAAGTGTTAGATGGATAGATTCCGACCCAGAAAACAGCGATTCTTCCCTCCTTGTCAGAAGCATTGCTCATGGAATGTGAGGACTACAGGACAAAATAAGGGAAGCAAGAGTTACGAGGCTGACAAAATTAAACCTAAGGTCCACTTTCTACTTTCTATATTATTGTAAAGCAGACCGATAGTTTTATTAATTTACTCACAGAAAGACGCGACGTTGCTCGGGATTGAATAAGGATCACTACTACGTACTTTTTCACTATGCCCATAACACAATATTACTTTCTTTGCTTTTACTGCCCTCCTCCTGTTTCGCCCCCTAATATAGTCGAAAGAAGCTGAAATGTCAGAAAAATCTCTGAATTAGTGTCTTATAAATATGGTTTAAGTTTCATTAAAATTCGATATAAATATTTGAGGTTTTAAGGGGATTCTGTCCTCATGAGTCACTTAAAGATGGGAGCACATAGATATTCGACACATAGAGAGTAACATAGAGATTCTTAAACACTTCCATTGTCTTCCCAAGAGAATTTATACATATGATATAAATTTCATAAAAATAGGGTATATTTGAATTTTTAAAGGAGGTTCGACCCCCATAGCTTCTTTAGGTTAGAAGGGAACTTAAAGATTCGGGACAACTTCCATTGTTTTCCCCAAAAAAATGTATACATATGATATAAATTTCATCAAAATAGGATATATTTGAAGTTTTAAGAAGATTATGATCTCATAGCCCCCTTAACAAACACAGCTGATTGGCGTAAATAAGTGTCATGTAAGCCATGTTCAGTTTAATTTAGTCTTATGCAAAGGAGGTAAAAAGGAGGTGGTAGCCCTTCATGAACATTCAGATATCTCCGATTTTTGTAAAATTTCACCAATAAGTATTAGAAATCAATTAATACATATTCCCAAAAATTTGAGGTATTTTAAAGGGTTTTTAGGAAGCATAATATGGGCATAACCTCCCATTTGAAAATAAAAAATTTTCAGTTTTATATTGAATTTGATCCATAGTCATGAAACACCAATTCAGCAAGATTCCCTAGAATTTCAGTTTCTTCTTAAGATCTCTTTAGTTTGACCCTTAAATCTTAGACATTTTCTAGTATCAAAATCATTTAATAGATTTTGATCAAAATTGGAATAAGGATTCTGAACATAATGTTCAATATCATTATTTTAATCTTCGTAATAGGACATAGAAATGATGCAAAACTGTTCTCTTTGAGGAATTAATGTTACCTTTACTTGGACGGATATACTTCTAGTATGTATATATGAATGAGTATCTTTAGAAATTTTAGATTTATTAATATTGCTTTAACTTGCTGGCCACCGTTTTCTGAAGCCATTTTAACAGCTTTTCTTAACGTTCTCTAAGTTTGTTTTCAATCAGTTGTCCAACTTTATCTTTGCACAAAACAGCTGTAAACAAAGCAACATAAGCCATAAATATTCCAAGAGCCTGTAGATTTGTTTGGCGAAGAATTTCATATTGATAAGAAGAATAAAAAAAGGAAGTTGATTCCTAGAAAATCAATTTCTGTTGACAAATATCTTCGTCTTGTTTGCTTTCTATTCGTTTTCTGCTTTCTTGTTTTTGTTTTCGATTCAGTTAAATTGATTTATTTTCCGGCAGCCAGAGTTTCGTATAAATAAAAGAGGTATATGCAAATTATGAAACAAGAAATTAACAGATAAAAATGATATGTCAATAAATATTTAAGCAAAGTAGAGTTGTTCATACATTTTCCTTTCATATAAACAACTGGTGGGTGTTGTATCTGTCTTTCTATTCTGTCTCTGTGACCCCTCAACGTATGTATAGATAAATATAAGTGATATCAAGTGGAGGTTTGGTTTCAGGTTCGATCCTAATGGAAATCCTTGTTTAATATCAAATTAGGTTGAGAAATAAATATATATTAAAAGACGTATTTCCGGACGGAGATCTCAATTCCACAAAGTACAGAGCAATTTTTTAATGAATACAGCATGAGAAACTCAACACATAACAGATAATAAATTTATTTCAGCCTTCTCAAATCTTAGTATTACACCTTTTCTTTCTTTCTCTTTTCAACATTTCAGAGCAAAGCGGAAGTTATTTTATCTTCATCAGAACAGAAGCAAACACATAAGAAAAAAAATATATTTGATAATAAAGAGGATAAAGAGATAAGATAAATACAAATATAAAGAAATATATAAAAGACAACTGAAAAGATAACAAATATTGTTTACAAATATAATAATACCCTCTTAATATCTTGTTACCGGATTTTATTTCCAACATATGCATTGATATGACTTTCCAAAAAAATATAATTCGTATTTCAACAATGCTTCTAACAGACCATCTTGGCCTTTTGGCTTGAAGTAAAGTGTAGTATCTGTTCTGATACTACACTTCTCTTCTCTGTCCTCAATCTGGAGCGACTATCTCCCATCCATCGGGTCCATAGGTGGCAGATAAGGAACCGGCCTTCAGATGTGGAGGTTAGCTGTGAATACCCAATAAGCAGTCCCGGTCCACCTGGCCGTCTACTCAGAGAGTATATGTGGAATATGCTCTGGTTAGTTATGTCTTTCTGAAATGCATACAGATGCTTGATGTAAAGTTTAGACTTGATGCATGTCACTTGCCATAAAAACTGTCTGACTGACTTGGTCGAGTGTGAGCTGTTGAGCTTGGGTTGTGACACACTTAGTGTTGATCACAAAAAAGCGTTGTTCAAGGAAGGGCATCCTCTTTTTGCTTCAAATAAACCTTCATGAATATTTCCATGTGCGCAGCTAGACAGCTAGCTGGACAGGGGCCTCCACCAGTGTGGATGATGCCCCTCAACCAACACGTTAATAAGAAAGAACTGATGATGATGAAGAATGGTCGGTGAAGGAGAAATCATTCTAGATTGAGGCAATTTAAATTTTTTTCCCAATCAAGGGAGACACTTTTTGGGAACTAGATTTTCCCCACATTAAAACCGACCTTGTTTCTAACTGACCTCGTGGGGAAGCAAGTAAATAAAGACCATATTACTATATTACCTACACACTTAGCCAAGGCTGGTCCACTTTTTCTTCTATTTTCAAGGAATTGTTCCTGTGAGTGATAATGAAGTAATATTCCAAAATATTGTTTGAAAAAAAAAACTATAATACTTGATTAACATTTTGTTGCCGGTTTGGCTTTCTAAAAATATATAATTGGTATTTCAACAATACTTCTAACAGACGATAACATTTTATTTCACATACGCTTTTTTTTTGTTATACTAATGTGTCACTGTTTAACAAGGTCCGAAGGCCACTCAAGAATAATGGTTGACAGTATTCAAGATACAAATCATATTTGACTGACAAAATGAGTCATACATTATTTCAAAATACATTAGCCAAAACTTCTTGTGTAGAATTTAGCGGAGAATCCATTTTTGGACTTAAAAATGACTAATTCTACTTATAAGGGTAATGTTGGAGTTTCTGACACCTGACGTAAAATCATATATACTTACAAATTATGACAAGCTTTAATCTAACTGAAAATGAAAGATATCAATTACCAATGTTCTAGGTTACAGAATTATTCATTATCATCTTATACTGAAATCATAAAAATACTGAACATAAACTGATTCATCTCAACAGAACTGGATTAAATAACTGATAACAACACTTATTTAGACTTAATGACAAACATTGATCAGTGCCGAAACATATGTGTCCAATACTCGAAAGAACTATTCATTCGTGATTGAAGAAAATATTAAAACATTGCATGAACAAAGAATTTATGCTATTGTGATGAACTTCAAATCACTTCACTTTTAGAAATCAATCATCAAGAATAAAATACATAAAGACTTACTGTAATAAATCTACTAAAACAGAGAGGCATAAATTGATGTGCATCTTGTGTTTTTCTTGTACAGATCCTCCTCTTGCCCATTTTCAATGGACTCCAGGATGTTTTGACATAGTGCTAGGTACATGAAATGGTGTCTGCTACTAAGGTTATGTCACCAAATCTTTCTGGTGTGAGGAATCCAGCCTTAGCTAGCTTGCCAGCATGCTTAATGGCCAATCTTTGAGCATCACTGTTTGTGCGGCTTGATGTTGATAGCATTTTACTCGAAATTTCTTTTGATTTAATAATGCTATCGATATAGGAAGTATCTTAGGTGGCAGCCAAACTTCAGAGAAATTGAATACTGATTCAATGATAGGGTGCTGGCGAAGTATGCTAACCCACTTTTGAGATAAATCAATGATGACATTGGCTTTTCTCTCAAAGACATTGTTCATCAATCTGGCATTGTATTTTAGCTGATTTTGAGAAAAAATACCAGCTTGTTCCAAATCTCGGCTCAAAAATTAAAGGTTGCTCTTCAGCTTTACATCAAATACATTTGTTGGCAAGTTGCCCACTAGTTGAGATAAACCTCTGAACCTTTTTCTTTCACATTGACTTGATCTTGGTGATTGGCTGGACATGAAGCTTGCTTCAGTTCCTAAAGTAAGATTTGTGTTATCAGGTTCAAATTCCTCATGACCAGTCTCGTGTAGACTGATATCCACTGTAGATAGATCACTGGGACCATCAAAGTGTTTTTGTATCCACTTCTGCATTGGTGATTGTTAATGACCGAAGGATTGTATCGGTGAAGATTAAGTTGAACAGAACTGTATCCTCATTTGCCATATTTGATTAGCTGCCTTTTGGCATTTCTTTGGCATGTTTGTAACATTGCGTTTAGCACTGAGTAATATTTTCTTGTGTATTCTCAATGTCTTTGGTGTCATAGCAGATTCATTCAAAGGTTGTCTTCCAACCTTCTTAGGAGTGCTTGGTTCTTCATCTTAAAGTCTCTTTAGAACTCTGCTGCCTTCTTGCTGTTGTGAATCTTGTTATAATTTAGCTCCTGATTTTTCTTTTGCAACCCTGTTGTATTCTGTCTTTTCTGAGGAAGTGATGTTAGCATGCTTATTCGCTGTTCTACCTGAATTACTGTTGACTTTCTAGTCTTGAACGTACCCATTTTAAATCTAAAATGAAAATATATAAGAACACTTGAAGAGAATAAAATGATAAAACATAAATCTAATTTGCTAGTTACAAATACCAACACTAAAAAACAACCCAATTTCTCCATGAATACCAGTACTAATTCCTTCTCAACAAAATCAACTGTCATTGCATTGTAATCGTATCATAATAATGGAATGCCTTTATTCAATAGAACGTTTTTAGTACTGCAATATTTTCTGGTAAATGGCCTTACTCTTTCCAGGTGTCTTCCAGAGAGTGAAATCTGAAAAAAAATTGTTTGCTCAAAAGGTCTGTATTCATTATAATGAAATGATAATAATGAATTCAACTAAATGTTGATACCTTTCACTATAGAACCATGTAAGGTGCAATTCTTGTTTAATTTCAAGGCCGAAAAATAAAATTTTAAAAAGCAGGCAAAAATTCCATGTTTTAGCCATTTTATTCGAACATTTAAAAAAAATATTAGTCTCTCAAAAAATGATTATGGATTTTTTAATGCCATTTAGCAGAATTCCAACTGACAATAGTTTCTATATATAATTTTAAAGATTCTGTCAGCTGGATTTCATAAAAAAAATAATGTTTTAAACTGTAGTGATTTTTTTTATGCAAAATTTGAATTTTTACACAAAATGAAGTTTTATGAAAAAAATAGTAAATTTAAAGGATTGGTTTGATTAAATCCCACTAAAATATGAATTTTATTGAACTGAATCATGTCTTCAATGGAAATAGACTATCAAAACAATGTTATATGCTTTTTCATTCCTCCAAGGGCATTTGAATGACAAGAATTAGTCCAAAACTGTGAATTTGGTCCGCATTTTTATAACTCAGATTTTTTAAATTTTTCACTGTTTCAGCTTTCTTTTTTTTATTCCTACTTAAAACCAAACTGATTATTGCTCATGTAGTAACACTTGACGCTATGAAAATTTTAAGGCTGCATATGATCCCTCAACTTGACGTTATGGAAATTTTAAGGCTGCATATGATCCCTCAAGTTGAAAATTAGACCTTAAATGTGCTTAACTCTTATATTTTTACCTCCCAACAACGCTAATTTTACCTTAATTTGCGAACTTCTGACACTAATTTCAGTATTTCACCTTTAAAATAACCATAGATAACACTACATTTTCTGAAAGTACAACTAATTAGCATTCAGTTTATCATTATTACACAGTTACAGGATAAACTGGTGGCTGTAAATAATTTTAAAACAATGTGTCAAATATCCTTCATATACTGTATTATTAATGTGATTGGCAGTTGGCGATGGACAACACCTTTGAGAGAATTGGAAACGATGGGTTAAATGGTCAGAATTTGATTATTTTCAACAAGAATTTGTCAACATTGGACTTAAAATCGACCATGTACTCGGCTGGGAAGCAGCCCTGCAGTATCCTATTCCACAGATATTTAGCAAGAGCTTGTCTACTTTTTCTGCTGTCTTCAAAGAATTGTTATTAAAACGTCCTAGGATATTCAATTATTTTAAACATGTCTGGTGATGGATATTCCAACTAGCATTAAGTACTATCTTTATCCTCAAGGGTCTCATTATCACTACATAATTTCTGAAACAACCTCTGTATTCTCCGATCATTTGTGGACCTGTCTCCTTATATTCTGTCAATATTGGCAGATGTTTGGGGAGCTTTATGAGTGAATTTGAAATCATGCAAGAAAAGCACAAACACTTCTTCTTTCTTTGTTTGTTATTAACGGCTTATATGTTTCGAAATTGTATTCTGAAAGAAATGATTGGAAATTTATTAGAGTAAACATTAATTATTAAACATGTTACAATGTTGTATGAACGAACCGCAAGACCTAAATCAACTTTTTAAAAATTCAAGTCGAAAAATCGACTTGAATTTTCCAGAACAGCTTAATGGAGACAATAATGACATTAAACAAGGGCAAAAGTTGTCTTTCATGGACCCTCATCAGAGAAGAATACAAGTCAGTTAAATCGAAAACCTTTAATGTTTGGTGGGTGGAGAGATACTAAGAACATTATGAAAGAGGGGAAAAAATATTATGTTACAAATATAGTGATGGAACGTTAAAAATATTTAAATAGCTTAAAATGAAAAGGAAAATCGTTTTCCTATAAAGATATAGATAGATTGCAAAATATTGAGGTTAAATGGGGAATGGACAGTGCTAAGAATAAAACAAAAAAGACAATTATCAGTGTAGCAGATGCAGAATTAGTATCCTCCACTCTATAATAAAGATCAATGTGTATTTATTATATATATATATATATATATATATATATATATATATATGTACTTCCATTCCGCCACACAAAAGTTAGCTAGTTAAACATGTGCATCACAACTTGAAATGGTTCTGTCTTGTGGGATCTTCTTTAGCCCCAACTGGACGGAACCATTTCCAGTGGTGAGAGGAAGCGAGAAAGCAAATAGCAAGTCTCACAACTACTTCATACTTACCCTGCCGCCTGAAATGAATTCGAGAAGAAATTCTTCACTCCATAATAAAAAGTAAACGATTGGTGCTTCTATTTCTTTAGGTCATCTGAAATGATAATAATTTATATCTGAAAAATTAAATTACTTACATAATTCTATGATTTTATATGAATATTTTAACAATATATCTATGTAAATGTTGGGTCAGAACACTGGGGCAGCATAATTTCTTCCCCCATCATTTTTAATGGAGGGTGTACACTAATAATTAATTAAATGTGGTCCAATGACTGAGTCAACTCTTTACTTGCTAATGTAATTGTTACACCGGCCGTTCTAACAGAAAAGAAACTACACCGGTTCTCACTATAAATAGTGCGAGTAGACAATCACCAGGGAGAAATAGGACAGTATTGTAACTGTCTAGCCGAGTGCCAGTCAGTTTCCTACCTTTGTACCTTTTATGTTAATACACTTGTTATCTTAACCCAACCTCGACTTGACTTCTTCTTTTTACTGTTGGACTACTTCACAATAGTAATACTCCTCATTTGTCTGTTATGAAATGTCTGATTTTACCCGTTACATTGAAAATATTACATTATGCTGCATGAAATAGAAATAGAAATAGAAATAGAAATTGTTTGACACATTTTTCAACAGTCAAGTGACATGTGAGGAATAATGTCATTTTTTAATCTTAATTTCTAATGTTCTCTTTTTGTTTGTGGGGATATCATAAAATATGTTTTGAAAGTTATTGGCCTTATTAGCACATAATGTATTTCTTTTATATAGTGATAAATTAAATTAAATTAAATGTGTTTGGTTTTACCGGTAAAATCTTAACATAGTAAAAATAATAGTAAAATATTTGGATTTTCTAAAAACCATAACAGATCATAATGATTTTATCCACAGCAGTCAATGTATCGTTTTCACAGTAATAAACAAACACACGGCAAATGAATCAATAATTTAAACTTTAAATGCATTCAATATGTATAAAGATGTTATTTGAATGTTGTTTAATGGTAAATAGTACTTGAACGTATTAAAAATTGAACATTCGTTTATGTATAGAGTAATACATTAATTTTGTGTAGATGTAAGGTTAAAATGTAAGCTTAACAATAATAAAGATGAAACAAGGTTTGTCATAGATACACTATAACTAATGCTACTACTACTACTCTGATGATGATGTTCGTCTATCGCTTACAAAGATGACCGTGATCATGTAGTTGTTTTGTGGGTCCGGAGATGGCTTGTCAGTCTGATCTGAGCTCTGAAGTATCTCCTGCATGTAGAGCACCTGTGGGGTGATTAGCAGAGGTGCTGGCTGCTCTTTCTTTTCAAATAGCACATTTCCTCTTGCATTCCTCAATACATGCAAATTCAGCAATCGTGACCCCTTTGTGGCTTGCAGTACGTCAGGAACATCTGTTCTGAACTAGGTTTTCTCATGAGTCGGAATACATACCAGATTATTTGAGGGAGATCTTTTAAGCTGTCCTTGAACCGTTTCCACTGTCCTCCTAGAGTTTTTTGCCTTTCGTCAGCACAAATTTCTGTGGAACTTTTTGAATACAGCATGCGTGCAGAACGATTGGTGTAGAAACCAGCTGGAATGCATGTGGTCATCTCTGCATCAGACCAAAATGAATTAAACAACTTGTGTACAATTAATCGCATAAAATGAATTGTTTACAATACCGTCAACTGGGGCTACTATGATAGGCTTGGGACACTTCTCCCCACTGTGTTGCTCTCGTTGCACAAAACCTATTCCCTGAATGAATAACAAATTAATTGTTTACAATTGAAATTGCTTTGTTATTAAATAACCTAAAGCGGATTAATGTGCCGTAAACCAAACCAATCAATAAATTGATACAAGGATTATTGGATATCCTTGCTGGTTAATGATGAAAATAATTTAGTAATTGCTAATGATCAGCTGATCCTAAGATCACCTTATCCTCCAAATATCTGTTATTGTGGACGAGTTTTTCTGGATTTTTAGGTTGCCAGCTGAATCAACCACTTACTCAAGTCTCTGACTAAGTTGTGTTAATATCAAAATCATGTGGATTCTTTAAATACAGCATGGGGGTTGCACGATTGACGGGACAACCAGCCAGAATGCATGTAGTCATCGCTGCATCGGTTCAAAATGAATTAAACAACGACTTGTGTTCAATTAATCGTATTAAATGAATCATTTACAATAGGCGTTTTGTTTCAGCATTAAATAAACTAAAAAAAGGCTAAATCACATCCGTTCACTGTGGAGATCCCCAGATATCGGAGAGCCTTCTACTCCAATAGCTTCTTTCCTCATGCTGCGTGCTTCTGGAACTCTCCCTGCTCCTTGTTTCCCCGACTGTCCCTACATGCAGAGGTTTAAAACTAATGTAAACAGACATCTCGCTACACAGCTCCTAACCTAGGATTACACTCCAAACCTACATCCTAATTCTCAGTAGCTCCTTACGTCTAAAGTGGTCTGCCTTGTTTGGGGTGAAATATGTAAAAAAAAAAAAGATATGCCTTGAAACAAATAAATGAATTGCCTACAATAGATATTGTTTCATGATTAAATAATAATCTAAAAAGGGTTGATGTGCCATAAACACAAACCAATCAATAAATTGATACAGACAATATTGGATATCCTTGCTGGCTAATGATTAAAATAGTTTAGTAATTGCTAACGATCTGCAGAATTGGTTGTAACTTTCTTGTTTTGTTTGTGTTAATTATAGAAACTAAGAAAGAGAAAAATAATCTAAAAGAAACAGAAATTCTTTTAAAAATATCCTCAGGAAAATAGAATCAGTTAAAAATAAAAAAATAAAATTACCAAAATCAAACAAAAATACAAATTTTAAAAAGTCCTGCAAACTTAACGAAGTAGGTATGTCTGACGACTGAACAGCCGGCATTCTGCTAGAATGGAATCTGAAGTTTCAAAGTAAAGAATCGTTTCCTGAAATCAAAAGAATATTGAAAATGTTGAAATCGGAAGAATTAATCTAAAAAAAAAAAGGAAAAACCAATCTGACTTAATGATGGCAATGCATACATAAGTAGACAATTCTCCTAATTTAGAAAATCTATGGCTGAAAATCTCTTAAGAACTTCTTCAAAGAATGACATCAATGTTTCAAATTAGTTTCAGTGGAAAAACAGTCTGAGAGAGGCTGCCACCAACACCTACTTTTGTAACAACTAATACAACGATCATTTAATTTATTCGCTCTACTATGATTGTTAGTATTATTACGATTATTGTGCCTACCAGTATTATTATTTCCAGGATTATTACTACTACTACTGTTACTATGATTCCTACTACTACTATTACTGCTACTCTTGTGTCTACTATTACTACTACTGCTACTATGGTATCTACTATTACTACTACTGCTACTATGGTATCTACTGTTACTACTACTGCTACTATGGTATCTACTATTACTACTACTGCTACTATGGTATCTACTGTTACTACTACTGCTACTATAGTATCTACCGTTACTACTACTATAGTATCTACTGTTACTACTACTGCTACTATAGTATCTACTGTTACTACTACTGCTACTATAGTATCTACTGTTACTACTACTGCTACTATAGTATCTACTGTTACTACTACTGCTACTATGATTCCTACTACTACTATTACTGCTACTCTTGTGTCTACTATTACTACTACTGCTACTATGGTATCTACTATTACTACTACTGCTACTATAGTATCTACCGTTACTACTACTATAGTATCTACTGTTACTACTACTGCTACTATAGTATCTACTGTTACTACTACTGCTACTATAGTATCTACTGTTACTACTACTGCTACTATAGTATCTACTGTTACTACTACTGCTACTATGATTCCTACTACTACTATTACTGCTACTC
>OY744522.1:82301320-82376320 GCA_963556195.1 Sepiola atlantica
TGTATGAAATGCAAAAAAGTTGGACATAAAAGTTCACACTGCAGAACGGGCAGAGGAAATAAAATGCGGATTCAAGCCACTAAGACAAAGAAGGAAACTTGCGGGAACATAAGAAAATATGTATAGGTGAAAATCCTGGATAAAAATATAAAATTGCAATTGGATTCTGGTTCAGACGTTTCCATTATAAATTTACATACATGGAGGAGATTAAATAAACCTACTCTATCAAGAACAAACAGGCTGGCAAGCACAGTTACCGGTGAAAGAATTACATTTGAAGGAGAATTAATCACAAATGTGTCCCTAATGGGAAATACTAAAAAACTCAAACTACTGGTACTGAAGGATTCGAATAATCTTTTTGGTTCAGATTTTATGCAGGCATTTGATTTATGGAAGTTGCCGATAAACACATTTTGTAAGAAAATAAATAGTCGCGCAACAGAATCGGAAAAACTACAACGAGAATTAAAAAAATCGTTTCCAGAGGTTTTTTCTGGCGGTCTTAGATGCTGCACTAAAATGACTGCAAAATTTCGTCTAAAAGAAAATGTACTGCCGGTATTTAGAAAAGAAAGGAAAGTACCCTTCGCCTCGATTGAAAAAATAAACGCTGAATTAGACCGACTGGTAAAGATGGGTATTTTATCAAAAGTACAACACAGTCAGTGGGCAGCACCCACGGTTTCTGTAAAGAAAAAATCTAATGAGATTCGTGTATGTGCAGATTTTTCAACAGGACTGAATACTGCCCTCGCGGACTATCACTACCCACTCCATACCCCGGAAGAAGTGTTTGCAAGCTTAAATGGAGGAAGATTTTTTTCAAAAATAGACCTAAGTGAGGCATACCTACAAATACCGGTGGATAAAGATTGTTCTAAGCTGTTATGTATAAACACACATCGTGGTTTATATAAATTCAAAAGATTAGCGTTCGGAGTTAAGGTCGCGCCAGCCATTTTCCAACAAGTAATGGACACAATGCTGGGCGGACTCGATTTCACAATAGCGTATCTCGATGACATCTTGATTAACAGCAAAGATATCGAACAACACCAAAAACATGTAAATCAAGTGTTTGCGAGAATCCAAGATTATGGGTTCAAAGTAAAAGAAGAAAAATGTGATTTTTTCCTGGAGGAAATAAAATATCTGGGTCATGTGATCGACAAGGACGGCAGAAGACCAGACCCAGAAAGGGCTACCGCAATAAAAAACATGCCGGCGCCAGAAAACGTCATGACATTACAGAGTTTTCTGGGCCTAGCAAATTACTACCAGGCTTTTATCCCAGAAATGCATAATTTGCGTGCTCCATTAAATGAGCTATTAAAAAAAGGTAAAGCCTGGGTATGGACACCTGAATGTCAGGATGCATTTAATAAAATCATAGAAAGACTTACGTCAGAGTTATTTCTAACACATTACAATCCAGAATTAGACATAATCGTAGCTAGCATGCATAACGAAAGGGTGGTCATCCCAGAAAAACTATGAAAGCAAATTCTGAAAGAATTTCATGTTGGCCATCCAGGGATAACCAGGATGAAGGGGTTAATGAGGAGTTTTGTGTACTGGCCAGGTATGGACAACGACATTGAAAAAGCAGTAAAGCTGTGTAAAGGCTGTGCCTTAGCAGCAAAAGCACCGCATATAAAGCATAGCCCATGGCCAAAGACCGACCGTTCGTGGGAAAGAATTCACGTGGATTTCGCAGTACCATTGGAAGGATTTTACTACTTAATCGTAGTCGACAGTTTTTCAAAGTGGCCCGAGGTACTACGTTGCAAGAGTCCCACGTCAGAGGTTACGATAAGATTCCTACATGAACTATTTGCCCGTTTTGGGGTAGTGGATTGTTTTGTGAGTGATAATGGGACGCAGTTCACGTCATCAGATTTTGAGGAGTTCTGCGGGACGTTTCAAATCAGACATATAACGACGCCCCCGTATCATCCTAGGTCAAACGGCCAGGCGGAACGCTTCGTAGACACATTAAAAAGAGCATTAAAAAGGCCGGTGATACTCCTAAGGAGAAGGCTTTACAACAATTCTTACAGGTATATAGAATTACAAAAAACATGAACATAGCATCATCATTATCCCCTACAGAGATGATGTTTGCGCGGAATGTGAAGTCCGTGTTTGATAAATTATTACCTAAACATAATAATTATGACCGAATCTCTACGGTACCGAAGAAAAAATACAACCCAGGAGATAGGGTATATTTTAAGATGTTCAAAAACAATGCATCGTTCTGGGAACCCGGTAAAATTGAAAAGAAGATCGGATCGATGGTCTATATCATAAAAGGACAACGGTTCTCGCATAATAGACATCTAAATCTGATCAGAAAAAGATTGTCAGATGACACTGACAGCACTCCACAAGGAGAAGACGTGATGGACGTGATATATGACACCTTCAACTTACCAGCACCCCAGGTAGTCACACATAAACGACAACCAAAAAGAAAACGAATGGCTCCGGACTACCTAGAGATAGATCCGAAAAGGAAACGTTATTAAGACTCCTGAGGAGGTAAGGCTTGGAAGGGGGGTGTTATGGTGCTGTACCTACCTACAAAGAACTAATAGACTCGTCCACCTTATAAATACGGGAAGCACGTGACACTTGTTCTCTTCTTCCCAGGCAAACCAGCAATGGCGGTTGAGAGCAACATCTCCTTGTAATATCTTTCTTTCTATTATATAATATATACCTTTGTTCATTTAAACCATGTGTTTCTGTGTCATTCATTCAGCCTTACCCAGGTCCACAACAATATATATATATATATATAATATATATATATAATATATATATATATATATATATAATATATATATATATAATATATATATATAATATATATATATATATATATAATATATATATATATAATATATATATATAATATATATATATATATAATATATATATATATAATATATATATATATAATATATATATATATATATATTATATATATATATGTATAATATATATATATGTATAATATATATATATGTATAATATATATATATGTATAATATATATATATGTATAATATATATATATGTATAATATATATATATGTATAATATATATATATATATGTATAATATATATATATATATATGTATAATATATATATATATATATGTATAATATATATATATATATGTATAATATATATATATATATATGTATAATATATATATATATATATGTATAATATATATATGTATAATATATATATGTATAATATATATATATGTATAATATATATATATATATGTATAATATATATATATGTATAATATATATATATATATTATGTATAATATATATATATATAATGTATAATATATATATATATATAATATATATGTATAATATATATATAATATATAATATATATGTATAATATATATATATAATATATAATATATATGTATAATATATATATATAATATATAATATATATGTATAATATATATATATATATATATATATATATATAAGGATCAAACATAAACCAAAGTAAAACTTTTAGTAGATGGAACCTATTGTGAAGAGGAATTAGCTCAATATACGAAATAGAGAAATTGTAGAGATAGAAGAAAAAAGAGTGATAAATATGCGACGATTGTCCAAATTTATTTCAAATTTCAATTGTTCAATGCAAGGTGTATTCAGTAATAAACTTATTAAGAAAGAATAATAAACACTATATATATAATATATATATATGTATAATATATATATATTTAAATTCCCGAAACAGTTTTAATTGTAAACAACTGATGATCCCTTAAAATAGTGTTAGAAATAAACTAATATAATAACTGTAAAAAATAAATTGACTTACATGAGTGATTTTCCACTGCAAGACTTGGGACTATAAGTTGTTTTTTTAAAAAAAATTTTTAAAATATAGTTTTAATGGTTGAGAAACTTCCGAGACTATATATATAATATATATATATATATATATGTATATATATATATGTATAATATTAACTCGGGATACACTGATAAAATTAAATATTAAAATAATCCCCCTCTCCAGGGGAATAAACCTTTAAAAGTTATTACCTACAAAATAGCTACACAAGATAGACAACAAACTAGCACCACGATACCCAAGAAACCTAAGAAATATGTAAATAGACACACTAAAACTATTAATATAGTTAAAACAGCTAACCCTCAAGAACACAGTGAAAATAAAAATAAAAAAACTAGAAGAAAGGATAATATTTGGTTTAACCCACCCTATAATTGCAATGTAAAAACTAACATAGCTAAGGAATTTTTCAAGCACCCACATAAATACAGCACTATTTTAAACAAGAACTCTATTAAAATTTCTTACTCCACAATGCCCAATATAGCACAAACCATCATCACATCTAACAACAAAAAAATTAAATCTGCCCAACAAACAGCACCTACCATACACCCCACTAATAACTGCAACTGCCAAAAATCTAGAGAATGCCCACTAAACGGTGATTGCATACAAAGTAACGTCATATATTCCTGTACTGTTAAACAATACACCACTACACAAATTAATACCAATATGCAAAATAATGCCAACATACAACCTCCCCCTTTTCCCCTCAAGCATCCCCATCAGCAACCCCCTCCACTAAATAACACTCTCCACACTGACCAACAACTACCACTAACTAATAATGGATCCGATCTCATCCCCCAAGACACCCCATTTTCCCCAACCAATAACCCTAACTTAAACTTCGACTTGAATCCGAGCATACAAACCGTAAGCACCCCCAATAATATAAACAACTCAAATAATACAACAACAACCCCCCACTAAATTCATACCTATATTGGCGCCAGTGCTTTCCCCATAAAGACCCGAATCTCTAACCATATCTACTCTTTTAAACACAATAATAATGGTACTACTAGCACCTCTCTTTCCAACCTAATAAAAAGCTTTAACATCAAAAAGATCCCCTACTCCCTAAGTTGGTCTATATTAAACTCATATACTCCTGGTTCTACATTCTGCCAACTATGTACCTTGGAAACTTATATGATAGCTACTGCACACAAGAACTTAAATGTCATTAACTCCAAAAATGAACTTATTTCAAATTGCAGACACAAACGAAAATTTAAATATATTAATTTCATCACTCCCTCTGATACTCCTCCTCCCAACCAATAACTCCCCCCCATTCTTTAGCATCTGACAAATCTCTAAACTATATCCCAGGGGAACCTTGTAACTTCTATTCTTAATGCCCCTAATCTCACTAATTAACCCTCCCAATAAATTGTTCATCCCCATTACACCTAACAACTATATCTACCCGGAACACTTTTAGTAGATTGAACTAACATTACTCCTCCTACTTTCCACCGATCATTAACATATCTAATATCTAGACATATATACCTCATCTGCAATATAGCTCCTATTATCCTTTTACTTCAGCTCCACTCCTAACCCCTTATATTTATCTCATTTTTTTCTCCTGTCCGTAATCCCACCTACAAACTCCTTCTTGGCCTCTTATTCCCCCCCCTTATTATCCCCCACACTTCCACTATATCGTCCTTATATTTGGACTCTTCCTATTTGCAACATATTCCCCTGTAACTTCCTTTTGTTCTCCTTTTAACTACGACCTTTGAATTCCCCTCCAATTGGGTCCATTAATACCCCCCTGTAATTCTTATCAGTCCTCTAACACACTAGCTTCTAAACGCAAGTCTGCTTAATTTTTCAATCCAACCCTGGCCCATAACACTTATATTATTTCAACTGTTACTAGCTTTTCTGTCCTATCTCCTTAATAGCCTCCATAACCCCCTTTGAGAAATCTTTTTAACTAATTGATTGATTCATGCTAGTTACATAACTACTTATTTTGGCCTATTTTTGAATAATCCTAATCCCTCTAAATACTCGCGAGCCATTTTCTATCGGTCTATTCTCTCTTTGTTAAACTTATCTTATCTTGGACCAATCTAACCCCAATCCCCTCAAATCATATTTTCATACTACTTGGAAACCCCTTGCAAGTTTCCCTTATATATCTAATTAAATTTAAACTGTAATTGTTAATTGTTACCCTGTTACGACTTACTCACCATTTAAACCATAGATTATAAAATTGACACTGCTTCAAGTTTTTGATTGAACCAACCCAATTCCACCCCTATTACTAGTAATCAAAACAAATTGTTCCAAACAATCTATCCTTATCTCTTACACTGTTCCCCTCTCCTAAATTTCAATATAACCGAGTAGAACAGACTTGATCTTTAATCTCACTAACCCTTTTCCCATTAATTTATTTCCCCCTCTTGTCTCCTTGGTCATTTAATGTCCCTCCAAATTATTCATCTAACCCTTAATTTGGTTTTTAAATTAAAAATAAATAAATAAACAATTTTTTTAATTAACTATTCCCTAGCTTCTTTTAAATTTTAAATTTTATTTTTTTAATTTTAATCATCCACTCTCTCACATTCCTCTATTTATTTTACCATGCTTTTAACTAATTCTACTTTAACCTTTTTAAACCCCCATGAAACCATAACTGGTAACTACAATTTAATTTGCTCTTAGCTGCCTGAAATGTTAGAAGCTCACTCATTTGATTTCTATTTTTAGAATCAACAATTTCTATACCCACTTCCCACTTAAGATTAATCCCCCCCCCAAAACCTACATCCTACCGCTCGCCCACACCCTTAACCTACCTGTCACTTTAACTACACCCCCATACCAACCCTTCCTCCTTTTCCTTTTCCCCCCAATTCACAAAGCGACTTTTTAAACTATCCCGTACCTCATAACCCCCCCTCCTAACCCCAAATATTTAACTTTTAACTATTTTGCCTTTTCTGTCTCATTCGGATTTAAACCTTGAATGAGATTCTTCTGTTTTACTTGGCCCGGAAGTAAATAAAAAAAATGGCCTGTCTTCCTCTCCTCAACCTCCTTTAAGTGCATCTGGACTTACCTACATTTTGAGCACTTTCTCCAATCTGCTCCCACGCAAAGAGTTTTTCTTCACATTCTACAATTTCACCGGACTTCTTTTCAACGGAAATTTACCACCCGGACAATTTGCATATCTTTTTCACGGAACTTTTCTTTTCATTCAATACGTTTTTTTAACAAAAATTATTTTAATAACTTTTTAATAATAATTTTCATATTTTTCAAATATTTGAACTTTGGTTTTTTCGAAAGCCAACTTATCCATCTGTATTTCTCCTCTGATGATAAGATTTCGATCTTTGAAAAGCCTTGGCTTAAGGAAAGAATAATAAACACTAGTTTATTACTGAATGTGCCTTGCATTGAACAATTGAAATTTGAAATAAATTTGGACAATCGTTGCATATTTATCTCTCTTTTTTCTTCTATCTCTCTATATATAATATATATATATATATATATAATATATATATATATATAATATATATAATATATATATATAATATATATAATATATATATATATAATATATATATATGTATAATATATATATGTATAATATATATATATGTATAATATATATATATATAATATATATATAATATATATGTATAATATATATAATATATATATAATATATATGTATAATATATATAATATATAATATATATATAATATATATATATATATATATATATATATAGTTGAACTCGTCGTGTGTTTGTTTCAAAGGGTAAGAAATCAGCCCTTGAAATTAGGCTCTTCTGACCGCTGGCATCCCGGACGAACATTTATGTTGATTTTTCTTTGTGAGAAGTTGGATTTAGAATTCCCATACTATCATTGGGTTGGAAATGTAACTTGTGAACGGTATCTTGAATGATTTAGTTCTTTGGGGTTTTTTTTTGGGGGGGGGGATTTATTCATCATTGTGCCGGCCGACGTGAAAGTGTATTATCGCACATTGTTCCGTTTTTTTGGGTTTTTTTAAATGTATTTGGGACCGATTATTTGCTTGTTGGCTTGGTGGAAGAAATAATGCACGCGCTACTTTTCTAAGACTTTTTCTAGGACTTTCTTTTATTTATCGTTGTTCTTCCTTGTTTTTTAATTTTAACTTTTATTTTTTATTTTTTTCCTCTTCTCTTCTTAAGTGACTTCAACTATTGCAACGCCACATTGTGTATTGTCGGCAGTTGAAACCCGTATTCCAGACATTTAATTTCCCTGATGATCTGCCCAGCAAGTACCTGCTTGGTAGGGAAACATGTGTAGGAAAAAACATTTAATTTGAATAAATTAAATTTTTAAGAAAAAATATCTTTAATGGTGATCATTGGTGTCCTGAAAGGAATGCTTTGGTAAGCCTTCATAAAATCATATATAAATGCTCTGTACTCTGTAATCGAGTATAATCGAGCTTGTTTTTATTGGAACAACCCCGGTCTTCACTGAATGATCTATTTTATAAGTGAAAAATCTAAATCTATATATATATATATATGTATGTATATATATATATATATATATATATATATATATGTATGTATATATATATGTATGTATGTATATATGTATGTATATATGTATGTATATATATATATGTATGTATGTATATATATATATGTATGTATGTATATATATATAAATGTATGTATATATATATATGTATGTATATATATATATATATATATATATATATATATATATATATATATATATATATATAGTGTGTGTGTGTGCAAAATACATCACCCCAACATCTATCAGCAAGATGCCTTCAACAAGGGCTGTCTTTGTTGAATTTGTGGTTACACACAAGAAGACATGATCTCAAATGCTGATCTCTTTACTAAGTGCAAAATTGGCGGCATTGAGTGGTTCCTCATGCAATTCAAATTATAATGGACTAGCCATGTCATTAGATGGAGCAGTAATATAATACCTAAAGTCCTCATGTACACCGAACTTGAGAATGGTGAAAGGAATTTGGGGGAGGCTGTGGCTCAGGTATGATGACAAGCTAAAGAGAACTCTTGAAATTGCCAGCATACCATTTAACACATTTGAGCTATCAGTCAGCTGTCAAAAGATGTTGAGAGCCAACTGTCACAAGGACATTAAAACATTTGAAGCATCCAACATCTGAGGGAGACAAGAGCAAGTACAAAAGAGATGTCATTAATACTGGTCACTTTGTCTTGGAATCAACACTCCTATTTAATTGCCTCTCCTCCCTGTTTGAAGGTCACTGGTAAGACTTAAAGGTCAGGTCAGGTCAGATGTAATCCACCAACTGACTAATAATCTGCTGAGGAATCATGCATTGAAATCGATGGGCGAGTCCCTAGTTACTTGCATAAGAGCAGTTAGGCACAAGGTCGGGTTTTAATGTGGGGAAAATCAAGCTCCTCAAAATAGGATGCTCTGTATTATGTCAAAAATAAAAATTGTCATAGTGTAGAAGGATTTCTCCTCAACTGATTGAGGACAGAACAGAACAGATATTACACTTTGATTCCAGCCCAAAGACAGACAAGTGGTTGATCTTGGAAGATCTTAGTCGATTAGAGAGTCTAGTATATAAAAATGGCTGTGTTAATTTTTATAATTATTTTAACAAAAAGCTTTTATTGAATAATAACCTGATATTATTGATTTCTAAGTATTTTATATTATTAACAGATGTAAAATACATTAAAAGATTCTTTGTTTCAGAATTTTTTAGATGAGGATTAATAATTTGTCTTATTTGAATTATTCGGACTGCTGTTCTCATCTTGGATGTTATTTATTTTTTTTTTTTACTAAAGAGTCACCACTTATAAAGGGCATAAAGGCCACTCAAGGATGTTAGGAGGTTAGTGAGACGACACCGTGATGATTGATAATGATGGTGGAAGTTTTGTAGAATTTGCTTATTTAGAAGGACGGCTTAACAAGAATGTGTTTACTTTGAATTTGAAAATAACAACGTTGTAGTCAGCTGGGAAGACGTCCCACAGTATTGAGTTCCACAGACGGATAATTCTAGGAAAGAATCATTGCTCATGGAAGTCTCGTTTAGTTTTAGGCACAAAGAGGGAGAAAGAGAAATTATTGACAGTGGTTGTAGCTAGATAAGTTTTTTTTTGGGGGGGGGGGCATAAACTGGAGCTCAGCTGAGCATCTGCCATGAAAATAACGATAGAGTAGAGAAAGACTAGCAATGTCTCTTCTGTGAGAGAGAGGCAGTAGGGAGGTGAGGAAGACATCGCCCACTAGATTTAGAAGACGGTTTTGTACTCTGTCAAGCCAGGAAAGGTTGCGTTGAGCAGCACCTCCCCAGATGTGGCAACAATACTCAATCTTAGGACGTATTTAGCTCTTATACAGGTAGAGGATTGCGTCAGGAGTGAGGTACCTTCTAGCGCGGTAGAATGATATAACCATTTTTCCAGCAACCTTGGCAATAGATTTGATGTAAGTCTTTCATTTCAAATCAGGAGTAAAGGTCAGTCCATGAAGCTTGTCAAAACAGAGAGCTTCTTCAAGACGAGAATCATTCATTTTAATTAGGGCCAAGTGAGGATCAGGGCATTCATGGTGAAAAGAGAACAGCTTTGTTTTGGACATTAAAAGTCACCAGCCACCTTCCCCCCCCCCCCATTGCACCACGTGTTCAAGATCAGAAGAGAGATGATCAGAAAGATCTTGGTCATTGCTGCTCTTCGATGGTTGTGTCGTCTGTATAAATGTCGACGAATCATCTGAGAATGTAATTTGAGAGGGGTTGCACCCAGAATGGATCCTTGAGGCACACCAGCGTTGATACTATGAGCTTCAGACTTCTGTCCATCAATGTTTACTTTTCTGAACCTATCAGAGAGAAAGGATTTAAAGATTGAGAAAACATTTCCAGATATTCCATAGCTAAAAATCTTATGAAGTAGACCTTTATGCCAAACCCTATCAAAGGCCTTGGATATGTCAAGAGCTATTACTCTAAAAACGAAGCCCCCCGTCAATACATTTACTGATTTTGTGTGATATTACAGTCAGCAAATCAGCTATTGATCTCACAGGATGAAAACCATATTGCTTGTCACTGAGTAGATTGTTTTTCTGAGGTGATTGACAATTTTTCGATTCATCACAGATTCAAGCAACTTACTCATGACACACAGGAGACTAATTGGTTTGTACTGAGATACAGAAGACCAATCTCCAGTATTTTTAATTACTGGACAGACTAACTAAGTTTTCCAAGGTATTGGGAAGCATTTCCCCTTTAAGTAACGATTGGATTGAACAGCTTTGTAAGAATTGGAGCTAGTTCCGGTTGCAGTTTTTTAAGCACTATGATTGGAATGTTGTTTGGGCCAGTTGCTTTGCTGGGATCTAAGATATATGGATGTCGCTCAGAGTACCTTCAGTCTTATGGGAAAATTAAGGAAGAAGGTGGCCCTGATCGCAAAGTGTGGAGTTTGATGCAAACTTCTTAGTAAAAAGTTTTGTTTTGTCGGATGCTGAGGAAATCACCTCAGGACCATTGATAATGGTTGGGATAGAGGTCACACATCTGTTCAGGACCCTGTTTGTTATCCACCAAAACTCGTGCTCTAGACTTAACGGATTAGGCATATGACTCTCCTGTGTTTTCTATAACCTTTTTACTGTGGTTGCTGGCAGTCCTAAAGATGGCTTTAGTTTCAGAACATTTATTTTGTTGAAAGCAATTGAAAAAGTGGTTTCTGTGTGCAGTGGCGGCGGCAGATTCTGGGGTGTACCACGTCTGTTCGTTTGGTTTCTGTTGAAATTTCTTGGAGGGTATGAAGCTCTCTATACCAACGGTTAACCAATCAGTTAAGTCGTATGCGATAGAGGAAACATTCTTTCTAAACATGGAATGCAGGGATATTTCTGATTTTTCTCATAATGTTTCGGCCAATGTAACTTCCGGCTTTCTCCAGGTGTGTCTTGTCGAACTTGGGAATCTGTATGGAATTTGGAACTGAAACCTTCATTTAATCTACGGAGGGAACTTGCTTTCTCTCCATCAGCCATTAACGGGTATGAAATCTTAAGTGATTCATAATTGTATTCTTAGTGTTGCCCGTACTGAGGATTAAACTTTCAACCCCCAGAAGACTGTCAATTAGAACTAATTATAACTTAGCACTTTTATCCATTGCTCCATAGGTCCTTGCAGATGAAAAGACATGAAAAGACATAAGATTTCCGAGTTCGACAAGACGCATCTGAAGAAGGTTAGAGGTTACATCGACCAAAAAGTTGAAAATAGCATCCAAGATGAGAACAGTAGTCTGAATAATACAAGTAATACAAATGAAGAGTTTTGTTTAATACATGCTGACCTCCAGTTTATTATAATGCTACAGCAAGTGCACAATCAATTACATTTCTCAAAATCTTCTAAAAATTTGAAATCCATAAAATACATTCAATTATTGCCAATTTAAAAGGTTTCAAAATTTGTTTATTTCACTTTTAAACATTTTAACATTTATTTTCAATACTAGCTGTACCCCCATGTTTTGTTTTTACTTGCAATTTGTTTTCTGTTTATATGTAAGAAGTGTAAGACAATAGAGATGGATGAGAACTCAGATGTGGAGAAAGTATATTTTGGATTGCAAAGCTATTGCGGTTGTTAAGAAGTGTTATTACTTTGGTGATACCATTGGAGCACAGTGTGGAGCAGGTACTAGTGCTATTGCAAGAGGGAAATGTCTATCAAGCATGTCTACGCAGTGTGAAACCTAGCCAGTTGAGGACATACGTTGCATAGAGAGAAATGATATGAGAATGATACGATGGATATGTAATGTGAGTGTAATTACAAGACTTAGGAGTGGATGGAGTAAGTTCAGGGAACTTCTGCCTTTACTGACCAACAGAGCGTTACCACTATCAACTAAAAGAAGAATATATAAATCAGTTGTATGCAGTGTGATCATGTATAGAAGTGAAACCTGTCCAGTGAGGATTGAGGACATGTGTTGCATGGAGAGAAATCATAAAAATGATACGATGGATATGTAACGTGAGTTTTAAAGACGGGCTTAGTTCTGATGACCTCAGAGGAAGATTAAATTTAGACAGTATAGGGAGATTTGTGCAGAATAAGAGACTTCAAAGGTATGGCCACATTTAAAGAATGGATGAGAGTTCTTGGGTCAGTAGTTGTAGAAGATTTAAGGTAGCAGGTTCAGTTCACAGGGGAAAGCCAAGGAAAACGTAGGAGGAATTCATAAAAATGGACTTAAGAGAAAGAGTGAAAAATAAAGACCTGGACAGAGATATGTTAACTAGGAAGCAAATTTCTTAAAGCCGTCCAACACATGCCAGCTTGTAAAACTGACCTTAAATCGATGATGATGATGATGATGATGACGACGACGACGACGACGACGACGACGACGACGACGACGACGACGACGACGACGAAGAAGAAGAAGAAAAATTATGCCG
This sequence comes from Sepiola atlantica, assembly GCA_963556195.1. NCBI lineage: Eukaryota > Metazoa > Mollusca > Cephalopoda > Sepiida > Sepiolidae > Sepiola > Sepiola atlantica. Next base: position 82,314,801 of record OY744522.1, read on the forward strand.
TTATATTTTTTTAAAAATATACTTTGTTCAAGACAAAGGAAAGTACCTCTGTATTGACGAATACTTCCGACCCGGTCAAAGTATTTTCTTGAAGGAATTAAATCGAATTACATTTTTTTGTCTTAACAATATGCGGCGACAATCCTAAAAAGAAACCCAAAAAACCTGACAAACCAGAATCAAATATTGATTTCGTAGAAAGTAAGCTATCGATGACAAAACTCGATAAAGAGACTGACATTACTTTATATATTAGATACAATCTTTGTACCAGAACGGTTCATGCTCTATTTACCCGGGTGGAGACATATTGCCAGGTAGATGGCTTACAGAAAAATAATTCAAAATATAGTCATGTTTACAGTTTTTTTTAATAGGACTTTTAAAAAATCGTTTTGGGTTTCCTTTGTTTTATTTTTGATTTCAATAAATATTAGATAAATAGTAAATAAAAAGTAATTCAATGCGCATTTACCAGAGTAACAAAAGATCTTGCCTGATAGTGTTATTAATACAGAGATTTTGAAACTTTTATGTGCAACATTAGATTCCTTCCCTTTCATTAACTTAAACACTATTAAGTGAGCCTATATTCATGTCAATAGAAAACAAATAAACTTCCACTTATATATGTATATATTTATATATATAAAACTCAATGTCTGTGTGTATTTGTGTGTTCCCTCTAGAAAGAAAGGTTAAAGAATCTACATAAATTATAAAACCGTTTTCCGTCATCTGGGGACCTCTACAGTGAAGAGTTGGGACTTTGCTGCTGGTCGATTTTGTCGGAGGCTATTTCCGTTGGTGGGTAGAAATGCAGTAAGTTTGTGAGAGAACTTTCCGTTGGTGGGGTAGAAATGCAGTAAGCTTGTGAGAGAACTTTCCGTTGGTGGGGTAGAAATGCAGTAAGTTTGTGAGAGAACTTTCTGTGAAAGTACTTGTAAAACAAGAACAGGGATGTGACATTGCAGAGATGGAACAAGGGCTGAATCGTGGTAGGCAGTGTGGAACCTATTAGGTTAGAGATTCTTTTTTGCATCCTGTGTAAGATGAGACTAGTGAATAATGCACCTGTCCAGATGTGACAAAAATACTCTATGCATGGGCGAATGGTGGCTTTATAGGATACTGGTAGGTGTAAGAAGTTTCTTAGCCCGGCAGAGGGAGATCGCCGTCTTTGCAGCAGACTTGACAGTATCTTCTATGTATTTATTTCAATTTATGCTACCTGTGAATGTTAGACTGAAGAGTTTTAACGTTAAACTTTCGGGCAAGGCACACGTTTCCAAAAAAATCATGTGCACATGTTACTTACCGTGTTGCTGAGAATATATATTCTAAAATGCATAATGATCCGTTCATTAGTTTAGGAGATTATCGTGTACAATGGAATATACCTTACCTTATATATATGCACCCCCAAAATGTTAAGTTTAAAAAACAATAACAAAATAATGTACATATGTTACTTACCGTGTTGCCTATAATATATATTCCAAAATTCATAATGATCTGTTCATTAGTTTAGGAGATTATCCTGTACATAGGAATATATATATATGTGTGTGTGTGGGTGTATGTGTATTTCAAAAGTTCAAAACATTGATTATCATTTCAAATATCTGAAACATGCTCAAGGAATGAATGTTACTTTCTAAATAAGCACGTTTCTAAATAATACTTTAATGAGTAATCTTACATTTAAGTAAAGATACATAATATAAATGATTTTCTTCATCAGTCTGTGTCATAATTTATTAATTTTCAAACACTGATAAAATGATATTGACATACGATATATTCTCAAAGAACAATTCTGAGTTAATAGAGAATATCGAATAAATCACAGATTTCAACAGATTCTCTACAAATAAATAGATTAAAAAAGTAGTTCAAACGAACTGCTTTAATAAAATATTTTTTTTAATTTTTACTTTTCATTTTCTTTCAATCGATACTTTATCTAAAACCACTCTCAGATTCCACCATGTAGCAATCACAGAAGATGCTTGCTTCTAACTTATCTAGTTTAAATCGACCTTTTAACAAGAGTTAATTATGAAACACAATAAAGGGTGAAGTCATTAAAGATTAAAACCGATTCATTAAATTTCTCCGAATAGTATGGTTACAGAAAACTATCGATCCAGCCTGAGATTACCTTTTCATATTATTATATAAAGCTCTGATTGATATAAACTATTGATCATTGAGCTTAACTTCAACTGAACAGCAGACTTGATAATAAATGTTTTTAAAAAAAAAATTTAAAGAGCGTAAAGGAAATAATTTCAACCAAAATAACTCTTAAATCTTTTTTAGTTCAGTAACTTACACTTTTGCTAAAGATATATATATATATATATATATATATATATATATATATATATATATATATATATATATATATATTTGTGTTATAATGAAATAATTCCAGGGGGAAATCAGGGTATGAGAGCTCAATGTAATAAACAGAGCAAGAATAAAATAAAATGTAGTAACACGAAATTACATAATCATCGATGCAATAATTTATTTCAACCTTGTGGTATTTTCAAGCATTCGATTTAGAGGATTACATTTTTGAAACTGAAAAAAGTTTAAATTCACACTCAACAATTCAAATATAATTGGAGAGAGAGAGGGAGTAACAACCTATGTAATACATATTTAGAGAGAGGGTGAAATTTGAAGCATATTTAATCTATAAGTATGTAGTGAGAGGGGAATTGCATAATTTATTACAGACAGGGAAAAGGAGGTCATATGTATAATTAGAAATTGTAAAAGTGGGCATGGAGGGAGAGGGAGGGGGGAGTAATTAGTATATATTTGTGTGTGTGTGTCTATTGGCAGCAGGTCATTATTAATACAAGTCTTGTTAAAAACCACACAACTTTGTCTTTTGATTGTCTTTTTGTTATTTTTTTGTTATCTTGCAAGTTTTCATACATTTGAGTCTAGCTTGTGAAGAAAAGACCCTAGTTTCGATCGCCGTTGATTATATTCATGGGAGACATTAGATTACAATGATTGCTATATATAAAGTGTGGCTTTTATTTTACCTTTTTTTCCTTATTTATACTTTATAATTTTGGACGTTTTTTTAAAGTTTTTTAGAAAAAGTCTATTAAAGTCTATGGTTAGTTCTTGAAAATATTAGTGCTGGCATTAAATCCTATTTTATTAATGCTGGAATTCTGGATTTTAATGGCTTTTTTATATTTCGGAGGATTTTAAATTGTTGCTGCTGTACGTAGTTATGTGGTTCATAATGGCGCTAGGATCATTTAGGTGGTATGTTAGTTGATAGCAGAAGGATGTTGTACAAAAATTATTGTGCGAGAGACATTTCAGATGGATAGGTAAATTTATATACAATATTGGTTTAGTGGAGGAACGGTTTTTTGTGGTGGGTGGGGGTAGTGTTATTTTGACAATTAAGTTGGAGGTTTTAAATTTAGTGTAGTATATTATTAATTTTATCTGTTCGCGTTGTTGGACTACTCTGATGTATCTTTTTCATCGTGTAGGTTGTAGCTCGTTAATCTTGTTGGTAATTTCTATGTATTTGATTTCGGTAGAATAAGTAAATAGTGTTATCGTTAGTGTTTATTTTCACATTATTTTTGTGAATATTTGAAAGGTATAGTTTTATGTGTTTGTCAAATAATTTATTGGGGAAGTTATTATTAATATGTATTTGTTCTATTGTGGTTAGTTTTTTTTTAAATATTGTTCTTGATGAGATGTAAAAGCCTCACTTCTGTAGGTTTTTTATTAGAGCTATTCTATATTTATCGGGACATTGACTTTATAAATGAAGGAGACTGAAGTTATTGCTGGTTAGCTTTTTATATGTAGAAGTATTAAATTTATCTTTATTATTCAAGTCTATACAGTATTTTGTTGTTAATATTGAGTTTTCTTCAAAGGTTTGTTTCAAATTAAATAAATATAAAAAGAAACAAAAAAGGGGAAAAAGTTACACTTTAAATATAGCAACCATTGTAATATAATGCCAACCATGAATATTATCAACGATTATCGAAAGCGCTTGGCGGGAAAATACATCAAATTAAGGTATTTTCTTCATCTGCTAACCCAAAACATACGAAGACAAGAAAACAATAAGAAAAAATCACAAAATGATTATTAAAAGACAAGGTTTTTTGGTATTTAACAAAACTTGCATTTATATATATATATATATATATATATATATATATATACAGGGTGATTCATAAGTAACTTCACTTCGCTATTTAAAATGATTACCATATGAAGCACAAACATACTATGAACTTTTGATAATTGTTATCTTACTCTCTAATTACTGCTATTTGTTAGGCAATGGAAATGTGATGTGAACAGAAAGCCTCCTTCGCACAACACCATAATCAATCAAATATGCTACAAAGAGTCGCAAATTCCTTGCAAAAAAGAATGGAGCTATGCATGCAGAACGAAGGTGGAAATTTTGAAAATTTGCTGTAATGTTAAACTCCTGTAAATGAATTTGTTGAATAAACTTTCTGTTTTGTATTACCACTTTAGAATTTAAAAAATAAATAGCTAAGTGACTTATGAATCACCCTAACAACAGCATATAGATTTTATGAGAAACATTAAAAACAGAAACAAATATCCTATTCTTTATGTGCATTTCTCAAATAATCTTAGCAGGAACCCCAGTATTTCTTGGGGGTGAATTTAACCCCATATTATCATTTTGATTCTTTATTTTTCTTAATTTGTATAATTTTAAATTTTCAGGAAAATAAACTAAAACCATCTATTTGCTGTTTATGGATATCCACCAAATGTAGACTCCACTATATTATAGAAAACACCCTCATGCAGAATTAATACCACCATTGTATTCCTTGTAACATTTTATTCAGTAAACGATTAGTTTGATCTTGGTATAGGGCTTTGTATTCAGTTGCATTCCAGGACAGACAAACGTCACATTTATATTATAAATATGTTTGAAGAAAGTAGAAATTTGCTATGTTAAATACTAGCGGGATTGTTGCCCGGGAACGATTAGGAAACTAAGAAAATCCTGCTCACACTTATGTGTTTGAGGGAAGAGTATATTCACTGACTTGTTTGCTAGGACCCGGTGTGTGTGTGTGTGTGTGTGTGTGTGTTGTTTGGGGAAGGGTTTTGTTTTTAATTTACAATTCATAACTGGATCGCACGTTGTTAAAAATCAAGTCAGTCCACCCAGAAGTAAATTGACCGTAAAGGACCGGACAATTTGTTTTCACCAAAAATGCCTAACGTCTATCCTCGATATAAAAAATATTTGCAAATAGAACTGTGTTGTATTAAAATGAAAACAATCATTGAAATTGAAAACCATCGAGATGAATAGTTAATTAATGAAATGTCCTTTTGCAAAGCAATATGCAAATTAGTAATCCTTACGACTTCGTTCGTATACACGATCAGTATATTTTAACCTCTTGTTCTTCTATTGTGTAAAGTTGAAATCAGCGTTTTAATCTCACTGTTTGAATGGGAAATGGTGCACCTTTATAAATACAAAGCTTATAAATGAAGAAATGCCAGACTTATCTATCGAACCAGTTTGCATTTTCTTACAGCAGAATTAAATTACTAAATCTATTAATCGTTAGTAATGACTTTATTTACTGATCAATAGTCTACTATCTGTAAATAATTAACAGTAATGGTTAATTTACGACAGAGACGTACAAATACCAATTTCCGCTACCAGTTGCTGTATAGACTGGAAAGAAAAATACACAATCGTTATCTATTCATGGCGATAAGAACTTTTTAATGTATAACACATGCAAGCATACTCTGTCAACTGGCTCAGGATTAGATAGCACATAAAGGGGGGAAAATTGTGTGTTGGATTACTTTAATATATACATAAATATGTATTTAAGGTTAACAATATTATGTTCACACATATAAACAAAAACAAAATTTTCAAGTAAAATAATTTTAATCGGTCTCTTGTTAACAAAATGTGTTAAATAGAATATGCCTTATGCAGAACAAGGCTCACTCTTTTCACCAGGCAAGTGATTACTATACAGGTTCACAATGCCTGTAAAGATGTTTTAATCCTTTTTTTTTGGAGGGGGGGGGGGCAGTATATTCTTTGCTTTTCAAAAAATGATGATTTTAATTTCAAACTGGATTTTATTTCCTTACATGAATGGAACTCCTATTCTTTATCTAGGAGTTGCTTCTGAGAGGGAAAATACATTTTAACGACACTTATGTGTGGCGTAGCTAAAATTCTGGTTTTGATTTCAGTCTTCAATTTCTTGTATGTCATGTGGTTAAGTTCCAGACCCTGTTCCATCACCATTATGTTGTATATCTGTGCTTGTTTTACAAGTACTTCTACATAATGTTTTCCAATGAACTTACTGCACTCATACCCCGTCAATGTAAATACCCCGACAAACCTGCCTAGCAGCAAAATCTCACTCTTCATTGAACAGGTCTCCAGATGCCGTAAATTTTCCATTAACAGCTTGCCTTCAGAATACCCTCACTGTTTATTCCCCAGCTACATAAACATGCAAAAATTTAAATGTAATGTGAACAAACATCTTGTTGCACAGCTCCTCACTTATACCCCTTTAAATGTGGCCCCTATCACAGTACCCCCTTACGTCTCAGTGGCAATATACCTTGTTTGAGGTGAATAAAAGTTTTAAAAAACAAAAAACTATCTACATTTTCTATGATGTTCGAGCTTACCTGAAATAATCCCTGTCAATCATCTCAGATAAACAGTTGTAGCTTAAAGACTACTTATATACTTCACTTCAAAATAATATTACTACTAAGCAACGTGAGATAGTAGTAATGAGAAAAGTATGATGGCATAGAGTGAACTTGAACATGACTTGTTGTGAACACACTCTGTGCTAGTAGGGCCAATGTTAGGACTCCTGCTTCTCTATCCCCTAATTTGTGATAGGGGGACCCAACTAGATAACTATACTTTGTAAACAAACCAATATTTGTTAGTATATACCTCCCTCCCTCCTACCTCAGGAAGGTTTGACACAAGGTAAGATTGAAAAGCCAGCACACAATAGGAAGTACATTCTGGCCAAACAAAAATCCCTAATCAGCCCTGTCAGCATTCTCTGGCAGAAGGCGCTTCAGGCGATTATGAATAAACTAACCCCAGAAGGTAAAGCCTGGAAGGATGGACGTCCTAAAACTGCACAGCACGTATTCTCAACTGATGTTTTTGTAATCAGATGATAATCAAATTTTAATTAAATTTTAATCAAATTTTAATTAAATTTTCAGCATTTATTCAATGAATTATATATATATACTGACTGTACATACCCGGTGTTTCCTGGGAAGCTTTTTACTTTCAATTTTGTTTCGCTTTTTTTAAGCAAATTATTTTTTTGTATAATATTTTGAAAGTTTAATGTAATTATTACTGTATCGTTTAGTCATTAAATTATTAACTGAACGAAATTGTTATAAAACTGATTTTGTTACGGTAATGTTTTTAATAATATTTATTTATAAAATTGTGTAAATAGCTTCCGACACTTCCAACCTTTTAATACATGAGGATTTTATTTTTTACTTCTATTCACCCCAAACAAGGCACATTGCAACCGAGACGTAAGGAGCTACTGAGAATAAAGGGCTAGATTTATAAGGGCATCCTAAGTTGAGGTTGTGCAGTGAAATGCTTGTTCACATTACATTTAAATTTTTTCATGTTGGTACCGTTGGGGAAACAAGGAGCAAGAAGGGAATTCCAAATGCAAGCAGTTTGAGGAGAGAAACTATTAGAATAGAAAGCTTTCCGGCATCTGGAGACTTCTACAGTGAAGGATGTGATTTTGCTGATTGATGGATTGGCCGTTGGTATTTACGTTGAGGGAGCACAAGTGCAACAAGTTCGTCAGAGCAAATTCTATTGCAGTAGTTGTAAAACAAGCACAGGGGTGCAACGTTGTGGCGATAGGACAGGGGCTGGAGCTTGGTAGGCAGTGTGGGACCTATTAGATTCGACGCTCGTTTTGGGACCTTGTCTATGTGGGAGAGACTAGTGATTGATGCTTAGCCTAAATGTGGCAACAATACTCCATGCCTGGGCAGATGGTGGCTTTGTAGAGATATAGGATACAGTCAAGTGTGAGAAGTTTTCTAACCCGGGAGAGCGAGCTTATTGTCTTTGCAGCAACTTGGCAGTATCTTCTATGTACTTGTTCCAATTCATGTTACATGTGAATGTTAGGCCGTTCATTTATGGCCTCGATACTTCAGACTGGAGGTCATTTTCTAAGGTTTCAACCATTGCATTGGATATGTGTGCATTCGTTTTGCCCACAATGTCAAAATTAGAGTGTGGTGTCATCAGCCCAAATATATCCATCTCGAACTTGCATCAGGGAGGTCGTTTATGAAAATCAGGAATAATAATGGTCCAAAGGTCGACCCCCTGGGCCACATTCCATTAATGTCATGTTGTTTACATGTCCAACCTGGATCTTTTTTTTGGCTAAGGATCTGACTATATTAAATATTAGTCCAGTAATTAATTCATTTTTATGAGATGACCTTCAAGCCAGACTTTGTCAATGGCTTTGGATATATCAAGCCTACCGTTTTAGCTTCACCTGCCTTATCCAATGTATGGTACATACATTCATAGATGACCATTAGGACATCCACTGTAGAACGGGCTTGCCTAAATCCAAACTTTTGGTCAGAAAGAAGTTTAGCATTTCTGGGGTGGTGGACTATCGCTAGATTTATTAATGATTCAAAGGTTTTAGTTGAGAGCATTTGAGTTGGGGGTGATAATGTTGTGGGATTGTTGTTTCACCAGAATTCTTGAACACTGGTACCACAGAGGCAATTTTCCAGCTATCATGGAAATCAAGATTAGGTAATAAAAGTTAATTTAAAGCTAAAAATCAGTGTCGTTTTTTTTCAAAATTAAAGAATACACCTGAAAACTGTGCTGACAGAATATGGTACTCATTAGATTACTATATAACATATTAGTTGTGTCAAAAGTTTCCCGGCAATGTTTTTACTTTAATTTTTCTTTTGCTTTTTTTTATATGCCATTCTCTCTTTTTAAAATAAGATTTTGAAAGTTAAATTTGATATCGTTCTGGCCATTAAACTATTAATTGAACCGAATTGTTATAAGACTATAACTAATTTTCTCAAAGGTAATGTTGTATTAATCTCTATATTTTTACTATTATTATGAAATTATTAGATGGAAATACTTCTTAAACTCACAATCTGTGAATTTGAACAGATTTTAAAGTTAGAAATGACTTTCTATTCGGCAGTTTAAATGTTATCCAATTCCTTTAAAATTTCAGAGGATCACGAAAGAATGAAATTTTTGTTTTCAATTATTAACAAAATATTAAATATTAAAATGGCTGATTTGTTTATGAAGAAACGAAATGCATTTTGTTAGATTTCATTTTGGCATTAATTTTTTTAATAGGATTTTAACAATACTATAAAGTCGTTTTTATAAAAACCCTACTGCCCAATGCCCATGCCTCTTAATCTCCCCCAAACTTAAATTCCCTTAAAATTGTATACTTTTGACAATCCATACGATGTTGAATGTGAAAAATTGCATTCTTAATCTAATATATACAGTAATGACAATTTCGTTGTGGATCTGTAGGTACTTTATAAACGCATTTATCAAGGCTCAATTAACATGTCTATTTTGTTATTAAGACTTGCTGCACTATTGAGAGTGTCATTATCTCAACAATAATCTATTTCGAATAAATTATAATAGCCAATATATTTAATCTGGATATGTTTTCAGAGTCAAATCTATGTTATCTTACTGATACAAAGAGAGTGTAGGAGGAAGTAATCGACCAATACAAACTCTATTATTAGTTCGACTCTCAGAGAAAACATTCGGACATGGAACGTTTTGCCATTTAACACCATTAGTAGTAGTTACATATACGGTTTATAAACATCAGTCGAGTGTGACATACGGACCAACCGACAGACAGAGCCTCTTACAAAGATGCTTGGATGCTGCCATTTGATCTGCATCACAGAAATGCTATTTGGAACTGAAGCGAGACAGGCCATATAAAATGCTATTTCTGATTTAATTGATAGAGCCTCTTTACGTTATATTTTCACCATTATAAACTCATGTCGTAATTGTGAACCCAGTTTCTTTCTGGTCTGCGAATACAAAACCACTCTGACGCCGATGTTGATTTATAAAAAGGTGTATTTAAAAAGAGCCACAGTCACACTAAACATCAGATCGACGGGGTACTTGTGTATGCATGGGAGAGAGAGAAAGACAGATATGGGGGCCGCGCTCGAGACACGTCTTTCCTGCTTGAAGTCTTGCCAGCCAAATAGACAAAAAATCTTTGCCCCAAAATCACATGGTTTGTGACTTCCATCTGGGAGCACTTCTGACCCTTAAAAGTGTCGCTCAGACTTTTCCATGCAAAAACGGCCCTCGTTATAGAACATTTATAGTGAAGTGAAGTTGTATCCATTCAATCCATTAACGAAAGTGCTATTGTAAACTGAATCATGAACGACTGACCGACGGACGAAGCCGCCCAAAGAAACACGAGAACATCTCTAATAAACATAAGAACAAAACTTTAATATCGACATAAAATTCAAAAGATCATAATCATTAAAATCACGTCTGTTAAACAAAATCTTTCAAATAAGCAACACAAGAAGGCAGAAGAGACGAACAATTTATAAAGCGTTCTGGTTTCAGTCATAATTCACAAGAAGTAGATCCGTCTATTTTAACATTTTTATTTATTTTTTAAATTTCTTAGTCTTTTTTTTTTTGTTCTAAGTTGTTCCTGCTGAACGAGCTCTTAAAACAAAATATTCCAACCGCTCTCTTATAATGACCTATTTGCAGAAGAAAGAAACATCTCTTTCTCCAAGAGTTGTGCTCTCCTTATTCTTCTTTCTCTTTTTCTCCGCTTTTAATTTAGAGGAATCTTATAGACTTGCGTCATCGCCGCTGCCTTTGTTATCGTTAAGTGCCATCGTTACAACTGGAAAAAATATCGATGTTTGTAAGGTGTTTCTCTTGAGGTAGTCAAATGAAATTAGACTTAACTTCCAATTTGATCTATAAAGTATCAAAGCTTCTTCAGAAATGTTCTACAAATCCACTTGACTCTAAATAACAAAGTAGTATGTAAAACTCTCAGCCATTTACATTTTTCTTCAACTTTATTTTCTTAATCAATAACCTCGCAAGAGAACCTGCTGATAATTGTTTATTCGTTTGTCATTCCTCTCATGGTAATTAGAGCTTCAGTCTGGATACTTTTTGAACTTTGAAAGAAAATCAATTTATTCTTTTAGATTATGCGAACTTTTGGCTAGGAGCAAAGTGTAGTATCTGTTCTGATACTACACTCCATCTTTTCTATCAGTGAAGAAGAAATCTTTCTTGATTAAGGCAATTTTCATTTTTGTCTCAATCTAGTGCCCATTTTTGAGGAGCTGGACTCTATCCAGATTAAAACCGACTGTGTGTCTAACTCTGCCCTCGTGGGGAGGCAAATCAATAGGAACTAATAGTAGCATTTTGGTTGTTATATTCACAAAGTTTCGGCTGATATAACCTCTGCTCTTTTAAGGTGCATCTTTTCAAACCTGTGTTTCGTTATTTACTAATGAGTCATCACTTTTCCAAGTTAAAAGGATAAGACTCATGAGATGGATAGATTGACAGTTGAATGATGATAAATCATATGAGAGGATTGAAAATAATGAATGCAATGAATAACATTTGATGACGTATGAGGACGGTTTATGATAGTCTTCTTTTTACATTAGATTTGAAGATGGCCATGTTTTTACCCTCAAGAAAGCAATCTTGTGGCAACGTGTTCCACAAATAGAAAATTCTGAGAAAATAAACTTGGGAGCCTTATACTTGAACTTGGAAATCGTGAGGCTGAACACGGGAACCAGTACGGAATCTCAAACTGAACCTTTGGTTAATCCACAAATTCCTTAAGCCGGTAGAAGTGTTAGTTATTATCAACTGGAGTGAAGATTGAACCTTAAACCACCGTCACTTAGAACTGGTTGTAAACCAAATATTTTAATCATTCGGCCATATACTCATGTAGATGAGAATAGTAGGTCGCATAATCCAAATAATACAAATTATCAACCTTTGTCTAAAAGAAATTCCGAAACGATTTATTCATTGAACTTCTGCCATTACTAACAAGCAGAGTGTCACCACTGTCAACAAGGGGAAGAATCAATCAGACATGTGTGCACAGGGTTATGATATATGGAAGTTAAACCTGGCTAGTGACGGTTGAGTACATGCGTTGCATGGAGGGAAATCATATGAGAATGATACAATGAATGTGTAATGTGAGCCTAAAGACATGTTTAGATCTGATGACCTCAGAAGAAGATTAAATCTGGACAGTGTATGGAGATGTATGCAGAACAAGAGACTTCAATATTATGGCCATGTTGAAAGAATGGATAAGAGTTCTTGGATTAGTAGATGTAGAACAGTTGAGGTAGCAGGGTCAATTCACAGGGGAAGGCCAAGGAAACTATGAGAGGAAGTGATAAGAATGTACTTGAGAGAAAGAGAGATACATAAAGATCTAGACAGAGATAGGTTAGTTTGGTAGTCAATTTTAAGAGCCGTCCAACACATGCCAGCATGTAAAACGGACGTTAAACCGAATATAATGATAATGATGTTTATTTTTATGATGGTAAATACAATTTCAGTCCAAATATCTTTTCAACATTATTTACTTTGTAAATACAATTTAAGAATTTGTTGTAATACATCTATTATTATACTAAAGCTGAGCCAATCAATTTTTGTTTTACTAAGGCATTTTTCTTATATACTTTAATCATACAAAATACATGCTAAAATATCCTTTAGTTCTGTGATTGAGTTACGTTTAAAAACAAATTCCTTTAAACTGTTTTAATTAGTTGTAGTTGTTAATAAACTGAACAAATCACCCATCTCGCACCAAGCTATCATAGTATGTTTCTCACTCCTCTCACTCTATATTAATTCAACCACTCTCTAATATTTCTTAATGGCTCTATGAGCAGTTAGAGAAAGTGACACTATTTGGTCAGAGTGGCTATCTGATTTTCTGTGTCTGTACACACCAAAAACAGATATGTAAATTAAATGACAAAATAATAACTCTTTATCCATAATGATAATATAGAAGTACCTATTTACTTGCTTACCACGAGGACAAGGTCGGTTTTTAATGTGAGGAAAATCCAGCTCCCCAAAAAGGGCACTCTGGATTGGGGCAAAAATTAAAATTACATAGGCCTAGAAGGATTTCTTTTTCACTGAAAAGATAGAGTTTAGTATCAGAACATTAGAAATAATATAAAAGTAAAGAGACTTATTATTTTTAGTTATGCAAGAACAATGATTTAATAGATATGTCACAGTTTATGAATTTTTGAATGAAATCAAAGCAGAATAACCAGTTTTAGTGAATTTACCCAATGGGTCACGGGTACGTCTAGTTCCATAGATAATATATTATAAATACTAACAGACTTATTGAATGAAACAAATATTACATGAATAACTTCCTTTTAAGTTGGATTATTTTACAAGTAATAAAAGTCATTTGAAAACGATTCAAATAATTAATGGAAATAAAAGCTTTCTATTCTCCAGTTTACATAGCTCAATAAATACAATGTTAAATTGAATTTTTGCTTTCATTCAGTGATTGCATTCACGCATCGTGTCCAATTCTAGCTGATCAAATATTTAAGTTGGAGTGAATTGTGATTGGATGACCTCAAGAGTGAAATTCTTCAGTCGGTTCTAGTGATTTCCAATTGAAGTTATGTCTGCTTTCTAATTTTACCATTCCCAAGACTCTTTTTTTACTGATCTGTATTTCTGCTTTTTAAACATTGCTTGCAGACATGACCAGCTACATCAGAATCTCCTAGCTTCACACAATCATTTGATGATGTTATTAAATATCAGAGTTTAGTTCTAGAAAAGTAACTAGATTTTATTTTTTTCAAAATTTGGATAAACTGCTAGGTATACCGATAGATATGTTATAAGTGAAGTCAATGGAAAATATGTCAAATGTCCTTTGTTAAGAAAAGAAATCAAATATTTCCTTTCTCCCTCTCTGTACCAAAAACCAAACAGAACTTCCATGAACAAAGTTTATTTCCTAGAACATCCCATCTGTGGAACAAAATACCACGAGGCTGCTTCCTAACCGACTACAACATCGTCGTCTTCAAGACTAATATAAACAAATACTTTGAGTTGTCCTCTTAGATAATCAACCCCCCTTAAGAAATCTTCTGCCCATTCAAATATTTCCAATCCTCTCGTGGTGGCGTTCATCGTCCAACTGAACATCTTTTTAACCCTTTAAAATGAAAAATTGTAAATGAATAATTTTGGTGCTTTGTTCCTTAAAGTGTAGATAAAAAGGGAGTTAGTACAGCTAAAAATGATAAAAAAACAAACCATCATCATCATCATCATCTGCCAATGTGTTTCATGCTTTATATCTATGATACAACTGGAGTTACTAATGAACTGTTGCACATTTTTATGAAAGAAGATAGACAAAGAGGTATTTCAAATTTCTTTCAAAACGTTTAATACGGCTTTCTTATTTAGGTCTATTTTTTTCAGCCATATCAGAAGTTTTAAGAGAAATTTAAAATCCCGACTGTGTCTTTCTTTTTCTCTCCTTCGGTCTTCTATCTCTCCCTTTCATGCTTTCCCCCCTATCTTTAATTCTCATGTAAATTTATAAAAAACAAAATCTTCACTCTTTTCTGAAGAATTCTGTTAAGAATAAAGACGAAATATTAATAATATCGCCATATAATTTAATTTTCTTGTATTTGATACATCCACCCTTTCCATTCATCTCTCTCTCTCTCTCTCTCTCTCTTTCTCTCTCTCTCTCTCTCTCTCTCTCTCTAAGCTAATTCGAATAAAATTAAAGTAAGAGCACTGTTGGAGAGATTAAAAATAGGCATTCACCTGAAGCCCCAGTGCAAGACTGTCGTTTAGTCCTATCGAATGCCTTTATGTTTACACTCGCCACTTTCAGTGTTAAATATAACTTAATTTCTCCGCTATCACGTGACAATCTCCCATGGCCTATGGGACTAGAGTGAACGCTTACAGATTCAAGGTGTCGCTGTGAACCAGGTTCGCACCCTATGACTGTCTGAGATAGTTATTTCTCTGCGCTCATGAGAGCCGTAAGCTTGAAACGACGTCGTACAGTAGTAAAATATTAAAAATATAATTTAATATCATATATATATATATATATATATATATATATATATATATATGTCATTCACAGTTTTTTGGTATGTCACAGGACTTTAGTGCAGCTAGAAAAGCACCTACCCAAAGCCATGATAGAACATATGACCATCTAGCTGATGGGCTGCGATTCTAACTACTTGACAGTGAGTGATATCTCAATGCTTTGTTTAAATATTGTCAGTCATTAGATAGTGCTCCATTTGTTTATTTACAAAGAGCTTTGCATTATATATATATATATATATGTGTGTGTGTGAAGATTTTATTAGAGGTACAGCGTTTTATAACAGCTGACAGTAGACCATTCTAAAAATCACAACCGTATTTCTCTTTATTTTCTTCCCAAATAGATACTAAAAGGCGTTGTTGAGAACAAAGAATATTACCACTTCAAAGGAGTCATTTTTCAAAGAGTAATATTTTCAAAGGGTAATGTTTTCTGAGAATAATGTCGGATCCCTCTCTGTGAAATTTCTTTCAAAGTGTAATGTTTTCTAAGAGGAGAGCAATGTATTCTGAAAGCAATGTACGAAGGGCGTTTAATAAGTAATGCCCCTGACCCATTTTCCATAGCAGTAGATTAATGAAAGTTACTAGTCTTCCTCTACATAGGAACCATCAAGAGTTATGCATTTCTCCCATCGTTTGATGCAGCTCTGGCTGCATCATCTTGGAAACTCTTTCCTTTCAAAAACAACTTCATGGCTGCTAAGAGATGAAAGTCAGAGGGTGCAAGGTTAGAAGAGTAAGGGGATGGGGGAGGATTTCATAGCCACACGCCCGTGCTTCTGATCTGGCGACATGCGAGTTGTGAACCGGAGCGTTGTCCTGCAAGAGGAAGATACCTTTGCTGATCTTGCCCCGCCTCTTGATTTTGATAGCTTCTCTTAATTTTATCAAAAGTGAAGCGTAATAGGCTCCTGTAATTGTGGTACCCTTTGCCAGGAAATCTGTCATGACTACTCCGTCCTGGTCCCAGAAAACTGTGAGCATGACCTTGCCAGTGAAGGGCTGCACCCTTACCTTCTTGGGAGGTGGTGAGTCCAAGTCCTTCCACTGCATTGACTGGGCTTTGGTCTCTGGATCATAGTGATGGATCCAAGTTTCATCTTGTGTAATCAGTCTTTTGAAAAACTTTGACTCATCTTCTTAGCACATCTCCAAATTCATCCTCGAGCACTTGACGCGTTATTGCTTCTGGAAAGGTGTGAGCAACATCGAAATCCATCTGGCAGACACCTTATGCATATGCAAATGGTCATGAATGATAGTTTCCACAGACCCTGTACTAATCTTGACCTCTTGGGCTATTTGGCGAATAGTAATGCGTCGATCTTCCGAAATGGCAGCCTCAAATGGCAGAAAAGGGACGACCAGGTCTGGGAGCTGTTTCCACAGACTTCCGGCCATGTTTGAATTCACGATGCCAGCGTTTTACAAGGTCATATGATGGGGCATCATCACCATAAGTTTCTTTGATTTCATCAAAAGTCTCCTTTGGTGTGCATCCTTTCAAATACAAAAACTGGATCACTGTGCGACACTCAACTGGCTCCATTTCACACTGACTCAGTCCAAACATCTGTAAATCAGAAACCACAATTAGTTCAGAGCTGTTGTTTGTGACATAACCAATACAGATATAAATCATTACACATGCAAAATTTCATCTAGATCAGAGAACTGGAAGTGGGTCAAGAGCATTACTTATTGAACGCCCCTCGTATTCTATAAATATAAAATAATTATCTTATCTATAGAATTACATTTGACAACTTTATTCTGCATTAAATAACCCATTGATGGTTGATATGCCGTAAAACAAAACAAACCAAACTCACTCGTTTCCTGTTTATTAACTATCAAAGGTAATAAAATTAATTATAACACTCAAGATAGGAGTCAATTATTTAGAAAAGGATATATAATTACAAGTAGTAATACTTTCTATACCCAGAGTTGAAAAGGGAAAGAAAGAAGGGAAAGATAGCGAGCAGAAGGAGTCTCATTTTGAATTTTGTCTTTTTATTCTTTAAATTAAGCTGGATTTGCAGATTATTTTTATACTGATTCAAAACTAACCCGAGCTTAGTGGGTTACACAGCAGGTTATATTTGTTTCTTGTGGATATATATATATATATATATATATATATATATATATATATATATAGGGTGACCCCCAAAAAACGGGCCCCAACTCTAATTTGGCTTAGTGTTTCGTCCGAATGAAATTAATTTTTGGTCATAACTAGTTTATTATATTCAAAACATCACATCAAAACACTAGGGTCTTTGGCCTTTTTTTCTCCGTTCTACAGCATATGTTCTAGATGGCCTCCATTTAGCTCCGTGCATTTCTTGAAGCGCAGAACGAAGTTGTCCATGACGTTCTTACAGACTGAATTGGGAATGGCTCTCATCTCCTCCCTGATGGCTTTCTTGAGTTCCGTGATGGTTCTGGGTTTCTCTGCGTACACTCTGTCCTTAAGATAGCCCCAAAGGAAAAAAATCTGGGGGGCTTAGGTCCGGGCTATGGGGTGGCCACTCAAAATTAGTCTTGAGACTGATCACTCGGCCTCCGAAGTTCTCTTTCAGCCAATCTCGGGACAGGTTTGAGGTGTGAGAACTTGCTCCATTTTGCTGGAACCAGAACTTGCTCATGGGCGACGGGTAGAGGGTCTGGAGCTCACTCATGAAGGTTTTGAGGACCTCCACATACCGCTCCTTGGTGACTGTCACTGCTGCGCCAGATTCTTCGATGAAGATTGGTCCGATGATGCCTCTGACCGAGATTGCAGCCCACACCGTGCACTTAGGAGTGCAGGGGCTTGGTGGCTACTTCATTGGGTCTGAATGACCCCCAGAAGACATTTGTCTTGGAGTTCGCCTTTCTGTCAAGATGGAAGTGGGCTTCATCTGAGGTCCAAAGGAGGTTAATGAAACCAGGTGTCTCCTCGATCTTATCGAGCATCTTGACTGCCATAGTGCTCCTCTGCTTCTTGTGTGAGGCTGTAAAGGTCTGCAACGTCTTTATTCTGTATGGGTAAACCCTGATATCGTTCACCAGCACTCTCCTGCAAGTCTCACGGGAGATACCGAGGGACTGACTTCGCTTACGCACAGAGCGTTTAGGACTCTCCTGGAGAGACTCTCTCACACTTTCGACCAGCTCGGCTGTCCGCTTCTTGGGACGTCCCGAGTGGCTTGGACGGTTCTCACTGGCAGCGTTGAGGTTCTCCACAGTCCCTATACTTCTCGAAGTGGTCCACCCAGTTCTGAATTCTGCTTTTGGATGGAGCCTTTTCACATTCGAACTGATGCATGAAACTGTCCTGGGTTTTCTTAAACGAGCCTGTCTTGTAGTAAAATTTAACACAGTGTATTCTTTGTCCCAGCTCCCACTGAGGTCTTGGTGTACTCACGGTTGTTGATTCTGCCATGTCCTGTAAAATAAGGGCAATCGGTGAATAAATAAAGGAGATATCACATAAAGTATACATGGGGGCCCGTTTTTTTCAGAGAGAGATATAGATATATTTTTCGATGTATAGGATTTATTCCTAAACTAATTAACCGATCATTATGAATTTTGGAACACAGCTGCTAGGAGTAAATGTAATGTGAGTTACATTTAGTTTCATTTAAGGTTATACAAATTTGGCAAAGAGGCAGTGGAAGCACTCCAGAAAAATTCAGATACCTTTGATCTTTGTAAAATTTTAACAATCTGTATTAGACATCAATTAATAAATATTACCCAACTTTAAGTTTCTTTGACATATTTTAGAATTCAAATATTTTAGATTTGTATTAAATTTGATCCATAGTCCAATTAACCAAGATTCCTGGAATTTCAATTTATTCCTAAGAGCCCTTAAGCTTAAATTTTAGACACTTTTTAAAAACTTCTGTTCACCTGAACCAGCCATATTGCTTCTACAATGAAAGGGTGTGATTTTGTTGCTAGTCGGGTGGGTCGAAGGTATACGTTGGAGGGGTACAAGTGTAATAAGTTCATTAGAGCACATTCTATGGAAGCTTGTAAAACAAGCACGGGGATTCACCTCTGATGTTACAGGGGCTAGAGCTGGGCAGACAGTGCGAGTCATATT
Source organism: Sepiola atlantica (assembly GCA_963556195.1). Lineage (NCBI taxonomy): Eukaryota > Metazoa > Mollusca > Cephalopoda > Sepiida > Sepiolidae > Sepiola > Sepiola atlantica. The sequence goes on from OY744522.1 coordinate 82,334,315, forward strand.
AGGTCAGAAATTCTTTTTTGCATCCTGTCCAAGAGGGAGAGGCTAGTGTTTGGTGAACCAGCCCAGATGTCGCAACAATACTTCATGCACTGGCGAATGGTGACTTTATAGATATATAGGATACTGACAGATGTAAGAAGTTTTCCAGCCCGGTAGAGGGAGCCTACCTCTTTGCAGTAGACTTGGTAACATCTTCTATGTATTTATTCCAATTCAAACTCTGATGCCTCCTCGACGTAAATACATTCGACCAACCCGACAATCAGCTAAATTCCATCCATTCACTGTGGATGGCCCCCATATGCCGGAGAGACTTCTACTCCAATAGTTTCTTTCCTCATGCTGCCGGCCTCTGAAACTCCCTCCCTGCTCCCTGTTCCCCGACTGTACCGACATGCAGAAATTTAAAATTAATGAAAAGACATCTCGCTGCACAGCTCCCAATTTAGGATGACCCCCCCTAAAAATTTTCACCCTAATTCTCAGTAGCCCCTTACGTTTACAGTGACGGCCTGCCTTGTGTTGGCGTGAACTATGATATAAAAAAAAAAACACAACTCATCATTGGTTTTGATCAAAATTTTAATAAAGATTCTAGACATAAGTTTTAGTGGCATTATATCTTGATTTTAATCTTTGTAAAAGGACATGAAAATGGTTCAAAACGATTCTGTTTGAGGAATTAATTTTACCAGTACTGGGACCGGTGTCCTTCTAGTATGTATGTATGTATGTATGTATATATATATATATAATCTATTTGTGTATGGGTGAATGAATAAGCTAACTTAAAAGTAAATGGTAATTTTATTCTCTTTTCTGCCAGTTTGTTCTGCTGAATAATTTTTTCCATCATTATGTATGCATGTGGCTATCTGTGGAGTGTTTGCAATGACGATAAGGAATAAACAAATAAATTGCTACCCGGCTTCTTATCGTCTTCAATCTGACGGAACTCTATCCCGGAGATAAGCAGAAAGGTTGGCTGATGACAGTTTCGGTCAAGACAAAAATGGCCTCTGAATTCACTGGGAGCACGCTGCTTAAAAACGAGCGTATAATCCCCTTCGGGACAGCCAATTTAACCTGCGTCACATGCAGTAGGACAAGCAGACCCTAGGAATCGGTGGTTCACTTAATCACTTTCCCTTTCCCTCAACCGGACAGACTAATTCGGCCAGATGTCGGAACATGGATGTGACAAATTTAATTCATTAGTTCACTTCTCTGATGTGAAGGGCAAGGCAGGTCTTACATATCAGCCACATCCTTTCTCCTCTGCACACACAAGCCATTTCCTGGCGTTGAGCTTAAGACTGATTATGATGATGTGCATGTCGTCAACGAAAGAAGACCTTACTTTGTTCTTAACATCAGCATGGGGTCAAGTATTTTCTGGATTATTTTAGTGGGTAACCAACAGGGATTTTGTCTATAATGATAAACAATGTATATTTAGTCGTGTAGAATGCATCTTTTAGGAAAGGGGTGATTCATCATTACAAGTCGATAGATTCTTGTGAATTTTACTTCTATGTTCTGCCAATATATCTAATAGTTTATCTCCCTCAAAATAGAAAACGTATTTAAAAATATCAAGACTGCAGCTGTATTAACTAAAACAAAACAAACACTAAGTAAAAAAACAAAATTCACTTCCAATTTACTTACTTCCCCACGAGGGCAGAGTAAGACACACGGTCGGTTTTTAATGTGGAGAAAATCTAGCTCCACATAAAGGGCTTGGGACAAAAATAAAAATTGCCTTAGTCTAGAAGCATTTCTCCTTCACTGACCAAAAAGTTAAAGTGTAGTATCAGAACAGATACTACATTTTGCTCCTATAAATACTGTCATTTCCTTCAAAATAAGGGATTTTTTCAGAAAGTCTCCAGATTGAAGGTGTATTTACAAAGACAATAATAAAAAAGTTCATTGACTTCCAAATACAGAAATACAAGGTGTTTTCAAAAAGTCTTCAGACTAAAAGTTGTATTAATCACAGCAAAAATGAATAAAAGAAAGGTTAATTTTCTTCAGATTAGCAGACATCTTCACAAATTCTCCCAATACTGTAACTGTGGCTTATATTCTTCAAAATACTAAATGCATTCTAAAAAGTATCTCGCCTGAAGTTGTATTTACCAAGACAATATTGAACAATGAAGAAATGCCATTTCCTACAAAATACCAAACATGTTTAAAACATATCCAAACTAAAGCAGTATTAATTTATCATGACAGTAATGAACAATGAATGCAACTTTAATTTACAAAAGAGATTGTAGAATGATAATCATCACAGTAAGTCTGATGAACTCCTTTGTGGAGTGAAACACAAATGTTTCTCTGGAGCTTACTTGCCATAAGTATATTTTCATTTTATGTTGTACACCTAAACTGTTGTTGGTGTTTAATTCTTGAAACTGATATAAATGAATATGTCATAAAAACTTTTTATTTCGAAATAAGCATATAATGGCTCTGGTTGATCTAAAGGTTCAACCATTGAGCTGATTTGTTACAGTATTTCTCAAAATATAAAGCTCTAAATCTGACTCACTTTCTTAATACCTCTAAGATTGTGGTTAATTATTTGGCTGTCTATTTGTATTCTTGAGTCTTGCATTATATTTCATTTTTCTTTTAATTCTCTTGCTTCCATATATATATATATATATATATATATATATTAAAGTTAGGTATGTGTTTATATATTCGTATGTACAGGATAAATTCATAAACCAATTGACCGATCATTATGAATTTCGAATCACAGCTGTAAGTGATGTAAGCTATATTTTGTTCAATTTAGTTTTAGTAAAAAGGAGTATAATAGGGATGTTAGCCCTTCGTTAAAATTCAGATACCTTCGATTTTTGTGAAATCCATACGACTCCTTTTTGATTTTCAAAATAGCTCTGTTAATCTGGGTGTGGCCTTGCTTCTGTTGTTGAAGAGTATATATTGTCATTAAAATGAAATGCTGTGTCAAATATAACACCTAATTTCGTTTTTGTGTAACATACTTCCAGATTTGAACCTGAAAAATGAGTAAACGTTTTTAGGATTTGCTTTTCCAATTGAGTAATATTTTCTATTTTTCAATGCGAACTTTCCACAGCCGATTACATCCCCACAGATATTAAAGGTGGAGGTCGTTTTCAATGTATGTTTTTTTTCATGATTATATTCAATCATTTTAACATCATCAGCAAATGAATCATAAATATATCCACTAAATATGGAAAAAATCAACTCCAAATTTCGAGACAAGCGCATTCGTAAATATTCGTTGAATATTAACCAGCGGGAAAATGGGAATTGTCAGAATTTTCATTGAATATTTAAAACGCGTCACGAAATCACTGGAAAAAGCAAAAAAAAAACAAAAAAAAACCTAAACACCAAATGGAAACCGTCTAAAATCCATTATTGAGTGTGACGCCATTTTGACTCCGAATATCAAAGAAATAAGAGAAAAGAAATAATGATGACTTTTTTTCTTCACAGAAATTCGTTGAATACTAACAATTTTTCCATCTATCAAATCAGACATGAATATTTCACTCCTGCAATTGCGACATTGTAAATATTGTGTCTGTAATTCAGATTCAAACTTGAAATATATTAAGTTTTTTTTAGCAATATGCAGTAATGAGACACACTGTAATAAGTGAAAGAGACGAGACTTGATAGTAATCAAAAACATACTTCTCAGATAAAAAGTGTGTGAAAACAGAAATTACACACCTGAAGTTATGGTCTTAGAAAAGTGAAAATTTTGTGAATTTTAAATGCCATCAGTTTTTTTTAACAATGATTGAAATTTGTTCACATTTTTAGAATGTAAATAATCTTGTGTCTTTTAGTTATATTAAAATAGCAGTGAAATATCCCAAGATATTTTGTTACTCAATGTTTATGTGTTGTGTTACAATCTTGTGTCCTACATGCAGAAACCCAAGTTGCTGTGATTGTTACAAAAACATTATAAAGTTCACAAATTGTATTCATACCTTGGTATCTGCAGGATCTCCTTATACGCGCTTCTGCACAACCTTTCCAAATCGAGGGAATGCTGCCTGGTAAATAAACATTCAAATTGGACGAATTCGAACAAGAGTGATGGAAGACAGTGGATATTTATTCAACTTGATCTCTGTTTCAAATCACTAATCAGTGTGGGAGACAGAGAGAGTGATCAAAATCACTAATTAATTATATTTTATCAGCCCATATCATTTTATACATTCACGAGCTGCATGTTCCCAAATGGACTCTGCTGTTTTATATGACACCCTCTCTTTGAGCCATGTCATATCCGTTTTTATTATATTCCCACAGTCTATCAGTTTTAACTTCGGTGTCATCAAGTTGACCCGGCTGAACTCTTAAGCAGTTTCCATTTCCTGTTATTCCCAACTAACTATGTTATATACTAGTGGATTTCCTCCCCCCAGTATCTAATACAAGCACCAAATAACTGAAATTCCTTAAAGTCCTCTACAATTTGGAAATTCTTTAAAAATACTTTCATAGATTTTTTGGAATATATTATCTTTAAAAATGTCTGAAAACATTTAAGCAGTAAATGTTATTCATGTCATTTATTAGGCTTCAATATAGAATTACACTTTATAAAACATATCATGTTTAGACATGAAATTACTTAAGAGATTTTTATATTTCCTTCTGGTAAGATGAAAATATTATTTGATGACTGCTTGAAGCTTCAACAGCATATTATAAATGGTAAAGTCAAGATTCTTGTTATTCTTTAAAATCCACTACATGTTTGAAATTCTTTAAAAACATTCAATTCTTGCTACAACAGCTGTTAAATTTTGACCTCTTGCCATATTTATGGATGACGTTGATCCTCGTGACTTGGATAAAACTAGGCAGCGTACACTACATGTTCCTCAGAAACTACACCCTAATCAAGTCAGCTACATCACTTTGTGTGTCTCATCGAGCCATATCGCTAAACCAAATTCAAACTCTGGAGCTGAGAAAGTTATGAGAGTACACACAAACGCACATACATACCTAGGAGAGAGTTTGAATACCTACTAGACACTATCCTCAAGTGGCTTCGGTCTATCTGTACAGGGGGTTGTCAGGACAATCTGACATGAGGATACTTCCCCCTACAAGGAAACCCTGACCAAATATTCAAAATAACATAGTATACAAAGTCCAAATAAGATCCCCTCAGCATGGCTATGCACTGGCTCATACGAGGAATAGTGCACCTTCTCCTATTGATGTTATCTGAATACTCCAATAGACCAGATAAAATCTGCTCCTGAAATCTGTCCAAACCACATAAAAACTACAAGAAAGCTAGACTATAACATAGTTATATGCTCAATTGGGGAGAAAGAACAGTAATATTCTTCACTGCTTTACTAACTCAACATTTGAGAGGAAGGAGAATCTTAGTTGAACACACAAATATTTATGTATCTCATAATGAAAACCAAGTTTTAGCCCCAGGAAGGGGCTCCTTTATTTCTAAGAACTTACTGAAGTAAAATCAACAAAATAGAGAAACCTAGGAGAGAGTTTGAATTCCTGCCTACTAAACACTATCCTCGAGTGTCTTCGGCATCTCTGTACAGAGGTTCGTCAGGACAAGTTGACATGATGATACTTCGCCCAAATATTCAAAATAACAGTTATCGAAGCCCAAATAAGATCGCCTCGGAATGCCTACCCACTGCTTCATACGACAAATTGTGCACCTTCTGCTAGTGATGCTACTACAAGTAACCATACTTAGTTGGATACTCCACAGATCAGATGAATTCTGATCCTGGAATCCAGCAAAACGATGAAAAGACCACAAGAAAAATAAACTAAATAGTTGATTGGTTCATTGGGGAGAGGAAAAATTATTTTATTCACTGCTTTACATATCAAGGTTTAAGAACTAGAGAAGAACCTTAAATAAACACTCAGATATGTGTATATATCTTAGAAAGAAATTAAGTATTGGCCCCGGAAGGCGCCCTTTCATCTCTGAAAACTCACCGAAGTAAAATAAAAATAAAACTGAAACTTATTTAATATATTTGATATTAATATATTTAGATAAGTTTTAGCAATAGAAATATAATAGTTGCAAGAAATAATTGCAGAATAAGGGCAAGGAGTGTTTAAATTGTAGAAAGTTGACCATGGTGGGTAAATGGTAAAAAAGAAATTAGACAGTGGTCGTTTGAAGAGAAGGATGATCAAAATGATAACGTAAATAGCAAAAAAGACAATTGTAGCCAGAACACTAAGAAGATAATAATGGTTATAAAAACGGTAGAAAAAGACCAATTGTCTCTTGAACAGTAAGAACGTAGCAAAAAATAATGTTAGTAGTATGGGAGCCAGTTACGAAAGATAAAAAACATGAAGTTTAAAGTTAATTTGTGAAGAAACGCTAGTGATATATAAAATAGTTATAGTTAATGTGCAAAGAGACATTGTTCATAAAATGTTAAGGAATTAAAAAAGGAAGAAAAGTGGGAGGGTGTAAAAGAAAGGGAAAAATAATAAGTTATGCAATGGTGGTGGAATATTGGAAGTCTTTAAACAGAAGAAAAAAGATAATCTATCTATATAAGTCTAAGACGGCATCACTTTTGCAGACAAAAGACTTTCTTTTTTTCTTTTAAGATGTTGAAAGACTTTTAATGTTCAAACATAACTTAATATTTTTGTTCCTCTTTTTTCTTTCGTTCATACAATTTTATGATGGTCGTTAACTATAATGTTTACCAACTTTTCATCGCAGGTTAACTTAAAACTTTGCATTTGTTTTCTTCTTCACTGGTCTCTGTGGTAATAACCATCACTATAACAGTAGGAAGGTTACACTAGTCACAAAAGATGAAGATAGGAAAATCATAATGTAGCCCGGATGTCAGAAAACAAAGACGTTAATGGTGTCGGTTGTTTTGATGGAGAATATTAATAAGTTTTCCCTCTTTATGCGGGTTCTGGATGTTACTATAAACCAAATCCTGTAGGGAGACGCCAATGTAGAAACTTTGTGGAGTTTGGTGTCATTATTCAGTGGTAGTACCTGTCAGAGTCCTATTTATAGGTTAATGGGAATATGCCATGAAGAAGCATCAAGCGACCAGTCCTCAAATTTCGAGCTTTGGAAAGTGGTGATATATCTGTTAGGGTTATAGGATTTTGATCCTATATTTTAAAATTGCAATAAACTGACTGTAAGAAAAAAGGTCACAATGGCAATCCAAGCTTCAAACAGAATTCCTGTTCCTCAAACGCTGAAATGACTCTTGATAAATTTTCGGCACCAACATTTTCTCTCTGCTCTCTTTCAAAAAAGTAAAATCCTGCTTTTAATCTGTCCTGTTTTTTTTAAGTTAGTTGGTCTCCAGACATGCAAATTAGTTAGTCACATGTGCAAATAAGTTTAAACTATAAAAATCTACCATTTTGAATAAAAGCCTTTTTTCTTTGTCTGGTTGATGGGCACACACGACATGCAAAACATCTCATTCGCTTTTCAGTTGGTAAGTCTTTATTTCTATTGTCACCCCCCCCCCTGATCGTATGCTTACACAAATGACAGTGGGTGACGGTCGTTTTACGTTAGCACTCTTCTGTAATGGGACCGTTATTTCTTCCTCTCTGACCAAACCGTCAGATGTACCAGGATTTTAATTGGTAGTGGAGTAAGGCCTCTCCCTCACTCTCAGACGTGGCCTCTCTCTCAATCTCATATGTGGAACCATATGTTTGTTTGCATCGGAATCTAGTTCTCTTCATTCAGCAGTCTCTGATGATATGACACCACTTTGAAAAGTGACAATATCTGTTAGGATTATAGGATTTAGATCCTATATTTTAAGATCAATAAGACACAAACAATGCAGACACGCCTTCAAAATAAATCTTGCTAAGTAAAGTATTTACACTGAAGCTCCCGATAAAAAAAAAGGTTCTAAAACTGATTGGATGAAACTGGTCAGATGACTGACTCTCACTTATGCCCTCAGACTAACTTAAATGAGTGGTCGGTGTTTGGGTTACTAAATCAATGAAAGGCATTCTGGTTCAAACTCATAGACTGATCTGAAGCCAGTCGATGGATATAAAAGCAGAAATTTTGTTCCCAATTAAAAGAGGTCAGAAAACTGCCTGGTTGAGTTATCCACTATATTTTTACTGTGAAAAATATACATATAAGTGATGAATGTAAGTCCTATTTTTACAATGTCGAATTCTAAATGCATGAAACGTTAACTTTACCTCTGATACCAAATATACTTGAACAACATTTGAACAGACATTAATATTATTGTGTAAACTTATATATATGTGTGTGTGTGTGTGTGTTTACTAGAAGAATACCCGTTGGAGAACGGGTAAAAGCTTGGGGGGTAGTGTTTGATTTATCCAAATCTTTTGACAGGGTCTGTCATGAAGATCTTCTCATGAAAATTAATTCATACATACCGACGAATATTTAATAATATCAGATCCTTGCTCATCAAAAGAAATATCCACATTGTTCTCGATGGCTGTACATCTAAACAACAAGACATTAATGTGGGTGTGCCCCAAGGATCAATCTTTGGACCATAATTATTCCAGAATTTTCGTAAACAACCTCCCTGATGCAATTGTGTCCGAGATGGGTATATTTGTCGATGACACCATGCTCTATTCTTGACATTTGGGTAAAGCGAATGCACACATATCCAAAGTAATGGCTTTATTTTTAAAAAATGACATCCAGTCTGTAGTTGAATAGAGACATAAATTGATAGTTAAATTTAATGCTACTAAGACAAAGCTCTTTTTCTTTAACACCTATAAGAAACCTTTCCAACAACTGATTGCCATGGCTAATAGCACCCTACCTGAAAGTCCAACATTCAAACTCTATAGTCTAAGAGATAAAATGAATTGGAACAAATACATGGAATATGCTGCCAAGACTGCTGCAAGGAAAGTCGGCTTCCTCTACGGTGCTAGAAAACTTCTCACACCTACCAGTATTCTATATATTTAAAAAGTCCCCATTCGCTCATGCACCAACCACTAATCTCCCTCTTAGACAGGGTTTAAAAAGAACTTCTAATCTAATAGGTCCCACTTTGTCTACCAAGCTCCAGCCCTGACCCATCGCTGATATGTTAAATTCCTGTGCTTCAACGTTATAATGCCCCCCTCGACATAAACACCCCTGACCAACCTGACAATCAGATAAATACTACCTCTTCACTGTCGACGTTCTCAAACACCGGAATAGCTTCTTTCCTTGAATTGCTAGCCTATGAAATTTCCTCCCGGCTTCATGTTTCTCTGACTGTACCAACATGAAGAAATTTAAATGCAATGTGAACAAACATCTCGCTGTACAACTTTCGACTTAGAATGCTCCTATGGATATTTCCCTCTAATTCACAGTAGCCCCTTACGTCTCGGTGGCAATGTGCCTTTTTGGGGTGAATTAATTTTTTTAAATATATATTTTGTAGACAAGGTTCTGTACAATCTAGTAGTTTTGTGCATATGGCGACTACTGGTTTGTGGTCAGTAGTCACTGTGAATGTGCTTGCATATATATGTAATAACGTTGGATTCCATACACAATTGCTAACATTTCTCGTTCGATGTTGCTGTACCCGGATGTACTATTCAGTCAACGTTTGAGAAGCAAATGAAACTGGTTTGCCTACTGTATTATTACTACTCACAACCCTTTTTCTGAGTGTCTAATTCCAGTGATACTTGTTTTGTTTTATCGTAGTAAAATAGGAGGATGTCAGCAGTGATCATCTTTCAAATCATGATGGCAGTTTTGGTGATCCGAGTCTTAGATCCATAGTTATTGGAAGCTTTAAAAACAATGCACTGGGTGTACTTTCTCTACAAAATATGTGATATACTGGGAGAGATAATTCATCACTGTAGGTAATCTTTGTTTTGTGCGTTTACCATCTTTTAGATGTTACATATTTTGGTAGGGTCTCGTTTGAGGATGCCCTGTGAGATGGTTAGACCGAATAGTAACCACTTTAAAAAAACTCGTACAAATATATGTCGTTGGCAACTATGATCTTTCATCCAGATGGTCTGACAAATATCCTGCTTCGCCTCAAAGTCTATCGAAGACTTTCCCCTTTTTAAATTCCGGATTCAGCTCTTCTTCTTTAGGTATTTTGTAGGTGCATTTTTTAAATCTGAAGTTTTATATATCTGTAGAGATTCATTTATTTTGGTGTTGGATGCTCAGTCGATGTGCTCTTCTACCTTGTTTAGCAGACACCTTTCTGTGATCTTTTTGATCTATTGTTTTTGCTTGACTTTGAGGTGGGTGCTGAATTCATGTGAAAAATCAATGAATGGCTCTGTATTCTTCTTTAGTAAGAGATTCACTGTTTTGTTAAAATTGCATATTTTGTTCAATTGTTCTGGATATGTTTCCTTTAGTTGGACGATGTTCAAGATGGCTGCAGGTGGTTGTTCTAGCTTTGTCTCTCTAATAGTATCAACGTTTATTGTAAAAAGCTGAGCGGTTCGTTTGTAGATTGACCTACAACGGCAGGTTCAGAAACATTTACTACACAAAATATGACGTCTATCCACACCCATCCTTTATAATGGCATACAATTTTGATGGTTCCTATTTAAGTGATTATTTTCCCACTGTACAATGGCATTTATGTGTTTTAGTTTTTTGTCACCTATGTCATAGCTGATCCTCTGTCATTTCATCTAGGTATAATTTAATTGTTTGAATAATGACACTGCTTCTCTCAGGTTGAAGCCAGATCAGTTCATCATCGGTAAATGAAATGCCATGTAAAAGCTGTTTTGTCAGCAGGCAGCAAATGATCAAGATTGCCTTCTTCAATTTAGCTGAGTAACAACTCCGGTTTTATGTATCAGTTTTAGGACAAAAAGTACTTCAGCTCCAAGAAATCTGGATCAAACATCAAACAGTCTGTTTACCATATATCAAGAGATTATCTAAATAAAATCAGAGTATATTTAATCCATATAACACCAGGACAGTATTCATGAGCGACTCAACGCTCCAAAAACATCTCATTCGAATCAATCCCTCTACAGAAAACATCATGACAAAGAACTGTTTGTATGCCATTCAATGTAAGTGTAGACAAATATACAAAGGTGAGACATGCCGCAGAATAAAAGTAAAGCTAGAATAATATCGGAAAGTCGGGTATGGCTGAGAGAAAAAGAAAACCATCTACTTTTGTGGGACGAAGTAAAAATTATACACAGGAAAAAGCAGTGCATATATTGAGCGACAATGACCTCCTTGGTAGACCTAGTATAAAATTATATAAAATAGTATAGAATTTAGTACTTAGTGCTCAACTATGTAACAAGTTGTGTAACAAAATAAGTAAAAGAATTGAAGGAACACCAAAAAGCCGGTTTATATGAAAGCTGGACTGTTTCACTATGCAATGATGGACAAGTCCGTTATCTGAGCTCTGATTGGCTGCCAGTTCACGAGTGGATAATTCATTATATAAATATTGCTTCATTCAAGCAATATTTGAATATGGAATATTAAAGCCTGTTATGCCGATAAGTGTCAATTTGATTCTATAAATAGTAGATTAGAATACCATTGAATATATATGTATATATGTATGTATGTATATATCTTTTCTTCAATTCTTTCTAAATTTCTTATTAACTTTCAAGTTTCGGGCTGTAACTGGCAGATGTATTTGCTGTGTTCCCTAGTATTAATGAACGAAACTAACAAACTAAGACTACACCTAAAATTCTATCCATTAATAAAATTAATTTCGATAACAGTTAAAATATGCTCAAATGCTTTTAATACTAATACTCTATTAATACTACAATCAATCACACGGCTCCTGCTGACACCATCACTGAACATTTAAAATGACATGTTCTTTACTTGATACCCATCCCTGAAGATGACTACTAGGGTACACAACGAGTACGGCAAATACATCTGCCAGTTCCAACTCGAAAGTTAATCAGGAATTTAAACTGGATCAAAGAAAATATATAGGTTGTCTGTAATATTTAATGACATATGCCTTCAAGAAAAATGCTACACTTCTAAAATCAACATTAGGTTTAAGACTCACAAAATTCATACTAGGATTTACTACATGGACACAAGGTATTAAGTTATAATCTTCTGGGAGTTCAAGATGTCAGTACTTTCCCTACAACAATATGCAACGTTTTTACCTCCAATTTTGATAAAATTGAAACGACTCGCATATGGTATAAAATTTCACAAATCTGTTTTCACATAGTTTTTTCTCGCCATAGCAGCATGTGTTTGAATACTTTACAGTATGTTTGGTGTGTGAACGCCTTGCACTTGTCAAATAGTGCCCCTATTTACTTATCTCCCTACGAGGTCAAAATTAGAGACAAGGTCGGTTTTTAATACAGCGATATATGCAGCTTCTCAAAAAAAGAGTATCTCTGGATAGGACAAAAATAAAAAATTGTTCCAGTCGAAGAGGGTTCTCTTCTCCTTTGACCGAGGACAAAACATATACTAGACTTTGATTTTTTTATTTGCAAAATAAGTAAATAATTGTTACAAATTGGTCACAAAGCCATCAAAACTGTGAGGAGTTTGGGGGGGGAGGATAATCCTCTGTCTATTTTACTCTTAACTAGATGTATTTTGACCAAAGCGATCCATAATACAGGCCTGGCAAATATGCGACTGGGTCCACAACTGAGGGCGGACATATGAAGACCAAAATTACTACTAAATAATGATTACCGAATAAAGTTTTAGTAAGAAATTTCTGAGTAATGTCCAACTATACATATTATAGGAGAGCAACCTATAATAATTGATTGATTTTTATCAAATCAAATGTAAAGAGTACATTTATATGAAAAACTGATCTCTCACTCTAATTTCCAGAGGATTATTGTTTTTCTTTTCTGTTAACTTTTTCATGGTGTTCACACGTAATCGCCTAAAAAAGTAGGATCTCATTTTTTTGTTTTAATACATAATTTTCCAAGCAGTTATTGGATATGTTTAACATTTCCCCCTTTTAACATGTATTTTTATTGGTTTTATGTTCTTGTTAATGTAAGCTGATTTTATTATTAAGATTGTGTATCATAAAAAATAAGCATTTTCTTCATCTTCTGTAAAAACAAATTGTATATGTAACAAACATAACAAATTTTGTAAAAATTATCAAAATTGTTTCTACAAATATTATTTTGTTCATAAAGTATTTGATTTTGTAAAATGTTGAATTTACTTTCTGATTGTATTGTCATTATATGTTCTGTAATCAATTAGTCAATATAAACAAATTGACTCATGATTTTTGAAATATCAAAAAATGTGTGTAATTCATGATGAATAAAGTGATTTTTTGTGAATTTAGTTCTTTTATATTTTTGTACTCTTCACATTTGATTTGATAAAAATCAATCAATTATTATAAGCTGATCTCCTATAATATGTATAGTTAGTAATTACTGGACATTACTAAGGAATTTCTTACTAAAACTTTATTTGTTAATTTTTATTTAGTAGTAATTTTGGTCTTCATATGTCTGCTCTCAGTCGTACACTTGCCAGGCCTGTATTATGGATCGCCTTGATTTTGACCCATTCGATAAAAGCACTGTTCCTTTCCTTCTTTCACCATTTGTCCATCACTTTACATTCGGCAGTCACCAGAATACCACATTTACTCTATGGACTACTTTACCTAAAATATTCCCAATGGTTTGAAATCAATGCACTCAATCAATAGTGTCTCATTACTATGAACCTGTTGAAGAGACAGTACTCGGGAGTCACCAATGTTGAGTGACGTTTTTTTTTGCTTTGTGTTAGTGATGTATATTAACGTCTTAAATTATCTATCTAGGATGTTGTATATTGTAATTGAAATAGACGAAAATATATTAATTTAGTATAGGTAACTTGTTAAAACAATGCAAAATTAAAGTGTTGGCAATGAACAAGAGTTTAAAGAGCCAAAGGAACGTTCTGAGTGAAATAGTTATTTAGCGGGTAAGAAGAAATTAAGCAAACATGTTCATTTCGGCTGGCGCCGTATGCGTTTACGTGCGTATAAATAGGATACATACATAAATAGGATACATAGGATACACATAAAGATGCGTGTGTCTATTAGCGTGTCTGTGTTGCCACTGAGAGAGTATATGTATGAACTTGTATGCACGTGCGTTCAGTGGGCAGTGTATATGTGCTGTCGTACAGTGAATCGTTAATGTCTCGCGTCATGTGTGTTCTGCTGGCCGAGGGCATTTCTGTGCCAAAGGCAGAAATGGTCGCACGTGCGTGTTTTGTTTCTGAAAGAAAAAGCTGGAAAGAGAGGGAAAAACGCTGTTTGAGTTTTTATACTAAGTGCGATATTTGGAAGTGAATATCGCTTGCGATTGGTCGAAAAAAACTGCTGATTTGAGCTTTCGTCCAATCAAAAGTCGATACGTAAAAACAACATCCGCTACCAGTTCTGGAGACGAGTATTCCAGCTAGTATCAATTAAAAAATAAATAAACAGTAAAAGAGAAATTAATATTACATAGAGATATGATAAAAGAAAAGCTGGGAAAAGAAATGAGACAAAACCAATAAGACAACAATCAATAAAAAATAAAAATACTTTTGTATTTGGTAAAATAATGGCATAAGATAAAAATACGACAATTCAAGTTGACTGTCTCCAAGAATAATAAATATTAAGTAGGAATTATTTTCTGAAATGATTGCACTTCACTTTTGTTCTGTATTTATGGTTAGTGCAGATATTTTTTATTCATTTTTCTTTTATTGTTTTCTTTTTCTTTGAATAATTATTTGGCAGGGTTGTAAGTTCACAAGCCATTGTTGTTTTTACTTAACCTCGTTGCTTGTTCATGTTCGTTTATTTTATTTTTTTGGTTGTCGTTGCTTTGTATCAAGTGTTGAACATTTTATTTCATTCTCTCCTTTTGATCTTTACTAGTTTTATTCCCTTGGAATCTACTCTCCATTTTTTCAATTCATGACATAAGTAGGAGATTTAAATATGTATTTGAAGGAGTAAAATCAAAATCAAAAAGACAAACAAAATGGCGTCTTATTAAAAGTCAAGTTATCAAAAAGCAATTGAAAGACTGCTGTACAAAAGAGAGATGAAGGTACACATAAAGATTTTTGAGTGGAAAATAAAACAAACAAAAACATTTTAAAGTAGGAGGTAAAATGGAAATAAGTTTTTGAATGAAATGAATGGAAATGAATGGAAATGAAAACAAAATAAAGAAGTGTTGAAAAGGATGAATTTTTGGAAAAGAGAAAAAACGTTCAAATTGTCTGCAACGAATACAAAAGTAGAAAACAAAGAAAGAAAATAAAATGAAAAGATTAATAATGAATTTAATAAATCGCGTGAATTCAAAATAGAAATAAACATGAATGAAAGAAAGATATTGAGACCAGAGTTATCTTCTTTGGACATATTTCCTTCCAGCGCTAGATTTGGTACTCTTGTGCTCCCATGTAGTCGTAAATTAAAAAAGGAGACTGCTTCTTATTAGTACGATCTTGATACAGGTCGGACATTGTCTGAACTACACAGCTTCTTAGGATGCTTTTCGAATCCTAACGAGTTCTGTCTGTTAGGGTGATTTTTTGTGATCGAGTCAACTAATTCTCAAACATGACCAGGAAATCAAACAACTTTGTTTATATTTTCTTTGAGTAACTTTAAATCTCTGTTCAGTCACACATTTCTAGTTCGTCTAATAAGGAGTTAATAGTGATGCAAGGGTTACACACTCTCCAACTAAACTTTTCCTGCTTAAGTCCAGCGACGAGAAATCCAAAACGACCAGAATCAATGCTGGGATAAGCAGAGAAGAACTGGTGTTATTTCAAAGTTTTCCTTTTTCTAAACCTTTTGTCCAACCATAGTCTGACATACTATTTTACCCATAGCTAAGGGGGGGGGGAGATGGATTCATACCTTTTTCAATGGTATTAGAAAAAATGAATGTACATCCACTTCCATTTCCAAACTTATTACACCTGATATTCCTATATTGTCACCCATCTATGTATTGACCAAATTCAACGTTGCTTAACTTTGGCGATCTGATGAGAACAAGCTGGACGAGTTTTTTTTCCTGTTATTCCTAGCAAAACCGGAAGTAATGCGTGAAACCATGTGTTTACAAACGAACTTTCTTCAGATGGCTCTTAAGTGTTTTATTGGTGAATCCCAAACTTTAGAAGAAATCATACACTTGTTACATAGCTACTCCTGCTTTGACCGAGGCAGTACGCGTTTCGTATACTTTCGTGTGTAGAGGGTTGGTCGTGTCGTCCAATGAGTGGTCGTCTAGTGGATGAATTCTTTCTTCTCTGCCGTCGTCTGTTGTCTGCAATAAAAGCCATGTCGCCCCCGAAGACAAACTCTGCTTTTAAATTTAATTCATTTTATTCAAGCGTTGTTATTTCATCTGGGGGAAATTCACCACGCCGAGAGAGACTAAGAGAGCAAATCCCACGTTATCGTAGTCAGTTATTAATGTTTTCTTAACTATTCATAGAGAGATGGGGGAAGGATTCTCGCGCTTGTCTTCCCTGAAGGGAAATATTCCGTATCTTTACATTGTGAATCGCACGTCCTCTCAGTTCGCTTTCCGAAACAGACTGACTAAAAACTCGCTTCTCACGAGAACAAGTGACGTCACAGATCCCTTTGTTTCCCACGCAGGGCCCGCGAAGTCACAGAGCCTCTCGTAGGTGCAGATTGACCCTTGATCTGAGGTTTCGTCACACGTAACCTTGTCACGTCTGCCAGCTCCGACTGTGAGAACAAGTCAAACCCGATCTCCAACAGATACGTCCATTCCCATAGGGCCATTATCTAACACAGTTATTAAGTGCTGAGCAGCAACCATCTCCGACACCGGATCCAGCATCAAGAATATTCAAGATGAACCACTTCACAGCTTCGACCCTTGTTCCTCTTCAGATAGCATGAAGTGGCGTGCCCCATCCAATAGAAGGTGCTCATATGATGCTGATGTCACTTTCTACTAGAGTCCTCCACCATTTATTCTGGCATGTCTCTTTTAATACCACAATAATAAAGTTGTCATAAAATTAAAATTCTTCAGACTATGCACCATGAAAGGTCGTAAAGTTAAAGATTAAAAATAACGGCAAAACAGGCGCATCGGTGCAGAGCTTAGAGAGAAATGATAGTCAAATAAATATTTTAAAATATCTACACAAAAAAAGTGATAGCATCCAATTTTTACAGGCTTTTATTTATAATATCAATTGTTGTATTGTTTTTGCCGACAGTTTTACTTTCTACTATTTTAGTATTTCTAGAATCATAGATAAAAATAAACATATGATGGCGTAAACGTCGTGTTGGTGGGGGCCACCAACACGACGTTTACGCCATCATATTAAAAAGAAAATGCCTCTTGAATTTCTCATCGAAAAACACGTGCGTGGATTCTCATTATATATATGAGCAAAAATATTAAACATGTTTTTTTCTTTTTTCGTTGTTGTTAAATACGTCTACATAGTTATTTAAATCATGTCTTCTCAACATGACCAAGAAGATATTATTTTTGAAATTCTATAAAAGTTTTTGTTTTCTTTCTTTTATCTTTCAGAAAATAGATGTTTGAAGAGCATTAACTTAGAGGGGAAACATTTGCTTTGTGTATATATATATATATATATATATATATATATATATATATATATATATATATATATATATATATATATATATATATAAGTATAATTTTTTATTTATACAAACATTTTGGCTACATATATGAATACATGTTTCAGCTCCGACCTCATTTGAGGTCTAAAATCATAAGGCCACTGATAGAAAAGATTCTAAAAAGACGAATCTTTTCTTTTTCGAATCTTCTGTCAGTGGCCTGATGATGATAAACCTCAAATAAGGTCGTAGCTGAAATCTGTATGCATATATATGTAGCCAAAATGTTTGTATAAATAAAAAATTTATACTAAAATATAGCTTTACTTGTTATTGGGAACTATATTATAAACATCGTAGTTTTATATGGCTAACCCCTATGAAAAAAAAACTCTTACAAACACGAAGCCCCCCTTGGATCGAGCACTGTAGTTGAGTGATGTCTCTTGCTGCTTCTTAGTGTAATGCAGAACTCTTTGTAAATAAACAAATTGAGCACACTGTGAGTGGCGGTCGGTGTTTATCTAAATAGACATTATAGATATAATTTACGAGTGCTTCTCTCATAACCTAATGGTCAGAGCTGACAACTGTTAACTAAATGGTTGACAGTTCGATCCCTGGCTAAGGGGAAGTGTTAGTCTAACCGCACTGAAGAGCTGTGATACAGCGAAACAGTCTGTGGATGACTATATATATATAATCTTCTATTATTATACTAAAGTTGAGTGAGGCTTTTTCCTATACATTTTAATATCACAAAGTACATACTAAAATATTAGATGTATGTTTGAAAAGAATTTAGTTTAAATTGTTCTAATTAGCCGTAATTAGCAATTCATTCACCAAGTGACCCATATCTTACTGCGCTTTCGGGACTTTCACCACGTCTCACTGTATGTTTTATTAACCCCCGCTCTTATTTTAAATGGTGTCTATCACTCTTGCTTCCGTTACTCTTTCTCTGTTTACTAACAGTTAAAGGTAAGAAAAATCCTCTTCTTCTACCTGTATCTTTCTATATTATCAAAGAGTGTGAGAACATTAGAGGCTAGTGATGGCGAAGGTGTCGACTACAGCTACTTTCTCTGTCGCTCTCTCACTTTCCCTCTATCACTGCTTCATTAAACCCACCACCTCCATACCTCACTTTCTATATTGACGAAAACAGACAGCGAGAAAATAAGAGTAGCAATACTATTAAACATGTAACTAGAGAAAAAAAGAAAGAGAAAGCTAGAAGAGAGAGAGAGAGATAGTGAGCAGAAAGAGTGCTTATTTACCTCCTCTGTAGGAGGTTAGACACAAGGTCAGGTGTGGTTTTGAGAAACCAGTGCACTAAGAGAAACGAACTCTGACCTATAAAAAATGCTTGAGCATCCCCATCGCCTCAAGCGATTAGCAATAAACTAAACCCTTCTCAAAGAGAAGATAAAGCCTGGGAAGATGGCCTCCTAGGAATAGGCAGAGCAGAGCAACAAAGCCACTGTTAAACTGATTGTCGAGGATATATCCTCGACTAGTGTCAAGTAGAAAGAGACTAATTTAAAATTTTGTCTTTTTATTTTTAAAAATTTAATTGGTTTTGGCAATTAATTTTTTCTTGATTCAAACAATGTAACCTCAACTAGTCACATTTTTCTATAGGGTGGCCCACTTAAAAGTAGCCCGATCTTTCAGCCACAATATTTTGTGTTTCATATAATGAATGTGTTGCTTTCTGATCGAAGCTTTTTGGTTGTTTGCCTTATGTATGCAAATAATCCTAAACAAGTACACAATTCTTCAACTAGTATTCTGGCTACTTTTAAGTGGGCTACCCTTTAAACAGATGCTAAACCGAATATGATGATAATGATATAGAGAGTGAATGGGCGAATAGAGAAATATCGAGAGAGGGAGAAGGAGTATCTATTAGAGATAAATAGTGTGTGTATGTATATATACATATTATATATATATATATATATATATATATCTAGTAAGAGAGAGAAAGGAGTATATATATATATATATATAGAGAGAGAGAGAGAGAGAGAAAGAGAGAGAGAGAGAGAGCAAGGACAAGAAAGAAGCATATATATGAGAGAGAGAGAGAGCAAGGAAAAGAAAGAAGCATATATATATAGAGAGAGAGAGCAAGGAAAAGAAAGAAGCATATAGAAGCAGAAACGAGTTAATTCTCTAAATCTTTTACGAATATTGTGAGGGTTTCATTGGATGTTCAATTCCACTTAAATTCCAACATTACTTTTCTAATGAATGTTAATCGAAAGAAGATATTTTCATAGGAGACAATTTACTGAAACAAATCCTTTTTATTAGTTAATAACTGTATCTATCAGGTGTTGCCCGGGAATCATTTCATTGCCTTTCAATTGATCCTTTTCACTTGATTTCTTATCAGAAATACTTATGTCATTACAAAAATCGGTTTTGTAAAAAGATCAATAAGATGTCTTAGAAAATGTTGAAATTTAAATACCATTAATACTTTCGAGTTGTTTTTTCCTCTTTCAATGATGAAATAGACATTGTACAGAATATATATGTTGTTGCATGCTCGTCGTTTTCCCCCCTTTCTTTTAATCAGATTTTTGTGAAGTTCAATTGAATTATTTACAGTATCATTTGATCATTACATTAATTGGATAAAATGCTTTAAAATAATAACATACTTCAAAAAACGTAATTTATAAAGTTACGTATGCATGTGACTTGTTATAGAGAGATGATATTTTGTGTGATAATTTCATTATAGATTATAATATTTGTTACCATCAACATTCAATCCACAAAACGTTCATTTTCTTAAAAGTATCAGCCATGCACAAAAGATATACAAACTATATCTCTATGTATATAAAGTTAGGTATGTGTATATGTTTATATATTTATATGTACAGGATTCACGTCTAAACTAATTAATGGATCATTATGAACTTAAGAACACAGATACTAGGCGTATGAATAGCTAATGTATGCTATATTTAGTTTAATTAAATTTTATCCAAAGGGGCAAAGAGGAATAGCAGCCGTTCATGTAAATTCAGATACCTCCTATTTTTGTCAAATTTTAACAATAGTTATTAGACATTAATTAATAAATATTCACCAAATTTCAGTTTCTTTTGGGTATTTTTAAGGTTTTCTCCAGATTTGCATTAAATATTGTGCATAGTCATTAGATATCAATTAAGCAAGATTCCCTGATTTCCAATTTCTTAAGTTAAAGCCGAAAATTTTCGACATTTGCTAGAATCAAATACATTCAAATAGATCAAAATTAGAATAAGCATTCTAGGCATATAATTTAATATCATAAAAGTGGTGCAAGTTGTTTAGTTTGAGGAATTAATTGTATCTGTCCGGGATAGGTATTTTTCTAGTTATATATATACAGGGTGTCT
This sequence comes from Sepiola atlantica, assembly GCA_963556195.1. Taxonomy (NCBI): domain Eukaryota; kingdom Metazoa; phylum Mollusca; class Cephalopoda; order Sepiida; family Sepiolidae; genus Sepiola; species Sepiola atlantica. Next base: position 82,355,490 of record OY744522.1, read on the forward strand.
TAAAAAAATGTACTCACTCGTAGAATGACGAGAAAACTTTTATTTATGAACATAGAGTGAAATGAAATAGCATCGAATACATGAGACAGATGTAATTGAAGAATCATGTTCGCAAATGTTCAAACTGATGACCATTATTGTTCAAACAAAGCTGATAACGCGCACCAAGGTAAATAAAGGTTTTCTCGTCATTCTAAGAGTGAGTACATTTTTTTGAGACACCCTGTATATATACGACAGGAAGAAGGAAAAAAAACACGAAATAAGATTTAAAAAGATGAAACAAAAACATAAGATGAGAAATGTTTCCCAAACTAGGAAATAATGAAGATGTTTTCCTACTTTATTTTTATGGAAATCGCTCCAAACCACTTTATATAAGGAGCTAAAAAAATATACTACTTCTTTTTTACTTGTTCATTGCTTTTTTGCATGTACCTTGTGCATTAGAAATTCATGTTTTATCACATTGTGAAATATGGAGATTATATAGAGGATAACGTCTATTTACGATTGTCAGTACAATAATCCTTTGACGACATTAGTTTTTTTTTGCATGGACAGCCTCATATAAGTGCCGTCGTCATCCCGCATATAATACATGCTTTTCCTAAATGGTCAGCCATCCAATGTTGACCAGGCTCAACGTTACTTAGCTTCGGTGATCGAATGATAATTGGTGTGTCAACACGATTATAGTCGTATGTCCATAAAACAACATAATCCTCATGACATTTTGAACAGTAAGAAATATTGTGTCACTTGCCATCAATATGTGCAGGTATGCAATATATATATGTTGTTAAATACCATTAGTTTTGTATTTTTGTGGACAGGTTGGTCTATATGTGAAGCTAGACTGCAATAAATTTTGTTAGTCATGATCAGCAAATATTTGTTTCACAGACTGCATAATACGATCTATCGTGTCTTAACTGCCGCCAAAAGCTTCTTTCTCTCACGACTTATTTAGCTGACTTATTGATTTGGAAGTCAACATCATCTGTTCGTTATTCATCTCTTTTTCAGCATTACTTCTAGACGAAAAGACCAAATACACATAAATCTTCAAAATGCTCTAATTTCTACATATGGAGTTTTGCCTCTGTAAACTTATGAATGATCCGTTCAGTGTGCAAAATTGTGTTGAAAAAATTAGAGGCCCACCGTCCATTCTCAAATGTTCAGAACCAAAATTGACAATCACTGAACTTTTACCCATTTTAAGATTTCTTATTGTGTTTGTTATTTTTTGATGATTTTTATTCATGGAAATCGCTCCAGACAAGGCATGAAGCCACTTGATGTAATAAGCTAAAAAAAAATTACCACTTCATGGTCAAAAACTATCCAACGATAAGCGTTAGATGGATAGATTCCAACCCAGAAAACAGCAATTCTTTCCCTTTTTCAGAAACATCGTTCATCGAATGTGAGGATTGAAGGACAAAATAAGGGAAGCAAGAGTTACAGGGCTGCCGAAAGTAAACCCAAGGTCCACTTTGTACTCTCCTAATTTTTTAATATTGGATGAAGAATTATCAATCATACAATCTTTTCTATTGTTCCTATTTACTTAACTCCCCTTGAGGGCAGAGTTAGACACAAGGTCGGCTTATATGTGGTGAAAATCCAGCTCGCCTAAAAAGGGCATTCTGGATTGAAACAAAAATTTAAATTGCCTCAGTCTAGAAGGATTTCCCCATTCATTGACTGAGGACAGAAAAGATGAAGTGTATTATCAGAACAGATACTACACTTTGCTCCTAACCAAAAGGCCACAAAAAGTTTAGTTTCTATTGTTATCCTCACACAATCTTTCATAAAAATTTGCTCAGTGTTGGCGAATGTCTTTTTTATTTGAAGTTATTAATCTATTAGTATTTTTAATGCTTTAACTGAGTATTTTTTGGTTTTGCCTTTAACTGTCATAATGCAGCAAGATGTACTTCTTGCGGTGGTAAATTATTTCACTTGTCAATATTTTACTCTATTTTTTCAGTGTTTTCTGACTAGTTTCTTTGTTTGAATTTTGGTACGATTAATAATTGTTAATTAAAGATAATTATATGCCAGAACCTCTACATTGCATATGGTCACAATTACCCTCTGTCACACCCTTTCTAGACCTCTGGTAAATATCCATATTAATTTCCTTGTGAGCATAAGCCTCTTCGAATCCATCGATCTTTAGAATAAACTCTGCACAGCAATTTCTTAGCAAAAGAATCGATATTGATAATGAAAGATTTGCAATGTATGCAACAAACAGATAATCTTGTGAACCTTTCTGATTGACACAGACCGAACAATAAAACTCACAAAAGAACGAATGCAAAAGAGGTGATGAGGGAATTGTTATTTCGACTGTGAATGCCATTGGCATGGCTGTCTCCATTTTCTCTGCTGAATTGTCACAGTGAACTGAAGCCTGAATTGACTATACAATTCCATCCGCAGAGTCAGGTTTTCCTTTGAATGAGCACTGTTTCGGTCCAAACAAACTTCAATGGTTCCTTTTCTTCAAAATATGGAGGAACTCTATACCCAAATTGGTTCCGATATATGTTAGTTGAATTGGGCTTTTCTATGACCTTTTCATTTTTTCTTTTTTCTTTGGTCAATTGAATTTGTCACTGGTTTTATAGAAGGAAAAATAAAATTTGTTGTGCTATGTTTGGTGTCAAGCCAATGAAGGCTATAGGGAAATGCAATCAGAACAGGTATATGGAAAGTCTAGCGCTCGGCATTTCAATTGTTAACAAATAAATTAGTATTAATGCTCAGATAAATTATTCTTAACATTTCCATGAGGTAGAATATATACTGTATATATCGCAAAATACATTTTTCAGATACATGAAGAGTGATCTTCAGTAATTCACTGTCTGAACTGCCATTTTCGGGTTCTGCATCATATTGGCTCAGACAGCAACCCTGACTACGAACGCGTCAGACTGCTTCTTTATAAGCTTTCTTCTAGGCACAGGAACATTGCAAAATTTCGTTTGAAACGACAAGCTTCGACTCTTGTTATAGAGACATGTCACATCAGCCAATAAGAATAGTCTTTACTCTCCCCTCCTATATAATGTTTTTCTCTTATATATATATATATATATATATATATATATATATATATAATCTGGTGGCTGTCTATTCGATTTCGAGTATGACCACTTTTAGCGTATTGAAGTGATATTAGAGTAAAACCTCCCAATGAGCAGCGCAGATATGGCTGTTTAGGCCTGCTAGACTTTTACAGACCATACCACAGAAGTGGCAGGTGTTGTGATGATCTGAAGGTATGCCATAATTGAAGCCACGTCTTGTCGGTGCTTGATTTTGCAGCACATGCACTCGTTGGTGATTCAACAAATCGACACATGACATAGTTACCAAATTGCATGTTTGGCATGTTCGCTGTTCCATATTTCCTCCATGTGCTGGAGGTTTCACATCCAGTCTCTTCCTCCCTGCTCTCTTTAGCTGCTGGTGTTTCGTCCTATTCTTTTCAAAAAGATTGCTGCCTTCAAAAATAACTTTCCTCCACCTTCACCTATCTACAGTCATCTCCTCCCATCTTTCAACGTCAATTCCAAAGCACTTCAACTTCAAATCATCTTTGAGATAATCTTTGAATCGCTTACACAGTTTGTGTTGTGGGCGAGTATTCCGAATTAGTTCTCCATAAATCACCTGCTTGGGCAGTCTGTCATCAGTAAGACGAATACGATGACCAACAAAGTCTGTGTGTTTCTTATACAAGACTCGATACTTGGAACAGCAGCTCGCTCCAACACTTCGGTGTCAGGGGTAAAGCTATCTTAACGGACATTAAGCAAGTGCCTAAGGCAATTCTGATGAAAACGCTCTAGCAGGTGAATATGAGCTCTGTAAGTGGTCCATGTCTCACAAGCATATAACAAAGTTATAAAGATAGAAAGATACAACACAGACCTCATACATAGAGATCTTAGTTGCCAGCCTGATCTCATGTGGTGCCGACACCCGCTTTTCAAACTGACCAAAAGTCACACCAGCTTGTTCAATACGTCTACTTATCTCGGCATCCAACAACCCTTTCCTCAAAATAACACTACACAGATACATAAACAGATCCATCACAGACGGTCTGTGGCCTTCAACAAATATATCCGGTTCCTGATACAGGTTGCCAGGAGCCGGGGCAAACATAGCCCATGCCTTACCCAGGCTTATTGTGAGACCCATTATTCTACACACCCATGCAAAACTATCCATGTTATCCTGCATATCATTCTGCAAGTGAGCTATGAGATTCACGTCGTCTGCATAAATCAAGTCTCGAACAACAATGGAGAATGTCCTTGGCAAAATCTTCAAATGCTGTAAATTATACAGCCAACCCATGTGCGAAATCGAAGATACACACCTTTGTCACAGTTATTGAAAGCCAATGACAGAGTTACAGCAAAATAGATGAAAAATAAAGTAGGTGCAACGGGTTCAGAGAGGCAAACATTGCAGTTGACACATGCTTTCATATTGCTGTGCAACTTACGTAAGAGTTTAACAGGACATCCCAACTAACCCAATACCTTCCACAGCACATCACAATTATCAAACGCTTTCGTCAGATCAACAAAAAGATGATATAGGTCTAGACAATTTTCAATGCACTTTTCCTGCATTTGGCGTGCCGTAAAGATCTGACAAAAAAAAAACGGGCCCCAACTCTAATTAGGCCCCGTTTCTTAGTGTTTCGTCCGAATGAAATGAATTTTTGGTCATAACTAGTTTATTATATTCAAAACATCACATCAAAACACTTGGGTCTTTGGCCTTTTTTTCTCCGTTCTACAGCACGTGTTCTAGATGGCCTCCATTTAGCTCCGTGCATTTCTTGAAGCGCAGAACGAAGTTGTCCATGACGTTCTTACAGACTGAATTGGGAATGGCTCTCATCTCCTCCCTGATGGCTTTCTTGAGTTCCGTGATGGTTCTGGGTTTCTCTGCGTACACTCTGTCCTTAAGATAGCCCCAAAGGAAAAAAATCTGGGGGGCTTAGGTCTGGGCTATGGGGTGGCCACTACAAAATTAGTCTTGAGACTGATCACTCGGCCTCCGAAGTTCTCTTTCAGCCAATCTCGGGACAGGTTTGAGATGTGAGAACTTGCTCCGTCTTGCTGGAACCAGACCTTGCTCATGAGCGACGGGTAGAGAGTCTGGAGCTCACTCTTGAAGGTTTTCAGGACTTCCACATACCGCTCCTTGGTGACTGTCACTGCTGCGCACCAGATTCTTCGATGAAGATTGGTCCGATGATGCCTCTGACCGAGATTGCAGCCCACACCGTGCACTTAGGAGTGCAGGGGCTTGGTGGCTATTTCATTGGGTCTGGAGGACCCCCAGAAGACATTTGTCTTGGAGTTCGCCTTTCTGTCAAGATGGAAGTGGGCTTCATCTGAGGTCCAAAGGAGGTTAAGGAAACCTGGTGTCTCTTCGATCTTATCGAGCATCTTGACTACCATAGCGCTCCTCTGCTTCTTGTCTGAGGTTGTAAAGGTCTGCAGCGTCTGTATTCTGTATGGGTAAGCCCTGATATCGTTCACCAGTACTCTCCTGCAAGTCTCATGAGAGATACCGAGGGACTGACTTCGCTTATGCACAGAGCGTTTAGGACTCTCCTGGAGAGACTCTCTCACACGTTCGACCAGTTCGGCTGTCCGCTTCTTGGGACGTCCCGAGTGGCTTGGACGGTTCTCACTGGCAGCGTTGAGGTTCTCCACGGTCCCATACTTCTCGAAGTGGACCACCCAGTTCTGAATTCTGCTTTTGGATGGAGCCTTTTCACATTCGAACTGATGCATGAAACTGTCCTGGGTTTTCTTAAACGAGCCTGTCTTGTAGTAAAATTTAACACAGTGTATTCTTTGTCCCAGCTCCCACTGAGGTCTTGGTGTACTTATGGTCGTTGATTCTGCCATGTCCTGTAAAATAAGGGCAATCGGTAAATAAATAAAGGAGATATCACATAAAATGTACACGGGGGCCCATTGTTTTAGCGTCTGTATTAGTGGTAACCCTACTTATTCTAAAGCCACACGGAAGTATAAAAGGACAGATGTAAGCATTCAGGCGATTCAATAGGATTCTAGTAAATACCTTTTCTGTCCCATTCAATAGAGAGATGCTTCGATAGTTTCCACACTCATCTTTCCTCTTTTACAAAGAGACCATAATGGAGTCGCGCCAATCTGGGTAAACATGCCCGTCAAACCAGATGTTGTCAATTAATCCCTTAATTTGCACTGACATTAGCCTACCACTACAGTGAAGGACTAATATATGTATACCATCTCCACTAGGTGCTCCGCATTTCAACTGCCATATAGCCTCCTCCACTTCCTTGAGGGCAGGTACAGAATCGATTTCAGCAATGACAGCCTTCTGAGGCAAACTATCTATCACATCAGTATTGATTATCGACGGACTAGTGAACAGTTCAGTAAAAAAAAATATGGGGTTTGTCCAGATGGTAATTGTCTGTTGATAAGGTGTCCAATGGAAGGAGATTTAGATGGAGAAGAAAAAGTTTCGTGAAGGCAGCATAGGAAAGTGCTAAAAAATGAAGTAAATCCAATAGTGAGATGTTGAGTTCAAATCGTAGATGGAGCGCACTTAAACGAAATTAAAATGAAGAAACCCCATATCTTTTTTATACGAATTTTTTTCACCTTCCATTTTCTTAATAATATATATTTTTCAAATGTTGAATTTTGGCTTTCATACTGCCAACTTATCTATCTGTATAATTCCTCTGATGATAAGATCTCGATCTTTGAAAAGCCTTGGCTTAAGGAAAGAATGATAAACATAATTTTATTACAGAATATACCTTGCATTGAACAATCGAAGTTTGAAATAAATCTGGGCATTCGTACATGTTTATCACTCTTCGTTCATCTATCTTTATAATTGCTCTATCTCGTATATTGAGCTTAAACCATTTCACTATAGGTTCTATTTACTAAAAGCTTACTTTTAGTTTCATATTTATTATATATATATATATATATATATATATATATATATATATATATATATTATATGTATATCTAGGCAGCATCTTCTCTTGCAGGCAAGTATTGTTGAATATAAGAGACCACTCATGTCATCTTAAGGGGAATGAGATGGACCCGGATGGGTGTGAAAGTACTTGGGAGACAAATCCAAACTATGGCAAATTCATCAGCCAATTCCCCTCCGAAACTAAGATCCTGATTCGGACTATTGAAAGGATCTATCAAAGGATATCTAAACATGAGTTGTCTCTTATATTCAACAATATATATGCAAACATTGTTAAAAATAATAGAATTCGTTTGTTTAATTATAACTTTTTATTCTTTTCAATTTTGCTTATGGTCTTTTTTGTATAAATATCAAAATAATTAGTAAATGTCCCTTAAGTATCATGAACGGTTTTGATTTTTCGTCGAATCATCCTCAGGTTTTAAAAGCAACTGAACAAATGAGTTGGAGAAAGAAGAGAATTTTTTTTAAAAAGACAGCGGAGAAATGACAAGAGAATGTTTTCGCATTGTTCCAGGAAAGACATTGACAATTTAAATTCAGCAACGCTGGAGTGGGATCACAGAATAAAATCGCATTACGTTAAGCATTTAAAAATGTTGCCACTAGTTTCATACGTGATGTTATTAATTGTAGGTTGTTGTCTTACAGTATTTTTAATTTTTTAAAATTGGTTTCGGAATGTATTATTTTAGTGTTATTAACTAGAATTTGTCTTAAAATCAGAGGAAGGTCAGTTATGTTTTTGTAGATGTTGGTAAATTAAGCTAGAGTTTACAAGATGCATGATGATGCGGCAGGATAGGGTAGTGGTTGTAAAACCAATTTAGCTATTAGCTTTATTATTATTATGGGAGTTACATTCTCCCAAAGGGCATTTGGTTTGGTTTGGTTGTTTTGTTTTATGGCATATCAACCCTTTTCAGGTTATTTAATGCCGAATCAGGTCATTTTGGTAAAATATTTTGTTGTTTTGTTTTACGGCACATCAATCCTTTTCATGTTATTTAATGCCGAATCCTTTGGTAAAGGTCTCCATGCTTCAAGATCATCCTATGTTCAAGTATTCATTCATGTTGTTTCGTTTGGTTGTTTTGTTTTATGGCATATCAACTCTTTTCAGGTTATTTAATGCTGAATCCGGTCATTGTGGTGAAGGTTTTTATGCTTCATATTCTTTATATGTTCAAGTATTTATCCATAGTATTAGTTCGAGTGAAAGAGGGGAGGGAGAGAGGAGGAGGAGGAGGGAAATGGGGAGGAAGGGAAATTGTTTTTTGTTTTGGATTTTGCAGAAAATAATTGAGTTTTACAAAAAAAAAAAAACAATAAAATACCAATGTTTGGTGCATTTTGAGTCAAGAAAACAAAACTTCAGACAGCCTGATCTGGTAGTGCCAGTAGGTTCTATTTAACCTATAGATTGGTCCCTTACAGATACTACTACTCCTGGCCAGAGTGAACCTGGGAGCAATAGCAACTAAGGGGCAACTCCACATTCCCCACAACTCCCAAATGGAGGCTTCACCACTGGATGTCTTTTAAGGTCATACCCAGGACCCAAAAGGCATTTAAACTTATAAATAACATCGGTTCTTTCTAGTGGTTCTTGGGTTGGGGAGGAGTTGTTTTTTTGCTACAAGATTTTGGGTTTTAAATTTCTTATAGTAAATAATGAGTCTAATTGTATTATTATTATTGTTAATTAGGGATATGTATCTGTGTACAATATTTTTCATGGCTTTTTCTTCTAATCTGAAGTTGGGTTGCATTCGATTACAATAGTATATGTTAATATAGTTTGAGTTGTGATGTTGGATAATATTATTATTTGTAGTGGTGTTTTTTAAGTTTCGAATCATTAATTTTATTTGTTAACCAACAATATAATTAGCGAATTCGTTGTTAATAAGTACTTATTTTATGTTTTCTAATTCTATGAATAGTATTTTTTAGAGGCGAAGATTAATTTGGCACAGTTTAATAGATTTTAACAATAGCTATTTTCTAGCGATAGGGTCACGCGCTCTTGTAATATAAAAGACTCGAATTTAAGCTGGTTTTTTTATAAGTAGAAGTGTTAAATGTATTATTAGAGGCGTCTATGAATGGGATTTTATTATTTATGTTCAGTTCTACGGTGAATTTAAGAACAGAGTTGGAAAAGGTCTTGAATTTTGTGTATTTGTTCATTATTATCAGCTATAATATAAATATCATTGACATAGCGTATGTAAATAAAGTTTTCTTCAATGTTATTAAATATTTTGCTTTCCAGGATAACATATAGAATTCGCTAAGAATCAGGTCGAAAACCGAACCCATCGAAACCCCGCCAATTTGAGTGTAAATGTTTCCCTTGAAGTTATAAAACGGTACTTCGGTTGTGCAGATTAATAGTAACTTTTTTAGTATCTTTTAAATTAATTTTAACTGGAGGGAGAGACAGGTTATTGTATATATTATTGATGATTATATCAATTGTTTCTTTTACAGGTAAATTTGTGAATTAGCTGTCTACAGCAAGAAAGGCAATGGGTTTATTGTCCGGTTATTGGCTTTGTAACAATTCTTGTGTGGACTTAACACAATTACTAGGTAGATACGGACTGATCAGTTCATTTAAAGTCTTTAAGGAATATATAGGAGTAGTTATTTGGGATATGATAGCTGATATAACTTTATAAGTAGTTATAAGTAACAAAATAACCCAGAGTGTAAATGTCTTAAAATAGTACGGTTTATTCCAACGTATATATCTTGTACAAACAATAGTAACTACAGGTAATTCAATAGGATTTAACAGAATACAATCGAATGGTCATACTACTGTTCGTAGTCGTATTTATTGTCCAGCCAAGTTCACTTATTTAGTGACTGAGAGGAGTCCGGTATCCCATCACAACAATAGGTCAGAGAGAGGAATTAGATTTATGAATCTTTACTGTTCCATATAAATATCCAGGTTTGTAATCGCTAATTATTTTGGAAAGTTGATAATTATCAATTTGTGCATTGTTGGCAGTGATAAGTCTGTTAACTTGTGTCTTTAATATGTTGGTAAGATTGTTGTTAATTCTTTTGAATTTAGTGTGGTCATCAAGAATTGTTTGAAGTTTAGTGTAATAGTCTGATTTATTAAGTACGACAAATATGTTTGTTTGTCGGCTTTTTATGATGATATTTGGATGATTGTGGAGTTCAGTAGCGGCTTTTTTTTTAGATTGGATTTAATAATGAATTGGATTGTTTTCTATCATGTCGACTTTTCATAACTTCTGCTTTTAGGAGATCACGTATTTTCTCTTTCTAGTTATGTTTTCATATAGTAATTCTATTTCTGCTAGTTTATGTTTTGATGGTTGAATATATATATATATATATATATATATATATATATAATATATATATATATATATATATATATATTAATTACAATATATGTATTTGCATATACCATCAGTTCCTTTTACTTTGTAGTCTCCTTAAAAGATTCAGCTCAATGCTTGTTAATTATTGATAACAAAACAAAATATAAGTCAATTCAAAATGGTGTATTAGTGGGCTCTCCCACGTGTGAGTTTTGCTCTCTCTTTTTGTTTGTTTTTTGTTTTATTTTCACCCTAAAATGAACTATAGTATAGTGTAGGTTTTTCAAGACACTTTAATCCAAGAACTTTTTACTCTTTGTGAATTTTTTCTGATGATTTTGTAGTGTTGCAGAGACGATATTGAAATAAAAATGTTGGTTGGCATAAGACAAATGAAACGGACCGTAAAAAGTATATCTCACAGAAATTTTATATTTTTTGGAAACGTGAAAAAGTAAAAATAATAAAATAAAACCATGCTTATTGGAATATAATATGAACTGACTTTTATATATATATATATATATATATATATATATATATATATATATATATATATATATATATATATATAGCTCTGGCGACTCTAGGTCGTAAAAGTTTGTCAAGATCATAAAAAAGCAAATATTCATAACAAAGCTAAATTGAAAAGTTTCAAATCAACAATTTGGAGACTTCAAAATCGCAGTCGAATCTCCCACGAACACAGTAAACAGCGTCGGAAATAACTTTCATAAATAAAATTGAATTTTGTTCACATAATAACAAACATAAAAATAAATCGATTTTTTAAATTCTATTATTTATAAATGTCAGAGTTTAAAAAGAAAATTCGGAAATGTAAAAAAATGTAAAATAATTATTTAAATTTAAGCTATTTCATGTTATAAAATACTTAATTGGTAAACGTTACTATTGGCTACACATTATTTTAAAGGAAACACATTTGGAAAATTAGTCAAAAACAATCTATTTCGGTTAACCCTCTCATCTGTGACCTATTTGCGTTTTAACGAAGATTAATAGTTAATATTAGAAATGAATATTTAAAAGTTATAAGCATTTTAACGTCCGTAATTATTGGTTGTGAATAAAGTAATAAGAGATCAGTCATCTTGTTCAGTGACACCGGACATCTTATTACTTTACTTCCAACCAATAATTACAGAACTTATAATTTGAATTATTCGGTCTACTATTCTCATCTTGGTTGTTATTTTCACAACGTCCCAGCCGATGTAAACTCCAACTTTCTTCAAGTGCATCTTTTCAAACTTGGAGACCTTTATGTCGAACTTGGGAACTTATAGACAATTTCGAACTGAACCTTTTTTTAATCAACTAATAAAGAAATTCATTAACAATCAGTTTTAAGTGACAGTTGTAGGTTGAAAGCTCAATCCTTACTACTGGCGATAATAAGAAAGAATAATATCATTAATTAATACGTCTACCTAGTCATGGCTGACGGAACGAGAACAATCCACTCGTGTGGATTAAATAAACGGTTGTTTAAAAATTACATATAGGTTCTCGAGTTTGACATAAAGATTTCCAGGTTCGAAAAGATGCACTGAAAAGATTACAGAGTCAAAGGATTTTACAAAGTCAGATATATTGCGATGTCATAATAGAGCACCCTCTCTCTCTCTCTCTCTCTCTCTCTCTCTCTCTCTCTCTCTCTCATGAGTATTTATTTACTCCTCTCCAGGAGTTAGGCACAAGGCCAGTTTTATCTTACTCCCACAAGTAAGATGTGACCCAAGGTCGGGTCGGGAAAGTGGGGTTTGAAAAGCCAGCGCCCGAGAGGTGAGCACTCTGGCCATTAAAAATTGCCTGGGCAGCCCCGTCGGCATTCCCCGGTTAGAGCGCCTCAGGCAGTAAGCACTAAACTTACTCCTCCCCAAAGAGGGGAGGCGAAACCTGGGAGGGTGGACCTCCTAGAACTGCACAGGACAGACCCATAGACCGGCGTAAATCAAGCCCCAAAGGCCAATACAATACCAGTCTATGGGGTGCAGTATCCATCGGAACAGATATTACACTTTGATCTTAGCCAAACGGCCAAGAACATTTGAGTAAGTTCCGACCTTTCTGAAACTTCCTAATATTATTTCGAAGTTAAAGCATGTAAGCTGTATTTTCATACAGTTTTCACCAAAGCAGAATGATTTGATGTATTTTCGGATCCATATTCTTGTTATTTTAGATGGAGTCTACGAGGGGAGATGAACCCCTTACCCCAACTGAAAATGTTTAACCTATCATTTTACTGAGATTTAAACCATTGTTAAAAGACACAACATGATTGACCTTTGGGCTAAGAGCAAAATGTAGTATATGTTCTGATACTGCACATCATCTTTTCTGTCTTTTGTCACTGAAGGAAAAATACCTCTAGTTTGAGGCAATTTTAATTTTTGTTCCAATCCAGAGTGCCTCTTTTTGGGGAACAGGATTTCACCCACGTTAAAACCTGTCCTTGTGTCTAACTGTTATAAAATGTGAAACTCAGACACGAATGTTATAAATGTGTAAGGTTGGAAATACCCCCGGCACCAATGCATAGATCCAGAAATGCTATAACTGAAAACTTTAAAAAGCTTACAACGTCATGCCATACACCGACACCATTGCCATCTCCCCCACCTCTCTCACACCACATGTCTCCTATCCCTTGTTTTTTATCCGGGGTCTATGGGTCACTTGTTAGACTCACTGCTAGTGAAAACAACTTTTTTTTCTTTCAATAAAACGGTCGAAGGGAAACAAGCGAATAATTCGTGCAAGAGAAAAAAACGAGACGCATCAGAATCACAATTTACAAACATAAAAATAATTAGAATGAAAAGTCCACACTTGGAGCGTTGATGAAATGGCAATAATAAGGAGAATATTTTGTAAAACCTGGACAACGCATTTCTTTATGATTTTAAAATAAATAATTTATTTATTCTAAAAACTTGAGCACTTTCGGTGATATACACCCTTGTCAAAAGTATAAGCATTTTTTATCTTTTCTTTTTTCGTTTAATCCTTCTTGATTGAGACATATTTATCGCAGTCAAGTGGAAATTAATAATAATAATAATTTATTTTAAAAAACATTAAAAAAATGCGTTGTCCAGGTTTTTCAAAATATTCTCCTTATTATAAAAATAATTATTACTTAAAATCAACAAAGTCGATATTATGCAAACATAACAAGTGTTTATTCTCTCAAATGATCAACGAAAAGTTATTTTCCGCTCTAGGGGAGTTCCTAATAGAGGGGCTGGTTTTGTTAAAACCGAGATGTCTGATCAGTCAGGATATTAACTCAGGGTCAAAAGTTAGCAAATACGAAGCTTCATAGTTTTAGACGGACTGAATATGAATTTTCGTTTTTTATCATATAACACGTATTTCAATAAACACATGAAAAGTTCTTCTCCGCTCACGGGGAGTTCATAATAGAGGGGCTGGATTTGATAAAACCGTAGTGGTTGATCAAATATGAGATCAGTGATGCGACAGGATTGAAAAAATACGAAAATTCAGAGTTGGACGAATTAAATACGGAATTCTTTTTCCCCATAAGACAAATACCTTTTATAATGTTTTTCGTGTGGTAGTTTACACGTTGATCGAGTAAAGAGAGCTTGCGGTTAGTCCTCGATTTCTGAACGGCAATCGTTAGTTGACAACTGTTGACGGCTGCGTGAAAGATATTATCGTAGAATTTTAGTTTTTAATGTGACGAGATATATATAATCTCGTATCCAGAAAGTAAAATGTTAACTTTGTCTATTGTGGTCAACTTTGTCGAAGTGGGTTTTTCCTTGTGATGTCCGATAGACAGCGGTAAGATCGTCACTGTATTTTTTTCTCAGCCGATAAATCTAAAATCCAACTTTTTTGTATGCGGGGATATATTATTTCGATTTCTGCTTTGTAAGCAGCAAAATCTTGGAAACCTCCTGTTTCTTCCACCACTGAAATTCGTCTCCTCGTGTTTCCACTTGCCGGGGTTTTTCCACTATTGTCCAGGGCCTTCCGTTCGCATAGCAACAGGCTGTTCTCCAATTTTATTGGTTGCCCTGCATCCCCCCCCCCCCGCAAACTGCGTGGACTGATTTTACCGCCCTTGGCCTAGCAACAGGGTGTTCTTGTTTGTGATTGGCTGGCCAATCATTTGCTTTCTATGCCTCTCGCTGTCTAGACTACACCCGGTCCCAATTTTTAATGTGTGTTCCCTTTTTGGCGAATTACACCATACTTTTTTATTGTAAGGGAACATGTGCCAACAAGTCCCCTATTTTACTTTTCATGCTTTATGATGCAAAATATGTGGATATAACATAACCATGCCCTCGTGGGGAGGCGAGTAAATAGGGACACACAATTATGCTGATTCTCAGAATTTGAACAAACTTCGACTATTTTAAAATGATTCTTAATGAGAGCTACACTTTTTAAAAGACCATTTTCCTAAGCCCATATCTCTATTTTTCATGCAGTTTTCACCATCGCAGTATCATTTCGATTACTTTGAAGTATTTTTGGTGCGATTTCATGCCGATATTTAATAACTCAAGAGATACTTAATATTATAAAACATCATGCGACAGGTAGTTCAGCTAGTAAGTTATCTATTCTCCATTTCACGAGGACGTTTATATTTTATTTATTCATTATTTATTCATTATTCATTCGGTTTTGCTGAATACCATTTATACTTTTCTTTCTATCTCTTAATATACACATAGCTATTGGTAGATTAAATGATAGCCAGGCTTCCTTCTTCTCTCTCTCTTTCTTTCTCTTCAGTTAAATTCTTTCTTGCTTTTGAATGCTAATATTAATTGGCAGATTCAAAGACAGATAGCCTTTATTTGTATTTCTTTTATATTCAGATATTTTTAGACAGAATGGCAGATAATCTCGAGCCATTAATCGTTTTTATTTCTCTATAATTTTATACTCTGTTTTGCAGGAGAGTATTTTTTATTCCCCATTTATTTTGTTTGCTCAATACCAATCTTTACACAAACTTCAGATCATAAGGAGATGTTTTTTGGGGAAGGAGACATGAGTATGGTTCAAGGACAGTGGCGTACAAGAGTTCAAGGACGAAGTTTAACCTCTGATTTTAATTAAAAAAAGCCATTATTAAAAGACACATTAGGCTGCTACACGGGAGATTGATTGTTTTGAAATAAACTTTTTTTCTAATCCCATAGCTTAAATCATGTACGCTCTATTTTCACACAGTTTTCACCATTTCATTATGTTTTGATTGATTTTATTTATTTTAGAATCAAACTGTCAGTTATTAAAGAGCCAAAGGGTGTCTGAATATTATGGACCAATGGTGGGCAATTATTTTAAGTAATAATTCATTTATTTTCTACATCAAAATGACATTTTTATTTTATTTATTATTTACTGGTGGAAATTCCTCGGTTACTTTCTCCATTGAAATGAAATCTTTTGAAAGGTCAAGATAATAATAAATTAAATCTTTTGAAAGGTCAAGATAATAATAAATTAAATCTTTTGAAAGGTCAAGATAATAATAATTTAAATCTTGTCCCTAATATTAAAAAAGTAAAAACGAAATTTGTACATCAGTGTTCTCTTGTTTTTACACATTTTTCTTCTGCAAATTTTGGTTAATAACCTAAACTAATTAACTAACTTGTAAACATCAGTTGTCGTCTGCTTTTTCTTTACTTATACAAGGAAATCCGTATTGTACTGCATCGAGTTTGAATGAATTATCTCCCTTTGATTTAGCGCATCCATATTAAGTGTTAACTAATTAATCAATAATTAGTGCTATTTAATTAAGGAAGGGGCAAGCAAAATAATTATTTACAAGTGATACCTATGGATATTTGACGGTGCTTTCTACATCAACTTTACTGTTTATAATAATATTCCTTTTGAAATAATAAATATCTGTCAGGATCAACACTATTAACAAAAAAATGATTCTTTCTTCTTCCGTAAAAATAATTGTCATTATCAGCTAAATATATATGAAATAATAACATATATATTTCTTCCTTACTTTTAGTTTTTAAATGTAGCAATTTGATTCTTTTTAAAAATGTAAATATTCTCTGTCTCCTTAGCATATAATAATTATCAGGTCAATAAAATGAAGGTCACTTTTTTAAATATATTTATTTAAAATTGTATTGTTTTAGTCGATGGGACAACATAATTTGATTTTGGAACAATTCATTTTAAATGGATAAAGTCGGAATTGTTTACCTTCGCGACATCAGATTAATCACCAATCATCTTTACTGATTGAACTATCTCATTTTTTAATTCGTGTGAAAGGTGATAACGTACGTACGAACGTGAAATGCCAAAGCGTATATGGATGTTTTTCTATCAGTCTCTTAATGCACATATATCTATTCGTAGATTAAGTGATAGCCAGTATCTCCCTTGTTCTCTTTCTCACTCTGACAGTTTAATTTTCCTTTTCTTTTTATGCTAATATTATTTGGCAGATTCAAAGTCTCGCTTTGTATTTTATTTATATTCCAGTATTTTTATACAGAATAACAGAAAATCTTGAGCCATAAGTCTTTTTTTTTTCAATAATTTCAAAAAAGCAGTTTATATTTTATATATTATTTATTTTTGCTCAATATCAATCCTTTATCTTTTTCATTGATTTCTTATTTTTAACTTTAGTTTTAATGACATTTCAACGCTGATTTTAATGACATTTTTATTAAACATAAGCCACTGTTAAATACATCATACTAGACCGATTCTTAAAATTGGAGCAAATTTCGATCATGGGGCTTTTTGCAAGAAAAGAGACAGAAGTATAAAACTATTTTGGTGACAACATTCATTGATTTTTTTTTCTTCTATCCAATATCTTTTTCTTTTTTTGTGTATTATTTTCCTTATTTGCTTCCATATATTGTTAGAACTCATTTTTGCAATATTGTTCAAACTTTTTCTCTCGTTTCTTATTTTGACAGGAGTTCAAGAACGATGTCAACAAGGTAATTCCTTTTTTCTTTTTGGCACCATTTATCCTATAAGAATTCAATTCCTTTCAATTGATGTGAAGGGAAAAGATGAAGTCTTTTCTTATTCTTTCATTTCTATTGACTTGGCCTACTTTCTTCACCATTCCTTCCCACAATGCCAGTGGGTATCTATCGAATAATGGAGGAAAGATAATTAAGATTATATCTAAAATCTAAAAAACATCACAAAAGGAAATAAAAAGTAATGATAATTTTTCCTTTAAACACTATAATAGTAATATTAATATTACAAATAAAGAAATGGAAAAATAGTAACGAAAAATAATGTTACTTACACTACAATTACCTGAGGAGAGAAAAAAGATAATTATCCGTCTAACTGCTGATAAGGTGTCCTTCTTTACCAATAAAATCAGGCGCCCTTCTTTACCAATAAAGACAGGCATTATCGATAACAAATATAGCCGTTTCTCAAAATATCGAAATCATTTTTTTCCTTATCGTATTTTCTTGCTTTAAATTCTGTAGGGTAAGTTATTTTTTAGAGTTTTCGCAATTGCAGCATAGTTTTCAGTGCTTTGGGGTATTTTGGGGTTTGGCATCTTCCAATTATTAAATACCCTCTCAATATTATGACCCTGTACAGCGATCGGTATTCTAGCTCGTAATTTATATATTTTTTATTTCACGAAGCAGATTTTATTTTTATTTCATTTTTTTAATAATATATTCTTCTCAAATAAAATCAGCTTTTCTTGATAAAAAAAGGAATAGTAGTTTCTAAAAGAAACTAGAAGTCCATGTTCTCTTATCATATTGTTCTTGTTTCTAATTCTCTAGGGTAGTTCTCAAACTGGTCTTGTAAATAGTTTCCACAATCATACAAGTAATGAAAACGATATACATAAATTTCTTGAAGTCAAACAGATGTGACACGATTAGGAGTTTACCAGTGCAATATGTATTGAGTTCATTTTTATTATTGGTACAAACCTGTTTTCTCATAAATATTTGTTATTGTTTATAGCAAGTTTTTCTTGTTCCAGTGTTGCTGACAGAACCGACCCAAGTTGCAAACTAAGTTGCATCAGTACCAAAGTTCTGCAGATTTTTTAAAACCATTGTGGCCATAGAACGATTAACAGAATAATCAGTCAGAATACATGCTGTCCTTATAGCATAGGACTATATTTGGTGCTATGAGACCAAGATATGCCTCTGAATAACCGCTATGGCACAGCAGGACAAGGAATTATTGCCGTAATCAATTGTAAACAAATGTCTGTATTTGATTAGAGAATGTAATTAATATTCAATATCAAACAAAACGTTAAAATCAATGAAATGGTTAGTAATCCAGTCGGCCATGGCGGTACAAAGTGATTTTCTCCTAGAAATTCTATCATTTATATCGGTTCTAATGTGCCCCTCTACCACAAAAAACAAACAGACAAATTTTACTCTTCCCCCTTCATGTCCCTCGACCCACTTTCTTCCCCACCCCCCACACACATTTCGTTCAAACGTTTAAACCCAACATAGCAACTTGGCACCCAGCAACTACCTTCTTTCCTCCTTCTAAACTTACGATCTGAGACCTTGAAAATAGGCTATAAATAGATCAACCTTTCAATCTTTTAAGTCTTCAAAATAAGTTTACAAGCGTTTTTTTTTTAAATTGTTTTAAATGTGTCCATGTGACCTCCCGGTTTTGAATTTGACCTTTTCTTTTTCCTTTCTTTTTGTTCTTTCCCAATATGAAGATCTGGGTGAAAAGTCAGACTTTTTTCTTCCTGATGAGATCTTAGTTTCTAATAACTATTGATCGATAACATCGATATGCCAGTGTAGCGGCTTTTTGGACATGTCTGTATAAATAAAAATAATGATATAAATAGCTCTATTTACTAGTGAGCACTATTTTATAAGCTCGATTGAAATTTTGTGGATTTTTATCCTACCTGGATTACTATAGGTATATATATATATATAACAACTTAGAAAGATAAAAAAATATGGCATGTTCATTATTAAGTATATATCTTTCAACAAATTCAACACCAACAAAGTTAATGTGGACATATGTTTATGAAACAAATTTATTATCTCTCTTCATCAGTAGATATAAGAAGGAGAATCATCAACATTTCTCTGATAGTCCAGGTAGACAGTAGAGCCCCAATAAGACCACAAATGCATTAAAAGAGAGTTTTCGATAATATGAAAAATTACTAACTTGATAAATATTTTTCATCAATTTTGTATGGCTAGCTGATTCAATACCTGTAGTATTCAATGGTATCTGACAGATTTAATTTACTTCACTTTTTATCTAGGTGTTGTCTTGTTAGGATACTGTCAACGTTAAAGCATTTGACTTTACCTATATATATGCATGTGTGTGTCTGTGTTTCTTTCTGTATTTATAGGAAGAATAACTACTTCACCGATCTTTATGAAATTATGAAAATAAAAAGTAAACATAAAAGGGGGTGTAATGAGCTATATTTTATTTATTTTTGATGGGAGCAAAGGAGGCAGATTATCCCTTGAAAATAAATGTACCTATGGATTGAAAAAGTCTGGACAGATTTTTATGAAATTTGAAACACAGCATATTACAGGGTGAACATCTGTGTATAAGTATATATCATTTTAATCAAAGTAGCTACAATAATATTGTGGGTTTTGCGTTCATGTTAGACAACTTTACTTCATAACTTAAAATTGCTGATCGACCCCTGTAAATGTATATATTCTGAAATTAGATTAGGGTACTTGGATAAATATATATTATCGATCGAAGGCTATACAATAATATAGTAGGGTATGCGTTTGTGCCATAAAACTTTCATTTATTTTATTTCTTATTTGAAAATTATAGAAATTAAAAAATAGAAATAGAAATGATAATATGGAATTAAGGGCTTGGAGCAGGAATAAATGGGTCCTTATTCATTTTTAGGAAATGCATTGACGGGGTTAAAATATAACTGTACTTACACCCCTCTCACCCAATCAATGCTACCTACATTCATGGACCCCATTCCCATAATACTAACTATTACAAATGTAAAAACTAAGAATAGAAAAGCTAATATGGTGTTATGGGCTTAATACAGGAGGGCATAGGATTCCTTATTTAACCCTGGGCAATGCCGGTTTTTTCCTGCTTATATATATATATATATATATATATATATATATATATATATATATATATATATATATCCATATCCAGTCGAATATTTTTGTTAGGCTAGGAGGATATCATGATGAACGAACTACATCAACTGACACCCTAAGGAGGAGGTAATGGCTAAGAGGATGATATAATGAACATATACTACACTCCTCATCAAAGGAGGAGGTGATG